>CM033328.1:12283526-12883526 GCA_019359835.1 Pharus latifolius
GTGATGAAGAGGAAGTTGTCGAACAAGGGCCTCAAACGATTGAAGTCCTGTCTCCCTTAAGGAAGAAACCCACGATTGACGAAGGATCTTCCAGTGGAACAAAGGTGAAGAATGTAGCAAGTTTCTTTCTTCCTTCAGTTCCTTTGACCCTCCCCGTTCATGCCTCTCGGCAAGTTAGGCCTTTGTCCTTGGAGAAAGATCCCATCACATTCAATTCTCCCATCCTTTTGGTTGATCAACATTCTGGTCGGCAAGCGGTGACTATCCCTCGATCAGATGATTGCCATATTGGGTTGGCGAAGCAATCTTCTGATGGGAAGGTTGCACTTCCACCATCTGATGATCCTCCTCCCAAGATGGGTGTATTAACGGGTTATGTACCGGGACAGGTATCAATCCTTCTCCCCTTTTGCTTATAATTATAGTTAGTATGACTAACTTTTGCAAAATGCAGGAGGTTGGAGGCTCTAGCGATCAGCCTTCTGCTGCTCCATCTCTTCCTTCCGGACAGACTCTTCTGGAAGAGAAGAATGCCCTGGAGAAGAAGACCGAGGAGATGGCCTCGAAGATTCTGCGTCTAGCAGAATGTCTTGATCGATCCCGGGAAGAGGCGCACCATTTCCGTCGAGAGAGGGACCACGCTCAGCAACAGCGAGAACTCTCTGACTTGATTAGGGACAATAGTGCGTCTGTTGTTAGGGACGATGTAGATAGACTTAGGGTAGTTGCTAGTTCCCTGGGGGTTGCCAGTGTAGATCCTACTGACAACAACATGTCCCTTGGGGAACTTTGTAAACTTCTTTCGGAGCAAGTCGATGTTTTGATCGACTGTATCCCTTTTGTATGTAAAGAATGTAAGAAATAAAAGTTTCTTATTTCTCATGAATATTCTTCACATCTTCTGTGCGAAAATATAGCCATAAACTTTATGTTCGTGACCATTCATACACAGGAAACTTTAGTTCTGCGATCAGAATCATGCTTCCAAAAGCATCGCGACCTGCCCTGATACCGCAATCAGTTTCAAGGCCGCGGTCAAAACTGAATTGCGACCAGAGTTGGAACTTGGTCAGACTATCACTCCGATTAGAATCGAAGTTTTAGTCTAAAACACGGTTTCAATTAAACCATAACCCAATTAGAAATATTCCAGTACGTGAAAAATTGAGTTGCAAGGCATTTCCATAAAAAATGTTCAAAGCATAGAAAGGACAAACGTCTTCCGAAAAGTACTGAAAATTTTGCACTTTCAGTTTCCGAAACAAAGAAGTCTTTTTGTTTCAGATCCGATGCCTGAACACTTTATCGGGTTCGCCAGAGGCAGTATCCATTATGGGAAATGAATAAAGCATTCAATGGAACGTTTGAAATGAAACGTTTACTCACATTAATGCGCCGCCTTGGGTCTATAAAAAGAGCAGATGTCTTCTCAAAGAAGCCACATAGCCAAAAACCCTCATCATTCCCGCCGCACAAAACCCTCATTTTTCTTCAGCCTTCGTCTTCCCAAAATCGCCAACTTTCCCTTTGATTCTCCACCAAAGATGGCGTCCTGGAGCCGATCCATCCACCATTCCGAGGAGAGCCTAGTGGCATTAGAGAAGGAGGAGATCCTTCCTCCGCGGTTGCTCATTAATTGGCGGCCTGCGGAGAAGGACCAAGAAACCCCAACTGTCCAAGAGGGCGAGTTGGTGGTTTTTGAGGAGTACCTGCGCTGCGGGTTCCGATTCCCTGAGAGTCGTTTCCTTAAGGATGTCCTTGAGCACTATGGGTGGGAACTGATTAACCTCCACCCCAACGCGATGCTGATCCTTGCGGTATTCCAGCATCTTTGTGAAGCGTTCGTCAGAATATATCCCAGCGTGGATCTTTTCCGGCGATTCTACTTTTCGGCGTGGTCGAAGAGCACCAACGCCGCCGGATGCATCTACTTCTGGCTGAGGGACAAAAAGGAGTATCCCTCCCCACCCCTGCGAGACTCTGTGCACGGGTGGCACCAAAGGTGGTTTTACTGCTCTCCACCATCCGAAAGTAGTCTATGGTTTGAAAACTCGCGACCAGAGAAGTCGAGCGAGTTAGATATTCCCCCGGCGATGAACTCGGAGCTTTCGAAGCATGCCGAGGTGATTCTTCACTTGGTCAATCAAGGATTGACGGCTCGAGACATTATTCGAGACTTCGTGAAGAACCGGGTGAGTCCCTTGCGTGAAAGGGCTCATCCGGCATGGGAGATTAGGTCCATGGCGGATAGCACCCTGGACTACAGTAAAGGTATTTATTCCTTTGGCGCTGAGCTTTCCCATTCTTGAATTGTGCAAATTATGACTCGAATTTGGGAACAGTCCTGCCTTCACCCGAAATTGAAAGGCGGACCAACTCCCTCCTTAGGACCTACAACGCCGATGTAGAGGGCCCTAAGGGATCACCTCGTCCACAGAGTCTGATTCACGCCGGCGACGACCTTAAACAGGAGCGCCGAAAGGTACATTCTCTATCTGGCCTCCATTTTTTAGATCTTATGCATGTCCAGTGTTAAACATTTCCATCGAAAATGTGAATCAGCTCCTAGGAAGGTTTGCTGAGACGACTTTCCCAAGTGAGAACGTTGGCTCTCTTGGGAAGCCAATGGTAAAGAACGTGAAGAAGGTCTCCCAAAGACCCAGGACAAAGAGTCCTGCCTCCAAGAAGGCCAGGCCAAATCCCGGGGAGGGGTCTTCACGGAGCTTTCCTCCTACCGCAAGAAAGACGGCGGTAAGATATCGCATCCCTTCTGTTTTACCAAGCACAGATTGGGATCACTTCTTCGTCGTACAGGGAGAGGGGAGCGAGGAGGAAGAGGATGATGTTCCTCTGGTCCTTCGGAGGAGGAAGATCGTGGATCTTCCATCCTGCGATGCCCCAAGCTGTCCCGCAGAGACCATTGTTACCGAAGAGGTGGTCGTGGCAGATCCTGCCACCGCGGAAAATCTTGGGGTCGCGGATGACCTCCAAGTTCCTGAAGCCCCCGAGGCTTCAGGGTCAATTGTCTCTGCTTCCCTGGTCGAAAGGACGACCTCGGTAAGGATTCCTTACAGTCATACTTTCTCCAACTCCTTCTGTATATTTTGACGAGTCAATGTTTATACAGGGAGGAGAGCTTCTCCCTGCGACTACCGCGAGTCCTAGGGAGGAAAATCCTCCTCCTCTGCGGACAGGAGCAGAGGTGGTTGTTCAAGATCCTGCGGCGGTTACACATGAGGTACCGGCTACAGGATCACAGGAGACAGCGAGATCCTTGGATGGGTCGTCGCCAATGGGATCAACTGCCCAGGTAACGATCCTTCTTGTCAGCCTTTATTTTTCCCTTGAAAAAATGTTCATAGGGGAAAACACACAGGGAAAGGGGCCTTTGTTTTCCAAGCGCAAGATCAGGGCGGATGATACTCGTTCCCGCGCTCAAGAAGAACTTTCTCAGAGATCCCAAAAACTAGTGGGATTTCAATTAAGGTAAGAACCTTCATCCTGGTTGTATCATAAATGATGGTCACGAATAGTTACTATTTGATTTTTCTTTTCCTCCATCAGACGGAAAGAAATGGCATCCAGTCCTCCAACTGCTTCGGGAAGGGTTGAAGTCACTGCTGGTGCAGGAGTCCCCAATGAGGAGCGCTCCACCCCCTCGGCCTAGGAAGTCGTCCGAGTGACGGGGGGAGAAACAGATACGAGGACCCAGTCGCAGTCGCCGGCGATTGGAAGCAATACTCAGCAGGCACTTCCTGCTACTGTCCCTGCTGTAAGCACCTCCGGGCCTTCGACAAATCTTCCAATTAGTCCGGAAGATGCCTCTCTGCAAAAATTCATGAAGGTATGATGAATCCCTTTCTGGATGTCCTGAGTTACACATAGGACACTTTTCACTCCCTTTTTTGCATCACAGGAATTATCCCGGATGATGGCCCAGTCACGTGCCACGGCGGCGAGCATGGTGACCATACAAAGAGAACGAGACTTCTTGCGCAAGTAAGGATCATCATTCTTCAATTTATAGATGTATAAATTGGTTACAACCATTCCTTCTGTTTTATTGCAGGAAGGTGGCATTGCAGGACAAGGAAATAGCCACAGTGAAGCTCCATTCGGTCTCAGTGGTGAGGAACCAAGAGATCGAAAATAACAGACTACGATCGCAACTTGCTGGTAAGTCATCTTCTGAGCTAGGAAGACTTGTCTAAGCAATATGCGAGTAATCTTTTCCCTTGTTGCAGCGCAAGCAGGTCAAATAAAACAGCTCAGTGCGGATAATAAACTCCTCCAGGATTCTATCGAAGCCTCCACAAGGGCAATTGGGAAGCTGAGCCATTCAGTCTTCGAAAAGCTGAAGGTGGTGGCTTACCTTCTGAAGGCTGACGTAGTCAAAACCACCCGAGACGATCTCAGCCAAGAACACTGGGCTGCCCTTGTTATAGCTCAAGCAGAGTCACTTCTCGAGTATCTCCCTGAGGATACACAGGGAAGAGAAGAGGTGATCAGAACCAGAGTTTGGTCAGCCGCTTCTGCTATGCTAAGCCGGATTCGACTCCACTATGGCCCAGATGCAGATCTGAATCCACTGGTGGGACCGGTTGAGATCGAGAGTGAAGAGCTGCTCGATGCCGTCATGGAGGAGATCAAGCCCTTAGTAGACAGGCTTCTGACTGAGCTGGGGATCGAATGATCCTTATTTTTGTATCCAAACAATTGTGTATAATGCAATGTATGTAAAAAACCATTTTTTGACAGAAAGTACATATTTTGCAATTTAATATTATGAGTTCCATACTATAAGCACATCCCCCCTAGCCCCCGCCTCTGCTTATGAATACTGAAGCCTTAGTGTTATAAGCAGAGGAGAAAACATAAGCGTAACGACCAGGGGTGTGCGTTATAAACCAACGATCAGGATCAATGTAACGTCTAATCTTATTGCGAACTGGTAGCCACTCAGATGACCAAGGACTTGCCAGATAGCCCCGCATGAGCTGAGAAACGGCTTATTTAGGAGTGACTTATCTGGAAGTGGTCATGAGATCGACCAGCGAATCCGATTAGATTGTTGTAATGATCTGACCGCCGGCGGTCAGCCCCCAGGTCGAATGCATATGATAAAGGATTAAAGAGAAAAACTTATTGCATGAAAGCAAAACATATTTTATTTTATGAAAAGATGCTAATTGAACAGGAAAAAAGTGATTTGGAATACTTACACGTAAAACTTGCGAAGTTGATCGATGTTCCAAGTATTGGACAAAATTCGACCATCCTCCATAGTTAACCGCGCCGATCCTGTCCGCGGCACTGAGACAATAGTATAAGGACCTTCCCATTTTGGGGAGAATTTTTTGCGATTAGACTGGTCTTGAATTTTTCGTAAAACCAAGTCGCCCACGTTGAGATCACGTGGTCGCACTTTTTTACTGTGATACCTACGTAAAGCTTGTAAGTATGCCACGGATTTAACCAGGGTGCGATCACGCCGTTCTTCTAAGAGGATGAGATCTTGCGCCCGTTGTTCGGACTGATTAATCTGTTCGAACTGATCTGTCCGAACAGAACCAATACTTACTTCCATAGGCAATACCGCCTCGGCCCCATAGACCAAATGGAAGGGCGTCTCACCGGTGGCTCGACTAGAAGTAGTTCGTAATGCCCATAGAACGATATAGAGCTCATCTGCCCAAGCCCCCGAGCGAGTCTTAAGGCGATTAAAGACGCGCTTTTTAATGCCTTGCAGTATTTGCCCATTGGCTCGTTCTACGGCACCATTGCTTTGTGGATGGGCCACAGAAGCAAAGCACACCTTGGTCCCAACCTGATCGCAGTAGTCCAGGAAAAGACCGCTGGCGAATTGAGAACCATTGTCTGTGATGAGACGGTTTGGAACACCAAATCGTGCCACAATGTTCTTATGGAAGAACTTTTGTGCGGCTGATGCGGTAATATTTCGTACTGGTTCGGCCTCAATCCACTTTGTAAATGTGTCAATGGCTACGAACAGAAACTTGTACCCATTGACCGCTTGTGGCATAGGACCGACGATATCCATCCCCCAGACCGCGAATGGCCATGCGAGAGGAATGGTTTGCAACGCATAGGCAGGTTGATGAACTTGCCTTACGTGGAACTGACACTGGGGACACGTCTTGACCATATGCTTGGCGTCATCAAGTGCCGAAGGCCAGTAGAACCCTTGTCGAAAAGCCTTTCCGACCAGTGTCCGATATGATGAGTGCGCACCGCATACACCGTCATGTATTTCCTTCAAAAGGGATTTTCCTTCCTCCTGAGATATGCAACGCATGAATACTCCTTAAGTACCCTTTCTGTAAAAAATCCCATCTATGAGTTTGTACAGACGCGCTTTTCGAATTAACCGATCACTTTCGGTTTCGTCCTCGGGTAGGGTCCCGTGTTCAAGATAGACCCTCAATGGATGAGTCCAATCTTGTTCCTGACCGAGGTTGGTAACGAAGGCTATTACCGGATCATCCTCGACCGAAGTCATGATCGAAGGATGGCCCAAGTGTTCAATGAACACTCCTGCCGGAGCGGATGAGCGTGAGGACCCAATTTTGGATAATTGGTCTGCGAGAATGTTGTCCTTTCGCGGGATGTATTGGACTTCGAAATGACTGAAGTGTTTTTCCAATCTCCTCACTTCCCCCAGGTAATGAGCCATTGTCTCATCGGAGGTGCTGTACTCCTTGTTTACCTGGTTTACGACCAGCTGTGAGTCTCCCCTCACCACTAATCGACGGACTCCGAGGAATTTTGCTGCCCGGAGCCCTGCAAGAAGACCTTCATACTCTGGTGCATTGTTGGTTGCAACAAAGTGTAGTTGAATGACATACTTAAGCTGTTCGCCCTGGGGCGTAACTAAGACCACTCCAGCCCCCGAGTGTTGAAAACTACGGGAGCCGTCAAAGTACATTGTCCAGTAATCGGGGCACTCCAGTTCCTCTGCCAACCGCATGGGTGGCTCAGGGTTGGTCCATTCGACCACAAAGTCGGCCAAAACCTGAGACTTAACCGCCGTGCGGGGTGTGAAATGGATCTCGAAGGCACCGAGTTCGACCGCCCATTTGGCGATTCGACCAGATTTCTCTGGATTTCGGACAATATCCCCCAAAGGAAAAGAGGAGGGTACTGTGATCTTGTGCGCTTGAAAGTAATGTCGTAGCTTACGGGAAGCCATCAGTAGCGCGTAAAGTATCTTCTGGACCTCAGGGTAGCGCTCCTTAGGACCATGAAGTACTTCGCTCACATAGTAGACGGGTCTATGTATTCCTTCCCTATCCGCGATTAGAACGGCGCTGACCGCGTGTGGTGTGGCCGCCAGGTAAAGAAGCAACGGTTCTCCTTTGTCGGGAGACACCAATACTGGCGGACTGGATAGATATGTTTTTACCTCCTGGAATGCTTTTTCGGCCTCATCCGACCATGTAAATTTATGATGCTTCTGCAAGGCTTTGAAGAAAGGCAATCCCCTTTCGCCTAATCGCGATATGAAGCGACTTAAAGCCGCCATGCGACCAGCCAGGCGTTGAACATCCTTCATGGTCGAGGGCGACCTCATTTGTTCAATAGCCCTAATTTTCTCAGGATTAACTTCAATGCCCCTGGAACACACAAGAAAACCAAGGAGTTTTCCTGAAGAAACCCCGAAAGAGCATTTCTCCGGGTTTAATTTTATTCCAAAGCGATTCAAATTACAGAAGGTTTCAGCAAGATCATCCAAATGAGACAATCTCTTGGTACTTTTTACAACCAAATCGTCTACATATGCTTCGAGATTACGCCCTATCTGGGAAAGAAAGGTCTTTTGCATCAAGCGCTGGTACGTGGAACCTGCGTTCTTGAGACCGAACGACATTCTGACGTAGCAGTATGTGCCGAACGGGGTGATGAAGGCAGTCTTCTCTTCATCGTCTTCTGCCATGCTAATTTGATGATATCCTGAGTAAGCGTCAAGAAAACTCATCAGTTCACAACCCGCAGTCGAGTCGACCAGCTGGTCGATGCGGGGAAGGGGAAAGTCATCCTTCGGACAGGCAGCGTTGAGGCTAGTGTAATCGACACACATGCGCCACTTGCCATTTGACTTGCGGACCATGACCGGATTGGCGAGCCATTCCGGTCTTCCACTTCGCGGATAAACCCGGCTTGTAAGAGTTTGTCCAACTCTTCTCAGATGGCTTCCTGTCGGTCAGTGGCAAAACGCCTGAGCTTTTGCTTTATTGGTCGTTGTCCAGGTCGAATTGCTAACCTGTGCTCAATTACTTCCCTTGGGACACCGGGCATGTCGGATGGTTTCCACGCAAACACGTCTGCGTTAGCCCGGAGGAAAGCAACGAGGTCGAGTTCCTATTTGTCATCCAGGGCTGATCCAACCCGAATTGTCTTGGATGGGTCATCTGGGTACAAAGGAACTTGTTTGAGTTTTTCATCTGGTCGAGGAGCAGCCTTGATCGCATCGACGGCGACGGTGGTGACCTGAGCGTCCCAGAGGGGAAGTTGATCGACCATCTCCAAAGATAGCCGGTCGCACGTGAGTGCCACGTTGCGACTGCCTCGGATCGAGATGACACCTTTGGGGCCAGGCAATTTCCCGCACTGATAAGCATAGTGCGTTCCCATCATGAACTTAGCAAGAGTCGGCCTGCCAAAGATTGCATTATAAGCTGAATCACAATCGATTACATCGAAAGTAACCAGTTCTGTCCGGAAGTTGTCTGGTTCTCCCAGAGTGACCGGGAGGACCACTTGTCCCAATGGCATCATGGAGGGGCCTGGGATTATCCCATAAAACGGATGGATTATGGGCTTTATCTTCGAACGAGAAATTTGCATCTCGTCGAGTGCTTTGACCAATAAAAGATCAAGGGAACTTCCCCCGTCAATCAGGACCCTTTCGACTCTCGCGTTATTGATGATTGGGGTAATGACCAGAGGTAGCCTCAATGGTCGGGTTAGCCCCACAGGACAGTCAGCGCGATCGAACGTCAAAGGCATATCCGACCAACGGGGGTATTGAGGTTCACCAAGGGATGTCTCCGTTTGGTTAACCTCTCGGCAGAAGGTTTTAAACTGCCTTTTGGAAACGAAAGAGGAAGAACCTCCGAAAATGACATTAACATGATTTTGAGGTACCTGGTAAGCCATTTCTTCGTCTCCGTCGACGTCTCTAATCCCGCACGCCTGCTCTTTAGGCGGTAAGGTTGGCATTGGCCCAACTCCTTGGTAGAAATCGTCCAGTTGTTTCAACCAACTCCTGCAGTTTTTGAGGTCGTGGCTTGCGGAGTTGTGGAGTGGACACCATTTCTTGCCCTCCTGCGGATTAGTTGATTTTTCTGGCTGGTCGGAATCCCGACCATTAGAGGCAGTTTTACTTTTAAATGAAGACTTATTACCTTTGGTCGAAGGTGGCTTCTCTGCGACTGCGACCTCGCGGTACTGTCCAGAGCGGTTCCTCTTCGACTTCTTTGACTTCCCCCCCGGTGAAGACTCTGGCTTTTTGCTTGAATCTTCTTTCCTGGCGTCCTTGAACCCTGGTTGGGGTGGCAAGTCCCCCTTGTCGACCATTCGGTTCCATTCGACTGCTTCGGCTGCATCGGAATATCGATCAGCCATGTCGAACAGATCGGCCACTGATCGAGGAGGGTGGATAAGAAAGTCTTCAGTGAATCTCCGGTATCGAACGGCATGCTTAAATGCCCTGATTATGGAGCCATCAGATATGTTCGGGATGGTATTCCTCACCCCGACAAACCTCTTGACAAACTGCCGAAGTGTTTCGGTCGAAGTTTGCCGCAGCCTATGCAAGTCGTCCTCCTTACCCGGCTTTTGGTAACAGTTTTGGAAATTGCTGAGGATGGCATCGCATAGCATTTCCCAATTGTAGATGGAACCCTTAGGCTGATTAAACAACCAGGTTCTAGCCGGTCCTGCGAGGACTGTAGGCAGGTAGTTGGCCATGACCTTGTCATCGCCTCCCGCTGCTTGGATGGCAGTAATATAAATCTGAAGGAACTCAGATGGGTTCTGAGTTCCATCAAACCTCTCAATGGCCCCTGGTCGAAACTTATCGGGCCAAACGACTGCTCGTAGGCCAGGCAAAAAAGCTTTGCAACCAACGTAAGGACCGTGAATCACCCTGTGACTCTCGGTTGGGTCTCGAGCGACCTCACGCAATGGCGAGGTTACTCGTGGTCCCAAACGAGAGTGAACAGGAACTCGATCCCTACTACGAGAATCCTGCATTCGCCGGTATTTGTCCTGTCGGGACGGTTCGGGCGGCGGGTAACTTCGCCGGCCAGAGCCGGAATGAGGACCATCCCGCTCACGGGAATTTGTCCTGTTGGGGTCGCCTCGGATGCGACCTCGTCCAGTCTTTCTGCCAGGATCCGGAAAAAGGCCGGTTTCTGCGCATCCGTGACCGTAGGAGGAAAATTGCGCATGACTTCCGCGATAGATCGCAGTCGGTCATGGGTACTTCTCCTAGGGGCACCAGGTGTTATCGTTTCTTCGTCCACTGGGAAACGCTCCGGTGGTAAAGAAGGAGTCTGGTCACGTCTACGACCACGCGACCGTCGAGAAGAACTTGGGGCAGCATCATAACGAGCCTGCGCATCTTGAAGAGCCTCTAGGGCAGTTCTGCGTAGTTCGTTGTTCTGTTGCTCGAGATCTTGATCCTCCTTCTGTTTGCGATCTTGTTCTTCCCTGGCAGCCTGTTGATCGGGAGTTTCTTCCGACAGCGCAGCAAACTGCCTAGGGAGAGAGGTTGCCGATGGGGAAAACATCTCGGTTTGTTCCGAGTCGGACTCGAAATCAAAGAGACGGTGAAGGTTATCAGGGTCGAACCTTCCTGGGCTAATTTCCGGGTCATCATCATATTTTCCCTCAGCGGGGTCGTATGACGGGCCGGATTCATCACCTAGCACATTAAGAACCTCTGTGGGTTCTAACCTTGCGCCAGTTGTTTCCTGGTCGATTGACATGACTTGGAGAGATGATTCAACCTGTGGAAGATTCTGGCCTTCGACCTCTTCCATCGGACCAGGATCGCTTGGAGAAGGCATTGGTATATGGGCATAATCCTCGAGATCGAAATCGTTCTCGGAATCATATGCTCCAGCCATGTTTCGGCGAACCTCCGGATTTCAATTAGGACGCCTTGAGAAAGGCCCCACGGTGGGCGCCAGCTGTCGACGATTCGGACTCGGGGTCCTCAGCCGAACTTATGCAAAATTTGTAATTGTGAGACCTTTCAAGATGACCCTCCGGGAAGGTATGTAGAACAATGGTGAACAGGAGCACAGAGAGATTTATACAGGTTCGGGCCCTCGATGGTGGGAGTAAAAGCCCTACGTCCTGTTAGGATTTCACTATATGTGATAAAGCTTTACAAACTAGCGGGGAGAAACCTTCACAGGCGAAAGTTTTCCCTATATAAGTATACAAAAAGAAGCTATAGGAGATTTGTAAGTATTGTATAATCTAAGCCGTAGACTTGGCTGTTTGAGTGGTTGAGATATCTTGTATCTTACTTATATCAGGGGTCTTGTTCTTCCAAATGTCTTGGATCCCCCGTTTGATGTACTTTGCCACCCTTTTATACTGGTCGAAAGGGTGCCATATGAAGAAAACTGCATCAAACGGTTGGATGCGGTTCCTGGAGAACCGCTATTAACTTCCACGGAGGTTATTAACACGTGTTAATCATGAATAACCGCATATATTAACCTCTGACGGTTAGTCTTCAACGTGGAGGAATCCTCGGGATGCTTGGAATATCCTAACATAAGGATAACCGAATAAACTCCAAGCATCCTGGTCGAGAACGTTCTGACCGCGGAATGTGGGCTGACCGCACAACATCCCGGACATCCAGTTCACGTATAGCATACGAACTTCTGATCGCACAAGGCTGTTGGCCTGATCGCACGAAAACCCGCGACCTGATCGCGTAAAGCTTGCGACCTCATGGTGATGCCCCTCAGAATAGCTTGAGTTCGCATCGCCACATATATATTTGGTTCGAACCTGTCTTGAACCAAAAGTTTATTAGAAGTGACCCGGGTGTCAATCCTCGTCAATTGCTATGCCAAGATATTGTCCAGTGACTTCACTGTGCCGTGTCGCCACCATAATTCTCCACTGATTTTCATCATCATCCAGCCATCTTCAACCTTAGAACCTATTGAATCATTTGTTCCTGTTACTGAGGCCTACCTCCCAGACAAAGTGGTGCATAAATTGGAGCCCTAGATCAAAAGTTATGGCAAGCCCTAGTTTCTGGCCATGTCAGTGCAATGCCAGGCTATGTCAGCCAGTGGCATTAGCCCTTTTCACTTCCTTCCTGATGTACATTTTGAGCATGACTTTGTCCCGTAGACTCCTGAGGTTGTGATCTACAATTTCTTCTTCTATCACAACTTGATTTGAGCCCTTGAACTGCATTTTATGCTTAGCCCTAGATTCTGACATTGTCAGCCCTATGTCAGAACATGTCAGTCAGTGGCATTAGCTCATTTCACCTCTTTCCATAAGTGCAAACTGAAAATAACCTTGTCCCTTAGACTTGTGGAGTTGTGCTCTACATTTTATTCTACTGCCACAAGTTGTGATAGTCCTTCTATCATCCATCGACCCTATGTCGATGCCTTGAACCGAATGTCGACCTAAAGATGTTCGCTGTTTTTGAGCAAATCAGTCGCAACCTTGATATCATTATGATATTTTGAGACATTTGGAACCTTGTAAACCTTTGACAACTAATCTTAACCTTGGTTTCCATATCTTAACCCTAATCAACTTCTAAACCTAATCATTTCAGAATCATCGGGACATGCATCTTTGCATTATTGCATGTAGTATAATAATGTATTGAAAAGGTTGTGATTCTTGGTTGCTTGTTTGATCTTTGCTCAGAGTTGGAGCCAGAGTTCGAGGACTTCAACTGCTGTCTCTTACGACGCGAAAGGCAAGTCATAGTATTGATCATCTTGAACCCATATTTTATGAATTGCTATGATATGACCTTGAATATAAGTAATACTGCATGTGAAAGAATGGTTGAGGTATATTATGGCAGTACAAGCTGGATGCTTGTGAAATGTGAAAAGATCAAATAGTGAACCTTGAACTATTATATGTATTTATATATATTCATGAAATAAAACCCCTAGCCGTGACCAGAATTTTGGTATGGATGGCTGTAGCACTGGAGGTGCTAGACTGCAAAGGATGTGCAGGCACTGAAGGTGCAGGGTTGTGGATGGTCTGGTCACTGGCATATAAGGACTAGAACCTTGTGTTGTGCGTCTAGTGGCATGAAACACGTGCTAACCGCAAGCCTGGTATGGGACAGGCCTGAACAAGTACTTATGTGGATCGCACATGAAACCCTTGCATGAGTTGTGTTGTGATGATTGACATGGAGGATGACTCCCACTATCACTGAAGGTGATCTGATATTTGACCCAGCAATGGGAATATGAGTAAGGGTGGGGGTATAGCCCGCCACAACTGTGGTTCGCGAGAGATCCACAGGGTCAGGGGTGAAATGTGAGTGATACATAACAAAAGTTCTTGTTATCTCCACCTTGCCGCTCACAGTATGAAGTGAGCTAGGGGTCCAATCATTATGTTATGATAGGAAAGGCTTGAAAGTGGAATATCTTGCGGGTAAATTGGTACCTCTCTGCAGAGTTAAAAACGTATTCGAATACTCCGAGCTCCCGGGTTTATAGGAGTCTGCTGCGGTGGATTAAATCCACGGGGTGTGGCACAAGTATGTTTTCTTAAATAAAATTTGATAAGTCAAGATTACCCAAATGACATGTGTTGTCATGATAAGGGGTGCTATCGTGGGCTGTCGTGTGTCGATGTGTCGCGGTAGTGCTATAATCTAGTGAACATAAATAGTGATGATATGTTATGAAAAGTGCTGCCATGAGATGAGGCATGAAAGTAAAGATTACTTTACAAACATCCATAATTCTTGACTAGTCTAGGTTCATAACAACATTACTATAAGTATCTATTCTTCCCTATGACTTGCTGAGTACGTAAGTACTCACCCTTGCAACTTACAACCCAGAAGATGGAGCGTACCAAGATCAAGGAGTCATGGAGAACTTCTTGGATCCAGAAGAAGGAGAGCCAGATCTGTCAAATCCCTGATGTGTTGTTCTGCCGTCAACTTCTTACTGTGGAAGGGATACCCATCATCCGCTGTGTAGAAGTTTTTATTTTGCTTAAACTAAACCTTGATGCCGCGAAGGTATTGTAATCTTTTTATGTAATATCCAGGCCAGCAGGCCACATTGCTTAAATATATTTTGTAATTTTTTCTACTGCAATGTGAATATACTCATGTGCTTGACTTATCCTGGGAAGTCAAGGGTATGCTTGTATGGGACTAGCTATAGCAAGCTAGGTCTCCACAGGAGTAGTCGTAGTCCCAGTTTCAGGGCGCGACAAATTTCCCGGTCGTCGTGAGAATGGGGAGCCAGGTAAAAACCTCCGAGAACAATTTTTCAAAAATTCCGGTGAGAAATCCTTTGATCGCGGTGAGAACAGGGAGCCGGGTAAAAACCACCGGGAACAATTTTTCAAAAATCCTGGTGAGAATCCTCCGGTCGCCGTGAGAACGGGGAGCTGGGTAAAAACCTCCAGGAGCAGTTTTTTGAAAATCCCGTTGACAAATCCTCTGGTCACCGTGAGAGCGAGGAGCCAGGTAAAAACCTCCGGGAACAATTTTTCAAACATCCCGTCTCGCCAGGGAGAATTTCGCTCCCTGAGGATGAGCCCAATGATTGGTCTGAGTATTTGAGAGGGGACTAGTCTCTCAAATTTACTCGTTACCTCAGTCCTTGAGGAATGGGTTGCTGCTTACCCCCTCAGTCCACGAGGGGTGATTGTAAGCCGCCCTACTGGAGCGGGGGCTCCCATCGTCGGGACTTTTCGGGTCGTGATAGCCCACTTCCTCGCGGAGAGGGCATCCTCACTAAGGGCATACTCGCAGGGAGGGTATCGCCGTGAGAGACGGTAATGTAGGGACCTGTAGTTTGCCTAAGCTGAGGAAAAACCAATTGTATTAACAAGGAATTGAGATACAACACCTCCCCCCGCAAGATCGCGACGGGGGAGGGAACGGTGAGTACAATGTCTCCCTCTCCTCTGGCATAATCGCTCTGGGGGAGGGGACGAGCTTGTAGGCTAGATGTAGAACTTGCGGAGCAGGCATACGTTCCACGTGTGCTTCAGCTCCTGCTCTTGAAGGTTGGAGAGCTTGTAAGCCCCCGAGCCCAGGACTGCTGAGATCTTGTAGGGGCTCTCCCACTTGGGGCAGAGCTTGCCCTGGGCTTGGGGGTCGGTTACGCACTTGAGGACAAGGTCCCCGAGGCGGAAAGCTCTCTCGCGGACATGCTGGTTGTATGCGCGCGCCATTTCACGCTCATAGATGGCGTGGCGGAGGAGCGCTTGGTCGCGTTCCTCTTCGATGAGGTCGACCTCCAGTCACTGATTTGCCTCGTTGGCTTGGTATGTTGCGGTCGTATCTTCTTCGAGGAGCTCGACCCGCAGCGACCGGAAGCCAATCTCCGTGGGGAGAACCGCCTCAGCCCCGTACATGAGGGAGAAGGGCGTGCGTCCCGTCACCCGACTCAGGTCGTATGTATGGAATAGAGGATGCAAGGGAGCTCCTCCGCCCACGCGCCCCGCTTGGAGGCGGCTTACTCGAGTCATCGATGTAACCACTGTAGGATTATGGCGTTGACCCTTTCGACGGCCTAGTTTGTGGGACCCTCATTTGAGGAATCCGGTGGCAACCACCCAGGTGGGTTGCACTCAGAAATGGTACATTGCAAGCTCACAAATACAAGATGCATTATATAAAAATGCAAATAATTAAAACAAGTGCTGATCACAAGGACCAACATTACAATAACATAGCGCCAAAATGATGCAATTTAGTGTTGATACAAAATTAAGGAGTTTTCTTCGACACAAAGGTCGGCACTGAATAAGACAACAACAACAAGCAAAAGGACTTCAACGGTCTTCACTTTCAACTGCAGCGGTGTTGCATGGGCTTCCTCCACATCGGACTCAACTTGGTAAGTGACCCTCTAGTAAGCTGGATCTTCTGGAGCAGTTTCTTCTTCTGCCATGTTGGGTTCAAGACAGTAGGACTTAGGATCAATGAATCCTTCCTCTAAATTTTTGTTTGCAAAAGCAAGGGTGAGCACATTGTCCACATAGTGCTCAACAAGTCTCGAATAAAAATGCAGGTATATAGATGAGGGGGAAATTTCCAAGGATGGCTCTTTGGCTCATAGAATAGATTTTCACTCTTAATTTTGAAGAAAACATTTTTGTTTTCAAAAGCGAGGCTTTTAAAATCCTAAGCTAGATTTTAAGAAGATGTTATGCGTGGCGGTCTTCCATGAGTCACCACTTTATTCACATTTTATGAAAAACTTTCCCAAAAGCTACTTGTGCTGCATTGACGTGGATAGAAGCCACTGCACGCAGATGTCTACAAGAAAAACATCTGAGATTTACGAAATTCCAAGAAATTCTCTCTGGGGTAAAAACCTTCTGGTCACCATGAGAACAGGGAACCGGGTGAGTCCTCCGGGAGGCCCAATCTTTCTGGGAATTTTCCCGGGGGAGAACCCTCCGATCACCGTAAAAACGGGGAGCCGAGAGCGAAATCTCCGGGGAAGAAAATCCAAGAAAGTCTGAGGTGAAATTCCCGGGGGTAATTTTTTCGGGAGACAACCCTCTGGTCACCGTGAAAACGGGGAGCCAGGTACGAGATCTCCAAGAATGAATATCCGAGAATTCCGTCTCGCTGAGGAGACAATCGACTCCCAGAGGAGGATGTGCCCGATGATGGGTCTGAGTGTTTAGGTAGGGGACTAGTCTCCCAAATTGACTCGTTACCGCGGTCCTTGAGGACCGAGTTGCCGCTTACACCCTCAGTCCACGAGGGGTGATCGTAAGCCGCCCTACAGGGGTGGGACTCCCGTTGTAGGGACTTGTTGGGTCGTGATAGCCCACTTCCTCACAGGGAGGGCGTCCTCACGGGGAGGACATCGCCGTGATAGATGGTAATGTGAAGACTTGTATTGAGACAGAGCTGAAGAAAAAACCAGTTGTATTGATAATGAAACGAAATACAATGCCTCCCTCCGCGAAATCGCAACAGGGGAGGGAGCGGTGAATACAATGTCCCCCCTCCCCTTCCAGCGTAATCGCTCTGGGGGAGGGGATGAGCCCATAGGCTAGACGTAGAACTTACGAAGTAAATGCACATTCCACGTGTGCTTCAGCTTCTGCTCTTGAAGGTTGGAGAGCTTGTAAGCCCCCGAGCCCAGGACCACCGAGATCCTGTAGGGGCCCTCCCACTTAGGGGAGAGTTTGCCCTGGGCTTGGGGGTCCGTGACGCGCTTGAGGATAAGGTCCCCGAGTCGAAAAGCCCTCTCGTGCACATGCTAGTTGTATGCGCGTGCCATTTCGCGCTCGTAGATGGCATGGAAGAGGAGCGCTCGGTCGCGTTCCTCCTCCACGAGGTCGACCTCCAGTCATTGATTTGCCTCGTTGGCTTGGTACGCCGCGGTCGTAGCTCCGTCTAAGAGCTCGACCCGCAGCGACCGAAAGCTAATCTCTGAGGGGAGGACTGCCTCAGCCCCGTATACCAGGGAGAACGGAGTACATCCTGTCGCCCGGCTCGGAGTCGTGCGCATGGAGTAGAGGATGCTAGGGAGCTCCTCTGCCCATGCACCCCGCTTGGAAGCAGTTTGCTTGAGTCATCGGCGTAACCCTTGTAGGATTACGCTGTTGGCCCTTTCGACGGCCCCGTTGGTCTGGGGATGGGCCACTAAAGCGAAGTGGATGGTGAGCCCCAGGCCTTCGCAGAATTCCCGAAAATACGTCGAGTCGAATTGGGTCCCGTTATTGATGGGGAATGCCAGAACGACACACGATATTTTTCCAGAAAAACAGCTGTACTGCCCGGGATGTGATGTTGGCCAAAGGTTCAGCCTCTACCCACTTAGTAAAGTAGTCGACCGCGACTACCGCATACTTGTAGCCCCTGGGTACTGGGGGGAAGGGGCCCAGGAGGTCCATCCCCCAGCGCGCGAAGGGCCAAGTGTTGGGGATAGTCTGCAGTGCTACGGGGGGGAGGTTCGAACCCTTGGCCATCTTCTGACAGGCCTCACATGCAGAGACAAGATCTCGCGCATCGCGAATCACCGTGGGCCAATAGAAACCCTGGCGAAGGGCCTTGGCCACGATGGCACGCGGGGACAGATGAGACCCGTAGCTTCCCGCATGAATATCCTTGAGAAGCCGGAGCCCCTCCGGTCGTGGAAGGCAACGGAGCAAGGCAGAAGCCCCTTGCTTGTAGAGCTTCCCCTCCAACAGGAGGTATGCCCGTGCTTTGGCCCGGAGGCGCTTAGCCTCGGTCTCATTGGGAGGGTCCCCCTCCCCCTTACTGAAGGAGACAAGGGGGTCCATCCGAGACGAAGCCCGGGCGACTTCAGCGACTTCCGGGATGCGGGGTTCATCACCCGCGTCTGGGGAGGTCACCGAGGGCTTCGCGATAATCTCCAAGAAGGCCCCTTTGGGGAGTGGTTCCCGGGCGCTGGCTGCCCGGGCAAGGGCGACGGCCCGGTAGTTGTCCCTTTGCGGGATGTGTTAGGCCTCTAGGCCGTCCAAGTGCTTCTCCATCTTGCGCACTTCCTGCAAGTAAAGGCTCAAGTTTGCGTCATGGCACAAGTAGGACTTGTCCATTTGGCAAACTATGAGCTGGGAGTCCCCTTTCACTAGGAGGCGTCGAATCCCCAGGGAGCGCGCCAGGTGCAACCCGAGGAGCAAAACCTCGTATTTGGCAACGTTGTTCGTGGCGGGGAACTCGAGCCATGCCGCGTACTCGAGTTCCCTCCCCTCGGGGCTCCACAGGACTACTCCCGCACCAGCCCCGGCGAGACACAGGGAGCCATCGAACATAAGTGTCCAATGGTCACTGCATCGAGGTAGCGCGGGGAGGTCTTCGTCCCCGGGCCCGGGGGTAGGAGTCCAATCCGCCATGAAGTCGGCGAGGACCTATGACTTGATGGCGTAGCGCCCCGTGAGGGAAAGGGAAAAGGCGGCAAGCTCCGCCCCCCACTTCCCTATCCGGCCGGTGGCTTCTTTGTTATGGAGCACCTCCCCCAGGGGGAGGGAAGACGGGATGGTGATGGGGTGCCCCAGGAAGTAATGATGAAGCTTCCGGGACGCCATCAGGAGGGTGTAGCAGATCTTCTCCACCTTTGTGTACCAAGTTTTGGCCCCTTGGAGGGCTTCGCTCACGTAGTACACGGGACGCTGCTGCCCGTCTTGCTCCTTTACCAATATCGCGCTTACGGCGACCGGGGTCGCGGCTAAGTAAAGGAGCAAGGGCTCTTCCGGAGATGGGCTCACGAGCATGGGGGGGCTCGTGAGATACTTCTTCAGGACGTCGAAGGCCTCCTGGGCCTCGGGGGTCCATTGGAACCCTTCGAGCTCCCGGAGGATTTTGAAGAATTGGAGGCCGCGCTCCCCCGACCGTGAGACGAAACGACTCAATGCGGCTAAGCGGCCGGTGAGTCATTGAACATCCTTGACCGAGCGCGCGGGGGGGGGGGGGGGGGGGGGATATCCAGGAATGCCCGGATCTTCTCGAGGTTGGCCTCTATGCCCCGCTGGGGAACAAGGAAACCTAGGAGCTTCCCCCCGCGTACGCCAAAGGCGCATTTCTCCGGGTTGAGCTTCAGCTCGTATGCGCGGAGGTTGCGGAAGGTCTCTGCCAAATCGCCGACATGAGCATTTGAGCGGGGGCTTTTGACGACCGCGTCGTCAACGTAGACTTCGACGTTGCGACCGATCTGGTCCTTGAAGAGCAGCATCATGAGCCGCTGGAGGCCCGGGGATCTTCACGCAGAGGTACTTCTGGTGGATCGCGGCCCCCAAGCGGTTGATTGTGGTCCTCCCCATGATTGTGTTGTAAGAAGAGGGGAGGTCAACCACGTCGAACCGGACCATCTCTGTCCGGTACTTATGTGGGGTGCCGAAGGTCATGGGGAGATCCACCTTCCCCACGGGGTGGATCGCCTTCCCTGGGACGAACCCCTGCAAGGGCCCTGCTGTGGGCTGCAAGAGCTTCTCGTCCACCTGCATCTCCCTAAATGCCTTTAAGTAGAGGACGTCATCGGAGCTCCCGCCGTCCACAAGGATGCGGGCCAGATGACAGTTGTAGATGGTGGCAGAGACGATGAGCGTGTCATCATGGGGGAAGTGAACCCCAAGCGCGTCTTCTGCCATGAAGGTGAGGGGGATGTCCGACCACTTGGGTGGCAGGGACGTATGCAGCACCCCACCACCTTCACTTCGCGCACGTACTCCTTGCGCTGACGCTTAGAGTCCCACCAGGAAGCGGACCACCCTGTGATAACGTTGACATTACTTTGGGAGGTTTGGAAGGGGAGAGTTTCTGATGGCTCCCCCTCCTGCGTTCGCCCCTGCTATCCCCCCGCGGGGGCAGGAAGGGCCGGTAAGGCCGGCCGAGAGGGCAAGGAGGCCGGAGTCCCCCCCTGCCCATGCTGGTCGAGGAATGCGGCAAATTGTTGGAGCAGTTGATGGCATTCCCGGGTAGCATGGGTATCAGACCTGTGGAAGGTACACCACCGACCTTCCCTATTTCCCATCGCGGGGCCTTCCCGACTGCAGGACGATTGTCCTCCCCCACGGCCTTTCGGCTTGGGGAAGGGGCGGTTGCCCCTGGAGGCATTGCGCGAGCCACCTCCGCCCTCGACGACAAAGGTGTCCCGAGGCCGTGGCTCGCTACGACCCCCCTGCTTAGGGCGTTTGAGGGGGTCCCTGGCCCCCCGGTCAGCGGGGGCGGGAGCCCCCTGGTTCTTCTTCCAGAGGTCGTCCTCCTCCACCTGAGCGTACTTCTCAAGTACGTTGAAGAGCTCGTCGGCGGAGGAGGGGCAGCTCCAGGAGAGCCTCCGATGAAGCTCCCCGGGGAGGATCCCGCTCTTGCACACCTCAATGATTGTGGAGTCAGGGACGTGAGCCACTTTGCTCTTAACCTGAGCGAAGCGCTTGAAGAAGCTGCGGATGGTCTCCCCCGTCCTCTGCCGGACAGTATAAAGTTGCGAGGAGTCTAGGGGACGCACGTAGTTCCCCTGGAAGTTCGCGCAGAACTCGCGCTTGAGCTGCTCGACGGACTTGATGGAGCCGGCCTTCAAGTTGTAGAACCACGAGCGGGCGATCCCGGTCAGGTAGAGGGGGAAGACGTTGCATTGCACCGTCTCGTCCCCCCAGCCACGGAGATGGCTGTCGAATACACCTGCACAAATTCATAGGGGTCAGCCTCACAGTTGTAGTGTTCGATGTGCGGCGGGCGGTAAGGCTGCGGCCATTGAATGCTCCATAGTCTACGGCACAGCGGCTGGTTAGCCCCCTCCACTTCTCGGGGAGAGTCCCGGTCGCTATCTCCTTTGATAGGGGATGCATGCTTGTTGTCGAAGTCGGGAAGGGGCCCAAGAGGTCCGTCGGTGTGGCGGTAACGGCGCTTTTCTTCCGAGTTGGTGGAGCTGACTTCCAAGACGTTCGGGCGCTCCCCCAGATAGGTTGGTTCTTCGGCGGGTTTGTTCCCTCGGCCGGAGCGGGAGCGAAGCTCTCCGCGTCCGCGACCCGGGGGAAGTTCCTCCCCGGACTTAGTTGCACGCATTCGCTCAACCTCCTCTCGGGCGAAGCGGACTTGATCCACCAGAGGCGCCCTTGGGGGCGGCCCTAGGGAAGGAGGGAGCTCATGCGCTGTAGCTACTGGCCCGGGTGCTACCGGGGCCGGTGAGGGGGAGACCCCTGTGGCGACGTCTGGAACCGGAAAGGGGGAAACCCCTGTATTATCTGGAACCAGAGAGGGGGGAACCCCCGCTGCGAACTTCCAAAACCGGAAAGGGGGAAACCCCTGTATTATCCGGAATCGAAGAGGGGGAACCCTCGTGGCAACGTCCGGAACCGGGGCGCCGTTGCGTGGGGAGGCCCGTTGCGACGCGGTAGTTGCCCTGTCGACCACCCCTGGTGCGGTAAACGCAACCAGCGGGGTGGGGCGGGGTTGGCTCCCGGCGCATGGAAAACCCCCGGCATGTAGTGGGCCCCTGCTCCCGGGAATGGGTCCCGGACATGAGGTAACCCCCTGGCATCGGGAAGGCTCCTGGCGCCGGGAAGGCTCCGGACGGATGGCCCACCGGGGGAGGATACCCTCCGGCTGGATCGTATGGAGCGGCCGGGCCTCTGGGGGCCAGAGGGGCCACCAGGTGACCCATAAAAAGGGGCATAGGCCCCAGGAACGGGTATGGTGGGTAGGTGGAAGCCGGTGGCCGAGCCAAGACACGAAGCAGCTCGTCCATAGAGCGCTGGGCGTGGAGCTGGCCCTCCACTAAAGCCTCAAGCAAGGCGTCCCGGGGAGCCGGGGAAGCCATCGGGGGGAGATTGGTCCCGGCCGAGGCAACCGCGGTCACCGGGACTGACCCAGGTGGGAGGCGGTACCTGGGTCTAGCCGCCTTCGGGCAGAAGCGCCGGCACGGTCGTGTCCCGGACGGGCGGTGCCGGGTCACCGGGACCGGCGTCACCGGGAAGGGCACGAGCCCTCGTTCTTGGGGGAGCCATGGCGTCTTGTCACGAATCCCCACGGTTGGCGCCAACTGTCGTGATATTGCGAATACCACGGCAGGTTTTGTAACATCCTGAGTTTTGGGGTGAAAAGTTTCTTTCTTAAAAATCATGCATGCATATGTCTCTTCTAGATCAACCAAATCAGCCTCAGCTTTATTCTGTTCTAGCCCTAAAATCTCCAAAATCTATCCTGTGACCCCAAGTCAAGATCTGACTTGCCAGATTTGATCTATCAGTTATCCTAAACCTAAAAGCCTTCAGAACCTAGATCTAATTCTATCTCTAAATCCCAGAATTATCAATTCCATTCTGTTTTCGAAAACAGAAATACCTTATATTACCCAAATACCCTAAGTTTCAGAAATACAGATTTAATCAAAATCTTGACCAAGTTCAGACCAGATTATTCCTGGAATATGATCATGGGTATGTCAATACCTTAATCTAAAAAGTTGACAGCCAGATTTCATCATCTAGACTCCTTTCACAAATCAGTCCAAGACTTATCGCAAATTAGTCCTTCTCTGATATCTAAAAACCTAAAAAGACTAAAATCTCCAGATTAACTCCAAATTCAGAATTTCTTCAGCAAATCTTCTCAAAATACTATTTGCCACAAGTTTCTCTTCTGTGCAGATGTCAAAATCAAAACCTAAATGCCAGAATTCGAAATCGACAAAACTTAAATCTTGTTTTACCCTAATTTACCCTATTTTCAGTTTGTATCAAAAGTCATCCAAATGTGCCAAGTTTTATTTTCAATCCTTGCCAAATCATCTGTGGAATAAAGATTACCAAAACAGCAGAATCAATTTCAGTTTAAATCTCCCAAAATTCCAGATTTACATTTCAGTCCAAAACTCAAAGAATTGGAAATTTCAAATCTCCCAAAATTCCAGATTTACATTTCAGTCCAAAACTCAAAGAATTGGAAATTTCAAATCAGCCCAATTCGACCAGGACAACAGTTGCTGTGCACGACCAGAGATAGCCGTGCAATTGCGCCGCGCTTGCTCGCCGCCGGTGAGGCTTCGCCGCACTCGTGACCGTGCATGCCGGTGCGCATGTGTCCTTGCTTCAGCCGTGCCGTGGCAACGCCGTGGCAGCGCCGTTGAACAGCATGTGCTCCCGCGCGCGACCAGCAGCCTTTTGTCAGCAATTCACTGCCACGTTGCCTTGCCGCGCCAATGTTGTCGCCACCGCTTGCTCCAGCTTGCCATGTCCCGATGAACCGACATGATGATCAACTGCAGAGCTGTTGTGGCCGTCGCATCACCGGTTAATGCTGTGTCTTCGCCGCTGATGCTCCTGCACGCAACCAGTCAAGTCACAGCAACCAATCTCTTCATTGTTCCCCTTTGCCATCTTCGCCGAACCTATATAAGCACTCTTGTGCTCAGCAGCTCCCTCCACACATCACCAGAACTTAGCCAATTTTGCAAATTCTTCCGCTGCAGTCGTCTTCTCCGGCGAGCCATCGAGGAGGCTCACGGTGACAGCCTCAACCGCAGCCTCAACCACCAAATTGACAGCACCAGTGAGTTTCCCTTATCTCTCTCATCGTGCTGTATCACTTAATTGGATTTCCTTGCCTCCTATCGCCGGCGATCACCGGAATTTGCTGAAACTTGAAGAATGCCCTGTTCCGGCAATGCAGGCCAAATTACCTCGATTTAGCTCTCGATCCTGTGGAAGAAAATAATCAGTGACTCATTTCCAGCAAGCCTATGCATCAAGATCTCCCGATTGAGCTTCAATCGAAGCTTTCCCCAATTTTGAGCTTCACCAGTCACCGGCGATCGTCGCCAGGTTTCTCCGGCCATCCTCCGGGCCATCTAATTGTACCAGAAGCTTCCCTATACCTCCTAGATGCTCTCCAAGCTTGGAATCGAGTTCATTCAACCTGTATCAAAAAGCCCCAAATGGCAGTGTTCTTCTCCGGCGTCGATCACCGGAAAACTTATTCCTGGCCGTTTCAGCTCCATCCATTTTGTCATTCAGATGTGCTTCAACCTCCTGAACATATTTGTCTTCTAGCTCGATCTCTGAAACTGCCCAGAATTCAAGTTATAACCATGCCAAAATCTTGTCCAGAACTGCTCCAGTGCAACTAGTTCACCTCAGTTCATCACTGAATTTCATCACCTTCTGGCCATCTTCTGCCCTAGATCCTATTGAATGATTTGTTCCTGTTATCATTGCCTACCTCCCAGACAAAGTGGTGCATCATTTGGAGCTCTAGATCAAAAGTTATGCCAAGCCCTAGTTTCTGGCCATGTCAAGATCAATGCCAGACTATGTCAGTCAGTGGCATTAGCCCTTTTCACTTCCTTCCAGATGTGCATTTTGGGCATAACTTTGTCCCTTTGATTCCTGAGGTTGTGATCAATATTTTCTTCTTCTATCACAACTTGATTTGAGCCCTTGAAATACATGTTATGCTAAACCCTAGCTTTTGACACTATCTCAGTGCATGCCAGCCAATGGCATTGGCCTTGTTTACTCACTTCTGATTGTGCAATTTGAAAACCACTTTGTCCACTGAATTTGTGGAGTTATGATCTACATTTTCTTTTACTGTCATAACTTGAGATAAGCTCTCTAGTTTTCCTTGAAGTTATGTCAGAATCTTGATCCGAATGACAAGCCGCTGACATTCGCTGTTTTTGATCAAACCAGCCACAAACTGATGTTCTTATTGTAACCTTGAGATCCTAAGAGCATCTAACATCCATCCTTAGCCAAATCCTTGAAACCCTAGATCTCAACTCAGTTCAGCTTGTAATCTCAATTATCTCCAGTATCGTTCAGTTATCCTTGTTAAGCATATCTGCATATAGATCCTAAAACATCTTAATATATAAGTAATATTTGTGTGTATTGTTTGGTTTGTCGTCGAGCAGATCTAGAAGCTGAGATCGAGGACTTCGCTGTTGACCCGTCATCAACTGCTGTTTCTTACGACGCGGAAGGCAAGTCATATCCTTGGTCATCTTGAACCTATATTTTAAATGTTGCTAAAACATAACTTTGACTATAGGCAATATTGCATGTGAAAGATTGAGAATGGTTGATTTATGAATTGGCAGTACTAGACTGGTTATCTGTGAAATGTGAAATAAACAAGTTTTGAACCATGAACTATTATATGTATCTATATACTTATATTCATGAAATAAAACCCCTAGCCGTGACCAGAAAAATGGTGTGGATGGCTGTAGCACTGGAGGTGCTAGACTGCAAAGGAATGCAGGCACTGAAGGTGCAGGGTTGTGGATGGTCTGGTCACTGGCATATAAGGACTAGAACCTTGTGTTGTGCGTCTAGTGGCATGAACAACGTGCTAACCGCAAGCCTAGTATGGGACAGGCCTGAACAAGTACTTATGTGGATCATACATGAAACCCCTGCATGAGTTGTGTTGTGATGATTGACTTGGAGGCTGACTCCTACTATCACTGAAGTTGATCTGATATTTGACCCAGTAATGGGAAAATGAGGTGGGGTGGAGGTTATGATACAGCCTACCACAACTGTGTTTCGCTGAGAACCACAGGGTCGGGGGTGAATTGTAAGTGATGCATAACAAAAGTTCTTGTTATCTCCACCTTGCCACTCACACATGGTTGTGAGGAGGGGTGTAATCATTTTGATAGGATGGGCTTGAAAGTGGAATATCTTGCGGGTAAATTGGTACCTCTCTGCAGAGTTAAAAACGTATTCGAATACTCCGAGCTCCCGGGTTTTATAGGAGTTTGCTGCGGTGGATTAAATCCACGGGGTGTGACACAAGTATTATTTTCTAAATAAAATATGTTTTAATCAAGATTACCCAAATGACATGTGTTGTCATGATAAGGAGTGCTACCGTGGGCTGTCGTGTGTCGACGTGTCGCGATAGTGCTATAATCTAGTGAACATGAATGATGATGTTATATTATGAAAAGTGCTGCCATGGAATGAGGTGTGAAAGAAAAAGATTATTTTATAAACATCCATAATTCTTGACTAGTCTAGGTTCATGTCATCACTACTATATGTATCTACTCTTACCTATGACTTGCTGAGTACATAAGTGCTCACTCTTGCAACCTACAAATCAATAGACGGAGCGATCAACAATCAAGATGAAGGCGTGGAGAACTTATTGGACCCAGAAGGAGGAGCGCCAGTCCTGTCATTTCCCTGATGTGTGTTGTTCTGCCGTCCACTTCTCTTTTGTGGGTGGGTCACCTATCTTCTGCTGTGTAGATGTTATTTTGCTAAACCATGTATGCCGTGAAGGCATTGTAATCTCCTTATGTAATATCAAGGCCAGCAGGGCACACTGCTTAACTATTTTGTAAGTTACTCTGTTGCAATGTGATATACTCCTGTGCTTGACTTTTCCTGGGACGTCAAGGGTATGTGTATGCTATGCATATATGGGACTAGCTACAGCGAGCTAAGTCTCTACAGGAGTAGTCGTAGTCCCAGTCTCGGGGCGCGACAGAAAAGTTGGTATCAGAGCAACATGAGAACTTGACTGTAGGACGACACCTTTAGAGATTGGTCGTGCCAGGAAGACGTAATTTATTTAGAAAACTATTTGATGAAAATTGTATTTTGATAAAAACAATGAGCTTTGTAGCTCTTGAAAACTTTTATTTCAAAATTTTATTTGGATTTTCTAAAATTCGGTAAGATTGTGAGAGTGCGTTCTGTTGTTTCAGAGTATTTAGAGGTTGGTGTAGATAGAGCTAGTGGATGCTCTTGATAGTTTGTGATTCACTGTTGCTTTTGCAATGGTTAACTTGTGTATTATGGCTAGTAGCCTAAGTATTTCATGCACTAAAGTAGTTTGCATTATTTTCTGCATTGTTATCTTAGTTGGCCCTAGATAGTTAGATCAAACCAAACTTCTTTTTCAGAGCTACCATGGTTGATACAAGAGGAAGATCTCAATGCAGTGGAGAAGACAGGGAACAGACTCCTCAGGAAGAAGATATTATGACAAGAAACCCTTTGTTTCAGCAAGAACTTCAGAGTTCCAATCCTCCACAGAAGGAAAATATAGTGGGAGAGGATCAGAAGAGAAGAATGCCTCAACAACTGCAACCACAACTAAACTCAACTAGAAGGAGAATCCCTACCAACCCTAGTTTTCAAGCATCATACCAGACTCCCAGACCAATAAGAATGACGTGCCCCAATTGCAAAGGAAATCACCTTCAAAAGAACTGTCCTCACGCGAGTGTCAAATGTTTTCATTGCAAACAGCATGGGCATCGCAAAGAATTCTGTCCCTGGATTCAATTTCCTAGACCCATAGCCATATCTCAAGCAAAGATGCAATCAGTAGAACCTAGATCATCACCACTGCAGAAAACCAAAAGAAATTTACAAAGAAGAGGAGCCATGTTTACCCGAAGCAAAGGAAACCCTTACATGAACATTCAATGTTATCACTGTTGGCAGCGTGGACATCATAGGGAATTTTGTCCTTTGATTCGACTTCCATCATCCATTGCCAGGATACAGGCTGGAACACAACCAGAAGCACCTAGAATACCAGTATCACAACCACAGAAGTTTAGAGGAACTTCACTAGGCAGAGGAGGAAGCATGGCCAACCGAGGAGGAGGAAGAGATGGAATACCAACAGCAATACCAGGAGGAAAGCTAAACTACACTTCCACCCAAGAAGCAGGAAACACCACCGACATTCTTCTAGGTAGATTTCTGATTCAATCTGCATCTGCCTTAATATTGTTTGATCCTGGTGCTACAAATTTATTCATGTCAAAAGCATTTGCATCTGAAGTTGAAATGCATATAGAGCAAGTACCATTAGAGTACCCTATGATTATACAAACTCCAGGGGCTAGACTAATTGTCTATTCAATTTGCCTGAATATAACCTTCAATATAGAAGGGGTAGAATTCGAGGCAAAACTGTTAGTTTTAGAACTGCAAGGTCTAGACATTATATTGGGCATGGATTGGTTGTCCAAACATAAAGGTCTAGTAAACTGTGAAGAGAAGACCCTAAGCCTTGTCAGTAGTCAAGGGGAGAAAGTTCTATTCTATGCGGAAAGATCATCAACCAAGGAACCGCTAGGATCTGTTCAAGCACTGCAGAAGATATGCCTGGAACAAGTACCTATAGTGCAGCTATATTCTGATGTATTTCCAGAAGAATTTCCAGGAATGCCACCTGATAGAGACATAGAATTCTCTATTGAGCTTAAACCAGGAGCAGCGCCTATAGCAAAACGACCATACCGGATGTCAGTTTCTGAATTAGAAGAGCTCAAGAGTCAATTGGAAGACTTGGAAGATAAAGGATTCATTAAACCCAGTACTTCGCCATGGGGAGCCCCGGTATTATTCGTAAGGAAGAAGGATGGAACCTTACGAATGTGTGTGGATTATCGGGCTCTAAATGAAGTTACCATAAAGAACAAGTATCCATTGCCAAGAATTGATGACTTGTTCGATCAACTTCGAGGAGCTAAAGTATTCTCCAAGATAGACTTGAAGTCTGGATATCATCAGCTGAAGATTAAGAAGGAAGATATATCGAAGACTGCTTTCACTACCAAATACGGGCTGTATGAGTTCACAGTAGTACCATTTGGCTTAACCAATGCCCTAGCAGCCTTTATGAATGTCATGAACAGCACATTTATGGGTTTTTCTTGACAAGTTTGTCATAGTATTCATAGATGACATTCTGATATATTCCAAGAGTACGGAAGAACATGAGCAACATTTACACCTAGTCTTGGAAAGGCTACGAGAGAGGCAATTTTATGCCAAGTTTGACAAATGTGAATTTTGAATGTCAAGAATTTCATTTCTTGGACATGTGTTGACAGTAGAAGGAATTACAGTGGATTCAGCTAAAATCTCTGCAATCAAGGAGTGGAAGCAACCTACCTCAGTTTCAGAGATTAGAAGTTTCTTGGAATTAGCAGGGTATTATAGAAGATTCATTGAAGGATTTTCCCAAATTGTCAAACCACTTACAAATCTGCTAAAGAAGGATGTTGCATTTAAATGGACCACCAAGTGCGAGGGGAGTTTTCAGAAGCTGAAGCGGAAATTGACAACAACACCAGTCCTCACTTTACCGGACAGCAAAGAAGATTTCGTAGTTTACTGTGATGCTTCAAAGCAAGGAATAGGCTGTGTGTTAATGCAGCAAGGTCAAATAGTGGCTTATGCATCACGTCAATGGAGACCACATGAGGAAAATTTTCCGACCCATGATTTGGAGTTAGCAACAGTAGTTCATGCTTTAAAGATATGGCGGCATTATCTCATTGGACGTAAGTGTGAGATCTTTACAGATCATAAAAGCCTCAAGTATATTTTCACATAGACAGAGCTCAACATGCGTCAACAACGATGGCTGGAATTGATCAAAGATTTTGATCTTAGTATTCAGTACCATCCAGGGAAAGCTAATGTAGTGGCTGATGCCCTAAGCAGAAAAGTTTATAACCTACAAGGCATGGTTATGTTTAAGAACCCTTACATACAACAAGAGTTGCAGAATCATCAAGTGAAAATAGTACCACAGGGAACAGTAGCTACTTTAACAATAAAATCTCAACTTGAAGAATAGATAGGAAATGTCCAGAAGAAAGATGAAGAAATTTGTAAGATCAAGAATCGAATCAAGTTAGGAAAGTCTCAAGGCTTTACTGAAGATAACCAAGGGATTGTATGGTATCGAGAAAGAATTTGTGTACCTCAAAACGCGGATCTTAAGGAAATTGGTATGGATTTCATTACAGGATTACCTAAAACTCAAGGAGGATATGATTCCATATGGGTTATTGTGGACAGACTTACTAAAGTAGCTCATTTCATACCAGTCAAAAAGATTTATAATGGCAGTAAATTAGCAGGAGTGCATGATGTGTTTCATGTCTCTCAGCTCCGGAAATGTTTGAAGGAACCTACTGACCAGATAGATGTACAAGATGTGCCTTTACAGAAGAATCTTACTTACCTTAAGCACCCAATCAGAATCCTAGCCACTGATGAACGTCAGCTCCGAAGGAAGAAAATCAGATTGTGTAAAGCTCAATGGAAGAATCATTCAGAACAAGGAACTACTTGGAAGAAGGAAGAGAATTTTCAGCAACCTATCTCTATTCTTACCTTTTCTTTCTTAGGTAAATCTCGGGGCGAGATTTCTTTAAGGAGGGTAGATCTGTAACATCCTGAGTTTTGGGGTGAAAAGTTTCTTTCTTAAAAATCATGCATGCATATGTCTCTTCTAGATCAACCAAATCAGCCTCAGCTTTATTCTGTTCTAGCCCTAAAATCTCCAAAATCTATCCTGTGACCCCAAGTCAAGATCTGACTTGCCAGATTTGATCTATCAGTTATCCTAAACCTAAAAGCCTTCAGAACCTAGATCTAATTCTATCTCTAAATCCCAGAATTATCAATTCCATTCTGTTTTCGAAAACAGAAATACCTTATATTACCCAAATACCCTAAGTTTCAGAAATACAGATTTAATCAAAATCTTGACCAAGTTCAGACCAGATTATTCCCGGAATATGATCATGGGTATGTCAATACCTTAATCTAAAAAGTTGACAGCCAGATTTCATCATCTAGACTTCTTTCACAAATCAGTCCAAGACTTATCGCAAATTAGTCCTTATCTGATATCTAAAAACCTAAAAAGACTAAAATCTCCAGATTAACTCCAAATTCAGAATTTCTTCAGCAAATCTTCTCAAAATACTATTTGCCACAAGTTTCTCTTCTGTGCAGATGTCAAAATCAAAACCTAAATGCCAGAATTCGAAATCGACAAAACTTAAATCTTGTTTTACCCTAATTTACCCTATTTTCAGTTTGTATCAAAAGTCATCCAAATGTGCCAAGTTTTATTTTCAATCCTTGCCAAATCATCTGTGGAATAAAGATTACCAAAACAGCAGAATCAATTTCAGTTTAAATCTCCCAAAATTCCAGATTTACATTTCAGTCCAAAACTCAAAGAATTGGAAATTTCAAATCAGCCCAATTCGACCAGGACAGCAGTTGCTGTGCACGACCAGAGATAGCCGTGCAATTGCGCCGCGCTTGCTCGCCGCTGGTGAGGCTTCGCCGCACTCGTGACCGTGCATGCCGGTGCGCACGTGTCCTTGCTTCAGCCGTGCCGTGGCAACGCCGTGGCAGCGCCGTTGAACAGCATGTGCTCCCGCGCGCGACCAGCAGCCTTTTGTCAGCAATTCACTGCCACGTTGCCTTGCCGCGCCAATGTTGTCGCCACCGCTTGCTCCAGCTTGCCATGTCCCGATGAACCGACATGATGATCAACTGCAGAGCTGTTGTGGCCGTCGCATCACCGGTTAATGCTGTGTCTTCGCCGCTGATGCTCCTGCACGCAACCAGTCAAGTCACAGCAACCAATCTCTTCATTGTTCCCCTTTGCCATCTTCGCCGAACCTATATAAGCACTCTTGTGCTCAGCAGCTCCCTCCACACATCACCAGAACTTAGCCAATTTTGCAAATTCTTCCGCTGCAGTCGTCTTCTCCGGCGAGCCATCGAGGAGGCTCACGGTGACAGCCTCAACCGCAGCCTCAACCACCAAATTGACAGCACCAGTGAGTTTCCCTTATCTCTCTCATCGTGCTGTATCACTTAATTGGATTTCCTTGCCTCCTATCGCCGGCGATCACCGGAATTTGCTGAAACTTGAAGAATGCCCTGTTCTGGCAATGCAGGCCAAATTACCTCGATTTAGCTCTCGATCCTGTGGAAGAAAATAATCAGTGACTCATTTCCAGCAAGCCTATGCATCAAGATCTCCCGATTGAGCTTCAATCGAAGCTTTCCCCAATTTTGAGCTTCACCAGTCACCGGCGATCGTCGCCAGGTTTCTCCGGCCATCCTCCGGGCCATCTAATTGTACCAGAAGCTTCCCTATACCTCCTAGATGCTCTCCAAGCTTGGAATCGAGTTCATTCAACCTGTATCAAAAAGCCCCAAATGGCAGTGTTCTTCTCCGGCGTCGATCACCGGAAAACTTATTCCTGGCCGTTTCAGCTCCATCCATTTTGTCATTCAGATGTGCTTCAACCTCCTGAACATATTTGTCTTCTAGCTCGATCTCTGAAACTGCCCAGAATTCAAGTTATAACCATGCCAAAATCTTGTCCAGAACTGCTCCAGTGCAACTAGTTCACCTCAGTTCATCACTGAATTTCATCACCTTCTGGCCATCTTCTGCCCTAGATCCTATTGAATGATTTGTTCCTGTTATCATTGCCTACCTCCCAGACAAAGTGGTGCATCATTTGGAGCTCTAGATCAAAAGTTATGCCAAGCCCTAGTTTCTGGCCATGTCAAGATCAATGCCAGACTATGTCAGTCAGTGGCATTAGCCCTTTTCACTTCCTTCCAGATGTGCATTTTGGGCATAACTTTGTCCCTTAGATTCCTGAGGTTGTGATCAATATTTTCTTCTTCTATCACAACTTGATTTGAGCCCTTGAAATACATGTTATGCTAAACCCTAGCTTTTGACACTATCTCAGTGCATGCCAGCCAATGGCATTGGCCTTGTTTACCCACTTCTGATTGTGCAATTTGAAAACCACTTTGTCCACTGAATTTGTGGAGTTATGATCTACATTTTCTTTTACTGTCATAACTTGAGATAAGCTCTCTAGTTTTCCTTGAAGTTATGTCAGAATCTCAATCCGAATGACAAGCCGCTGACATTCGCTGTTTTTGATCAAACCAGCCACAAACTGATGTTCTTATTGTAACCTTGAGATCCTAAGAGCATCTAACATCCATCCTTAGCCAAATCCTTGAAACCCTAGATCTCAACTCAGTTCAGCTTGTAATCTCAATTATCTCCAGTATTGTTCAGTTATCCTTGTTAAGCATATCTGCATATAGATCCTAAAACATCTTAATATATAAGTAATATTTGTGTGTATTGTTTGGTTTGTCGTCGAGCAGATCTAGAAGCTGAGATCGAGGACTTCGCTGTTGACCCGTCATCAACTGCTGTTTCTTACGACGCGGAAGGCAAGTCATATCCTTGGTCATCTTGAACCTATATTTTAAATGTTGCTAAAACATAACTTTGACTATAGGAAATATTGCATGTGAAAGATTGAGAATGGTTGATTTATGAATTGGCAGTACTAGACTGGTTATCTGTGAAATGTGAAATAAACAAGTTTTGAACCATGAACTATTATATGTATCTATATACTTATATTCATGAAATAAAACCCCTAGCCATGACCAGAAAAATGGTGTGGATGGCTGTAGCACTGGAGGTGCTAGACTGCAAAGGAATGCAGGCACTGAAGGTGCAGGGTTGTGGATGGTCTGGTCACTGGCATATAAGGACTAGAACCTTGTGTTGTGCGTCTAGTGGCATGAACAACGTGCTAACCGCAAGCCTGGTATGGGACAGGCCTGAGCAAGTACTTATGTGGATCATACATGAAACCCCTGCATGAGTTGTGTTGTGATGATTGACTTGGAGGCTGACTCCTACTATCACTGAAGGTGATCTGATATTTGACCCAGTAATAGGAAAATGAGGTGGGGTGGAGGTTATGATACAGCCTACCACAACTGTGTTTCGCTGAGAACCACAGGGTCGGGGGTGAATTGTAAGTGATGCATAACAAAAGTTCTTGTTATCTCCACCTTGCCACTCACACATGGTTGTGAGGAGGGGTCTAATCATTTTGATAGGATGGGCTTGAAAGTGGAATATCTTGCGGGTAAATTGGTACCTCTCTGCAGAGTTAAAAACGTATTCGAATACTCCGAGCTCCCGGGTTTTATAGGAGTCTGCTGCGGTGGATTAAATCCACGGGGTGTGACACAAGTATTATTTTCTAAATAAAATATGTTTTAATCAAGATTACCCAAATGACATGTGTTGTCATGATAAGGAGTGCTACCGTGGGCTGTCGTGTGTCGACGTGTCGCGATAGTGCTATAATCTAGTGAACATGAATGATGATGTTATATTATGAAAAGTGCTGCCATGGAATGAGGTGTGAAAGAAAAAGATTATTTTATAAACATCCATAATTCTTGACTAGTCTAGGTTCATGTCATCACTACTATATGTATCTACTCTTACCTATGACTTGCTGAGTACATAAGTGCTCACTCTTGCAACCTACAAATCAATAGACGGAGCGATCAACAATCAAGATGAAGGCGTGGAGAACTTATTGGACCCAGAAGGAGGAGCGCCAGTCCCGTCATTTCCCTGATGTGTGTTGTTCTGCCGTCCACTTCTCTTTTGTGGGTGGGTCACCTATCTTCTGCTGTGTGGATGTTATTTTGCTGAACCATGTATGCCGTGAAGGCATTGTCATCTCCTTATGTAATATCAAGGCCAGCAGGCCACACTGCTTAACTATTTTGTAAGTTACTCTGTTGCAATGTGATATACTCCTGTGCTTGACTTTTCCTGGGACGTCAAGGGTATGTGTATGCTATGCATATATGGGACTAGCTGCTGCGAGCTAAGTCTCTACAGGAGTAGTCGTAGTCCCAGTCTCGGGGCGCGACAGGTTTAGTGGAAGATCCTAGCGAAGAAAACACGACGCGGGCTGACCGGGTGACCAGTCCTCCCCCGTCGGGCAAACACAGCAATTGACACGGAGATTTATACAGGTTCGGGTCTCAGTGGAGACCCTAGTCCAGTCGGCGTGCTCCCAACCGGAGTTGGCTATGGAGCTCTCTCGGGGGAGAGTTTGCTCCGGAGCACACCTGTGAGATTGTCTATTCCAAGTAATAATGAACAAATGTTCCCTTACATGAGGTGTACAAGGGCTTATATAGCCCAAAAGACACAAAAAGACTAAACTACCCTGCCTGCCACCGTTGGATCGAGGGGTAGTGACGTCCTTCTTCCGGTCAGGGACCTTAGATGCTTGACAAGTGTCCGCCGGTTCCCGAGGTGCTTCCCGCGTGACCATCACGTGACCTAGGACCGGAGACTCTTGCTTTTGGAAGGACGGCAACACCTGGGACGAGCCACTGGGGGGCCTTGTCCCTGGGCAAATGGCGGCGCCCGGGACAAGCCACCGGGGGGCCTTGTCCCCGGGCAAAAGGCGGCGCTCGGGACAAGCCACTGGGGGGCCTTGTCCCCGGGCAAATGGCGGCGCCCGGGACAAGCCACTGGGGGGCCTTGTCCCCAGGCAAATGGTGGCCCCCAGGACAAGCCACCGGGGGCCTTGTCCCCGGGCAAAAGGCGGCGCCCGGAACAAGCCACCGGGGGGCCTTGTCCCCGACCAAATTTGAACAGCCTCTTACTTGAACTTAGTCTCACGGAGATTTCCCTCAACATAAAGCCTCCTAGTCACCCCCCTCTAGTCGGCATCCTCGATCCTATAGCCCCAAGACCAAATCCGGGCCATGGTGATGTCTAAGTTTGCAGAGTATAGCAGAGGCCACTTCACTAATGTCAGTCTTCAATGCCTCCTTGCACTTCCTCACGAACTCTAGAATGTTGGAGACAAGCAAGTCAAACTGGGCGGCGACCAGGTTGCATGACTCAGCAAGTGATAAATCATCCCCCTCAGGGTTGACAATTTCTGCATCAAACGAGTCATGTCCTGCCCTGATGAACTTATCCTCGAGTTGGTTCCTCTCCTCGGTCAGCTTGAGATTTATTTCTTTTTGACCTCATCAAGAACGAAACACATTCAATATCATATATTATTAAATACAAATGAGCAATGATGATTTCTGCTTAAATGAACTTACAATCAATGTCGGCTTGCACTTTACTGCACACTGACGCAAGATTCTCTTTTTCCCCTTGGAGAATATAACATGCCCGTGTCTTCTACTCCAAGGATCCGATGGCATCTGAGAGTTTTTATTGTTCTTCCTCAGAGCCACGGCCATCTCGGCGGTTAGGGGGGACGAGACAGTGCAGTGCAACGTCTTCCCCCTCTACCTCACCGGGATCGCCCGCTCCTGGTTCTACAACCTGAAGGCCGGCTCCACCAAGTCGTTCACGCAGCTGAAGCGCTAGTTCTGCGCGAACTTCCAGGGGAACTACGTGCATCCCCTGGATTCTTCGCAGCTGTTCACTGTCCGGCAGAGGACGGGGGAGACCATCCGCAGCTTCTTCAAGCGCTTCGCCCAAGTCAAGAGCAAGGTGGCTCATGTCCCCAACTCTACGGTCATCGAGGCGTGCAAGAGCGGGATCCTCCCAGGGGAGCTCCACCGGAGGCTCTCCCGAAGCTGCCCCTCCTCCGCCGACGAGCTCTTCAACGTACTCGAAAAGTACGCTCGGGCGGAGGAGGACGAGATCTGGAAGAAAAACCAGGGGGCTCCCACCCCCGCCGACCGGGGGGCCAGGGACCCCCTCAAACGCCCCAGGCAGGGGGGCCGTAACGAGCCACGGCCTCGGGACACCTTTGTCCTCGAGGGCGGAGGCGGCCCGCACGACCCCCAGAGGGGCAACTGCCCCTTCCCCAAGCCGAAAGGCCGTGGGGGAGGACAGTCTTCCCGCGGTCGGGAAGGCCCCACGGAGAGAAGCAGGGAAGGACCGTGGTGCACCTTCCATGGGTCCAGTACCCATGCTACCCGAGAGTGCCACCAGCTGCTGCAGCACTTCGCGACGTTCCTCGACCAGCATGGGCAGGGGGCGACTCCGGCCTCCTTGCCCCCTCAGCCGGCTCTACCGGCCCTTCCTGCTCCCGCGGGTGGTCAGCAGGGGCAGACGCGGGAGGGGGAGCCGTCAGAAACTCTCCCCTTCCAAACTTCCCAGCGGCGTGTCAACGTCATCGTGGGAGGGTCCGCCTCCGGGCGGGACTCTAAGCGCCAGCGTAAGGAGTACGCGCGCGAAGTCAAGGTGGTGGGGGTGCTGCACACGTCTCTGCCACCCAAGTGGTCGGACGTCCCCTCACCGTCACGGCGGAAGATGCGCACGGGGTTCGCTTCCCCCACGACGACGCGCTCATCGTCTCCCCCACCATCTACAACTGCCACCTGGCCCGCATCCTTGTGGATGGCGGGAGCTCCGCCGATGTCCTCTACCTGAAAGCCTTCAGGGAGATGCAGGTGGATGAGAAGCTTCTGCAGCCCGCAGCAGGGCCCTTGCAAGGATTCGTCCCGGGGAAGGCGATCCACCTCGTGGGGAAGGTGGATATCCCCATGACGTTCGGCACCCCGGAGAACTACCGGACTGAGATGGTCCAGTTTGACATGGTGGACCTCCCCTCCTACAACGCGATCATGGGGAGGACCATGATCAACCGCCTGGGGGCCGTAACCCACCAAAACTACCTTTGCATGAAGGTCCCCGGGCCTCACGATGTGATCACTGTCCGGGGAGACCAAGACGTGGCCCGCGCTGTGTACGAGCGCGCTTCCGCCACAATCGGGAGTGTCAACATCATTAAGGCACCCTCGGGGGAGGTCTCTCCCACGGAACCAGACGTCGCTACGATACCTCCCGGGAGGTCCCTCCCCAAGCCGCTCCCAGAAGGGGGCCTCCGGAAGGTCTTGCTGTCCCTGGACGACGGGGACAAAACCATCCGGATCGGGGCGGAGCTCCCCGAGGAGCATGCAACACAACTCGCGGCCTTCTTGCGCGAAAACTCTGACATTTTCGCGTGAAAGCCCTCGGACATGCTGGGCGTTGCCTGGGATGTCATCGAGCACAACCTCGCGGTGACCCCCGGTCACCCCCTATCAAACAGAAGCTGAGGAAACTCTCCCATGAATGCCAAGAGGCGATCAAGGTGGAGATCGCCCGACTCTGAGAGGCGGGGTTCATTCGGGAGGTCTTGCACCCCGAGTGGCTCGCGAACCCCGTCGTCGTGAAAAAGTCAAATGGCAAGTGGCGGATGTGCGTGGACTTCATCGACCTCAACCGCGCCTGCCCCAAGGACAACGTCCCACTCCCGCGGATTGACCAGCTGGTCGACTCCACAGCGGGGTGCGAGTTGATGAGCTTCCTGGACACCTACTCGGGCTACCATCAAGTCCGGATGGTGGAAGGGGACGAGGAAAAGACGAGTTTCGTAACTCCCCTCGGAACCTTCTACTACGTCCACATGCCCTTCGGGCTGAAGAATGCGGGAGCGACCTTCCAGCGCCTCATGACGCTAGTCTTCAAGACCAAGTCGGCCGCAACTCGAAGTCTACGTTGACGACGCAGTCGTCAAAAGCCCCCGCGCGGCCGCCCACGTCGACGACCTAGCAGAGACCTTCCGTAACCTCCGCGCATTTGGGCTGAAGCACAACCCGAAGAAGTGCGCCTTTCGCGTGCTCGTTGGGAAGCTCCTGGGTTTCCTCGTGTCCCAACGGGGCATAGAAGCAAACCCCGAAAAGATCCGGGCGTTCCTGGACATGGCCCCACCGCGCTCCGTCAAGGACGTTCAGCGACTCACCGGCCGCTTAGCCGCGCTGAGCCGCTTCGTCTCGAGGTCGGGGGAACGCGGCCTCCAATTCTTCAAGATCCTCCGGGGGCTCGAGGGGTTCCGGTGGACCCCCGAGGCCCAGGAGGCCTTCGACGACCTCAAGAAGTACCTCACGAGCCCTCCAATGCTCGTGAACCCATCCCCCGAAGAGCCCTTGCTCCTCTACCTTGTCGCAACCCCGGTAGCCGTGAGCGCGGTATTGGTGAAGGAGCAAGGGGGGCAGCAGCGCCCCGTGTACTACGTGAGTGAAGCCCTCCAAGGGGCGAAAACTCAGTACACGAAGGTGGAGAAGATCTGCTACGCCCTCCTGATGGCGTCCCGGAAGCTTCGTCACTACTTCCTGGGACACCCCATCACCATCCCGTCGTCCCTCCCTGTCGTCGTATTGCGAATACCCCGGCAGGTTTTGTGAATGATCCTAGCAAAGATTACGCAGCGCGGGTTGACCGGATGACCGGTCCTCCCCCGCCGGACAAGCACAAGAAATGACACACTGGTTTATACAGGTTCGGGTCCCGGTGGGGGCCCTAGTCCTGTCGACGCGCTCCCGACCGGAGTCGGCTGGGGAGGCTCTCTCCGGGGGAGAGGCTTCCGGAGCACGTCTGTGAGTTTAGCTATTCCAATAAAAGAGAACCGATCCTTTACAACAGAGGTGTACAAGGGCTATTTATAGCCCCAAAAAGAAGCAAAAAACCTAAACTACCTCGGAAGCCACCGTCGGATTGAAGGGTAGGACCGTCCTTCTCCCGATCAAACGCCTTGGATGCTTGATAGGTGGTCGCTAGTTCCCGAGGCGCTCCTCGCGTGACCTGCACGTGACAAACAATTCGAGACTTTACCTTTAGGAGGGCGATGAGGCCCAGGACGGCGCCGGAGGCCACGTCCCGGGGGCCAAAAGGCGGCGCCCGGGGAGGCCCCGGAGGCCACGTCCCCGGGCCAATGGCGGCGCCCGGGACGGCACCCAAAAGGCGGCGCCCGGGGAGGGGCCGGAGGCCACGTCCCTGGGCAAATGGCGGTGCCCGGGACGGCGCCGGAGGCCACGTCCCAGGAGCCAAATGGCGGCGCCCGGGAGGGCACCGGAGGCCACGTCCCGGGGGCCAAAAGGCAGCGCCCGGGGAGGGGCCGGACGCCACGTCCCCGGGCAAATGGCGACGCCCGTGACGGCACCGGAGGCCACGTCCCGGAAGCCAAATGGCGGCGCCCGGGAGGGCACCGGAGGCCACGTCCCGGGGGCCAAAAGGCAGCGCCCGGGGAGGCCCCGGAGTCCACGTCCCCGGGCCAATGGCGGCGCCCGGGACGGCACCGGAGGCCACGTCCCGGGAGCCAAATGACGGCACCGGAGGCCACGTCCCGGGAGCCAAATGGCGGCGCCCGGGAGGGCACCGGAGGCCAGATCCCTGGGCAATCGTGACGCAACTTACCTAGACTGTCCCGCGGAGATTTCCCCTGACAGCAGCCCCCCATGCACGCCGGGGACGACGCTCGAGTCCCCGGTGGGTATGGTACACGTCACCGGGAAAATCTCCGGGCCAAGTCACCGGAGCTACGGCGCTTCGGTTTTCGTGCCCCACGCTTAAGGCCGCGCCGTTTCACCATAAATGCGCACGCGGTTCGAACCGGTGCCTCGATTCACGCGCCCATCCCTTCGTTTCCCGCGCACGGTTTGAACTTCTACGATCCAGATTGATCCGCGGGTGCCACGTGGCGTGCATCTAGACCACGTCCCGCCCCTATAAATAGGACCTTGGGGGGGCCCGGAAGCTTATTCCAAATTTTCAGCCTCAGCGATTTTTGCTCTCCCGGTAGCCCTCTCCCGGTAGCCCTTTCTGGTAGCTCTTTCCGGCAGCAAACGTCCGGGAGTTTTAGTAGTAGCCTCCTGAAAGGTTAGCCACCGAGCAAAAAAGAAGACTAACCTCATGGCACCCAAGGGCCGAGCAAAGACCACGGAGGTGCCCCCGGAGGAAATCCCCAGGCCCGGAGAAGTCGTGGCCTTCGAGGCCTTCCTGGAGGCGGGGCTCCGGCTCCCGGTGCATCCCATGCTCCGGGAGTTTCTGAAGGAGTACGGGGTGGAGCTCAACCACCTTACCCCGAACGCGCTCATCCGGATGGGCCTTTTCATCTGGCTCTACGAGACAGCGACCGGGCAGGAGCCCACCCTTCGCGCCTTCCGGTACTTCTACGAACCGGCGGCGCGGGCCTCCCACCTGGTGAAGGGGGCCCCAAGTCCCCCTTCGGTTTGGTGATGGTCCAAATGTTGCCGTCCTGGGTGATCGACTACCCGGCGGCGGCCTCCCGGGACCACTGGGGGGACTGGGTCCGGAGGTGGTATTACCTCCGGGTCCGGGACGAGGCGGTTGTGTACGCCCCGGAGCCCCCCACCTACAGCCGGTCGTCTGCGCCGAAGCCTCCGGTGTGGACGGACGAGGAGTTCGAGCTCCTCGGCAAGGTGATCCTCTCCAAGAAGACCCGCTCGATGCGGGACGCCGCCGAGGAGATGGCTCTCCTCCGGATCTCCCCCTTCACCGGCGGGAAGAGGGGGATCGGCATGGGCCCCGAGCAGCGGCCCCCGGTGAAGCCGGTGACGCGACGTAAGCTCCGGGAACCTGCTGCATTGTATTTACGAATTTTCGAAATTTTAACTAACTCTTTACCTCTTGCAGTCCGGCCGTACCCGGCGGCGCGGGAGAAGGCGGAGAACCTCCTGGGGAGGTACTTCGCCGATGAGCACGAGCGCGTCGTGCGCGCCGTGGGGGAGGGCCCTCCCAAGAACTTGGTAGCGGCGGCCTACGGGCTAAAGCTGCCGGAGAGGAAGCCTCTCCCCACCCCCGGGTCGCACAAACGGGGGAAGGAGGCGGCCGGGGGCTCAGAGCCCAAGAAGGCCCGGGTCCAAAAGACCCCCGGCCCGTCGACGATGCCGGCGGCGACACCGGCGAAGCCCCGGGACGGGACCCCCGGGAGCGAGCGTGCCCGGGCACCGGCCCCGAAGGAAGCAGCACCTCCTCCCCCGAAGGGGCCCGTTGAGGCCCAGGGGAAGGAGGTGACTGCGGGCGGGGCGGCGTCCGACTCGGCGAACTACGCCCCGTCGCCACTCTTGGTGGAGCCCCTCCTGCCCCTTCCGGCTTCTTTGGAGCCGGAGAGGCTGGAGGTGAGATTGGCCGAGGCCTCGCCTCCGCGGGTTTGGCCGGTGGACGAGGGGGGGAGCCCCTCGGTCTACGAGGTTCCTCCGGAGGAGGAGGCCCCGAGGACCTTCCGGGCCGGGGCAGGGAAAGGCCTGATGGTTCCCCCCCGGGCGGGGGCTCCCGCCGAGAGCTCCTCGGCCACGTCTTCGGGGGGCACTTCCTCATCGACGAAGACGCCGGTGACACCCGCCGCGTTACCGGACCTTGAGGTCCGGGGACCCCCCACCGGCCGCGCTGGCGGCGCCGGGCGGGAGACCCCTCTGCTTCCCGCGAGGGAGGTCGCCGCTACTTGGAGGGCCTGCATACCCGAAAGGTGCAGGCCTTCGTTGCGGAAGGGACGCTCCATGAGCGTTTCAAGGGGCTTCAGTCCCTCGGGGCCCAGGTAACCCGAGTCGATGACGTCTTCATTCATCCCCTGCACTTTGAGACTTTATAAACTCTATATATTTTGTAGGTGGCAGCTGTTACCTGGGGCCTTGAGCAGGGTCGCCAGGCTACTTAAGGAGGCGGAGGGCCGCGGCCTCCGTAGGGCAGCGCGAGGAGGCCCTCCGGGAACGCGACGAAGCCATCGCGGAATTGACCCGGGTCCGGGCCCTGGTACATATTTCCGAGGCCGTCAACAGCCGCCTCCGGGAGGAGGCCAAGTCGAGGGAGGAGGCGCTCCGGGAGCTCGAGAGCTCGAGCGTCCGGGCGGTGGCGGACGCAGGCCGCTCCGTCCGGTCGGCCCTCGAGAGCCTTGGCGTAAGCCTAGGCTCCGGGAGGAGGGAGGTGCCGTCGTCGACCCTCGCGGAGGCTGTGCGTTTTCTCAACGCACAGGTCTCCGCCATCCCGGAGGCTGCCGACGTTCGGGCGCGGGGCCGGGCGGTCCCCGTTGTCGCGGCTGCTGCGGGGCTCGTCGAGTTCCGGGGGGTCGGCGCCCGGGCGATCGGGGGCCGCATCCCCCGAAGCTTCCCGGACTCCTTCGAGCCATCGAGCCGGGAGATCGAGCAGCTCGCCGGAGGATTCTACGACCGGCTCATCCGGGCGAGATTCCCGGCTCCGGCGCCTCCGGCGGGGGACGTCCCAGCCCCGGCCTTGGAAGAAGCCCCCCGGGGGGAGGACGCCGACGAACATGTATGAGCCTCCCCCCGGGCCTTAGCTAGGGCCCTTTTTTGTTTTGTTAGGACTTTTGATTCCGGTAGCTTCTTAGAAGAAGCCCCGGACACTTGTACAGAAACATTTTGAATGCAATGAAGTTAGAAAAATTTTTTTTCTGTCTTTGAATTGAATTTACTGTTACCAGGGTTACCGGGAGGTTGCTCCCGGGCGAACGTCCGGGAGGGGCTCCCCGGGGGACGCCTAAGCGGCTTTAATCTTGCTAAGCCTTGTCTCCGGGAATCACGGCGGGGATAGTGTCCGGGAGCCGATCCAGTTGAGGTGGCGTCCGGAGTGGCACTTGGACAATTTTGATAATCATCGTGCCGAATTGTCCCCTTCACGACCGGGGTTCCGGATGATAGCTCCCCTCCGGATACTCCCACCGGCGGGATACGAGTTTTGGCCCGAAGATGTGCTCCGGAACGCTCGGCGCCGCGTGCGAGCATTGTATCGGGACTTGACCCGGGAGCTAGCGGAGAGCCTTCGAGAGTATTAGGCGTAGGAGCCTTAGGGCGTAGAGAATCCCCCGGGTTAGAACCCGGGTTGTATCGTTTCCGGTGCCCACCGGAGGGGGAAGATGTCCTCCGGGTTTGACAATCAATAAAGCTGTTGTTGCTTCTTCTTTCGTTGTCTCTATTTTCTTCTTCTTGGATGGTCCGAACGACTCATCTTAACAAGGATGAGCTAAATTTCCTCGTGGGCGGTGCGGTCGACACCGGGGGGTTCCTTATACCCCCCACCCACAGTGGGCCGGAGAATAGCTCCGCGCGCTGTGGGGGTAACAAGGCCCCCGGGATGGAAGTCACCTGTAGCATAGGAAATTTCCTGTTAGAAAATTTTAAAACGAGGTTTTCAAGAAGAAGACCTTCCGGGAGACAATCGTCCGGTCGCCGTGAGAACGGGGAGCCGGGAATAGGGTCTTCGGGGAAGAAAATGCCCGAGAAATCCGTGACTTCTCCGAGAGACAATCGTCTAGTCACCATGAGAACGGGGAGCCGGGAATAGGGTCTCCGAGAGGCATTCATCCGGTCGCCGTGAGAACGGGGAGCCAGGAATAACGTCGACTCCCGGAGGAGGACGATAGATCCAATCAGGCCGCAAGGGGCCGATCATCCGGTCGCCGTGAAAACGGGGAGCCGGGAATAACGTCGACTCCCGGGGGAGGAAGATAGATCCAATCAGGCCGCAAGGGGCCGATCATCCGGTCGCCGTGAAAATGGGGAGCCGGGAATAACGTCGACTCCCGGGGAGGAAGATAGATCCAAGAAGGCCATTAGACGTCCCACTGGGGAGAGCGTCTACTCCCGGAGGAGGAAGTGCCCGAAGACGGGTCTTGAGTGTTTGGGCAGGGGACTAGTCTCCCAAAGTGACTCGTTACCGCGGCCACTATGACCGGGTTGCCGCTTACACCCTCAGTCCACGAGGGCTGATCGTAAGCCGCCCTACGGGAGTGGGACTCCCATTGTAGGGACTTGTTGGGCCTGGCCCACTTCTTCGCGGGGAGGGCATCCTCGCGGGGAGGGCATCGCCAGCATGGGCGGTAATGAGAGAGACCTGCAATGAGACAGTTTGAAAAGTAAGACCTATATATTGCTAATAAAATGAAGTACAGGGCCTCCCCCTGCGAAGTTGCGAAAGGGGAGGAAAATACAGTGTCCCTCCTCCCCCTCCGGCGTGAACGCTCCGGGGGAGGGGACAGGCCCGTAAGGCTAAACATAGAACTTGCGAAGGAAACGCAAGTTCCACGTGTGCTTCAGCCCCTGCTCTTGAAGGTTGGAGAGCTTGTAGGCCCCCGAGCCCAGGACCGCGGAGATCCTGTAGGGGCCCTCCCACTTGGGGGAGAGCTTACCCTGGGCCTGGGGGTCCGTCACACGCTTGAGGACAAGGTCCCCAAGGCGGAAAGCCCTCTCGCGCACGCGCTGATTGTACGCGCGCGCCATTTCTTGCTCGTAGATGGCGTGGCGGAGGAGCGCTCGGTCGCGTTCCTCCTCCACGAGGTCGATCTCCAGGCGCTGGTTGGCCTCGTTGGCCTGGTACGCTGCGGGCGTGGCTCCCTCCAGGAGCTCGACCCGTAGTGACCGGAAGCCGATCTCCGGGGGGAGGACTGCCTCCGCCCCGTAGACCAGGGAGAAGGGAGTACGCCCCGTCGCCCGGGACGAGGTCATGCGCATGGAGCAGAGGATGCTAGGGAGCTCCTCTGCCCATGCACCGCCCTTAGAAGCGGTTTGCTCGAGTCTCCGGCGCAACCCCTGTAGGATCACGCCGTTGACCCTCTCAACAGCCCCATTGCTCCGGGGATGGGCCACTGAGGCGAAGTGGATGACGAGCCCCAGGCCTTCGCAGAATTCCCGGAAATAAGCCGAGTCGAATTGGGTCCCGTTGTCCACGGTGATTTCCCGGGGGACGCCAAAACGACATACGACAATTTTCCAGAAAAACTGCTGAACGGCCCGGGACGTGATGCTGGCCAAAGGCTCCGCCTCAACCCACTTTGTAAAATAGTCGACTGCGACTACCGCATACTTGTATCCCCCGGGCACTGGGGGGAAGGGCCCTAAGAGGTCCATCCCCCAGCGCACGAAGGGCCAAGTGATGGGGATTGTCTGCAGCGCTATAGGGGGGAGGTTCGAGCCCTTGGCCATCTTCTGACATGCCTCGCACGCGGAGACAAGGTCTCGCGCGTCGCGTATGACCGTGGGCCAGTAGAAGCCCTGCCGGAGGGCCTTGGCCGCGATGGCACGCGGGGCTAGGTGAGAACCACAGCTCCCTGCGTGGATATCTTCGAGAAGTTGAAGTCCCTCCGGTCGGGGGAGGCAGCGCAGGAGGGCGGAAGCCCCCCGCTTGTAGAGCCTCCCCTCCAGCAGGAGATATGCCCGGGCTTTAGCCCGGAGGCGTTTAGCCTCGGTCTCACTAGGAGGGTCCCCCTCCCCCTTGATGAAGGAGATGAGGGGGTCCATCCAAGACGGAGTCCGGGTGATCTCGGCGACCTCCGGGACATGAGGCTCGTCGCCCATGTCCGGGGAGGCCACCGAGGGCTTCGTGATGATCTCCAGGAAAGCCGCCTTGGGGAGCGATTCCCGGGCGCTTGCCGCCAGGGCCAAGGCGTCGGCCCGGTCATTGTCCCTCCGTGGGATATGCCGGGCCTCGAGGCCGTCGAAATGCCTCTCCATCTTTCGCACTTCCTGCAAATAAAGACTTAAGTTTGCGTCATGGCACAGGTAAGACTTGTCCACTTGGCAAACTACGAGCTGAGAATCTCCCTTGACTAGGAGGCGCCGGATCCCCAGGGAGCGCGCGAGGCGCATCCCGAGGAGCAAAGCCTCGTATTCGGCGACGTTGTTGGTTGCGGGGAACTCGAGCCACGCGGCGTACTTGAGTTCCTTCCCCTCGGGGCTCCGGAGGACTACTCCCGCACCAGCCCCGACGAGACACAGCGACCCATCGAACATAAGGGTCCAATGATCACTGCATCGGGGCAGCACAGGGAGATCTTCGTCCCCGGACCCAGAGGCGGGAGTCCACTCTGCGACGAAGTCAGCGAGGACCTGCGACTTGATGGCAGAGCGGCCGGTAAGGGACAGGGAGAAGGGGGCGAGCTCGGCCCCCCACTTCCCTATCTGGCCGGTGGCTTCCTTGTTCCGCAGTACCTCCCCGAGGGGGAGGGATGACGGGACGGTGATGGGGTGCCCCAGGAAGTAATGCCGAAGCTTCCGGGACGCCATGAGGAGGGCGTAGCAGATTTTCTCCATCTTCGTGTACCGAGTTTTGGCCCTTGGAGGGCCTCACTCACGTAGTACACCGGACGCTGCTGCCCCCCTTGCTCCTTCACCAAGACCGCGCTGACGGCGACGGGAGTCACGGCGAGGTAGAGGAGCAAGGGCTCTTCCGGAGACGGACTCACAAGCATTGGAGGGCTCGTGAGGTACTTCTTGAGGTCGTCGAACGCTTCCTGGGCCTCGGGGGTCCAACGGAACCCCTCGAGCCCTCGGAGGATCTTGAAGAACTGGAGGCCCCGCTCCCCCAACCGGGAGACAAAGCGGCTGAGTGCGGCTAGGCGGCCGGAGTGCGGCTAGGCGGCCGGAGAGCCGCTGGACATCCTTGACGGAGCGCGGCGGAGGCATATCTAGGAACGCCCGGATCTTCTCGGGGTTTGCCTCAATGCCCCGCTGGGACACGAGGAAACCCAGGAGCTTCCCCCCGCGCACCCCGAAGGCGCACTTCTCCGGGTTGAGTTTGAGCCCGAACGAACGGAGGTTGCGGAAGGTTTCAGCCAGGTCGTCGACGTGGGAGGCTACGCGGGGACTCTTGACGACCGCGTCGTCTACGTAGACTTCGACATTGCGGCCGACTTGGTTTCTGAAAACCAGCGTCATGAGGCGCTGGAAGGTTGCCCCCGCGTTCTTGAGCCCGAAGGGCATATGGACGCAGCAGAAGGTTCCGAGGGGAGTAATAAAACTCGTCTTTTCCTCGTCCCCTTCCGCCATCCGGACTTGATGGTAGCCCGAGTAAGCGTCTAGGAAGCTCATGAGCTCGCACCCCGCAGTGGAGTCGACGAGCTGATCGATCCGCGGGAGCGGGAAGTTGTCTTTGGGGCAGGCGCGGTTAAGGTCGGTGAAGTCCACGCACATCCACCACCTACCGGTCGACTTCTTGACGAGGACGGGGTTCGCCAGCCACTCGGGGTGCAGGACCTCCCGAATGAACCCCGCCTCTCGGAGCCGGGTGACCTCCGCCTTGATTGCCTCTTGGCGCTCGAGGGAGAGTTTCCGCAGTTTCTGTTTGACCGGGGGGTAACCGGGGGCCACCGCGAGCTTGTGCTCAATGACCTGCCGGGCGACGCCCCGCATGTCCGAAGGCTTCCATGCAAAGACATGGGAGTTTTCGCGCAGAAAAGCCGCAAGTTGCGCTGCGTGCTCCTCGGGGAGCTCCGCCCCGATCCAAACGGCTTTGTCTTCGTTGCCCGGGGACAGCAGGACCTTACGGAGGCCCCCTTCCGGACGCGGCTTGAGGAGGGGCCTCCCGGGCGGTGGCGCAGCAGCATCTAGTTCCGGGGGGGGGAAGCCTCCCCCCCAGGCGTCTTTACGAGGTTGACGCTTCCGATTGTGGCCGCAGCGCGCTCATATAGAGCACGGGCCATGTCTTGGTCTCCCCGGACGTTGATCACACCATGCGGCCCGGGGATCTTCATGCAGAGATAGTTTTGATGGGTGGCAGCCCCCAGCCGGTTGATTGTCGTCCACCCCATAATCGCGTTGTAGGAGCAGGGGAGGTCCACTACATCGAAGCGGACCAGCTCGGTCCGGTAGTTCTCCGGGGTGCCGAAGGTCATCGGAAGATCTACTTTGCCCACGGGGTGGATCGCCTTCCCCGGGACAAAACCTTGCAGGGGCCCGGCAGCGGGCTGCAGGAGCTTCTCATCCACCTGCATTTCTTTGAAGGCCTTCAGGAATAGGACATCGGCGGAGCTCCCACCGTCCACCAGGATACGGGCCAGATGGCAGTTGTAGATGGTCGCGGAGACAATGAGCGCGTCGTCATGGGGAAGCGAACCCCCCACGCGTCTTCTGCCGTGAAGGTGAGGGGGACGTCCGACCACTTCGGTGGCGGGGACGTGTGTAGCACCCCCACAACCTTGACCTCGCGCGCGTACTCCTTACGCTGGCGCTTAGAGTCCCGCCCGGAGGCAAATCCTCCCACGATGACGTTGATGTGCCGCTGCGAAGTTTGAAAGGGGAGAGCTTCTGAAGGCTCCCCCTCCTGCGTCTGCTGACCCCCCGCGGGAGCGGGAGGGCCGGAACAGCTGCCCGAGGGGGCAAGGAGGCCAGAGTTCGCCCCTGCCCGCTCTGGTCGAGGAAGTCCGCGAAGTGCTGCAGCAGCTGGCTACAATCTCGGGTAGCGTGGGTACTGGACCTGTGGAAGCTGCACCACGGTCCTTCCCGCCTTCTCCCCGCGGGGCCTTCCCGGCCGCGCGAAGACTGTCCTCCCCCATGGCCCTTCGGTTTGGGGAAGGGGCGGTTGGCCCTCGGGGGGTCGCGCGAGCCGCCTCCGCCCTCGAGGACAAAGGTGTCCCGAGGCCGTGGCTCACTACGCCCCCCCTGCCTGGGGCGTTTGGGGGGATCGTTGGCCCCCCGGTCGACTGGGGCGGGAGCCCCCTGGGTCTTCTTCCAGATGTCGTCTTCCTCCGCCCGAGCGTACTTTTCGAGCACGTTGAAGAGCTCGTCGGCGGAAGAGGAGCAACTCCGGGAGAGCCTTCGGTGGAGCTCCCCAGGGAGGATGCCGCTTTTGCAGGCTTCGATGACCGTAGAGTCGGGGACATGGGCCAGTTTGCTTTTCACCTGAGCAAAGCGCTTGAAGAAGCTTCTGATGGTTTCCCCAGTCCTCTGCCGGACAGTGTACAGCTGCGAGGAGTCCAGGGGACGCACGTAGTTCCCTTGGAAGTTGGCATAGAACTCCCGCTTGAGCTGCGAGAAAGACTTGATGGAGCCCGCCTTCAGGTTGTAGAACCAGGAGCGGGCAATGCCAGAGAGGTAGAGGGGGAAGACGTTGCACTGTACCATCTCGTCCCCCCCGGCCGCGGAGATGGCCGTTGAGTAGACCTGCACAAACTCGTAAGGGTCTGCCTCACCGTTATAGTGCTCGATGTGCGGAGGGCGGTAGGGCCTTCGCCACCTGATGCAGCGAAGTCTTCGGCACAGGGGCTGGTTGGCCCCCTGCACTTCCCGGGGAGAGCGCCGGTCGCTATCTTCTTTCACGGGACCTTCGTTGTCTGAGTCTGGAAGCGGTCCGGGAGGTCCGCCAGAATGGCGGTGGCGACTCTTTTCCTCCGGACCGGGACTGAGTTCCCGGACGTCCGGGCTCTTCGCCGGAGAGGTTGGCTCTTCAGCGGGTCTCTTCCCCCGACCGGCGCGAGGGCGAGGCTCCCCACGCCCGCGGCCGGGGGGAAGTTCTTCCCCGCGCTCTGGTGAACGCATTCGCTCGACCTCCCCCCGGGCGAAACGGACTTGTCCCGCCGAGGGAGGGAGCTCATGCGCTGTAGCTGCCGGCTCGGAGGCTTCCAGAGCCGGTTGGGGGGAGCCCCCTGCGACGGCCCCCGGGACCAGAAAGGGGGAAGCCCCTGTATTATCCGGAACCGGGGAGGGGGCGCCCACGGCGACGCTTGGGACCGAAGTGGAGGGTGCCCCGGTGGCCAAGACTGGAACCGGGAAGGGGGCAGGCCCTGTAACACCCGGAACCGGCGAGGGGGGAGCCCCCGCGGCGACGTCCGGAACCGGGGAACCCATGCGGGGGGAAGTCCGCTGCGGCACTGGGGCTGCTCTGTCAACTGCCCCCGGTGCGGTAAACGCGACGCGCGGGGCGGGACTAGCTCCCGGCGTAGGGTAAACCCCCGGCATGAAGTGGGCTCCCGGCCCCGGGAATAGGCCAGGGACGGGGTACCCCCCTGGTGCCACGAAGGGCCCCGGCATGAAATAACCTCCCGGCACCGGGACGGGCCCGGGCGCCGGGAAGGGTCCGGGCGTATATCCTGCAGGGGGAGGGAACCCCCCGGCAGGCAGGATCATACGGGGCAGACAAACCCCCGGAGGCCGGAGGGGCCGCCGAGTAACCCATAAACGGGGGCATGTTCCCCGGATACGGGTGTGACGCAAATGTGGGGGCCAGAGGCCGCGCCAACACGCTAAGGAGCTCGTCCATAGAGCGCTGAGCGCGGAGCTGGCCTTCCACGAGAGCTTCAAGCAGGGCGTCCCGGGGAGTCGGGGGAGCCGTCGGCGGGAGACTGGTCCCGTCCGAGGTCCCCGCGGTCGCCGGGAACGACCTGGAGGTGGAAGCACCTAAGTTAAGAGGAAAAGAGGGAGGCGGTACCTGGGCCAGGTCGCCTCCGGAGGGGACCGCCGGGACAGCAGTGTCCCGGGCGGACGGCGCCGGGTCTCCGAGACCCGGGTCACCGGGAAGGGTGCGAGCCCTTGTTCTTGGGGGAGCCATGGTGTCTTGTCACGAGTCCCCACGGACGGCGCCAACTGTCGTGGTATTACGAATACCCCGGCAGGTTTTGTGAATGATCCTAGCAAAGATTACGCGGCGCGGGTTGACCGGATGACCGGTCCTCCCCCGCCGGACAAGCACAAGAAATGACACACGGGTTTATACAGGTTCGGGTCCCGGTGGGGTCCTAGTCCTGTCGACGCGCTCCCGACCAGAGTCAGCTGGGGAGGCTCTCTCCGGGGGAGAGGCTTCCGGAGCACGTCTGTGAGTTTAGCTATTCCAATAAAAGAGAACCGATCCTTTACAACAGAGGGGTACAAGGGCTATTTATAGCCCCAAAAAGAAGCAAAAAACCTAAACTATCTCGGAAGCCACCGTCGGATTGAAGGGTAGGACCGTCCTTCTCCCGATCAAACGCCTTGGATGCTTGACAGGTGGTCGCTAGTTCCCGAGGCGCTCCTCGCGTGACCTGCACGTGACAAACAATTTGAGACTTTACCTTTAGGAGGGCGATGAGGCCCGGGACGGCGCCGGAGGCCACGTCCTGGGGGCCAAAAGGCGGCGCCCGGGGAGGCCCCGGAGGCCACGTCCTCGGGCCAATGGCGGCGCCCGGGAGGGCACCGGAGGCCACGTCCCGGGGGCCAAAAGGCGGCGCCCGGGGAGGGGCCGGAGGCCACGTCCCCGGGCAAATGGCGGCGCCCGGGACGGCGCCGGAGGCCACGTCCCGGGAGCCAAATGGCGGCGCCCGGGAGGGCACCGGAGGCCACGTCCCGGGGGCCAAATGGCGGCGCCCGGGAGGGCACCGGAGGCCACGTCCCGGGGGCCAAAAGGCGGCGCCCGGGGAGGCCCCGGAGGCCACGTCCCCGGGCCAATAGCGGCGCCCGGGAGGGCACCGGAGGCCACGTCCCGGGGGCCAAAATGCGGCGCCCGGGACGGCGCCGGAGGCCACGTCTCGGGAGCCAAATGGCGGCGCCCGGTAGGGCACCGGAGGCCACGTCCCGGGAGCCACATGGCGGCGCCCGGGAGGGCACCGGAGGCCAGATCCCCGGGCAATCGTGACGCAACTTACCTGGACTGTCCCGCGGAGATTTCCCCCGACACTCCCCCTGGCGGAGGTACTGCGGAAGAAAGCGGCCACCGGCCGGATCGGGAAGTGGGGGGCCGAGCTCGCCCCCTTCTCCCTTTCCCTCACAGGCCACTCCGCCATCAAGTCACAAGTCCTCGCCGACTTCGTGGCGGAGTGCACTCCTGCCTCCGGGCCCAGGGACGGAGATCTCCCCACGCCGCCCCGACGCAGTGACCATTGGACACTCATGTTCGACGGGTCACTGTGTCTCGCCGGGGCCAGTGCGGGAGTAGTCCTCCGGAGCCCCAAGGGGAAGGAACTCGAGTACGCAGCGCGGTTTGAGTTCCTCGCAACCAACAACGTCGCCGAGTACGAGGCTTTGCTCCTCGGGTTGCGCCTTGCGTGCTCCCTGGGGATTCGAGGCCTCCTAGTGAAGGGAGACTCTCAGCTCGTAGTTTGCCAAATGGACAAGTCTTACCTGTGCCATGACGCAAACTTGAGCCTTTATTTGCAGGAGGTGCGTAAGATGGAGCGACACTTCGACGGCCTCGAGGCCCGACATATCCCGCGAAGGGACAACGACCGGGCCGACGCCCTAGCCAGGGCAGCCAGTGCCCGGGAACCGCTCCCCAAAGGGGCCTTCCTGGAAATCATCGTGAAGACCTCGGCGGCCTCCCCGGACACGGGCGACGAGCCTTGCGTCCCGGAGGTCGCCGAGATCACCCAGACTCCATCATGGATGGACCTCCTCATCTCCGTCATCAAGGGGGAGGGGGACCCTCCCAACGATACCGAGACTAAGCGCCTCTGGGCCTAAGCCCGGGCATACCTTCCATTGGAGGGGAAGCTCTACAAGCAGGGGGCTTCCGCCCTCCTCCGTTGCCTCCCCTGGCCGGAGGGACTTTGGCTTCTCGAAGACATCCACTCAGGGAGCTGTGGCTCTCACCTATCCCCCCGCGCCATCGTAGCCAAGGCTCTCCGGCAGGGCTTTTACTGGCCCACGGTGGTGCGCGATGCGCGAGACCTTGTCTCCGTGTGCGAGGCTTGCCAGAAGATGGCCAAGGGTTCGAACCTCCCCCCCGTAGCACTGCAGACTATCCCCATCACTTAGCCCTTCGCGCGCTAGGGGATGGACCTCCTAGGGCCCTTCCCCCCAGCGCCCGGGGGATACAAGTATGCGGTGGTCACAGTCGACTACTTTACTAAGTGGGTGGAGGCTGAACCCTTGGCCAGCATCACGTCCCGGGCTGTCCAGCGGTTTTTCTGGAAAAACGTCGTTTGTCGTTTTGGTGTCCCCCGGGAAGTCACTGTTGATAATGGGACCCAATTTGACTCAGCTTATTTTTGGGAATTCTGTGAAGGCCTGGGGCTCGTCATCCACTTCGCCTCAGTGGCCCATCCCCGGAGCAACGGGGCTGTTGAGAGGGTCAACGGTGTAATACTACAATGGTTACGCCGACGACTCGAGCAAGCCGCTTTTAGGTGGGGTGCATGGGCAGAGGAGCTCCCCAGCATCCTCTGCTCCATGCGCACGACTCTGAGCCAGGCGACGGGGCGTACTCCCTTCTACCTGGTTTACGGGGCCGTGGCAGTCCTCCCCCCGGAGGTTGGCTTTCGGTCGCTGCGAGACGAGCTCCTAGACGGAGCTACGACCGCAGCGTACCAAGCCAATGAGGCGAATCAGCGGCTAGAGATCGATCTCGTGGAGGAGGAACGCGACCGAGCGCTCCTCCGCCACGCCATCTACGAGCGCGAGATGGCGCGCGCATACAACCAGCGTGTGTGCGAGAGGGCTTTTCATCTTGGGGACATTGTCCTCAAGCGCGTCACAGACCCCCAAGCCCAGGGCAAGCTCTCCCCCAAATGGGAGGGCCCCTACAGGATCTCCGCGGTCCTGGGCTCGGGGGCTTACAAACTCTCCAACCTTCAAGAGCAGGAGCTGAAGCACACGTGGAACTTGCGTTTGCTTCGCAAGTTCCACGTCTAGCCTACACAGGCTCGTCCCCTCCCCCGGAGCAATTGCGCCGGAGGGGGAGGGGGGACATTGTAATCACCATTCCCTCCCCCGTCGCGACTTCGCGGGGGGAGGCATTGTATTTTGTTTCATTGTTAATACAATTGGATCTTTCTTCAACTCTGTCTGGCTGCAGGTCTTTTCAACATTTACTGCCCCTAACGGCGATGCCCTCCCCACGAGGATGCCCTCCCCGTGAGGAAGTGGGCTCTCATGACCCAAGAAGTCCTTCCCGTAGGGCGGCTTACGATCACCCCTCGTGGACTTAGGGTGTAAGCGGCAACCCGGTCCTCAAGGACCGCGGTAACGAGTCAATTTGGGAGACTAGTCCCCTACCCAAACACTCAAACCCATCATCGGTCTCCTCTAAAAAAACATACTAAAAAAATAAACACTTAACATATTTAGTTTGGTTTCTCAAACAAAAGATACAAAAAACCCAGCTGGACACCGAACTGGACACAACTTTGTATTAGTCTTGATCAGATTCAACGACCCAAACAGACAGGTCGTTCCCTCGTGGTCGTGCAGGACTCGACCACCTGGTCATATTTGACTCGACCATGACCACTCCACCTGGTCGTCTGGACTCGACCACAACCACTCCACCTGTTCGTATTGGACTAGACCACTTGGTCGTCTAGACTCGACCACCTGGTTGTGCTTGACTCGACTTTGACCATGCTGACAATTGTCGATTTCGACCACATTCCAAGCGCCAGTGAACTTTAGAGATTAACTTTGTTGCTCCCTTACGTGCACAAGCCATCCTTGGTACGCTCCTCATTCCTCTTCTTGACTGTTGTTGTAATTGTTTATCTCGACCTCGAGTCAATGAACCTTTATATGCTTTGCGCTTATCATGTGATGTAGAGGTAAATGATGTGCTTTTAGGGATGTCCTCATTAGATGTGCTACTATCTAAATCTTCTACCTTACTTGTTATTAGGTATATTGAGGAGGCAAGCTCGCTAGAAGAAGAGGTTTAGTTGTCATACATGTTGAGATGGGCCAGTGGGAGGTGAGGGAGGTCAGCTCAGCCCAAAAGCACTCAGAATTCAAGCATTCCAAATTAAAAGCCAGTCTACGTCGAGGTCCAAGAGGAGAGGCATTCGGATTAAAGATCCATGGCCATATGTTGTTTCAGGTTTAGGAAGTCTTTTTCGTTTCTGTTTGTGCGCCCTACGCGCCATATAAACCCACAAGCCATGACACCTACCCGAGGGTCGTGTTTTAGTAATACCGCAAGTGAACGGTTGACATTGAGCACTTAATGGTTGAATTCCACAAGGAACAAGCATATTCATCTCTTAGGTTAAAAGATTGCCGATTAAGTCTGATCGAATTTGGGGTTTTTTTATCTACTACTAAGTTCTATCACTAAAAGCTATCAATCTAGGGTTTAAAAGTAGTAAAAGAGCAAGTATGAAAATTAGGTTTTTAGAATCGAGGGAGAAAATTCAGGGTTTCAGGAATTCCATAACCATCAAACGTAATTCTAACCAAGGCATGAGAGTTGAAATCAGTTTCAAGTGTTTTCCAAGATAGATGAAGCTGCCGATACGGTTGCCGGTACAATGGTCAAAGGATTGCTTCTACAGTTAAGTCTAGCAAGAGGCTCTCTCTTTTCAGGGTCCTACGTCAAGGCACGAAAGGACTCTAGAACTTCCCTAAATTCTTGCTTAGGCTTAACTATTATGTCTGTCGCCAAGGCGAGAATATTGGGTATAGAGGAAGAAAATGTGAGAAACTAAGTCGCAAAACTTAAAATTGGGACCAAGGAAAATTACGCCTTCTGAATTAGGTCATCCCTAACCCTAGAAGGAAATTACTCACAAAAAGTCATGAAAATATAGAAATAACAAGAATTAAATCACAACTCACTTAATTGCATTCAATGATGAAGTCTGCCATCCATGACGGCTTACAGACGCAAACTAGAACTAAATAGAGAAGGGGGCTCATCTAAACTTAACTTCTAAACTTAAATCAACTCTGAAAATGAATTCAAAAATCACCTAAAAAGCACCCCCAAATTGAGCCAAAAGCTTCTCTATTTATAGTACAATAAAATGATGTGACCAAATAAAACTCTAGACGTAGATGCGACAGAATCCAAATTCGAACAACACGTGAAACAGACAAGACAGAGATAAAACAACCCCAAAACAGCTGGAACCAAGCTAGGCACGTGCCCTGGCATGGGCCATGCCCATGGCCGAGTATGGGCTGTGCCAGGCTCGACCAGGGCTAAGGTTTGGCCCCGACAGGGCCCTTTTTCATCCGATTTTCGTGTTTTTCGTCATATCTCATCCAAACGAGTTCGAAACGCTCCCAAAATTTGTAGGCATGATCCCTGGAATATAATGAACAAAACCATAAAAGTGGATTGTAAAAATGATACAAAAAATCACATAAAATTTCACAACGAAATAATTTCAGCACGTTTTAAGACACAAACATAGGGTAAAATTCATGCCAATTAAGCACTTATCAGGGCACCAGCCTTAGGAAGTTAAGTTAGAGTTGAAAAAAAAATCTAAGTTATTGTTTGAGAGAATTAAAAAATTTTTTCCTCCATTGCTTTGGTTATTTCCTTTAGTGATTGCAAAGGCAGTTCAATGAGAACAGCCAATTTGTATGCAATTTCGTCTGTGACCGTGTGGATTGGAAACTTAGAGTGTGTTTGACAATTACAACGATTGCATCTCCTTGCATTGGTTTGTGGTTGGCAATCTAGTTTTTGTCAGATCACATTAATTATCCATCTTGAAGAAAACCTACATCATGAAAATCTAGACAACATCGTGTACACGTTCAGTCTGAGCGTGTGCATATCAATTGGTATCAGAGCATCGGTTGCTACGGTATGATCTTCCCACTTACCCGTAGTTAATAGATTAGTTCTTTAAATTTTTTGTTCAAGAGCCCAAAAACCAAAAAAAAACCTAGCCTTAATCTATTAATTTGGTGTGAGTTATAGAGTTTTAATCCTTTGTCTAGAGTCTTTTGTTGTTGGTCAAGTTTTAGCAGAGTTTCAATCTACTAGGGTTTGCTGATTCTTAATCTGCATGACCTTCAGTAAAACTGCCATAACTTTTGCATACGAACTCCGATTTGGCCATTCTAACAACCATTGAAAAGCTTACTTCGAGGCCAATTTGAAAAATTTAATGCATAATTGCAATAACCTTTTTTGGACCTCTAATTCCATCATTTTGATGCTATTTGGTGTTGGATCAAGGATGCCGACTAGAGGGGGGGTGAATAGGAGGCTTTGAAAACTTTAAAACTTAAAGCAAATAAAGAACAAATAATATAAGCAAAGGGAAAAAGAACGAACACAACGGTTTTTACCGAGGTATCGGAGACTCGCCCAGTCTCCACTAATCCTCGTTGAAGCACTCAAATCACTTGAGTCTTACCTCAATATCCACAAAGGATATTATCACTAGTGGTTGCTCCATGTCCACTCCGGAAAGGCGAGCATCGATGCCTTGTACACACTTGCCGAGCCTCTCCGACAATCTCCGAACGGAGAGATCAACGGCCACGCCTTCGAACCGTCTAGGTGAGGGCGCTCACCAAGAGTAACAAGCAGCGAGGTCTTCTCTAGACCTCCAAACACGCACCGAGAAGCTAAGTATATGCAAATGCAAAAGAACTGAAACTCTCGGTGGATCGGAAAGCACTCGACTTGATCAAAAGATCAAGATTTTATATAAGAAACTAATGCTCAAGAGTGTATATGAAATGCTGTTGCTTGTTGTGTAAAACACATGCCCAAAGCTCCTATTTATAGTCTCAAGAAGCAAATGAACCGTTGGAGCTAGGGCTGAAAATCAGCAACTCAAACTGACAGTCAGTTATGCAAACTGACAGTCAGTTACATACACAACGGCCGACAAAATTTACGGATAAAAAATAGCTAGCCGTTTGCAGCCAAAACAGGAAAGCTGGAACACGCAACTGACAGTCAGTTACACAAACTGACAGTCAGTTTGTGTACTGGCTCGACCAGAATCAAATAGAAACACAGTAAAAACACTCTCTGGTCGAAACCCCAACTGACAGTCAGTATGGACAAACTGACAGTCAGTTTAGTACAAAAAATTTGAGACCAAAAAACACCCCCTCTGGACAATTGTCAGTTACACTAAACTGACATTCAAACTGACAGTCAGTTATGCAAACTGACAGTCAACTTAAACAAAAACAGCTATAACTTTAAATCCAGAAATCCAAAAGAGGTGTTTAATAGCTCGTTCGAAAGATAATTTCAAGGGCTACATTTTTGTCAACAGAAGCAAAAGCCAGATCTGCCTAGATCTTTCTAGAAAAAGCAAAAACTCTTCTGCTGTCAAAAACTGAACTGAAAAACAGATCTTTCAAACCAAATTCAAATCAAATCCAACCAAAAAGATGCAATGCAATGACCTAAGTTTCTCGGTTTGTGTTGGAGATAAAGAGAGGACTTTCGCCACCCCTCTTTATAGTACGGTTAAAACTAAAAAATAATTTCCTAAACCGATCAAACTCCAAACACCGAGATCGATCAAAATAAAATAAATATTACCTCAGGTCCTTTGCATCTTTAATCCTTGCAACTTTCGTTTTACTGACCTTGCACTTGCGACCTTGACTTCCAACCTTTAACTGCGACCACAGCCAACATTGCGACATTGCGCTTGCGACTTTGGACCTGTGACCTGCAGATCTTCCCGGATCACTTGCAGACTTTACAGAAATCGCTCTGCATAGAAATAGCTCAAAGACAAGGTTAGTCCAAAACACTTAATGTCATCAATAATCAAAATCAACCTAAAAGGGCCTAGATGCAACAATCTCCCCCTTTTTGATGATTTATGACAACAAGTGTTTAAATGAATAAAATCAAAAGACTCCCCCTAAGTACATGCATAATTAACAGATATTCGGGAACTCCCCCTAAATGCATGCGTAATTACATACCCATATGAGTCATTTGAGATTTGAGAGTGAATCTATAATGATGAATTTATAATAATAGATCGTGAGATATCTCAAAAATCTTTCTCCCCAATCTCTGCCCTAAGCATAAACAATGTCAATAATGAAGCAAGAAACTCTAGATCGTGAGATATCTCAAAAATCTTTCTCCCCAATCTCTGCCCTAAGCATAAACAATGTCAATAATGAAGCAAGAAACTCAAGAATCTCTCCCCCTTTGTCATCAAGCACAAAAAGGTGGGAGGACAGGAAAATCAGACAGTTATTTTAGATCAACTAGCATTTGATATATCAATAATATTTAGTTCACCTTTTAGAAAGCAAAATCTTGATTCATCTAAGAGTTTGGTGAAAATATCTGCTAGTTGCAAATCAGTTCTGACATAATTCACATCAATATCTCCTTTTGCCACATGATCTCTAATAAAGTGGTGCCGTATTTCAATATACTTAGTTCTAGAATGTTGAACAGGATTATTAGCAATTTTAATGGCACTTTCATTATCACACAATAGTGGCACTTTATCAAATATAATCCCATAATCCAAAAATGTCTGCTTCATCCACAATAATTGAGCACAGCAACTACCTGCAGACACATATTCAGCTTCAGCTGTGGAGAGAGCTACAGAGTTTTGTTTCCTAGATGACCATGATACTAATGATCTCCCCAACAGCTGATAGCTACCAGATGTGCTCTTACGATCAATCTTGCACCCAGCATAATCAGAATCAGAATAACCAATTAATTCAAAATTTGCATTTTTAGGATACCAAAGTCCTAAACTGGGATAGCATTTTAAATACCTAAGGATTCTTTTAAGAGCAGTTAAATGACATTCCTTAGGATCAGACTGAAATCTAGCACATAAGCACACACTAAACATGATATCAGGCCTAGATGCAGTAAGATACAACAGACTACCAATCATAGACTTATAAAGTTTAGAATCGACCGATTTGCCGCTTTTGTCCATGTCCAGATGTCCATTGGTCGCCATGGGAGTTTTGATTGCCTTAGCGTCTTCCATCCCAAAGCGCTTGAGCAGGTCCTTCACGTACTTTGTTTGACTCACGAACGTGCCGTTCTTGAGTTGCTTGATTTGAAGTCCAAGGAAGAAGCTCAGCTCACCAATCATGGACATCTCGAACTCCCTAGACATCATCTCTCCAAACTCATGACAGAAATGTTCATTAGTAGATCCAAAGATAATATCATCAACATAAATCTGACAAATGAACAAGTCTTTTTCAATTTTCTTTGTAAAGAGAGTTGTATCAACCTTCCCAATTTTAAAACCTTTTGATAATAGAAAGTCTCTGAGACGCTCATACCAAGCCCGAGGAGCTTGTTTGAGACCATAGAGAGCTTTTGACAATTTAAATACATGGTTTGAAAATTTAGAATCTTCAAAACCAGGAGGTTGTTCAACAAACACAAGTTCAGAAATTTCACCATTTAAGAACGCACTTTTTACATCCATTTGAAAAAGTTTGATATTAAAACATGATGCATAGGCAAGAAGAATGCGAATAGCTTCAAGTCTTCCTACCGGTGCAAAAGTTTCACCAAAGTCTAATCCTTCGACTTGAGTGAAGCCTTGAGCAACAAGACGAGCTTTGTTTCTAATTACAACACCATTTTCATCTTGCTTATTTCTGAAAACCCATTTTGTTCCAATAACATTATGATCTTTGGGTCTTTCTACTAGAGTCCAAACTTCATTTCTAGCAAAGTTATTAAGTTCTTCATGCATGGCATTAACCCAATCAGGATCATTTAACGCTTCATTAACATGTTTGGGTTCTAAAAAGATACAAAAGAATGATGTTCACAAAATGCAGCAATACGAGATCGAGTTTGAACACCCTTACTGACGTCACCCAATATTTGGTCTAGAGGGTGATCCTTGGTGATGGTTTGGTGTTGCCTTGGTTCTTCATCTTGTACTGCTTCATCTTGACCTTGTTCTGGAGGATGAGATGATGATTCGTCTTGATTAACATTTTCAATGTTGACATCATCTTCTTGATCTTCCTCTGTTGGCTTGATGTCTCCAATGGTTATGTTCTTCATTGCTTCTTGAAGATCTTCACCTAAAACTTCATGAGATACTTGCTCCTTTTGTGAGCCATTAGTTTCATCAAATTCGACATCACCCGACTCCTCAATACAACTTGTATTTTTATTGAAAACACGATAAACTTTACTAGTGTTGGAGTATCCGACTAGAAAGCCTACATCTACTCTTCTTTGAAATTTACCACCAAAATTTCTTTTCTTAAGAATATAACATTTGCATCCAAAAACTCGGAAATAAGAAATATTTGGCTTGCGCCCGACAAGAAGCTCATAAGGAGTCAAGTTTAGAAGAGGATGCAAATAAAGCCGATTTCTAGAATAGCAAGCGGTATGCACGGCTTCAGCCCAGAAGCGAGTAGGAGTATCATACTCACTTAGCATAGTCCTTGCCATTTCTATAAGTGTTCGATTTTTCCTTTCAACGACTCCATTTTGCTGTGGAGTGTAGGATGTGAAAAATTCGTGTTTAATTCCAAGAGAGTCACAAAAATCAAATAGAGTTGAATTAACGAATTCTCCACCATGATCACTACGGATTTTCTTGATGGATAATTCGAATTCAGTAGAAACACGTTTTGCAAAACTTTTGAAAACATCGGGGGTTTCAGATTTTTGAGAAATAAAGAAAACCCAAGTGTAGTGAGTAAAATCATCAACAATCACAAAACCATAATTGCTACCCCCGATACTTTGGAACTCGGAAGGTCCAAATAAATCCATATGAAGGAGTTCCAAAGGTTTACAAGTAGAAAGAATGCGCTTAGTTGGATGTGAAGTAGCTACTTGCTTGCCAGCTTGACAAGCGCTACAAGGTTTGTCCTTTTCAAAATTCACATCCTTTAAGCCAACAACCAAATCACGTTTTAAAAGTTTTCTCAATTGATGCATACCAACATGTGCAAGTCTTCTATGCCATAGCCAACCTTTTGAGGTTTGAGAGACAAGACATGTTGAAAGAGATGCATCTTTTGAATGAAAATCAACCAAATAAAGATTTCCAAAACGAAAGCCTTTAAAGATCAAAGTTTTATCTTTTAAACTTTCAACCAGAACTTCTTTTGGGAAAAATGTGCAACTAAAACCAAAATCGCAAATTTGTGCAACGGAAAGCAAATTGAAATTCAGAGATTCGACCAATAAAACAGTTGAAATAGATAGATCATTTGAGATTGCGATTTTACCCAAGCCGACCACATTTCCTTGACGATTGTCGCCAAAGGTAATCTTTTGGTTCTCGCTTGAGTTGTCTTCTATTGAGGTGAACAACTTCTTGTTACCGGTCATGTGTTCGGAGCATCCGCTATCTAGCCCAATGTCTCCCACCGGTCTTGTAGTTCACCTACATGAAAAGAATTAAGTTCTTTTAGGTACCCAAACCTTTTTGGATCCTTCAATGTTAGCAATCAAAGCTTTGGGCACCCAAATAGATTTCTTCTTTTTGTTTAACATGGGTGCACCAACATACTTTGCTATAGCATAACCTTTTCTCGACTTTTGAAGCATGTAGCAAGTATCAAAATAATTTGGAGTCATTAAGGGACATGCTTCATGTGAATGACCGGTTTCATGGCATTTATGACAAAATGTGTTGCATGCTTTAACAAATATAGTTTTAGAATTTTGTTTCCTTCCTTTCTTTTGAAAATATCCTAATCCTTCTTTTCTAAAAGAACATCTTTGTTTACTAAGGATTAGATCAAGAGATATTTTACCTTTAAAGCAATTTTCTAAGCCTTTTCCAAGTTTTTCAACTTGTGCCTTAAGTACATTATTTTCATTTAAGATGTTGTCATTTGAAACACATGGAGTGTGATGACTACTAGAGGGAGATTCATTCAAGTTACATGAAGTTGAAGCATCTATCTTAGATGAAGCATTTGTAACATCTTTTATAAGCATGCTTTCATAGGAATCTTTAAGCTCGGAGTATTGAGCGCGTAGGGAAGAATGTTCTTCCTTAAGCGCCTTATACTTCTTCTTAGTTTTTCCAAAAACTTCATTTAATTCGGTTATCATTTCAACTAAATCATCATAAGATGGATCGTTTGAATGTACCTTTTCATCGCCTTTGGCCATAAGGCAAATGGATGAGCTAGTTGAAGTGTTGATGTTGCCGAGAGCTAGTCCGGCCATCTTCTTGGAGCAACTTCTTTCGTTGTCGGAGTCGGAGTCGGAGCTCTCTCCGCCGGACATCCATTCTCCAAAACAAGCTTCTTTGATTTCTTCATTCTTCTTCTTGAAGAACTTCTTCTTCTTGTTCCACGCCTTGTTCTTGTTTGGACATCTTGATGCTATGTCCCTTCTCATGACATCCATAGCAAATGATGTCTTTGAAGTTGTTTTGCTTTTGCCCCTTTGGTCGTGTGTCAATGCTGACACCTTTCTTATGTAACCTGCGAAGAAGTTTTTGAGTGTTCTTTACCATAAGTGCGAGGTCTTCATCGGAGGAGCCTTCGCTTGAATCGTTCCTTGCATTAGCTTTGAAGGCCAAAGCTTTCTTCTTCGTCTCTGTGGGTTCGGCCGCTTCCTTCTTTTCCTTCTTGTGCATCTCATGGGTGATGAGGTTCCCATAGAGATCGATTGGTGTTGTGGTTAATAGGTCGGAGTTTGTGAGAACCGTGACCAAGGTGTCGAAGCTTTCCGGCAAGGCCCTAAGCATCTTTCTCACAAGCTCAAGGTCAGTAAAAACAACACCAAGACCCTTGAGTTCATTCACAATGTTGTTTAACCGAGTAAACATGGAATCCACGGACTCGGTTGATGACATGGTGAATGTCTCATATTTTTGCCTCACCATTAGCAATTTTGCCTCTTTAACCTTTGTAGTGCCCTCATAAATTTCTTCAAGGGTAGTCCAAACCTTATGAGCAGTCGTGAGATTGCTCACACAGTTGAACTCGTTTAAGGATAAACCGGCAAAGAGAGCATTTTTTGCACGGGCATTTAAATGCAACTTTCTCCTATCGTCTTCGGATTGACTTGCCGGATCAACCGGAGGAGTAAAGCCGAGTTTAACAATATCCCATACGTCAAGCCCCATGGCTTCTAGGAATACCGACATGCGCACTTTCCAATACGGATAATTTGTTCCATCAAAGATGGGCGCACGACCGGTATGTCCAAGAAGAAAATCCCCGCTTGACGACATCCTCTCTCTAGGCGGTAAAGCCTAATGAATCGAGAGACCAGGCTCTGATACCACGTGTTGGATCAAGGATGCCGACTAGAGGGGGGGTGAATAGGAGGCTTTTAAAACTTTAAAACTTAAAGCAAATAAAGAACAAATAATATAAGCAAAGGGAAAAAGAACGAACACAACGGTTTTTACCGAGGTATCGGAAACTCGCCCAGTCTCCACTAATCCTCGTTGAAGCACTCAAATCACTTGAGTCTTGCCTCAATATCCACAAAGGATATTATCACTAGTGGTTGCTCCTTGTCCACTCCGGAAAGGTGAGCACCGATGCCTTGTACACACTTGCCGAGCCTCTCCGACAATCTCCGAACGGAGAGATCAACGGCCACGCCTTCGAACCGTCTAGGTGAGGGCGCTCACCAAGAGTAACAAGCAGCGAGGTGTTCTCTAGACCTCCAAACACGCACCGAGAAGCTAAGTATATGCAAATGCAAAAGAACTGAAACTCTCGGTGGATCGGAAAGCACTCGACTTGATCAAAAGATCAAGATTTTATATAAGAAACTAATGCTCAAGAGTGTATATGAAATGCTGTTGCTTGTTGTGTAAAACACATGCCCAAAGCCCCTATTTATAGTCTCAATAAGCAAATGAACCGTTGGAGCTAGGGCTGAAAATCAGCAACTCAAACTGACAGTCAGTTATGCAGACTGACAGTCAGTTACATACACAACGGCCGACAAAATTTACGGATAAAAAATAGCTAGCCGTTTGCAGCCAAAATAGGAAAGCTGGAACACGCAACTGACAGTCAGTTACACAAACTGATAGTCAGTTTGTGTACTGGCTCGACCAGAATCAAATAGAAACACAGTAAAAACACTCTCTGGTCGAAACCCCAACTGACAGTCAGTATGGACAAACTGACAGTCAGTTTAGTACAAAAAATTTGAGACCAAAAAACACCCTCTCTGGACAATTGTCAGTTACACTAAACTGACATTCAAACTGACAGTCAGTTATGCAAACTGACAGTCAGCTTGAACAAAAACAGCTATAACTTTAAATCCAGAAATCCAAAAGAGGTGTTTAATAGCTCGTTCGAAAGATAATTTCAAGGGCTACATTTTTGTCAACAGAAGAAAAAGCCAGATCTGCCTAGATCTTTCTATAAAAAGCAAAAACTCTTCTGCTGTCAAAAACTGAACTGAAAAACAGATCTTTCAAACCAAATTCAAATCAAATCCAACCAAAAAGATGCAATGCAATGACCTAAGTTTCTCGGTTTGTGTTGGAGATAAAGAGAGGACTTTCGCCACCCCTCTTTATAGTACGGTTAAAACTAAAAAATAATTTCCTAAACCGATCAAACTCCAAACACCGAGATCGGTCAAAATAAAACAAATATTACCTCAGGTCCTTTGCATCTTTAATCCTTGCAACTTTCGTTTTGCTGACCTTGCACTTGCGACCTTGACTTCCAACCTTTAACTGCGACCACAGCCAACATTGCGACATTGCGCTTGCGACTTTGGACCTGTGACCTGCAGATCTTCCCGGATCACTTGCAGACTTTACAGAAATCGCTCTGCATAGAAATAGCTCAAAGACAAGGTTAGTCCAAAACACTTAATGTCATCAATAATCAAAATCAATCTAAAAGGGCCTAGATGCAACATTTGGGGCCTGCAAGTTTCAGCTACCGCAATTGTAGCCTACCAAATAGTTGTTAATTTATTATTTTTGTGTTTTCCCTCTTCCAAAGTTGTGTGTTTCCACTTTTGATTCTTTGATTTAGTGTATGGGAAGTTCAAAAAATAATATACAATAAAAAAATAATCCAAGAAAATGTAAAAGAAGAGAAAGAAAAGAGAGGAAAAGAAGGGAGAATGTGAAGTAAACTTGCTATTTTAGGTTTTTGTGGTGAAATTGTTGGTTATCATCCTTTGGCATAGTTTATCTAGTTGCATAATCTCGTGCTATTCTTATCTTTAGTGATCAGTAACTTAGGACTGTTGTTACTATTGGATTGTTATTCGATTTTTGGATTACTAAGTTTTAGATTATATTCCTTGTTTATTTTCTCTAACCAAGCTGATAGAGAACCATCTGTTAGTGCAAGCCTCATTGTGTAATCGTCACACCAGCACCTATTATACCACCACCTACACCACAAGTTCGCACAATTGCATCCCACAAGGAAGCATAAGAGCTTTGGTTGGTAAGAGAAGGTGAGGTTGTGAGAATTCCACATAATTTGTTCTATCCACATATATTGTTTTCTTTGCTTCACTAACAATGGCAGGTAAAGCAAAAGAACATGCATCTATACTAGGTGAGGACGACTTTGACGAGTGTGTCACTTCGAAGGACTTGCGAGTTATGCGTGATTTCTTTACGCAAGATATCATTACGGACATGGAGCTGTAGGATCAAGGATGTCGACTAGAGGGGGTGAATAGGATGCTTTAAAATCTTTTCGACTAAAACAATTTTTGCAAGATATGAAGGAAAACCGAGTTTTAACAAAAGGGTCTAAAACAATCTAGGATCAAGTTACATTCAACAAGATAGAATATAAAATACAATATACACCTAAGAGTAAGTGGAAGGAAATAAGTCAAGGCAAATATAAAGAGTGCAAGAGAGAAACCAAATTACACAACAATTTTTTACCGAGGTCTCAGAGACTCGCCCAGTCTCCTCTACTCCTTGTTGAGATGCTCATACATGAGCCTCACTTCTATATCCACAAAGGATATCTCCACTCGGGTTGCTCCTTCTCCACTCTGGATAGGCAAACATCAATGTCTTTCTCAAGTCTTTGTCGGCCTCATCGACAAACTTCAACGGAGAGATTGCAACTCTCCTCCAACGACTGTCTAGGTGGTGGTGACCACCAAGAGTAATCACTAGTATAGAAATGCATGACGAGGATTGACACCCGAGCCAGTTCAAATAAGTGCACGACTGGTTCAAGATAGATTCGAGCCAGACACGTGCCTGGCGGTGCGAACTCAAGACATTTCGAGAAGTACCAGCCCAAGGTCGCAGGCTATGCGTGATCAGATCGCAGTCTTTGTGCGATCAGACTGTAGCTAGTGCACGGTCAGAAGTTCGTGTGCTGTGCGCGGACAGAAGGCTGAAGGTGTTGTGCGGTCAGCCAACATCACGCGGTCAGAGCACTTTCGACCAGGGAACGTGGGAGTATTCTTTTCTTATAACAGGAATATCCCAAGTATCTCGAAGATTCTTCCACATGGGGATCAACCGTCAGGAGGTTAATACGTGCAGTTATTCACAAATAACACGTGTTAAACCTGTGTGGGAGTTAAGAGCGGTTCTCCAAACCGCATCCAAGCAACTATTTGATGCAGTTACGACTTGGCGCCCTTTCGACCAGTATAAAAGGGCGGCATGATGTATCAAACGGGGGAGGAGATCGATCAAGAGATCAAGACACAACATATACCACTTGAAGAATCAAACAGCCAAGGCTAGGGCTTAGATTAGATAGCTTCCATAAAGCCTTCTAGACTTCATTTTGTACACTCGTACAGGGAAAACCTTCGCCTGTGAAGGTCTTTTCCCATCACTTTGTAACTCTTTACTACACATAGTGTAATCCCAACAGGACGTAGGGCTTTTACTCCCACCATCGAGGGCTCGAACCTGTATAAATTTCTTTGTGCTCCAGTTCTCCATAATTCTACATACCTTCCCGGAGGGTCACCCTGAAAGGTCTCACTATTATAAATTTTGCATAAGTTCGGTTGAGGACCTTGAGTCTGAATCGTCGACAGCTGGCGCCCACCGTGGGGCCTTTCTCAAGGCGTCCTAATTTTTATCCAGAGGTTCGCTGAAATATGGATGGAGTATATGATTCCGAGAACGATTTTGATCTCGAGGATTATGCTCACATTTCAATGCCTTCTCCAAGCGATCCTGTTCCGATGGAGGAGGTTGGAGGCGAAAATCTTCCAGACGTTGAATCATCTCTCCAGGTCATGTCCATCGACCAGGGAGCAACTAGCGCAAGGTCAGAACCTACCGAGGTTCTTAATGTGCTAGAGGGTGAGTCCGGTCCGTCATACGACCCCGCTGAGGGGAAGGATGATATCGACCTGGAAATCAGCCCGGGGAGATTCGACCCTGATAACCTCCACCGTCTCTTTGATTTCGTGTCCGACTCAGAACAAACTGAGATGTTTTCGCCATCGGCGACCTCTCTCCCTAGACAGTTTGCTGCTTTATCGGAGGAAACTCATGATCAACAGGCTGCTAGGGAAGAACAGGAACGCAAGTAGAAGGAGGATCAAGATCTCGAGCAACAAAACAACGAACTACACAGAACGGCCCTAGAGGCTCTTCAAGATGCGCAGGCTCGTTACGATGCTGCTCCGAGTTCTTCCCGACTATCACGTGGTTGCAGACGCGACCAGACCCCTTCTTTGCCTCCGGAGCGTTTCCCGGTGGACGAAGAAACGGTAACGCCTGGTGCCTCTAGGAGAAGTACACATGGTCGACTGCGATCTATCGCCGAAGTCATGCGTAATTTCCCTCCTACGGTCACAGATGCGCAGAAACTGGCCTTCACCAGAATCCTAGCGGAAAGGTTGGACGAGGTCGCATCTGAGGCAACCCCAACGGCCTCTTCCCGGTCGGTAACACGTTCCCGCGAACGAGAGTATTCTCACTCTGGTTCTGGTCGACGAAGTTACCCGCCGCCTGTACCATCCTGCCAGGACAAGTACAGGCGGACACAAGATTCTCGTGGTAGGGATCGGGTCCCTGTCTACTCTCGTTTGGGACCGCGGATAACTTCACCGTTGCGTGAAGTCGCTCGTGATCCGGTCGAGAGTCACAGGGCAGTTCACGGTCCCTATGTTGGTTGTAAAGCTTTCTCGCTCGGCCTTCGTGCGGTCGTTTGGCCTGATAAGTTTCGACCAGGGGCCATAGAAAGGTTCGACGGAACTCAAAACCCATCCGAGTTCCTTCAAACCTATATCACTGCCATCCAAGCGGCAAGAGGCGATGACCGGGTCATGGCCAACTACCCGCCTACAGTCCTCGAAGGACCGGCTAGAACTTGGCTGTTTAATCAGCCCGAGGGTTCCATCTACAATTGGGAAATGCTGTGCGACGCCATCCTCAGCAATTTCCAAAACTGTTATCAAAAGCCGGGTAAAGAGGATGATCTTCATCGACTACGACAAACTTCGACCGAAACCCTTCGTCAGTTTGTCAAGAGATTTGTCGGGGTTAGGAATACCATCCCGAACATATCTGACGGCTCCGTTATCAGGGCATTTAAACATGCCGTTCGATACTGGAGATTCACCGAAGACTTGCTCATCCACCCTCCTCGATCAGTGGCTGATCTTTTCGACATGGCCGATCAATACTCCGACGCAGCCAAAGCAGTCGAATGGAACCGGATGGTCGATAAGGGTGACCTACCGCATCAACCAGGTTTCAAAGATGCCAGGAAAGAAGATTCAAGCAAGAAGCCGGAATCTTCGTCGGGCAGGAAGTCGAAAAGTCAAAGAGGAACCGCTCTGGACAATACCGTAAGGTCGCAGTTGCAGAGAAGCCTTCTTCGACCAAAGGTAACAAGCCTTCATTTAAGAATAAAACTGCTTCCGGTGGTCGTAGTGCCGACCAGCCAGAAAAGTCAACTAATCCGCAGGAAGGCAACAAGTGGTGTCCACTCCACAACTCCGCAGGCCACGACCTCAAAAAACTGCAGGAGTTGGTTGAAGCAGTTGGATAACTTCTACCAGGGAGTTGGACCAATGCCGACCTTACCAGCTAAAGAACAAGCATGCGGACTTAGAGACGCCGATGGAGACGAAGAGATGTCCTACCAGGTACCTCATAATCACGTTAATGTTATTTTCGGGGGTTCCTCCTCTTTTGTTTCCAAAAGGCAGTTTAAAGCCTTTTACCGAGAGGTTAACCAAATGGAGACATCCCTTAGTGAACCTCAGTACCCCCGTTGGTCGGATACACCTTTGACGTTTGATCGCACTGATTGTCTTGTGGGGCTTACTCGACCATTGAGGCTCCCTCTGGTCATTACCCCGATCATCAGTAATGCGAGAGTCGAAAGGGTCCTGATCGACGGATGGAGCTCCCTTGACATTTTACTGGTCAAGGCACTCGACGAGATGCAAATTCCTCGTTCGAAGATCAAACCCATCATCCATCCGTTTTATGGGATAATCCCAGGTCCCTCCATGATGCCGTTGGGACAAGTGGTCCTCCCAGTAACACTGGGAGAACCGGATAACTTCCGAACAGAATTGGTTACTTCCGACGTAATTGATTGTGATTCGGCTTACAATGCAATCTTTGGTAGGCCAACTCTTGCTAAGTTCATGATGGCAACGCATTATGCTTATCAGTGCGGCAAATTGCCTGGCCCCAAAGGTGTCATCTCGGTCCGAGGCAGTCGCAACGTGGCACTCACGTGCGACCGGCTATCTCTGGAGATGGTCGATCAACTTCCCCTCCGGGACGCTCAGGTCGCCATTGTCGCCACCGACGCGGTCAAGGCTGCCCCTCGACCAGATGAGAAACTCAAACTAGTTCCATTGTACCCAGATGATCCATCCAAGACAATTCGGGTCGGATCAGGCCTGGATGACAAATAGCAACTCGAGCTCATTACTTTCCTCCGGGCTAATGCAGATGTGTTTGCGTGGAAACCGTCCGACATGCCAGGTGTCCCAAGGGAAGTAATCGAGCACAGGTTAGCAATTCGACCTGGACAACGACCAATAAAGCAAAAGCTCAGGCGTTTTGCTGTTGACCGACAGGAAGCCATCCGAGAGGATTTGGACAAACTCCTAAAGGCCAGGTTTATTCGTGAGGTCGATCACCCGGAATGGCTCACCAATCCGGTCATGGTCCGCAAGTCAAATGGCAAGTGGCGCATGTGCGTCGACTACACTAGCCTCAACAGTGCCTGTCCGAAGGACGACTTTCCCCTTCCCCGCATCGACCAGCTGGTCGACTCAACTGCGAGATGCGAACTGATGAGCTTCCTGGACGCTTACTCAGGATATCATCAAATTAGCATGGCAGAAGAAGATGAAGAGAAGACTGCCTTCATCACCCCGTTCGGCACCTACTGCTACGTCAGAATGCCATTCGGTCTCAAGAACGCAGGTTCCACGTACCTGCGCTTGATGCAAAAGACCTTTCTTTCCCAGATAGGGCGTAATCTCGAAGCATATGTAGACGACTTGGTTGTGAAAAGTACCAAGAGATTGTCTCATTTGGACGATCTCGCTGAAACCTTCTGTAATTTGAATGGCTTTGGAATAAAGTTCAATCCGTAGAAATGCTCTTTTGGGGTTTCTTTAGGAAAACTTCTTGGTTTCCTTGTTTGTTCCAGAGGCATTGAAGTTAATCCTGAGAAAATCAGGGCCATCGAACAAATGAGGTCGCCCTCGACGATGAAAGATGTTCAACGCCTGTCTGGTCGCATGGCGGCCTTAAGTCGTTTCATATCGCGACTAGGTGAAAGGGGATTACCTTTCTTCAAAGCCTTGCGGAAGCATCACAATTTCACATGGTCTGATGAGGCCGAGAAAGCGTTTTAGGAGGTAAAGACATATCTATCCAGTCTGCCAGTGTTGGTGTCTCCCGACAAAGGAGAACCATTGCTTCTTTATCTGGCGGCCACACCGCACGCGGTCAGTGCTGTTCTAGTCGCGGATAGGGAAGGAATACACAGACCCGTCTACTATGTGAGCGAGGTACTCCATGGTCCTAAGGAGCGTTACCCTGAGGTCCAGAAGATACTTTACGCGCTACTGATGGCTTCCCGTAAGCTACGACATTACTTTCAAGCTCACAAGACCACTGTACCTTCCTCCTTTCTTTTGGGGGATATTGTCCGAAATCCAGAGAAATCTAGTTGAATCGCCAAATGGGTGGTCGAACTCGGTGCTTTTGATGTCCATTTCACACCCCGCACAGCAGTTAAGTCTCAGGTTTTGGCCGACTTTGTGGTCGAATGGACCAACCCTGAGCCACCCGTGCAGGTGCCCGAGGAATTGGAATGCCCCGATCACTGGACAATGTACTTTGATGGCTCCCGTAGTTTTCATCACTCAGGGGCTGGAGTGGTCTTAGTTACACCTCAGGGAGAATAGCTTAAGTATGTCATCCAATTACACTTTGTTGCGACCAACAACGCAGCGGAGTATGAAGGTCTTCTTGCAGGGCTCTGGGCAGCAAAATTCCCCGGAGTCCGTCGATTAGTGGTGAGGGGAGACTCACAGCTGGTCGTAAACCAGGTAAACAAGGAGTACAGCACCTCCGATGAGACAATGGCTCATTACCTGGGGGAAGTGAGGAGGTTGGAAAAACACTTCAGTCATTTCGAAGTCCAATACATCCCGCGAAAGGACAACATTCTCGCAGACCAATTATCCAAAATTGGGTCCTCACGCACATCCGCTCCGGCAGGAGTGTTCATTGAACACTTGGACCGTCCTTCGATCATGACTTCGGTCGAGGATGATCCGGTAACAGCCTGCGTTACCAACCTCGGTCAGGTACAGGATTGGACTCATCCATTGAGAGTCTATCTTGAACATGGGACCCTACCCGAGGATGAAACCGAAAGCGATCGGTTAATTCAAAAAGCGCGTCTGTACAAGCTCATAGAGGGAGTTTTATATAGAAAGGGTACTCAAGGAGTATTCATGCGCTACATATCTCAGGAGGAAGGTAAATCCCTCTTGAAAGAGATACATGACGGTGTATGCGGTGCGCACGCGTCATATCAGACACTGGTCGGAAAAGCTTTTCGCCAAGGATTTTACTGGCCTTCGGCACTCAATGATGCCAAGCACATGGTCAAGATGTGTCCTCAGTGTCAATTCCACGTGAGACAGGTTCATCAACCTGCCTACGCGTTACAAACCATTCCCCTCGCATGGCCTTTTGCAGTCTGGGGGATGGATATTGTTGGTCCTATGCCACAAGCGGTCAATGGGTACAAGTTTCTGTTCGTAGCCATTGACACGTTTACAAAGTGGATTGAGGCCAAACCGGTACGAAATATTACCGCGTCAGCAGCACAAAAGTTCTTCCATAAGAACATTGTTGCTCGATTTGGTGTTCCAAACCGTCTCATCACAGACAATGGTTCTCAGTTCGCTAGTGGTCTTTTTCTGGACTATTGCAATCAGATCGGGACCAAGGTGTGCTTTGCTTCTGTGGCACATCCACAGAGCAATGGTGCCGTGGAACGGGCCAATGGGCAGATATTGTAAGGCATCAAAAAACGTGTTTTGATCGCCTTAAGACTCGCTCGGGGGCTTGGGCAGACGAGCTCTATACCGTTCTATGGGCACTACAAACTACCTCTAGTCGAGCCACCGGTGAGACGCCTTTCCATCTGGTCTATGGGGCCGAGGCTGTGTTGCCTATGGAAGTTAGTATTGGGTCTGCTCGGACAGAACAATTCGAACGAGTTGATCAGTCCGAACAGCGATCACAGGATCTCATCCTCTTAGGAGAAAGGCGTGATCGCGCGTTGATCAAGTCCGTGGCATACTTGCAAGCTTTGTGCAAGTACCATAACAAAAGGTTGCAACCACGTAGTCTTCACGTGGGCAACCTGGTTTTACGAAAAATTCAAGACCAATCTAATCGCAACAAATTCTCCCCGAAGTGGGAAGGCCCTTACACTGTTGTCTCAGTGCCGCGACCAGGATCCGCGCGGTTAGCCATGGAGGATGGCCGAATTCTGTCCAATACATGGAACATCGATCAACTACGCAAGTTCTACGTGTAAGTACTCAATCCCTTTTCCTGTTCAATTAGCATTTTTTCATAAAACAAAAAAGTGTTTTGGTTTCATACGATGAACATTTCCCTTCATCCCCACCCATGTGTTACGAATTTGACTCGGGGGCTGGTCGCCCGCGGTTTGATTATTACAACGTTCTAGTCGGATTTGCTGGCCGATCTCATGACCACTTCCAGACAAGTCACTCCTAAATAAGCCGTTCCTCAACGCATAGGGGGCTTTCTGGTAAGTCCTTGGTCACTTGAGTGGCTGCCGGTTTGCAACAAGGTTAGACGTTACATTGATCATAATTGTTGGTCCGATCACACATCCCTGGTCGTTGTATTCATATTTCCCCTGTGTTGATAATACTGAGCCTTCAGTATCTATAATCACAGGCGGGGGCTAGGGGGATATGTTTATAATATGAAACAACAAAAAATATGAATATATTTACTTTCTTTCAAAAACAATTTGTACATACATTTGCATTCTATATGTTATTTTTGTACAGATATAGGGATTACTCAATCCCGAGCTCAGTCAGGAGCTTATTTACAAGGGGGGTGACCTCCTCCATGATCGTGTCTAATTGTTCCTCACTCTTGATCTCAACCGGTCCCACCAGTGGATTCAGATCCGCATCTGGGCCACGGTGGAGACGAAACCGACTGAGAATGGCGGAAGCTGCTGATCGAACCCTCGTTCTGATCGCCTCTTCACGTCGCCGTGTATCTTCAGGAAGATACTCGAGAAGTGACTCCACCTGGGCTATGACTAGCGTAGACCAGTCATTTGCACTGAGGTCGTCCTTTGCGGTTTCGACCACATCAGCCCTCAGGAGACGAGCCACCATCTTTAGCTTTTCGAAGATGGACTGGCTCAGGTCTCTGTTCGCCTTTTGGGAGGAGTCAATGGAGCGCTGGAGGATCACCTTGTCCTGACTAAGTTGTTTTATTTGACCTGCTTGCGCTGCAGTAATGGGAAGTGTTACTCACATATTAAGAACTTAAGTCTTCCTAGTCAGGAATTGACTTACCAGAAAGTTCTGACCGCAGCCGGTTAAGCTCGATCTCTTGATTTGAGAGCACGGAGATCGAATGGAGCTTGACCGCGGCCACTTCCTTCTTCAGAAACGCCACCTCTCTGTGACAGAACAAAAAGAAGTGGTCATGACAAATTTGTATCTATACAAATTGGAGGGTATTGATCCTTACCTGCGCAAGCTGTCTCGTTCTTTTTGTATGGCCTCAACGCTCGCTACCATAGCGATCGACCTGGCCGTCATCCGGGATAGTTCCTGCGATACAAAGAGAAATTAAGGGTATCCTACGCACAATTCAGGTACCAAAAGAGAAGTTCATCATACCTTTGTATACTCCTGGAATGAAATGTCTTCCGGGATGGCAGGAGGTCTTGTCGAGGGACCCGTTGCGACCTCGACGGAGGCAGCAGGCGGATGTGCCTGCTGGGCATCATCCCCAGTTGCTATTGCCTGCGACTGGGTCTCCGCGCCTGCTTCATCCCCCACGGTCCGGATGCCTTCCTGAACCAAAGGGACTGAGCGCTCCTCACTGGAGGCTCCGGCAGCTGTAGCGACTTCAACCCTCCTCGGAGTGGCTGAAGGGCTTGGTGCAACCTCTTTTCGCTTGCCAAGAAAAAAGGGACCAACGTTTACGTTGGTAATCACCGCAATTCAGTTCAATATAACCAGGATAGGGTTCTTACCTTATCTGAAATCCCATCAGCTTTTGGGATTTCAGGGAAGGCTCTCCCTGAGAAAGGGGACAGTCGCTGTCTGTCCTAGTCTTCCTCTTGGTGAACAAGGTTCTTTCTGTCGACGATTCGGACTCAGGGTCCTCAGCCGAACTAATGCAGAATTTGTAATTGTGAGACCTTTCAAGATGACCCTCCGGGAAGGTATGCTGAACAATGGTGAACAGGAGCACAGAGAGTTTAGACAGGTTCGGGCCCTCGATGGTGGGAGTAATAGCCCTACGTCCTGTTGAGATTTCACTAAGTGTGGTAAAAGGTTTACAAATGGAGGAAAAAGTCCTCACAGGCGAGGATTTTTCCTGTAAGAGTGTACAAGGAGAAGCTATAGGAGACTCGTAAGTGTTGTCTAATCTAAGCCGTAGACTTGGCTGTTTGAATGATCGAGATATCTTGTATCTTGATTATTCTTTTGAGTCTGGTTCTTCCGAAAAATGTCTTGGATCCCCCGTTTGATGTATTTTGCCACCTTTTTATATTGGTCGAAAGGGTGCCATATGAAGAAAACTGTATCAAACGGTTAGATGCAGTTGTTGAAGAACCGCTATTAACTTCCACGGAGGTTATTAACACGTGTTAATCGTGAATAACCGCATATAATAACCTCTGATGGTTGGTCTTCAATATGGAGGAATCTCCGGGATGCCTGGAATATCCTGGTATGAAGATAACCGAACAAACTCCAAGCACCTTGGTTGAGAATGTTCTGACCGCGGAATATGGGCTGACCGCGCAACATCCCAGATATTCAGTCCAGTCCACGTATGGCATACGAACTTCTGACCGCACACAGTTGTCGGCCTGATCGCACGAAACCCGCGACCTGATCGCGTAAAGCTTGCGACCTCATGGTGATGCCCCTCAGAAATAGCTTGAGTTCGCATTGAACCAAATACATGTCTGGTTTGAACCTGTCTTGAACCAAAAGTTTATTAGAAGTGACCCGGGTGTCAATCCTCGTCACTTTCCCCCTATGTGTGTTCTCCTGTAAGTACATTCATAGGGGAAGATGAAGACTGGAGTGGTGAGAGTTCATACCTGAGCAACCTGTTCGGTTGGCAGGGTCGTGCCCGAAGGCCTGGGTGGCTCCTGGACTTCTGGAGCCGGCACTTCATCCGCAACTCCCACAGGGTTTTGTTCACACACCTCCTCTCCTGTCCGCAGGAGTGGAGGATTTTCCTACCTGGGACTCACAGGAGTTGCAGGGGGAAGCTCTTCTCCCTGAATAAGCGTTAATTCAATAAACGAGTATACAGAGGGAATTGAGAAAATAAGACCATGAAGGGATCTTACCGTGGTCGCCCCTTCGATCAGGGGAGCAGAAACAACTGGCCCTGAAGCCTCGGGGGCTTCAGGAGCAGGGATTTCACCCGCAACCACAGGACTCTCGGTGGCTGTGTAACACCCTGTTTTGCCAAACCCTAAAATAGCCAAAATCCACATCTTGACTCCAAACCCTAATCTGCTTCAGCCATTCCCTTCTAAGTGTTGTTCAGAACATTTTTCCCTTCGGGATCACCTCCAAAATCCCATCCTAAAACTGAGTTTCGACCCTTGCCGTCTCAGAACCCTAATTACCCTAATTTTACCCTAAACTGCCTTTCCCCAATTTTGTCGAAACCCTTCAGATCTTACCCGATCATACCAAACTTTGGCCGGATAAGTTCTAATAATCTTTTGCAACTTATCTGCGAAATCAGATTTCAGATCGGACCCTCAGATCTCCAAATTTGCAATCAGGCCCAAGTTCTATTCAAATTTTCCTCACAGAACAGTCCCTGGAGCAAGTTTTAAAATTGCAGAACAGCCCAAGTATCCTTTTCAGGTCCATTCGACCAGCACCTGGTCGTGGCCTACGACCAGCGCGTGTCGCCGGAGCCGCGCCGTGGTTTTCGCCGCGTTTGCTCGCCGCCGGCCACCGCTTCTTGTCTCCTGTGCCCGTGAGTTGCTGTGCCACCCCATGCGCACGTGCCAGCACAGTTGCGTCGCCTTGCCCAGCGGTTAAACGGCCGCGCTCCAGTAGCGTTTCGCGCGCGCGCTCCCGTTGCCGTGGCATTTGCATGGTGTTACGTGTCGTTGCCGGAGCTGTGCCGCTGCCTCCGCATCTGCGCCGTCCCAGGTGAAGTTCCAATGCACCCGACAAGGTCAGCAAGGCTGCAACACCGCCTGAAGCGCATCACATCGCCGGTCACCGCTGTCGCAGCTACACCCGGCCGGTCTCGTCCCCGGCACAAGTTTCGCGCCGTTTCCCCTCGCAAGCTCCGTCCCCGTGCCTATTTAAACCCTCCCTGTGCTTTGAGAGCCTCAAGCCTCCAGAAAATCGGCTAAGTCCCAAACTCCACCGTTCTCGCCTTCTTCTCCGGCGAGCCAGTGAGTGAGCTCACGGTGCCAGCCCATCTCGCTGCACCATTCTCCAATCCAAGTTCACCAGTGAGTTCCCCTCTTTCCCCTCTCTGTGTAATAGCAGCTAATTGCACCAGATCGATCCCCATCGCCGGTGATCGCCGGACTCCCGATTTGCCCTGTTCCCCCAATGCCGTTCGATTCCCTCCAAATTAGCTCTCGATTCTGTAGAAGAAGTTGATCAGTAAGCTTAGTAGAGCAAGCCTGTAGAATCAAAATCTTCAATTGAGCCCAAATCGAAGAAATCCCATTTTGGAACCTCAGCCGTTCGCCGGACCTCGGCGCCAAGCTTCTCCGGTCATTCTCTGACCAAATTGACTGCACCAGTAGCTTCTAAACTCCACCCTTTCACTCCCCGAGCAAAGAATCGAGTTCAAACGCCTTGTGGCAAAAATCCCAATCTCCAGTGTCGTCTTCTCCAGCGCCGGTCGCCGGAATTATTTCCCGGCCGATCTAGCCCCTGAAACCTTGTCCCTTAGCTTTGCCTCAGCTCCCTGAGCAATTCTTTCCACTAGCCCGACACCTGGATCTGCCTAGATTGTGAGTTATGCCTTTGCCAAACGTTTGTCCAGATCAATGTCTGTGCCGTGTCGCCACCGCAGTTCATCGCCGGATTTGGCCGCCCTCCGGCCACTTTCAGCCCTTATTCCTGTTGAGTATTTTGCTCCTGTTAGTAATGCCTACCTCCCAGACAAAGTGTTGCATCAATTGGAGCCCTGGATCAAAAGTTAAGCCATGCCCTAGTTTCTGGCCATGTCCAGCACTATGTCAGTGCATGTCAGCCACTGGCATTAGCCTTGTTTGACCCCTCTGGTTGAGCAATGGAAATGTCACTTTGTCCCCTAGATTCCTGGAGTTGTTTTCTACATCTTTCCCTTCTATCACTTCTCCAGAAAACCATCCTAAGATCAGTTTAAAGTTATACCAAAGCCATGAACCGAATATCGACCCTTCGACGTTCAATCCTTTTTAACCGTTTCTTCGACCAGAGCCCTTGTGACCTTGCCCTAACCCTTTCCCCTGCATGCATGACTTATTTACTTAATAATTTCTATGGAAACTATTTTCTGTATGCTTATGGTATGTGTTTGTGTGTTGGTTGATTGCCGCAGAGTCAGAAGCTGAAGGAGCAGAGGAAGTCTTCGAAGAATCGTCTGAGTACTTAGACCCAGCATTGCAAGGCAAGCCTCATTCCTTTGATCATGTCTCACCCAATATTTTCATATGAAGTATATTCACTGTTTCTTACTATGCATGCTTAGTTGAGATACAAGTTATGTTTGAATGACATGAGTAGATATTACCTAATGAATCATGAAACCCCTTTTTGTTATTGAACCTTCTTATATATGCTTTTGTCACCCTAGGACTCATATACTGAATATCCACATTAAACCTGAAATGGTCAAATACATGAGAAGTTATAATGAAAACCGTTTTGTCTAGAAAACCGATAAAAGGGATCAGTAGTGAGGATTGGATTGTATGGAGAGGGTGCGGTGCGCACCAGGGTATGTGAATGCTCCTCACTATTGATTCATAAGGACGAGAACCTTGTGCTGTGTCTCTATGCGAATTGTAAACGTACCAACCACTTGCCTGGTATGGGACAGGCACAACTTAGTAGCTTTTTGGTATTAGCAGTTCCCTGCATGGTTTGTCGGTCTGGTTTCTCGCGTGGAAACTGGTGGGCCGCAGTTCGGCCATGAGCGATGTGAGTTCAGAAAAATAATGAGAGGTAAAGGTGGAAAGAAGGAAGGCGCCCTACGCCTCAGATTAAGCCGTGCGCGGTTGTAATCTTGAATGGTCATATGTCTTGCGTGGACACAGACCAAGGCTATGTGTCTTGCGGGAACATGAGCCAGAGGCTAGGAAGTAAGGCAGTGGGGAGGACCCACAACAGTACTTGAGACTTAATTGTCTATTTACTGGGCGGGGATACTGTTAATACTGAACTGTAAAAGCGTTGTGTGATCTCGGCCTTGTCACATGTGTATAAGTCACATGGAGCTGATCCGACTTGAAAGCCGAGTGAACCAGTGGATTTAAAAAGAGGTACACCTTTGCAAAGTGTAAAAGAAGTATCAGATACTCTGTACTCCCAGGTTCAGGAGTCTTTTCGTAGTGGATGTTATCCATGGGTTATAGCACAAGTAATATTTTGGAATGTTTTCATAATGCGGTTAACAAAGTAGTGACTCATGGGAGACCACTACATCTAATGTTTTATTGAAAACCTGTTTAATGTTTAAAGTATCATTTTCATGACAAAAGTACGTTCTAGAAGGATTATGCACCAAGTCAAGTCAGATGTGGGAAAAGTCCCTCCAACCCCGCTGCTGATTGAAGTCAAGCTGTTTGTCGTTGCTTTGTGCTTTATGTTGTGTGTTCGGTACTTGGATACCGATTCTGGTTCTGATAAACTGGTTATTTTCTTAGCAACTCTACTTAGCGCCATTTTCGGTGCTTTGGCTATGTAATATTGGCCATGTTGGCCTGATACTTGTTTAATGATATTACTATGCTTGTGTGGTTTGAGCTCATGTGGCATCATGCTGTGTGTAACCTACCTGGGTGGTTACCAAGGTGATCCTCAAATGGGGGTCTCACAGCGAATGGTATCAGAGCATGAAGCTTGACTGTAGGTCGTGACCCTTACTAGAATGGGCGTCCCTAAAGTAGAGAATCGCTAGATTATTTGGTAAAAAAAAAAAACTAATCGTGAAAAACCTAATTTGTTTAAGAAAAGCATAATGAGTATTATTTGAAAATTTTCAAAACCTTTTTCCTACTTTTAAGTGTTCCGTGTCTCATCATCGCAGATGGCCCCTGGTAAGAAGCTAATTCACGGAGACGAGTTGGGATCATGGGCGCTGATGCTTTGGATGATGCTGCAATTCCTTGGAGCAAGGGACAACCAGCGACCAGTCTACTACGTCCGTCGAGAAGAAGTAGATGGTAGACCTTTTGGTTTCCGTGCCTCAGTGATTGTGTACGAGATTCCGGAGATCGGGAGAGGATCAACAAGAAAGGAAGCTCGTAGAGAAGAAGAAGAAGATGCCATCGAAGATGCTGCTCGTCGCGCTATAGGTACCATCCGCCAGCTGTACGATGATTTCCTTGTAGGTTCTCCTTTCTGCTTTGTCCCCTACCAAGTCCCTGGATCGGATCGTCGAGCTGTTCATCCCTCCACCAACCAGAGAGATGCCATCCTGACCAAAACCAGAGATGTAGTTCAAGCTTTGGAGTCAAGCTACACTCGGTTGTTGCGTGAGCATGAAAATGCTCGGGATGACCGTCACTATCTCGAAGGAGCACTTGCGAAGGTTCGCTCAGAACTCCAAGAGAAAGAGAAGCATATTCAAGAGTTGGCTGAACCTAGCAGAGCGCGAGAAGTCGAAGACGAAGGATCGGTGAACAAGAAGAACCGCTTGAAGATAAGACTCACAGCCCGCAAGAGTGTGGGAAGACCTAGGGATTACCTGGGTTATTTCACGCCTGCTTCGCGTGTCATTGTCATCAACACCCCTGCACCAGAATATCCTACTCTCGTGAAAGGGAAGGAAGTTCCTGAAGGCAAAGGAAAAGAGATTGCTACATGCGACACCAACGGTTCATCTGAGGAAGAAGAGGACAATGATATGGAATGGGACCCTATGGATGCCGACGAAGATCAAGAAGAGGAAGACCCCGAAGAAGTGGAACCTTGCAGTTCTTCCAGGACCGACAGGAGATCCTAGTTTTCTCTTCAGCTTGACCCTTCTGCTCTAGCCCTTGTAATCGTTAGTTTTTAGCTCTTGTTGTGGTAGTTGCTTTGTTTGTATTGTTTGTTGGTAACTCTAAGGCTGTAAAGGTGAAAACCTTGTATCTTTTGAAAACCTTTGAAGATAGCAATCGCATGTTCCAATCCAATCTCTTGGGTTGATCTTTCATTTCAGCTTGTGTTCAATCTGTGCTCTCTTGAATTAGTAGTCTTCTCTCAATTATCTTGTCAGAACAGGATGGTGAACACCAGAGGTAGAATCCAAGACTCGGAAGAAGCCCCCAGGAACACGTCAACGAGAAGGACTAGAGATACCTCAGATCAGCCAAATTCATCGACCTCAGTACCGCAAGGGGGAAATCTGACAGAAATATTAATATGGATGGAGCAAAACCGACAGAAATCCGCAGAGGTACAGAGTCAAATTCTGGAACAGTTGATGCAAAACTCCGCAACACGCCGCGAGGAAGGTTCGAACATTGGAGCAAGACTGACAGACTTTCAAAAGACGCGTCCTCCAACTTTCTCCTGCACTGAAGACCCGATTGTGGCAGACGATTGGTTAAGAGAAATTGAGAGGAAATTGGACACTGTCAGGTGTAATGATGAAGAGAAGCTGCTGTATGGACCCCATCAGCTCACAGGATCGGCTGCAGCATGGTGGGAAAATTACAAGACGGTACACGCTAATCAGAATTCCATTACCTGGAATGAATTCAAGGAACAGTTCCGTAAGTACCACGTCCCCAAAGGAGCTATTCAAGCCAAACGCAGAGAATTCTTGAATTTAAGGCAAGGAGGAAGGACGGTGAAGCAGTATTTGCATGAATTCATCAAATTGGCCAGGTATGCACCTGAAGATATCATGACAGAAGAGCGGAAGATCGACAGATTTTGCGAAGGCCTACAAAACTCATATCAATACCACTTGTCAACGCACGAGTTCACGGACTTCCAAGTCCTTGTGAATCGAGTGCTCAAGATGGAGGAGAAAAGAGGCGTAGTAGAAGAAGACCGCAAGAGGAAAAGTATAGCATATCCATTTCAAGGCAATTCTAGTCGAGGGAGACCAGCACCATATGCCAGAGCCGCTTTCAGAGCACCCGCACCTCCAAGACCCCAGAGGACTTCATCACCAACAACTCTAACATGTCCCGGATGCAAAGGGAGTCACCTCTATAAAGATTGTACGCTGAAGAATACAGAGTGTTTCCATTGCGGCAGAAGAGGACACCGCAGAGAGACTTGTCCACTTCAACATTTACCTCCCAGTGTTGCTAAAGCTCAAGCAGCCAAATCCCCTACACCTACACGAACTATTGCCAGAGGAGCACCACAAGCCGGAGGAGGAAGATTCCAAACCAGCAGAGGGAGAGGAACACCAACCGCCGGGGGAAGACTCAACTTTGTGACTGCTGCAGAAGCAGGAGAAGCAACTGACGTCGTAATCGGTAGACTCTTGATCTCCTCTCAGATTTCAGTTATTTTATTTGATCCCGGCACAACTCATTCATTCATGTCAAAAGATCGCTTGTTGGGTAATAATTTGCCTGTGGTTGCTTTAGAGCATCCTATCATCATTCAGTCACCTGGTGCTAGGATGACTGTTAATTCTATTTGTAGAAATGTTGCCTTCTGTATCGGCAATCTAGAATTCCTGGCAGACATGCTAGTTCTAAACCTTCAAGGATTAGATGTCATTCTTGGAATGGATTGGCTGGCCAAGCATAAGGGATTGATGGATTGCGAGAAGAAAACAATCACCCTGACAAATGCCATTGGAAAGCAAGTTACATTCCATGCAGACAGAACTCCAATCTGCGACCACCTGCAGAGATTGAACTGCATTAAAGAAGTGAAGCTTGAAGAGGTACCGATTGTCAATGAGTACCCAGAAGTCTTTCCAGAAGAACTTCCCGGATTACCACCAGATAGGGATATAGAGTTCACTATTGAACTGAAACCCGGATCCGCTCCGTATGCTAGGAAGTTGTTCCGGATGACAGGTCATGAGCAAAAGGAACTGAAGAAGCAGATAGCTGAATTGGAAGAAAAAGGATTCATCAGATCAAGTTCATCACCATGGGGAGCCCCAGTGCTCTTTGTTAAAAAGAAAGATGGTAGCATGCGACTTTGCATAGACTACCGCAAGCTGAACGACATGACCATTAAGAACAAATACCCCTTACCAAGGATAGATGACCTTTTTGACCAGCTCAGAGAAGCGAAAGTGTTCTCAAGAATAGACCTGAGATCGGGATACCACCAGTTAAGGATCCGAGAACAGGACATTCCTAAAACTGCTTTCATGACCAGATACGGGTTGCATGAGTTTACAGTGATGCCCTTTGGATTAACTAATGCACCCGCGGTATTTATGAATCTAATGAATAAGATCCTTATGGAATTCCTGGATAAGTGCATCATTGTATTTGTAGATGATATCCTCGTCTATTCCAAGACAGAGGAGGAGCACACATACCATCTGAGGATAGTGCTACAGAAACTAGCAGACCACCAGCTATACGCCAAGTTCAGCAAATGTGCTTTTTGGCTGAAGAAGATCTCTTTCTTAGGACACATCATCTCAGGAGAAGGAATATTTATGGACCAGTTGAAGATACAAGCTGTTACTGATTGGAAACAACCAGAAACCGCAACAGAAGTTAGAAGTTTCTTGGGATTAGCGGGATATTATCGAAGATTCGTGGAAGGATTCTCGAAGATCACCAAACCGCTGACCCAGCTACTGAAGAAGAATGCCCCTTTTCATTGGACCGAGGAGTGCGAAAGAAGTTTTGAGGAATTGAAGAAAAGACTGACAACTGCACCAATTCTGATACTACCGGACGTCAAAAAGGATTTTCAAGTCTACTGTGACGCCTCCAAACAAGGATTGGGATGCGTATTGATGCAAGAAAGGAAAGTGATAGCTTATGCATCAAGACAACTACGACCTCATGAGGAGAATTATCCAACACATGATTTGGAGCTAGCTACGGTCGTACATGCACTAAAGATATGGAGACACTACTTACTAGGCAGTAAGTGCGAAATTTACACGAATCATAAGAGCCTGAAATATATCTTCACGCAACAGGAGTTGAATATGAGGCAGAGAAGATGGCTAGAACTGATCAAAGATTATGATCTAGAGATCCACTATCACCCGGGAAAAGCCAATGTAGTAGCTGATGCTTTGAGCAGGAAGTCTCGTTGCAACCAGATAACCCAGCTAGAAGTGCCAACGCAACTAGTTAAGGACTTCAAAAGGTTGCAATTAGAGTTAGTAAACCAAGGAACCATCACTGCCCTGAAGATGGAATGTGAGTTGAGGATAAGATCCGGCAAGCTCAAGCGATTGACCCAGACCCTCAAGAGATGAAGGAGGACATGAAGAGCAAAGATACGACCAACCTTCGAGAAGATGAACAGGGAATCCTATGGTACGATGACCGTATCTGCATTCCAAATAACAACGAGATCAAAGGCCTAATCATGCAAGAAGCTCATCAAACCCCATATTCCATACACCCAGGCAGCACCAAAATGTACAAGGACTTGAAGAAAAATTTTTGGTGGAAAGGAATGAAGAGAGAAATTGCCAAGTTTGTCGCAGCTTGTGACACATGCCAAAGAGTGAAAGCAGAACATCAAAAGCCTGCGGGACCGCTACAACCTCTACAAATCCCAGAGTGGAAGTGGGATGAAATCGGAATGGATTTTATTGTGGGTCTACCAAGGACAAGAAAAGGATTCGATTCTATATGGGTCATAGTAGATAGATTAACAAAGGTAGCACATTTTCTCCCAGTAAAGACCCTATATACAGCTAAGGACTTAGCAGAGCTGTATCTCAGCAGAATAGTAGTACTGCACGGAGTGCCGAAGGCTATCGTTTCCGACAGAGGAGCCCAGTTCATTTCAAGATTTTGGCAAGAGTTGCAGAAAGCCTTGGGTACAAAGTTAAAATTCAGCACCGCTTACCACCCTCAAACTGGAGGTCAGACTGAAAGGGTAAACCAAATTTTGGAAGATATGTTGAGAGCATGTGTTTTGGATTATGGAGACTCTTGGGAGTTATTTCTACCTTATGCAGAATTCACATATAACAACAGTCTCCAAGCAAGCCTACAAATGGCACCATATGAAGCTCTATATGGAAGAAAATGCCGCACGCCTCTGTATTGGACAGAAATAGGTCAAAAGCAACATCTAGGACCCCAGTTGGTAGAAGAAGCTACAGCCCATGTTAGAATCATACAAGAAAAACTGAAAACAGCTCAATCTAGACAGAAAAGCTATGCAGATAATCGTAGAAGAGAGCTATCATTTGAAGAGGGCGATTATGTATATCTCAAGGTTATGCCATACAAAGGAGTTCGAAGATTCCAGATGAAGGGAAAGTTAAAACCTAGATGTATGGGACCATATCGAATTCTGGAAAAGCAAGGTGAAATGGCATACAAGTTGGAATTACCACTAGAACTGACCGGAATTCATGACGTATTTCATGTGTCTCAGCTGAAGAAATGCTTGAGAAAACCAACGGAACAGATATCTCCTGCAGAAATTGAGATTCAACCAGATTTGTCTTGTCAAGAATACCCTGTTAGAATTCTGGAAACCAGAGAGAAAGTACTGAAGTCAAGAACCCTCCGATTCTGCAGAGTCCAGTGGAACAATCACTCAGAGGAGGAGTCAACTTGGGAAAAAGAAGAAGATCTCCGCCGAGAATTTCCCTTCCTATTCTCTGACCTGCCCTAATCTCGAGGACGAGATTGTTTCTAAGGTGGGTAGATTTGTAACACCCTGTTTTGCCAAACCCTAAAATAGCCAAAATCCACATCTTGAATCCAAACCCTAATCTGCTTCAGCCATTCCCTTCTAAGTGTTGTTCAGAACATTTTTCCCTTCGGGATCACCTCCAAAATCCCATCCTAAAACTGAGTTTCGACCCTTGCCGTCTCAGAACCCTAATTACCCTAATTTTACCCTAAACTGCTTTTCCCCAATTTTGTCGAAACCCTTCAGATCTTACCCGATCATACCAAACTTTGGCCGGATAAGTTCTAATAATCTTTTGCAACTTATCTGCGAAATCAGATTTCAGATCGGACCCTCAGTTCTCCAAATTTGCAATCAGGCCCAAGTTCTATTCAAATTTTCCTCACAGAACAGTCCCTGGAGCAAGTTTTAAAATTGCAGAACAGCCCAAGTATCCTTTTCAGGTCCATTCGACCAGCACCTGGTCGTGGCCTACGACCAGCGCGTGTCGCCGGAGCCGCGCCGTGGTTTTCGCCGCGTTTGCTCGCCGCCGGCCACCGCTTCTTGTCGCCTGTGCCCGTGAGTTGCTGTGCCACCCCATGCGCACGTGCCAGCACAGTTGCGTCGCCTTGCCCAGCGGTTAAATGGCCGCGCTCCAGTAGCGTTTCGCGCGCGCGCTCCCGTTGCCGTGGCATTTGCATGGCGTTACGTGTCGTTGCCGGAGCTGTGCCGTTGCCTCCGCATCTGCGCCGTCCCAGGCGAAGTTCCAATGCACCCGACAAGGTCAGCAAGGCTGCAACACCGCCTGAAGCGCATCACATCGCCGGTCACCGCTGTCGCAGCTACACCCGGCCGGTCTCGTCCCCGGCACAAGTTTCGCGCCGTTTCCCCTCGCAAGCTCCGTCCCCGTGCCTATTTAAACCCTCCCTGTGCTTTGAGAGCCTCAAGCCTCCAGAAAATCGGCTAAGTCCCAAACTCCACCGTTCTCGCCTTCTTCTCCGGCGAGCCAGTGAGTGAGCTCACGGTGCTAGCCCATCTCGCTGCACCATTCTCCAATCCAAGTTCACCAGTGAGTTCCCCTCTTTCCCCTCTCTGTGTAATAGCAGCTAATTGCACCAGATCGATCCCCATCGCCGGTGATCGCCGGACTCCCGATTTGCCCTGTTCCCCCAATGCCGTTCGATTCCCTCCAAATTAGCTCTCGATTCTGTAGAAGAAGTTGATCAGTAAGCTTAGTAGAGCAAGCCTGTAGAATCAAAATCTTCAATTGAGCCCAAATCGAAGAAATCCCATTTTGGAACCTCAGCCGTTCGCCGGACCTCGGCGCCAAGCTTCTCCGGTCATTCTCTGACCAAATTGACTGCACCAGTAGCTTCTAAACTCCACCCTTTCACTCCCCGAGCAAAGAATCGAGTTCAAACGCCTTGTGGCAAAAATCCCAATCTCCAGTGTCGTCTTCTCCAGCGCCGGTCGCCGGAATTATTTCCCGGCTGATCTAGCCCCTGAAACCTTGTCCCTTAGCTTTGCCTCAGCTCCCTGAGCAATTCTTTCCACTAACCCGACACCTGGATCTGCCTAGATTGTGAGTTATGCCTTTGCCAAATGTTTGTCCAGATCAATGTCTGTGCCGTGTCGCCACCGCAGTTCATCGCCGGATTTGGCCGCCCTCCGGCCACTTTCAGCCCTTATTCCTGTTGAGTATTTTGTTCCTGTTAGTAATGCCTACCTCCCAGACAAAGTGTTGCATCAATTGGAGCCCTGGATCAAAAGTTAAGCCGTGCCCTAGTTTCTGGCCATGTCCAGCACTATCTCAGTGCATGTCAGCCACTGGCATTAGCCTTGTTTGACCCCTCTGGTTGAGCAATGGAAATGTCACTTTGTCCCCTAGATTCCTGGAGTTGTTTTCTACATCTTTCCCTTCTATCACTTCTCCAGAAAACCATCCTAAGATCAGTTTAAAGTTATACCAAAGCCATGAACCGAATATCGACCCTTCGACGTTCAATCCTTTTTAACCGTTTCTTCGACCAGAGCCCTTGTGACCTTGCCCTAACCCTTTCCCCTGCATGCATGACTTATTTACTTAATAATTTCTATGAAAACTATTTTCTGTATGCTTATGGTATGTGTTTGTGTGTTGGTTGATTGCCGCAGAGTCAGAAGCTGAAGGAGCAGAGGAAGTCTTCGAAGAATCGTCTGAGTACTTAGACCCAGCATTGCAAGGCAAGCCTCATTCCTTTGATCATGTCTCACCCAATATTTTCATATGAAGTATATTCACTGTTTCTTACTATGCATGCTTAGTTGAGATACAAGTTATGTTTGAATGACATGAGTAGATATTACCTAATGAATCATGAAACCCCTTTTTGTTATTGAACCTTCTTATATATGCTTTTGTCACCCTAGGACTCATATACTGAATATCCACATTAAACCTGAAATGGTCAAATACATGAGAAGTTATAATGAAAACCGTTTTGTCTAGAAAACCGATAAAAGGGATCAGTAGTGAGGATTGGATTGTATGGAGAGGGTGCGGTGCGCACCAGGGTATGTGAATGCTCCTCACTATTGATTCATAAGGACGAGAACCTTGTGCTGTGTCTCTATGCGAATTGTAAACGTACCAACCACTTGCCTGGTATGGGACAGGCACAACTTAGTAGCTTTTTGGTATTAGCAGTTCCCTGCATGGTTTGTCGGTCTGGTTTCTCGCGTGGAAACTGGTGGGCCGCAGTTCGGCCATGAGCGATGTGAGTTCAGAAAAATAATGAGAGGTAAAGGTGGAAAGAAGGAAGGCGCCCTACGCCTCAGATTAAGCCGTGCGCGGTTGTAATCTTGAATGGTCATATGTCTTGCGTGGACACAGACCAAGGCTATGTGTCTTGCGGGAACATGAGCCAGAGGCTAGGAAGTAAGGCAGTGGGGAGGACCCACAACAGTACTTGAGACTTAATTGTCTATTTACTGGGCGGGGATACTGTTAATACTGAACTGTAAAAGCGTTGTGTGATCTCGGCCTTGTCACATGTGTATAAGTCACATGGAGCTGATCCGACTTGAAAGCCGAGTGAACCAGTGGATTTAAAAAGAGGTACACCTTTGCAAAGTGTAAAAGAAGTATCAGATACTCTGTACTCCCAGGTTCAGGAGTCTTTTCGTAGTGGATGTTATCCATGGGTTATAGCACAAGTAATGTTTTGGAATGTTTTCATAATGCGGTTAACAAAGTAGTGACTCATGGGAGACCACTACATCTAATGTTTTATTGAAAACCTGTTTAATGTTTAAAGTATCATTTTCATGACAAAAGTACGTTCTAGAAGGATTATGCACCAAGTCAAGTCAGATATGGGAAAAGTCCCTCCAACCCCGCTGCTGATTGAAGTCAAGCTGTTTGTCGTTGCTTTGTGCTTTATGTTGTGTGTTCGGTACTTGGATACCGATTCTGGTTCTGATAAACTGGTTATTTTCTTAGCAACTCTACTTAGCGCCATTTTCGGTGCTTTGGCTATGTAATATTGGCCATGTTGGCCTGACACTTGTTTAATGATATTACTATGCTTGTGTGGTTTGAGCTCATGTGGCATCATGCTGTGTGTAACCTACCTGGGCGGTTACCAAGGTGATCCTCAAATGGGGGTCTCACAGGCTGCGGGATTCGTTGTAGTTTCTTCTATTTCTTTGGGACGAGCTGGAGCGTCGCCGGATGGAGAGCCCGCTATCTTCCTCCTCCGGCGGATTAGGGGGACATCATCTTCCTCCTCCTCCTTGCTCCTCTCCCCCTGTACGACGAAGAAGTGATTCCAGTCTGCACCTGGAAAAACAGAAGGAACGTGGTATCTTACCGCAGTCTTCCTTGAGGTAGGACGAGCGCTCCGTGAAGACCCTTCCCCAAGAGCTTGCTTGGGTTTCTTGGGGGCAGGATTCCTCGTCCTGGGCTTCGAGGAGATTTTCTTCACGTTCTTCATCGTCGGCTTTCCCAGGGAACCGACGTTCTCGCTCGGGAATGTCGCCTCGGCGGATCTCCCCAAGAGCTGTTTTGTGCCGACAAGATTCATCAGCGCTGGGCATACATAAGACCTGCAAACAGAAGCTGAGTGAAAGATGACATACCTTTCGGCGCTCCTGTTTGAGGTCGTCGCCGGTGTGAACCAAGCTCAGCGGCCGAGGCGATCCCTTGGGGCCCTCCACCTCGACGTTGTAAGCCCTGAGGAGGTAGTTTGTCCGCCTCTCGATCTCGGACGAGGGCAGGACTGTTCCCAGAATGCAAGTTAGACAATGCATTGCAAAAGTAAGAGATTTCAGTGCCAAAGACAGATACCTTCATTGTAGTCCAAGGTGTTGTCTGCCATGGACTTGATCTCGCAAGCCGGATGAGCCCTTTCACGCAGGGGGCTCACCCGGTTCTTCACAAAGTCACGGATGACGTCGCGAGCTGTTAGTCCCTCTTGGACTAGGTGAAGAATGACCTCGGCGTGCTTCATGAACTCAGCGTTCATCGCCGGGAGAGAGTCCAACTCGCTCGGCTTTCCTGGCCGCGAGTTCTCAAACCACAACCCGCTCTCAGACGGCGGGGTGCAGTAGAACCACTTCTGGTGCCACCCGTGCACCAAATCACGCAGGGGTGGAAAGGGATACTCCTTTTCCCTTATCCGGAAATAGATACATCCGGCGGCGTTGGCGCTCTTCGACCACGCCGAGTAATAGAAGCGCCGGAAGAGATCCACGCTGGGATACACTCCGACGTACGCCTCGCACAGATGCTGGAACACCGCCAGAATCAGGACTACATTTGGGTGGAGGTTGATCAACTCCAACCCATAATGCTCGAGGACGTCCTTTAGGAACCGACTCTCAGGGAATCAGAACCCGCTACGCAGGTATTCCTCAAAAACCACCAGTTCGCCCTCTCCGACGACTGGGGTTTCTTGGTCTTTCTCCGCGGGTCGCCAGTTAATTAGCAGCCTCGGAGGAAGGATCTCCTCCTTCTCCAGTGCCAGCAGGCTCTCCTCAGAATGGTGGATCGATCTACTCCAAGATGCCATTTCTTGTGAGGAATCGGGGGAAAAGTTGGCGACTTTGGGGAAGATGGAGGCTGAGAAGAATGAGGGTTTTGTGCGGCGGAAATGTTAAGGGTTTTTGGCTGTGTGGCTTCCTCAAGAAGCTACCTGCTCCTTTTATAGACCCGAGGAGATGCACTAATGTGAGTAACGTTCCACTCAAACGTTCCACTGAATATTTTATTCATTTCCCATAATGGATACTATCTCTGGCGGACCCGTTAAAGTGTTCCTGGTATCGGAACTGAAATAAAAGGACTTCTTTGTTTCAAAGTTTGAAGGTACAAAAACATGAAAAGCTTTTCAGGGGTTTTCAGAGGACGTTTCCCTTCATGTGCCTTGTAAATTTTCATGAAAAAATCCTATGGCCCAAATTTTGGACGTATGGATATATTTTGATCGGATTGTGGTATGATCGGAACCATGTTTTCGACTAAGCTCCGATTCTAATCGAAGTGGCGGTCTGATCAAGTTTCGGTTCTGATCGCAGTAATCTTTCGAAGTGAACTTCGGTTCTAACCGCGGTTTTAAGTCTGATCGCGGTATCAGTGCTGGTCGCAGTACTACTATAAAAACGCGGTTTTGGCCGCAGAACTGAAGTTTGCCTGTGTATGAGTGGTTGCAAAGACATTACTTGTGGCCATGTTTTCGCACAGAAAAGATAAAGAATATTCATGTGAAGAAAAAGAAAATTTTTATTTCTTACATTCTTTACATACAAAAGGGATGCCGGCGACCAGAGCGTCGACTTGATCCGAAAGAAGTTTGCAGAGTTCTCCTAGGGACATGTTGTCAGTAGGATCTACACTGACAACCCCCAGAGAACTAGCAACTAGTCTAATAAGCCTATCTACATCGTCCCTAACAAGAGACGCACTACTATCCCTAATCAAGTCAGAGAGTTCTCGCTGTTGCTGAGCGTGATCCCTCTCTCGATGGAACTGGTGCGCCTCTTCACGGGATTTTTCAAAACATTCTGCCAGGTGCAGAATCGCCGAAGACATCTCTTCGGTCTTCTTCTCCAGGGCCTCTTTTTCCCCTTGGAGAGTTTGTCCGAGGGAAGGAGGTAGAATCTTAGCAGGCTGGTCACTGGGGGCTCCAACAATTTTTGTCTCCTACATTTGCAGATGTTAGTTTTCTTGAACTATGACAGACAAGCAAAGGGAGACAGAAGTTATTACCAATCCTAGCGAGCGACAGGTTGGTATATGCATCCTGGAAAGTAGATCATCCGACAAAAGCAGATGATCACTAGATGGTGGAAGTGCAACCTTCCCACTATAAGATTGCTTCCCCAACACAAATTGAGGATCTTCTGGTCGGATAGCCACCACTTGCCGACCAGAAAATCGATCATCCAAACAAAAATGGGGAGCATTGGGATGAAATGGAGAAAACTGAGAAGAACGTCCCTCCAAAGGTGGGGATGAAAGTTCAATCTGCCTAGGTGCATGAGGAACAGAAGGAAGAAAGAACGACGTTGCGTCTTCTACCTTTGCTCTGTTGGAGGATCCCGAGTCAACCTTGGATTTCTTCCTTGGAGGAGATGGATCTTCAGGCATTTGAGGCCCTTGTTCGAAAACTTCCTCTTCATCGCTCTCAATCTCGATGATGTTGTGATCTGCCATCGGGGAGTGGATGAAGAGAAGGATGAAGGTAGCTTTGGGAGAAACTTAGCCTTGAGAAGAAGTTGTGGAGCTTTGTAATTCGAAGGCTTCGGTATTTATAGCCGCCGAGGTAACGGTTCGCCTTCTGAACACCTCAGGTTTGTAAAAGCATTTACAATTTCACGTCGGGTTAAAAAATGTTTCAACGGCGCCATCATTACCCGTCACATAATACCCAGAGCCCGTCTCGGGGAACCAACCGTCACACTTAGTGCGCCACTAAGTGGGGGTTTTGAAGCGTTGGGTTAAAAATCCGATGCATGTCTTAAAATTCGAAATAAACACGTCCCTTCATTTTCTTCGAATTTGGGGGCTAGCTGACGAGGATTGACACCCGAGCCAGTTCAAATAAGTGCACGACTGGTTCAAGATAGATTCGAGCCAGACACGTGCCTGGCGGTGCGAACTCAAGACATTTCGAGAAGTACCAGCCCAAGGTCGCAGGCTGTGCGCGATCAGATCGCAGTCTTTACGCGATCAGACCATAGCTAGTGCGCGGTCACAAGTTCGTGTGCTGTGCACGGACAGAAGGCTGAAGGTGTTGCACGGTCAGCCAACATCGCGCGGTCAGAGCACTTTCGACCAAGGAACGTGGGAGTATTCTTTTCTTATAACAGGAATATCCCAAGTATCCCGAAGATTCTTCCACGTGGGGATCAACCGTCAGGAGTTTAATACGTGCAGTTATTCACAAATAACACTTGTTAAACCTGTGTGGGAGTTAAGAGCGGTTCTCTAAACCACATCCAAGCAACTGTTTGATGCAGTTACGACTTGGCGCCCTTTCGACCAGTATAAAAGGGCGGCATGATGTATCAAACGGGGGAGGAGATCGATCAAGAGATCAAGACACAACATATACCACTTGAAGAATCAAATAGCCAAGGCTACGGCTTAGATTAGATAGCTTCCATAAAGCCTTCTAGACTTCATTTTGTACACTCGTACAGGAAAAATCTTCGCCTGTGAAGGTCTTTTCCCATCACTTTGTAACTCTTTACTACACATAGTGTAATCCCAACAGGACGTAGGGCTTTTACTCCCACCATCGAGGGCCTGAACCTGTATAAATTTCTCTGTGCTCCAGTTCTCCATAATTCTACATACCTTCCCGGAGGGTCACCCTGAAAGGTCTCACTATTATAAATTTTGCATAAGTTCGGCTGAGGACCCTGAGTCCGAATCGTCAACAATGCAGTCTACTAACCCTATCTTCTAACGGTTATTCGCGATCTAGAAGAAAACCGCTAGTGTAGATGGTGGGCAATGGAGAAAGGCATGTTGTAGATATTTTTACTAATGGTTGTGATGCAAGTTACCGTTAGAAGAAATGGGATGATTTTTTCTAACAGTTTAGAATATGTTAACTGTTAGAAGAAATACACAAGTACTAACGGTAGTATTTTTGGTACCGTTAGAATAAACCACATGATTTATTCTAACGGTGATTCATATATTTATCGTTAGAATAGAGGAAATTGTACTAACGGATTAATTTGTCAAACTGTTAGAACCGTTCCACTTCTACAAATACAAGTGCGCTGGAATTTTGCTTCTAGTCGAACTGTTCCACTTCTTTTTCTCCTCGAGCATGACAAACCCTACCCGAAACCTCCATCGACGGCCGCCGCACCTTTCTCCACCGCCAGGCACTGCATTGTGGTTCATTACACCATCGCCGGCCCCCGCACATTTCTCCACCGCCACCGCCCACTAGGGTTTCTGATGAATGAAGTCCAAGAACCTTGCAGCTTCAACTCCCTCGACTAAATTTGGAGTGAGTACACTAACTACTGTATTTGTTTTGCAAACTAACTATAGTAATTCATCTGACAGAGAAGAGTAGGAAAATTTCTAATTAGACTTATGAACAAAGTTATTTGTTTTGTCAGTTTCTTGTATAACATTCTTAGCTTAAGATGCAGGTTAATAAACCTTGTGATTGAATGACAAACAAAGTTATTTGTTTTGTTTGTTTCTTGTATACCATTCTTATCTTCAGATGCAAGGTTAAGAGGATTAGTGGTTGAATGACAATCAAATACCATAATTAAATGGATAGAATTTGCTTTGATTGGTTCATGGGAGAAGTTCACATATAAAGTTTTTGTGTTTATTTGTTCAGATATTTCTTTCTTCCACACCAAATAAGTGAAATTCTCTATCCAAAAGAATAAGTTCTCTATTTAGAAAAAATGACAAAACTTGATTTCAATAGCTAGGTCTTATTTTATGTGATTGTCTTTTGAGGGGTAAAAGGAATTCTATACCACAAAATTTTCATCTTGGTAGTTCTTTTTAGACAGGGAGCCATTTAGGTAGCAGTAAACAATCTTAATTTACTTTAGAATGCCTATTGATTCTACACAGGTCCTTGGACGATGTTTATGAGAGGCAACATAGTTCACGGTTCTTCGTCCCAGTACGTTGCCTATGTTGGTTTGTTGGTAAAAAAAACGGGTGAAGATCACCGTCCAGAGCTGGAAGGACGTGAAGGGTGAGATCTTAGTTGGCTCAGTCGAGAAGATCCTCAAGTCCGGCGTGTTTCTCAAATCAAGACCTATATAAAGCACCTTACATTTGTATTGGTGATTTCATCGAGCTCAAACTCAACTCAACTCAACTCAACCCAACGCAACTGAACTCAACTCAACTGAGTACTCGTCATGATCTGCTGTTTCAGACGTGACTTTTGTAACATACATCGAATGTGTGAATTGGTGTATTTTTGTATTTGTATTGTTGTTTCAGACATTTGTACTAAGATTGGGAGGAGTGCTGTTTGGCAATGGCGGATGACCCTTTTGCCTACATTATATAGAGATATCATATAATGTTACTTTTAAATGCAGTCTTATTTTATTTTTATTAGTAGAGTGCCTAGGAAATGTTAATCTCGATATTTCTTCTAAGTTGACTATGAAGGCATGTGTGAATTGGTGTAGTTGTATTGCTATTTGAGACATGTACTTGAATGTGTGAATTGGTGTATTTGTGTATCTGTATTTGTTGTATATTTGTGTATTTGTATTGTTGTTTGAGACATGTACTTGAATGTGTTAATTGGTGTATTTGTATTGCTATTTCAAACATGTACCAACTTGCACTACTACAGAAGTGCATTCCACTAACCCATATTTTCTAACGGTTATAAGCAATCTGGAAAAAATCCGATAGAATAGGACGACAGCGGCGGAAAAGTGGCAATTTACTATCGGTTACACACTAGTTCAACGTTAGTGAAATGCAAATACTTTTTACTATCGGTCATTACTGTACAAACCGATATAATATATTAAATAGTACTATCGGTTTTTCACTTTTAACTGATAGTAAAATTGCGCACTTTATACTATCGGTTATTACTGTACCAATCGATATAATATATTAAAACAGTACTATCGGTTTTCCATTTTTAACTGATAGTAAAATTACTCACTTTATACTATCGGTTCGTACTGTACCAACCGATATAATATATTACATAGTACTATCGGTTTTTCTCGCGTAACTGATAGTGAAATTATTGACTTTTTACTATCGGTTATTACTGTACTAACCGATACAATATATTAAATAGTACTATCGGTTATATAAAACAAACCGATAGTAAAATGACTTCATATACACTAATGGTTATGACAGTGGGGACCTTATTTTACTATCGGTTTGTGTTGTTGAACCGATAGTAAAATTGGACAACTTAATTAGGTCGACCCCTGCTCTGCGCTCTACATGTTGGAATCATTTTAGCCGCGCACAACTCCAAGCTAGAGTGATCTGGAGAAGCTAGCTGAGAGGTTGATCATATTTCCATCCCCCTCGGTATTGTCATCTTCTCATCATGTCTCTCTCTCTCTCTCGATCACTCTTTCACATGCACTCTCCCTCTCTCTCTCTACTTGCAATTCAGTAAACTAGATACATGTATCTCCAAACTAGCTAGAAGGCTAGGTTGGCTAGCTAGCTATAGCTTGCTGAATTTAAGCAGCTAGCTAGCTGGCTCTTCCAATTAATGCATGCATCAAGTTAATTAGGGTTTCATTTATACAAATCCATTTAATGTAATTAAGCAGCTCATGTACACACATATGGCCTAGCTAATTATGTTTCATGCATATATGCATGCCCTGAGTCATTAATTATTTATTTGAATTTGTCAATTTTGTGAAATAATTGTAGATGGACCTAGAATATTGGATGTATGGAATAAAACGTACTACTGTTGAGTATTTGGAGGGTGTGAATGGGTTTATTAAATTTGCTGAGCAAGAAAAGGAGAAGAAGGGAGAGAAAGATATGCATCGTCCTTGTATAGATTGTATGAACTTAAAAAGGTTCGGCAACTCTGATCAGATTAGGAGTCATTTGATTCGTCGTGGTTTTAACGCACGCTATACCCGTTGGATATGGCATGGTGAAGATCTTGAGGAAACGAGCACCGCTACCACTCAGCAGCACCCGGAAGTGGATTGCAGTAATGATGATCATGATCAGAACATTGGTAATGTTCATTCGGAAGTCCATGTAGATGACGACAATTTAGATGAAATGTTACGTGATGTAGAAGAAGACTATAGAGAAAACGATTTAGCTAAATTTGAGAAATTAATTGTTGATTCTGAGAAGCCTTTGTTCCCCGGATGTGAAACATTTACAAAGTTGTCTTCTGTGTTGAGATTATATAACTTGAAGGCAAGCAACTGTTGGAGCGATAAGAGTTTCACGGTGCTATTGGATCTGTTAGCAGACATGCTTCCAGAGGGAAATGAGTTACCAAGATCGGTTTACCAGTCCAAAAAACTATTGTGTCCGTTGGGAATGGAAATCGAAAGAATACATGCATGCCCAAATGATTATGTTCTGTATCGTAACGAGTACGAGGATTTGCATGTTTGTCCAAGATGCGGTGCATCGCTGTATAAGCATGGGGACAGAATTTATCACAATGGATGTGATGAGGTAAAGAAAGGGCCTCCGGCCAAAACTGTGTGGTATTTGCCTGTGATTCCCATATTGAAACGGCTGTTTGCAAATCCGAAAGATGCGAAGTACTTGCGTTGGCATGTTGAAGGTCGGAAACAAGACGGAAAACTAAGACATCCAGCTGATTCCATTCAATGAAGAAACATTAACAGAACATTCGGTGAGTTTGGCGGCGAAGTGAGGAATATAAGGTTTGGGCTGAGTATGGATGGTATGAATCCACACGGAAATATGAGCAGTCGACATAGCACTTGACCGGTTCTTTTATGCATCTACAATCTTCCTCCTTGGTTATGTATGAAGCGCAAGTACATCATGATGTCGTTACTAATTTCAGGACCCAGACAACCCAGGAATGATATTGACGTGTTTCTATCACCGTTAGTCGAGGACTTACATAAATTGTGGAGCGAAGGGGTGCGGGTGTGGGATGCACATAAGCGAGAGAATTTCATGTTGCGGGCCATGATATTTTGCACCATAAATGATTTCCCGGCCTATGGAAATTTGTCGGGGTATAGTACGAAAGGAGGCAAGGCTTGTCCTATTTGCCTGGATAAAACTGAAAGCATGTGGTTATCGAACTGCAGAAAAACAGTGTACATGGGTCACCGCAGATTCCTTCCGATGCATCACGCCTACCGTAAGAAGAGGAAGTCATTCAATGGGAAGCCTGAGAAAGGATCAGCCCCAATGTTTGTGACTGGTAAGGAGCTTTACTTGCGCGTGAAGGACATCAAAGTTGAGTTCGGTAAATGTTCTAAACCTCCAGGAAAAAATGTTTGGAAGAAGAGATCGATTCTTTGGGATCTGCCATATTGGGAGCACTTGCAAGTTCGACATTGCATTGATGTCATGCACGTAGAGAAAAATGTTTGTGACAGTTTGATTGGTTTGTTGTTGAACATTCCAGGAAAGACGAAAGATGGCATCAACGTTCGCCGTGACATGCTCGACATGGGCATAAGGACTGAGCTTGCACCGTTGGAGAAGGGAAAGCAGACATACCTCCCCCCGACCTGCTATACTTTGTCAAAAAGAGAAAAAACAGAACTCTGTCAGTGCCTACATGGTGTCAAAGTTCCATGCGGGTATTCTGCGAACTTGAAAAAACTTGTGTCCATGAAAGACTTGAAACTGGTTGGTATGAAGTCCCATGATTGTCATGTACTGATGTCACAAATGCTTCCCATTGCTATCAGAGGCATTCTCCCAGTCAAAGTCAGAGAGACAATTACAAAGCTATGTTATTTCTTCAACACAATATCTGGCAAGGTACGTAAGCGTGTACTCCTAGCATGTTAATTAGCTCCATTCGTGGAACTTGTCAGATTTTTTGGATCTGAATATTTGCTGCAACTGTGTCCTTGTAGGTAATTGATATGGATGGACTGGACGATTTGCAACGCGATGTGACTACCACTCTTTGTCAGCTGGAGATGTATTTCCCTCCATCCTTTTTTGATGTTATGGTCCATCTAATTGTTCACCATGTTAGAGAAATTAAGTTTTGTGGACCGTGTTCCTGCGCTACATGTATCCATTTGAGAGATTTATGGGTATCTGGAAGGCTTCTCGGAGCCCGGGCAGAAGGCGAAGAAGGCTGGCAGTTGGAAGGAAAGGGAAGTGGAGCTATCTCAGAAGATACGGGCAGATGTGACTGCACAATTCGCGGACATGTTCGCTCAAATGAACGAGAAGTATGAACGCCTCAGCCGAGTTGTGCAGTCCAAGGGTTTAGATCCAGCTGCCGAGGTCGACGCTGCCAGGCCGAGTAGTGTTGGCTCGAAGGTTCACGTGGATCCGGTGGACCTGATCGAGGTATTGCAACTCTTGAGCTATATATGCAGTTCGGCTGATGCCACTCCCATTACGTTAGAATTGTTTCGCTAACCTGTTATAATTGTTGCAAATTGCAGAAGCCGGAGAGCTGTAGCCTATTGATCAACATAGGTGACAAACCTGTTGCGGTTGCAAACGGGGTCGTATACCAGTCTTGGGAGGATGTCCGGATCCACTGCGTACCTCTGGAGCCTGGATTCGCAAAGGTACAGGTGGACATCGCCCTCCCGGGCTACAGCTCTTTTCCGTTGCCCGTCCCAACGGACGAAATGCGGACAATTGGCGAGGCATTGGGCTTGTACATACAGTGGCCCAAGAAGGGTGTTAGACTACAGGAGGTAAACCCTAGCCATTCTAGCTTACAACTCAGTTAATATACTCAATTTGCAAAATCTAATTTAAGCGTTTGTACTTAAAGTGGACGATGGATACCAGCTCACTTCCTGAGGACACCACCCCCGCCACAACGCATGAGCGAACTCCTTCGGCCCCCATGCCTCCTCCGACGGCCTCAAACCCATCGCCATCAAATGAGGCCGACGGCACCACACCCCAACCTTCGAAGGTATACACTCGCTCCCCGCCCAAAGGCAAGGGCAAGGCCAAAGGCAAGGCCAAACAAAGCCAGCCGGGTACGTTCAAGAACGGGTCCCCACTCGTGTCGGAGTACCTTCTGCGCAATATGGATCAAATAACCAGAAGTCTCCACGAGTGGTACCTGACCCGGTCTAGGTGCCACATCAACTTCTTGGTTCACTTCAGGCCAGCCCATTTTCACCGTGAGCCCGGGAGCATATCGATGGCCCACGAGGATTTGTTCGACCTCCTCAACTGGCGGGAGCTTGATATGTCCATCATACGGACTGGAGTCCTGTGAGTTTGCTGTTGTCTGAAGTTATCACAGTTCGTTTCATAAATCTAATCACTTTTTGTATGCACTAGTGCTTACTAATGTTTACTTTGCATCCAGGTGCATGTATAGGCTGGCGTCGATGAGGGCATGTGACAAGGTGGGTTTCCTCGACCCAGAGAAAATAAGCCTCACGATACTAGAGCATGACCAAGCACATGCGGAGGAATACATATCAAGGGCACTACTAGCGCAGCAGGACCGAGAGTTCATCCTTGCGCCGTACCACCAAAGGTTAGTGCATTTCCTACTAATTTAACTCATTCTTGTATGTTACGCCTAACATATGTATGAAACGGTTCGCTTATATATGCAATGTAGGGGCCACTGGGTCCTCACCGTCATTTTCCCATGGATGAATGAGGTCTATTACCTCGATTCGATGAGCGACAAGGTGGCGCATGTTTTCACCCTCACATGGCACATAGACGCGTAAGTAACATAGTTGTCTTAAATTTTTCTCTGACTAGCTAATTAATGATAACATATTAATCGGCAATGCTAAATTAAATACAGGGCTTTCAAAAATTATGCTAGTGCTGGAGGGAGGCATGACGCGTCGAAGGGCACAACAATTTCTTGGAAAGAATATGAGGTAATTAATACGGATGGAAGTGCTCATGATGAGTCTTTTAATTTAAGCTTAATTAGTTCTTTCAAGTTAATGTGGGTTTATGTCTTTGCATATGCAATTTTTCCAGTGCCATCAGTAGCCACAATCGTGGGAATGTTGCTTCTATGTCATGAGATTCATGTATGACCTGATCAGGAGAAACTTTGCCCAATTCCCTAAGGTAACCATTTTTCCTGACTCCAAGTCGAACTTTAATTGGATGTGACGTACGATCCTAACTTCATACACGCATATGCAGAGCGCCATGTTGAAAGAGCAATATGAGTTGCCTCGATTGAAGGAGCTGTGAACAATTTGGGCTCAATATGTCATGGAAGAAGTGTCTATCAACGATCGATAGTAACTGACTTGTGTTGATTGCTGTATTTGTGAATATATATTGAATGTGTTGATTGCTGTATTTGTGAATAAACTCAATATGTGAATAGATTCATTGATGTATTTGTGAATAAACTCGGTCAATATGTGCATAAATTCAATCTGTCCAATTTGTGAACAATATGTGAATATGTGAATATTGCTGAATTAGTGTATTTGTGAACAAATTGATCAATATGTGAATATTGCTGAATATTTGTAAATATTGGTGTATTTGTGAATGATCCAATGTATCTCTGTATAGCTGTATGTATATGTGCATGATTTCGATAGGAAAAACTAATATTACTATCGGTTATACACTAAAACCGATAGAATAAATATTACATTACTATCGGTTCATATGCAACAACCGATAGAATAAAGTTTTCAGTACTAAACGTGTCTACATAATACTATCGGTTATATAATATAACCGATAGAATAAAGTTTCCCGTACTAACTGTGTTCAAACAATACTATCGGTTTAGATAATACCCGATAGAAAAAAACATTAACATTACTATCGGTTTAGATCCTAGCCGATAGAAAAAGTCTAAACAATACTATCGGTTTATATACGAGCCGATAGAAAAAATGTATATAATACTATCGGTTTAAATTTGAGCCGATAGAAGAAATAGTCGATAACGATTAGTGAACATTGGGAATGTAGATGTTTTACTAACAGTTTTTGAACCGATAGAAGTGTTCTGCTCCTCTACTATCGTGCCGACCACTATCGGTAAGAGAACCGATAGTAGAGTGGATTTTTAACCGATAGTGAAAAGCATTTCTGTAGTAGTGTTGGCTTATGTTTCAAACATGTACTTGTACCAACGGTTCAGTTGTTACAAACCGTTAGTTGTATTTTTTTCTAACGGTTTGTAACATATTTACCGTTTGAAGAAACCTACTTATACTAACGATTGTGTTGTAGATAACCATTAGAATATATAGCCATTATCTTCTAACAGTTTTAGAGTTGTGAATCGATAATAAATGTTCCACTATAAGTAAAACCCACTCAACTCCTACTGAGTTGCTATTTCGTTCTGTTCCACGCTCTGTCTCTCTTTGTTTCCGTTGAGAGTTCCACACTCCAAGCTACAATGCTAGAGTGATCAGGGCAAGCCGGAAGGAAGTTAATTCGATCCCTCTCTTTAATGTAAGCTTGTCATCACCTATTTCCCTCCCCCCCCCTCTCTACTTGCAAGGTAGCTGTAGCTCCAAGCTAGGGAGCTAGCTAGCTAGCTGGCTATTACAATGCATCATGATTTATGAGCTCACTAGCTTGTATTGTGTAGTTAGGTTAATTAGTATTTCATCAAGCTAGGGTTTCATTCATATATATATCAAGCTAGGGAGCTAGCTAGCTAGCTAGCTGGCTCTTACAATGCATCATGATTTATGAGCTCACTAGCTTGTATTATGTAGTTAGGTTAATTAGTGTTTCATCAAGATAGGGTTTCATATATATATATATATATATATATATATATATGTATGTACGTATGTATGTATGTATGTATGTAGCTTAATTGGCCAGGTTTCATGCATGCCTGACTCATTATATTTTGTAATTTGTCAATTTTGTTAATTGTAGATGAACCGGAAGTATTGTATACATGGAATAAAACGTACTACTCTTGAATATTTAGATGTTGTGAATAGGTTTATTAAATTTCCTGAGCAACAAAAGGTGAGGAAAGGAGAGAAAGATATGCTTTGTCCTTGTACAGATTGTATGAACTTAAAGAGGTTTAGCAACTCTGATCAAATTAAGAGCCATTTGATTCGTCGTGGTTTTAATGCACGATATACCTGTTGGATATGGCATGGCGAGGATCTTGAGGAAACAAGCACTACTACCAATCAGCAGGACCCGGAAGTGGATTACAGTAATATCGATGATCATCCAATTTTGATAATGTTCATTCCGATGTGCATGTAGATGATGACAATCTAGATGAGATATTACATGATGTAGAAGAAGATTATAGTGAAAACAACTTTGGTGAATTTGAGAAACTGATTGCTGACTCTAAGAAGTCTCTGTTATCTGGATGTGCAAATTTTACAAAGCTGTCTTCTGTGCTGAGATTATATAACTTGAAGACAGGCAACGGTTGGAGCGATAAGAGTTTCATGGCACTATTAGATCTTTTAGCGGACATACTTCCAGAGGGAAATGAGTTGCCAAGATCAGTTTACCAACCCAAAAAACTGTTGTGTCCGTTGTGAATGGAAATCGAAAGAAGACACGCATGCTCAAATGATTGTGTATTATACTATAATGAGTACTCGGATTTGCATGTTTTTCCAAGATGCGGCGCATCGATGTATACGCTTAGGGACCAGATTGACAGTGAACGTCACGAGGTAAAGAAAGGACCTCCAGCCAAAACTGTGTGGTACTTACCTGTGATCTCTAGATTGAAGTGGCTATTTGCAAATCCAAAAGACACGAAGTACTTGCGTTGGCATGCTGAAGGCCGGAAACAAGACAAAAAATTGAGACACCCAGCTGATTCTATTCAATGGATAAACATTAGCAGAACATTTGATGAGTTCGGCGACGAAATCAGGAATATAAGGTTCGGGCTGAGTACAAATGGTATGAACCCACATGGAAATATGAGTAGTCGGCATAGTACTTGGCCGATTCTTTATGCATCTACAATCTTCCTCCTTGGTTATGCATGAAGCACAAGTACATCATAATGTCATTACTAATCTCACGACCTAGACAACCCAGAAATGGTATTGATGTGTTTCTAGCGCCTTTAATCGAGTACTTACATAAATTGTGGAGTGAAGGGGTGCAGGTGTGGGATGCATACAAGTAAGAGAATTTCATCTTGCGGGGCATGATATTTTGCACCATAAATGATTTCTCAGCCTTCAGAAATTTGTCGGGCTATAGTACGAAAGAAGCCAAGGCTTGCCCTATTTTCCTAGATGAAACTGAGAGCATGTGGTTGCGAAACTGTCGGAAAACAGTGTACATGGGTCACCGTAGGTTTCTTCCGATGCATCACACCTACCGTAAGAAGAGGAAATCATTTAACGGGAAGCCTAAGAAAAGATTAGTCCTAGTGTTTCTGACCGGTAAGGAGATTTACTCATGCACGAAGGACATCAAAGCTAAGTTCGGTAAGTGTTGTAAACCTTGAGAACAAAATGTTTGGAAGAAGAGATTGATTATTTGGGATCTACCATACTGGGAGCACTTACAAGTTCGACATTACATTGACGTCATGCATGTAGAGAAAAATGTCTGTGACAGTTTGATTGGTTTGTTGTTGAATATTCCGGGAAAGAGAAAGGATGCTGTAAAAGTCACCGTGAAATGGTGGAAATGGGGATAAGGAATGAGATTGCACCATTGGAGAAGGGAAAGCATACATATATCTCCCCCCGGCCTGCTATACTTTGTCCAAAAGTGAAAAAACAGAACTCTATTGGTGCTTGCACAGTGTTAAAACTCCATGTGGGTACTTCGTGAACATGAAAAAACTTGTGTCCATGAAGGACTTGAAACTAGTAGGTATGAAGTCCCATGACTGTCATGTGCTGATGTCACAAATACTTCCCGCTGCTATCAGAAGTATTCTCCCAGTTAAAGTCAGAGAGACAATCACAAAGCTATGTTATTTCTTCAACGTAGTATCTTGCAAGGTAAGTGCACTCCTACTATAAGTTAATTAGCTCCATTCGTGGAAATTAATTAGCAGATTTTTCTGATATGAATATTTGACGCAACTGTGTCCTCGCAGGTAATTGATCCGAATGGACTAGACACTTTTCAATGCGACGTGGTTACAACTCTTTGTCAGCTCGAGATGTATTTCCCTCCATCTTTTTTTAATGATATGGTCCATCTAATTGTTCACCTTATCAGAGAAATTAAGTTTTGTGGACCCGTGTTCCTACGCAATATGAATCCATTTGAGAAATTTATGGGTGACTTGAAGGGATACGTAAAGACTTGTCATCGGTCTGAGGGGAGTATCAACGAAGGTTATGCCGCCAAGGAGGTGATTGAATTTTACACAAATTATATGGCCGGGGTTGACCCAATTGGCATTCCTAAGTCCCGACATGAGGGTAGGCTTCAAGGCATCGGAATGATTGGATTCAAAGTAGTCGTCCCCGCCAATGATATGTACGCGAAAGCACATTTTTGGATCTTACTACACATGATGGAGGTTGTGCCATACATACACGAGCGCAAGGCAATGTTATAGTCACAGAATCCTTTGAAGCTACAGATTTGGGTCACCAGAGAACATAATAGGAAATTTGCTGGGTGGATCCAAAAAAGAGTCCTGCGAGCTTCTGAGGGCTACATAAGTTAAACTATGACATGGTTGGCTAGAGGCCCAAGATTTACTGTAGGGACTTGGCAGGGGTACAACATCAACGGGTATTCATTTTACACAAGAAGTCAGGGCGAGAAGAGCACCACGCAATATAGTGGAGTGACACTATTTGCTATTTCGGAGGATGCTAGAGCAGTAAGGGCGCTTAACTCATATTACGGTGTTATTGACGAAATATGGGAGCTTGATTACGGATGATTTAAGATTCCTTTATTTCGATGCCAATGGGTCGAAATCCCTCGAAGCGTTAAAGTTGACAATTATGGGTTTACTCTCGTCGATCCCGATAGAGTCGCACACCAAGATGATCCATTCATACTTGCTGAGCAAGCCACACAGGTATTCTACATCGTTGACTTGGTCAATCCAAATTTGCACATTGTCCTTCATAGCAAGAGAGGTATTGTTGCGGTCAAATACATTGTCGATGAAGAAGAGTATAACCAGTTCGACGAAATACCTCCATTTTTAGAGGACATTCAATCTTTCCCTATCGAAGATATCGACGAAACAACTTACCTGCGAGAAGATCACGAAGAAGGATTATGGGTTGACAACCATTCTTGACTATTTTGTAATTGAAGAAAAAATCTCTGGTTAACCACAAGTTGCACATCAAGGTGAGGAACTTATCATTAATACATCAGGCTATCCATTTTTGTTTACAACTTAATGATAAGTTCACAACAATATCTCAATTTTAGTTCACAGCAAGAGTTTTAACATTACAATACACTTATAATCCTAAGAACTTCTTCTAAAGAAATTTCCTTATCAAAATCCCTTCTGCAGTCTTTTGCTTCTTCCACAGGCATGAAAAATCATTTTCCATTGCCCTGCACAAGAAATTGTACTTTTCTAACGGTTAATTTCATTTTTCCCTTAGAACAAAAAACATGGTCCAATGGTTTTTTTGTTTAACCATTAGAACAAATATAGCACAGAAATATAACTTAGAAAAACCCCTGCAGATATGCAGCCCAGTTCTTTTCTAACGGTTAATTTACTATATCTGTTAGAACAACGAACGTGGTCTGATGGTTTTTTGTGGTCTAACTGTTAGAAGAAGTAGACACATGGTCTAATGGTTTACTTTGTTCTTAACTCTAGAAAAAGTCCTCACTAATTAAATAAACTCCGCCTGGGAGTTTCCCTCCAATCAAACCGTTCCAACTCTATCTCTGTGTCTCCTCGATCGCAAAAAGCCCTACACTCACCGATAACCACTTTCTCACTGCCAGACCACCATCGCCGCCTGGATTATGGTTCGCCACTGCCACCGGGCGCTCTTTTGCTCCATCGCCGGCTGCCGCTCTGTTCTACACCGCCGCCGGCCACAATTGTTTGCCGTAAAGTACCCCTGTCCTATCCCTAGTGCATAGTTTTTTGTCCAGCATCTTCCTAATTTGATATTTATGTTTTTTACACAAGGGTTTGCTATTATTCCCTGTTCTTGTTTTGGATTTAAACTAGGGTTCCCTATTGTGTAGGATTTAATAAACTCTACTAAGCACTGTTGAGACTAGGATTTAAACTAGGGTTTATATGTTTCAGTGATGTCGTAGACCTTTTTCGAGATTTTAAATTATCTATACAGAAGTATGTGTGATCATTTGTATTGAATTGCCATGTACTGTAGTTTATATATTGGTTAATGTTCAGAAATATGTTCTAACGGTAGTTTACATATTAACCGTTAGAACAAATCATATCTTCTATCGGTAGTTCATGTGCTTGCCGTCAGAAGTAGTGGGATAAATTTGTTCGTAGGCATTTGTTGAATTTTGCGCAACTTTTGTTCAGAACCATGTGTGTTCATTTGTAATGTATGACGCTGTATTGTTCTAACGGTAGTTTATGTACCATCCGTTAGAAGAAAACACATCTTATATCGATAGTTCATTTATTTACCATTAGAACAAATTGCTGCTACCTATCTTCAACAATTGCTGATCCTTCCATATTTTTTGTCTTTCTCTTTCCATTCACTGGGTCATTTTGTGATGCTATTCCTTAGATGGCATGTTTTTTTGCTTTCTCTTTCCATTCAATTTTTGATGTTTGTTGATGGAATTTTAGGGAAAGCCATGTTGGCGTCTTCCTCGGCTGATAGCAGTAGTTCGACGAGGGGCAACGTAACTAATGCTATTTCGTCCCAGCACAAGAGGACAACGCGACGCGCGACGACGTTGGGCCATTTGATGAAATACACCGACCTTTCTTGTGAGTTCAACCAGTTTGGGAGGTCGATCGAAAAGAATGCTAGGAAATACACTGCCTACGTTGGGCTGTTTGCAAAAGAAAGGGTGAAGATCACCGTCCAGAGCTGGAAGGACGTGAAGGTAGACGAGAGGGATAGGTTGTAGGCGAAAGCACTACTACAGAAATGCTTTTCACTATCGGTTTAAAATCCACTCTACTATCGGTTCTCTTACCGATAGTGATCGGCATGATAGAAGAAACGTAGCACACTTCTATCAGTTGAAAACCGTTAGTAAAACATCTGCATTCCCAACGTTCACTAATCGTTAACGACTATTTCTTCTATCGGCTCGGATCTAAACCGATAGTATTGTGTAGGTTTTTTCTATCGGTTAGGTACTCGACAAAGTTAGTACTGGAAACTTTATTCTATCGGTTATAGTATATGAACCAATAGTACTGGAATATTTATTCTATCGGTTGTAGTATATAACTGATAGTACTGTGTAGTTTTTCCTATCGGTTATGTACTCGACACGGTTAGTATTGAAATCTTTCACAAATACAAACAGCAATACAGAGATACGTTGGATCATTCACAAATACACCAATATTTACAAATACACCAATATTCACATATTGAATTTGTTCACAAATACACTAATACAGTAATATACACATGCATTGGACAGATTGAATTTATTCACATATTGATCGAGTTTATTCACAAATACATCAATGAATCTATTCACATATTGAGTTTATTCACAAATACAGCAATCAACACATTCAATATATATAACACAAGTCAGTTACAATCGATCGTTGATAGCCACTTCTTCCATGACATATTGAGCCCAAATTGTTCGCAGCTCCTTCAATTGAGGCAACTCATATTGGTCTTTCAACATGGCGCTCTGCATATATGCGTGTATGAAGTTAGGAACGTACGTCACATCCAATTAATGTTCGACTTTGAGTCAGGAAAAATGGTTACCTTAGGGAATTGGGCAAAGTTTCTCCTGATCAGGTCATACATAAATCTCATGACATAGAAGCCACATTCCCACGATTGTGGCTGCTGATGGCACTGGGATAATTGCATATGCAAAGACATAAACCCACATTAACTTGAAAGAACTAATTAAGCTTAAATTAAAAGACTCATCATGAGTAGTTCCATCTGTATTAATTACCTCATAATCTTTCCAAGAAATTGTTGTACCCTTCGACGCGTCATGCTTCCCTCCAGCACTAACATAATTTTTGAAAGCCCTGTATTTAATTTAGCTAGTCAGAGAAAAATTTTAAACAACTGTGTTACTTACGCGTCTATGTGCCACGTGAGGGTGAAAACATGCGCCACCCTGTCGCTCATCGAATCGAGGTAATAGACCTCATTCATCCATGGGCAAATGATGGCGAGGACCCAGTGGCCCCTACATTGCATATATAAGCGAACCGTTCCGTACATATGTTAGGCGTAACATACAAGAATGAGTTAAATTAGTAGGAAATGCACTAACCCATGGTGGTAAGGCGCAAGGATGAACTCTCGGTCCTGCTGCGCTAGTAGTGCCCTTGATATGTATTCCTCCGCATGTGCTTGGTCGTGCTCTAGCATCGTGAGGCTTATTTTGTCTGGGTCGAGGAAACCCACCTTGTCACATGCCCTCATCGACGCCAACCTATACATGCACCTAGATGCAATGTAGACATTAGTAAGTAGTGCATACAAAGTGATTAGATTTATGAAATGAACTGTGATAACTTCAGACAACAGCAAACTCACAGGACTCCAGTCCGTATGATGGACATATCAAGCTCCTGCCAGTTGAGGAGGTCGAACAAATCCTCGTGGGCCACCGATATGCTCTCGGCCTCACGGTGAAAATGACCTGGCCTGAAGTGAACAAAGAAGTTGATGTGGCGACTAGACCGGGTCAGGTACCATTCATGAATACTTCTGATTATTTGATCCATATTGCGCAGAAGGTACTCTAACACGAGTGGGAACCCGTTCTTGAACGTACCCGGCTGGCTTTGTTTGGTCTTGCCTTTGGCCTTGCCCTTGCCTTTGGGCGGGGAGCGAGTGTATACCTTCGAAGGTTGGGGCGCGGTGCCGCCAGCCTCATTTGAGGGCGAAGGGTTTGAGGCCGTCGAAGGAGGCATGGAGGCCGAAGGAGCTCGGTCATGCGTTGTGCCGGGGGTGGTGTCCTCAGGAAGTGAGCTGGTATCTATCGTCCACTTTAAGTACGAACGCATAAGTTAGATTTTGCAAATTGAGTATATTAACTGAGTTGTAAGCTAGAATGGCTAGGGTTTACCTCCTGTAGTCTAACACCCTTCTTGGGCCACTGTATGTACGAGCCCAATGCCTCACCAATTGTCCGCATTTCGTCCGTTGGGACAGGCAACAGAAAAGAGCTGTAGCCCGGGAGGGCCATGTCCACCTGTACCTTTGCGAATCCAGGCTCCAGAGGTACGCAGTGGATCCAGACATCCTCCCAAGACTGATATACGACCCCGTTTGCAACCACTACAGGTTTGTCGCCTATGTTGATCAATAGGCTACAGCTCTCCGGCTTCTGCAATTTGCAACAATTATAACAGGTTAGCAAAACAGTTCTAACGTAACGGGAGTGCCATCAACCGAACTGCATATATAGCTCAAGAGTTGCAATACCTCAATCAGGTCCACCGGATCCACGTGAACCTTCGAGCCGCAACCACTCGGCCTGGCAGCGTCGACCTCGGCAGCTGGATCTAAACCCTTGGACTGCACAACTCGGCTGAGGCGTTCATACTTCTCGTTCATTTGAGCGAACATGTCCGCGAATTGTGCAGTCACATCTGACCGTATCTTCTGAGACAGCTCCAATTTCCTTTCCTTCCAGCTGCGAACCTTCTTCGCCTTTTGCCCGGGCTCCGAGAAGCCTTCCTTCCATGGCACCACACCCCCCACGGTTCGCGTCCGCCCTGGATGCTCCTTGTTCCCTAGAGCCCGGGTAAGGATGTTGTTCTCCCTATGGGGAGTGAACAATCCCTCGGTCGCCTCCTTCGAGCAAGAGATCTATTACATTCAAAACTCTCCATTGTGAGGAAAAAATATATACAATCTTGTGCGCACACTAGTGATCATAGTTTTTTCTACCACACTCTATGATTCCAACCAGGAAGTTAGCCAACTTACGAGTCGCTGCATGACCTTGACGTCCCTGGGGTTTGGGAACTCCACAGTCCCCGTGGTCGACTCAGTCCCTCTGGCCAGCCACCAGCGCTTGCATCGCGGATCACGGATCTCGGAGAGTCGTAGGTCAGGGGAGTCGACGAAATTCAACGCATCGTCTTCAGCCTTCTTCCACTGCTCCTCCTTCCCCGCATAGCCGCTGGATTGTCTTGTTCTTCTCGCTGAGGGCCTTTGTACCAGAAATAAAAAAATTAATGCACCGCTGGTTATTGCATACAATGGTGTAACCAAGCAAAGGAACCATACATACCTTGAACTCAGGGGTCCCCTTCTGTTGGGTGAATTGCTCCCATACCTCCTCCGTTATGAAGGGGTATTTCTCGCATGGAGATTTGCCTTTAGCGAGGAAGGTACTGACGAGGACGCTCTTGAAGGTTTTCCACGTGTTGTTCATGTCCTTCAAGCAAGCTATCTTGGGACCATCGTCGGGGATGTTCCACTTGGCCTGTTTCAAATGGTGCATATAAGCAGGACTTACCTAATTCTGGGATAAACCAAGGGAATGTGATTACTCAAGAGTTCAGTGATTTTGATTAATTTTACCTTCACTTCCGCCCACAGCCTATCCCTCTCGTCGGCCTTAACGTCCTTCCAGCTCTGGACGGTGATCTTCACCCTTTCCTTCGCCAACAAACCAACATAGGCAGCATAGTGGCCAGCGTTCTTCCCGATCGGTCTCCCGAACTGGTTGAACTCACATGAAGATCCGTGCGTTTGGCCAAACGGCCCAACATCATCGCGCCTCGCGCCTTCCTCTTGCGCTGGGACGAGGCAGCGTCATCTACGTTCGCCCTTGCCGAATCACTACTATCAGCCGAGGAAGATGCCGACATGACTTTACCTAAAATTCCATGAACAAACCATCAATTGATATGAAGAAAGGTACATGACAAAGTTCATAACTAAAATGGAATGGCAATGATGAACCACCTCTTTTTGTTAAAATGTCAAATTTTCATTCAAAAGGCCAAAAATCATTAATTCCTATCAACATGGTCTTCAAAATAGATTTAAAATGGATTTGTAAACTCAATTTGCAAAAGGTTGTCGAACTGATACCTTCTTGCTTAACATAAAGATCATTTGATAACTCTTGATTGTAAAATTAATCCTATTTGGAAAATTTCATCAGAAAAATATATTTCATGCAATGAAAATCATTTCTTTAAATTTTCATTTCAAATGTATTTGATTTGAGCAATAGTTGATTCTTTTCACAAATGATATATGAACTCTGCAAAATTCAGAATTTTCAATGTACTATCGGTTGACAATAACAAACCGATATGACATACTATATTTCCTATCGGTTTGACAATTAAAACCGATAGTAATTAACTATGTTAGTCTTAATTCAGATTATGGTCTTTACTATCGGTTCTAAATAAGAAACTGATAGTGGACTACACTGTACGACAAATTGCTATTGATTATCATCAAGTCTGTAATTTTCATAGCTATCAAGTTTGTAATTCATGAATTTTCATATAGTTTTATATTTGTAATCCATTGAACCACATATGAACTATTGCATATAAATTTAAGCAATTGACGCGAGCGGTTTGGTCAAGAACACTTACAGTCGTTCGTGGAGTGGCAGGAGGCGGTGGCGCGATACAGTAGCCGGAGGCGGTGGAGAACCCAATTGCGATCGGCAATGGTGGCGCAGAGGAGCGAAAAAGCGAACGTCGGGGAGGTTAGGGTTTTCCGCGCGCGAGTATTTGGAATGTGATCAGTTGCACTAGAGGGAAAATCGTGCGAGGTTATAACCTAATATATGAATCTTTACTATCGGTTCATAACCACCAAACCGATAGTAAATACAATGTAAGTTAGGATTTGGAGTGTTGGCATTGTTCACTATCGGTTTTATTATTACTAACCGATAGTAAATTAAGAACTGGGTCTCATAACACAAGATAAATCACTATCGGTTATGAACAATAAACCGATAGTAGAATTTAATTTCATATCGGTTTGAAAATTGAAACCGATAGTACAATACAATGTTATTGACCCTAAAGGATTTCCCTAAGAACAATTACAGATGATCTCAATACATCATTTTGCATTGTATTTCACTATCGGTTTTATGATTATTAATCGATAGTAAATTAATCTACTGTACAAGAGCAAACCAAAATGTAGAACAGGGTCTCATAACACAAAATGAAATACTATCGGTTATGAACAATAAACTGATAGTAGAATACAGTGTTATTGACCCTAAAGGGTTTTCCTGCGAACAATTATAGATGGGTCTCAGTACATCATTTTGCACTTGTAAAGACACCTGAAACCCCATGCAAATGACTTCCAATAATTTTGAAATAAATTAACAGTAAAGACCAATCATGGAATGAAAATTTGCAGTTTTCACATTGATTTGTGAAAAGAATCAATTATTACTCAAATCAAGTACTCCAATTGAAATGAAAATTTACATAAATGATTCTCAATGCATCACGTATGTTTTCCCCAAGAATTTTTGAAAAATGATTTGAAGAATTCTTCGATTAAAGATCCAAGTGATATACGTCACTTACATATTACAAATTAGACAAGAATGGTTGTCCACCCATAATCCTTCTTCGTGGTCATCTCGCAGGTAACTTGTTTCGTCAATATCTTCGGTAGGGACAGATTGAAGAATTCCATCTAAAAATGGAGGTAGTTCGTCGACCTGATCATAATCTTCTTCATCCACAACGTCTTCGACCCCAAAAATACATCTCTTACTGTGAAGGACAACGTGCAACTTTGGGTTGGCCGGGTCAACGATGTAGAACACCTATGTGGCTTGCGCAGCAAGTATAAATGGATCATCTTGGTGTGCGACTCTACTGAGATCGACGAGAGTAAACCAATAATTGTCGACTTTAACACCTCGAGGGATTTTGACCCATTGGCATCGAAACAGAGGAATCTTAAGTAATACATAATCGAGCTCCCATATTTCCTCAATAACACCGTAATATGAGTCGAGTGCCCTTACTGCCCTGGCATCCTCCGAAATAGCAAGTAGTGTCACTCCACTACATTGCATAGTACTCTTCTCGTCCTGAGTTCTTGTGTAAAATGAATAGCTGTTGATGTCATACCCCTGCCAAGTCCCTACAGTAAATCTAGGCCCTCTGGCCAACCATGTAACAACTTCATCTACGTCACCCTCATAAGCTTGCAGGACTCTATTTTCGATCCACCCAGCAAACTTCCTGTTATGTTCTCTGGTGACCCAAATCTCTGGCTTCGAAGGATTCTGTTTCCGTAACATTTCCTTGTGCTCGTGTATGTATGGCTCCACCCCCATCATGTGCTGTAAGACCCAAAAATGGGCTTTTGCATACAGATCACTAGAGGGGACGACTGCTTTAAATCCAATCATTCCAATGCCCCGAAGCCTACCCTCATGCTGGGACGTAGGAACGCCAATTGGGTCAACCCCGACCATATAGTTGGTGCAAAATTCGATCACCTCCTCGGCGGCATAACCTTCAATGATACTGCCCTCAGGTCGATGTCGATTCCTTACATATCCCTTCAAGATACCCATAAATCTCTCAAATGGATACATGTAGCATAGGAACACGGGTCCACAAAACTTAATTTCTCTGACAAGGTGAACAATTAGATGGACCATAACATCAAAAAAAGATGGAGGGAAATACATCTCCAGCTGACAAAGAGTTGTAGTCACATCGCGTTGCAAATCGTCCAGTCCATCCAGATCAATTACCTGCAAGGACACAGCTGCAGTAAATATTCAGATCCAAAAAATTTGACAAGTTCCACGAATGGAGCTAATTAACTTGCTAGGAGTACACGCTTACCTTGCCAGATATTGTGTTGAAGAAATAACATAGCTTTGTACTTGTCTCTCTGACTTTGACTGGGAGAATGCCTCTGATAGCAATGGGAAGCATTTGTGACATCAGCACATGAAAATCATGGGACTTCATACCAACCAGATTCAAGTCTTTCATGGACGCTTGTTTTTTCAAGTTCGCAGAATACCCGCATGGAACTTTGACACCATATAGGCACTGACAGAGTTCTGTTTTTTCTCATTTTGACAAAGTATAGTAGGCCGGGGGGAGGTATGTCCGCTTTCCCTTCTCCAACGGTGCAAGCTCAGTCCTTATGCCCATGTCGAGCATGTCACGGTGAACGTTGATGCCATCTTTCATCTTTCCTGGAATGTTCAACAAAACAATCAAACTGTGACAAACATTTTTCTCTACGTGCATGACATCAATGCAATGTCAAACTTGTAAGTGCTCCCAATATGCCAGATCCCAAAGAATTGATCTCTTCTTCCAAACATTTTTTCTGGAGGTTTAGAACATTTACCGAACTCAACTTTGATGTCCTTCATGCGCAAGTAAAGCTCCTTACCAGTCACAAACACTGGGGCTGATCCTTTCTCAGGCTTCCCCTTGAATGACTTCCTCTTCTTACGGTAGGCGTGATGCATCGGAAGGAATCTACGGTGACCCATGTACACTGTTTTTCTGCAGTTCGATAACCACATGCTTTCAGTTTCATCCAGGTAAATAGGACAAGCCTTGCCTCCTTTCGTACTATACCCCGACAAATTTTGATAGGCCGAGAAATCATTTATGATGCAAAATATCATGGCCCACAACATGAAATTCTCTCGCTTATGTGCATCCCACACCCGCACCCCTTCGCTCCACAATTTATGTAAGTCCTCGACTAACGGTGATAGAAACACGTCAATATCATTCCCGGGTTGTCTGGGTCCTGAAATTAGTAACGACATCATGATGTTTTCGCTGTAATCTTCTTCTACATCACGTAACATTTCATCTAAATTGTCATCATCTACATGGACTTCCGAATGAACATTACCAATGTTCTGATCATGATCATCATTACTGCAATCCACTTTCGGGTGCTGTTGAGTGGTTGCGGTGCTCGTTTCCTCAAGATCTTCACCATGCCATATCCAATGGGTATAGCATGCGTTAAAACCACGACGAATCAAATGACTCCTAATCTGATCAGAGTTTCCGAACCTTTTTAAGTTCATACAATCTATACAAGGACAATGCATATCTTTCTCTCCCTTCTTCGCCTTTTCTTGCTCAGCAAATTTAATAAACCCATTCACACCCTCCAAATACTCAACAGTAGTATGTTTTATTCCATACATCCAATATTCTCGGTCCATCTACAATTATTTCACAAAATTGACAAATTGAAATAAATAATTAATGACTCAGGGCATGCATGCATGAAACATCATCAATTAGCTAGGCCATATGTGTGTACAGCTGCTTAATTACATTAAATGGATATGTATGAAACCCTAATTAACTTGATGCATTAATTGGAAGAGCCAGCTAGCTAGCTGCTTAACTTCAGCAAGCTATAGCTAGCTAGCCAGTCTAGCCTTCTAGCTAGTTTGGAGCTACATGTATCTAGTTTAATGAATTGCAAGTAGAGAGAGAGGGAGAGTGTGAAAGAGTGATCGAGAGAGAGAAAGGTGATGAAAAGATGACAATACCGAGGGGGATCGAATTATCAACTCTCAGCTAGCTTCTCCAGATCACTCTAGCTTGGAGCGTGGATGCACGTACGGTAGAAATGAATCGAGGATGAAGAACGCAGAGCAGGGGTCGACCTAAGTTGTACAATTTTACTATCGGTTAAAAAACACAACCGATAGTAAAATAAGGTCCCCACTGTCATAACAATTAGTTTATATGACATCATTTTACTATCGGTTTTTTTATATAACCGATAGTAAACTTTACTCTATTATATCAGTTTGTACAGTAGTAACCTATAGTAAAAAGTCCATAATTTCACTATCAGTTATGAAAGAAAAACCGATAGTACTATTTCATCTATTATATCGGTTGGTACAGTACGAACCGATAGTATAAAGTCCATAATTTTACTATCAGTTACGAAAGAAAAACCGATAGTACTATTTTATCTATTATATCGGTTGGTACAGTACGAACCGATAGTATAAAGTCTGTAATCTCACTATCAGTTATGAAAGAAAAACCGATAGTACTATTTCATTTATTATATCGGTTGGTACAGTAATGACCATAGTAAAAAATGTTTGCATTTCACTAACGGTGTACCAGTATATAACCGATAGTAAAAAGCCTCTTCTCCGCCGCTGTCGTCCTATTCTATCGGATTTTTCCCAGATTTCCTATAACCGTTAGAAGATATGGGTTAGTGGATTGCATTTCTGTAGTAGTGAAGTGAGGTAAAATTAATCGAAATTCCTAAACTCTTTTGTAATCACCTTCCCTTTGCTTATCCTAAAGTGTAACTAACTCCTGCTTATATGCATTGTTTGAAAATAGGCTAAGTGGAATATCCGCGATGCTGGACCTAAGACAGCCTGCTTAAAGGATATGAATAGAACATGCAAAACCTTCAAGAGCTAGCTCGTCAGTACCTTACTCGCTTGCGGGGAAATCTCCTTGCGAGAAGTACCCCTTCATAACGGAGGAGGTATGGGAGGAATTCACCCAACAGAAGGGGACTGATGAATTCAAGGCCCTTAGCGAGAAGAACAAGGCAATCCAGAAGAGGAACAACCACCTGCAACGGCTCGGATCTCAGGGCTATGAGGGGAAGGAGGAGCAGTGGAGGAAGGAAGACGAGGAAAATGCTCTCATTGACTCCCCAGGGTTGCCGCTCTCCGAGATCCGTGATGCGAGGTGCAAGCGGTGGTGGTGGGGGACAGGGTCCGTGTCGTCCACGGGATCAGTGGAGTTCCCAAACTATAAGGACGCCGAGGTCGTGCAGCGAATGCTATCGACGAATTGAACTTGGGGTCCTTAGTCGATCTTATGCAAATTGATAATATGTAAAGTGGGGATCATTCAAGACGCTCACTAGGTAAGTTAAGATAATCTGTACCAGAGACACAAAAGATTATACAGGTTCGGGCCCTCAAGGATTTGAGTAATAACCCTATGTCCTGTGGTGTTTTCACTATGTGTGTAAAGATTACAAGGGAAGAGATTATTACAAGAGACAACCTGGCGAACTGATCTCCATTCTCATTGGACGTTTTGACTTAGTAGCTATGTGATTTTTCACTTTGACATAGTTTTTCACTATGTTCGCGGGCAACTGAGACGATCCATCAATGCCCTAATCTGCTTCGAAAGAACCGGTTTCGGCGGATACGCTCTTCAGGCACTTGAACCCCTTTGGATCAATCTCTGAGTTGAAATCGATCCCAGACATCCATCTCTTTCAAAAATTTATAAAGGAGGCCTACTACTACAGGGTGTTCGATTTCAACTCGGAGATAGCCGGGTCTATAGTAAGAGCCGCTTTGTGAACAGCATCGAGAGATTCTTTTGACCGATAGAGGTTACTTACGGCTTCAGATTCAGAACTATTTCTACTCATCACTCATCTCTTAAGTTGCTTTGTCTTCTTCTTTTATACTGATTGAAAGGATGCCAACATGAATTAGTTCTGGGAAGTTTGACGGTTTCCAAGATGTAGTTATAAAACTGCATCTTTATCTTCTTACCAGTTATCCCATGCGGTTTTAGATAACTGCATATCACAACTTCCTGGTGGTTTTCTTCACAAGGGGTTATTTTATCCTGGAATCGTGTTTGGAAAACTTAAACACTACTCAGGTTAGCTCTCGCAATAGTATGGTCGCGCACATCCTGCGACCACAGTATGGTCGCGCACATTCTGTGACCTTACTGGTCTCACAGGAAATTACATCTACGTCTGCTAATGTATGAAGCCATATATCATATTCGAATTATCTTAAACATGATATATTTAATGAACTGATAACTTTCTTAGGTAATAATCATCATCAGCTAGCCTCCAAATTTGAAGTAATAAAAAGTTTATCACTTCGAATTTCAAGAGTACAGTATCTGGTGTTTCACCTTCTCTTGTTGTAAAGAAGATACATGTCGGTTCATTTCCCAAGAAAAAACTTTGGTCTTAATTTTGACAGGTCATTATGAAGTCTTTTTGCAACAAATTGAGGCAAAACTTAAGTGCATTTTTAAGAACTCGAGGCTTTTGTGAATACGAACCATCACCTCCGGGCCTTATAAATGGTTAGGTTTTTTGTTATAAGACTTACAAGCTTTTGCATTCGTTAAGTCTTTAGAACCTCCTCTCAACTCCTAACTTCAATCCTTCTTCTCTGTTCTCATCTCAATGGCGAACCGAGACTCCAAACAAATTGTTGAGAGTGATGAGAGGAATTGGTAATAGAAGATGACATTGAATAGGTGCTTCAAAAGGTAATTCTCTTTTGAAGAATCTGCATGAATCTTTCCTTTTGGTTGGATTTTTCCAAAGTAATACATTTTGGAATTCTTTAGGTATTCGAGGATTCGACATCTTCAAAGAAGCGATCTGGGGACGATGCAAGATCATCTAGTGGAACTTCATCTACAAAGCTAATGGAAACTGAAGTCTGGGCTGCCACATTGCCCCAAGCTTCTGTTTTGCCTCCAACTTCTGGAGTGCTAACTGCCACTGCATCTGTAGTGCTTTTGTCACCATATCCTTCGGTGGTCCAGTCAACATTTGCCTCTAAGGTAAATTTCTTTATTCCTCTTGAACCTTCTTATGTACAATCTGGGTTTACCCTCTGTATATCTATGAGGACAAGGCATTGTGGGTTCTTAGTGAACATCTTGCTAAGATGGAGGTTCTTCTGAAGGAGAGGAATACTTTGTGTAGAACTCTCCAAGAAGAAAAAGAAAAAAATTGAAGAGCGGTCCCTTAGGAAAGGACGCAACCTTGATACTGCCTTCCAGGTTGTTGAGCACCTGAGGGAGAGTCATAACAAGGCTGTTGATGATGCAAGGCTGGCTCGTGAAGAGAGAGACCTTCTGCGTGGGCAGAAGGAACTCTCTGATGCTATCAGGGCCAACTGTAGCATCGTAATAAGAGATGACGTCGAAAGATTAAGGGACATCGCTGATTCTCTAGGGGCAGCTAGTGTTAATCCCACTAGTGATGATTTATCCCTTGGAGAACTTTGTACCTTACTTTCGAATCAGGTCAATGCTTTGGTCGTGTACATCCCTTTCTTATGTAAAGAATGCAAGAAATAAAATTCTTTTCTTTACAATGATTACGCATAATATATAATCATTTGTGAATTCTCAATTTGATTTTTAGTAAATATCTCTGTGTGAAAAATGGTTACAGGAAAATGTCTCTGCGACCATAACATCCACAGGTAATTAGTACTATGTCCATGCACTACTACAGAATTCATTATCACAGTTGGGTCAAAACAGTCATCACAGACGGTTCTTACCCGTCAGTGATATTCGAGTCAGTGATAATCATGTACTATCACAGAAGGTTTTAAACCGTCTGTGATCTCTCCCTTCACAGACTGTTATAAGATCAAAAACGTCTGTGATACTCATACTACACAGACTGTTATGACATCAGAACCGTCTGTGATACTCATACTACACAGACTGTTATGACATCAGAACCGTCTGTGATACTCCTAATACATAGACTGTTATAACATCAAAGCCGTCTGAGATACTCATACTACCACAGACGGTTTTGATCTCAGAACCGTAAGTAATAATATGAGTATCGCAGACGGTTCTGATGTCAAAACCGTCTGTGATCCTCACATTATTACTGACGGTTCTGAGATCAAACCCGTATGTGATACTCAAATTATTCTTGACGGTTATGACATCAGAACCGTCTGTGATACTCATATTATCAAAGACGGTTATAACCTCAGAACCATTTGTGGTACTCATAATACACAGACTGTTATAACATCAAAGCCGTCTGAGATACTCATACTAACACAGACGGTTTTGATCTCAGAACCGTCAGTAATAATATGAGTATCACAGACGGTTCTGATGTCAAAACCATCTGGGATTCTCACATTATTAGAGACGGTTCTGAGATCAAAACCGTCTGTGATACTTAAATTATCAGAGACGGTTATAACCTCAGGTCCGTCTGCGATAGCGTCCTTATCACAAACGGTTGTTTCAGAACCTTCTGTCAAAACCATCTGCGATATTGTCATTATCAGCCACGGTGGTAATCTTGAAACCGTCTGTGATTGTTTCCTTATCACAGACGGTTTATACTCTCAGAACCGTCTGTAATAGTGAATATCACAAACGGTTTTTAGGTCAAAGCCATTTGTGATAGTGTTATAATCTCAGAACCGTCTGTGATAGTGTGATATCGCAGACGGTTCTGAGGTCAAAACCATCTGAGATAGTGATTGTGTGATATCACAGACGGTTTTTAGATCAAAACCATCTGTGATAGTTTCATTATCGGTGACTGTTATAATCTCAGACGGTTTGTAAGATCAAAACCGTCTGAGATTATAACAGTCACCGATGTCCTCTGTACAAATAGCATTTCATATATACAATTCATGAATTTCATACATGCACAGTACTCAAATATATACAGTCTCATATATACATGCACACAACTTAGAAACATGTACAAGCATTTCATATATACAGCACAGAACTCAGAAATATGTACAATTGAGATTGAACCAATAAATTAATCGACAATTAACGTCTCTTTGATCAGTTATCCTATAAAAAATAATAGGTTTTGAGACCCCTCTATTGGACGGCTTTTTCGATTATAGGGGAAGACTTTATTGGAAATGGATTTATTGCTATCCACTTTCCTAAGCTTTAAGTCAGTGTGTTAGATGTACAAATAAATGTAAGGCAGCACTAATACGAACCTTGCGGGTCCCTAAACTTCCCCTTGGTTGATATGACCTCCGCAAGGAAAAACTCAGCGAGCATCCCTTGGACAATACTAATCTCCCGAGGGTCAAAGCTTTCCGAAGGGAAGTCGAGCCCCTACAGCAAGAGTTGGTACAGAAAAAATTAGTTCAATGCAGTTGTAAATTCTGCCAAATCGATACAAAGGGGAGCAGTTGTATACCTCGGGGAAATCTGGGCGGTGAGGGGTGATGATTAGGTCATACATGTGGCACATCACGTAGAACCCACATGTATTATCGTCCGGCTGCTGATGGCACTGCCAATTTACAGACCGAGAGTTAGCTGGGGACACATTATAAAGTAAAACAGATGCCAGTTGAAATTTGTACCGAAAATTGTAACCACTGAAACTTATCGGCTCGCCACTCGTGTTGTCGCCCTCCCTCGGCAAAGTAGTTCGTGAAAGCCCTGTAGATAGTCAGAATTGACAGTTTGAGGATAGTCGAAATTGACAGTTTGAGGATAGTCGAAATTGATAGTTTGAGGACAGGAAATCTAGATGCATGCAAGACAGGTCCACATGAATATCATCACCTTTCGAATACATCTCGTGCGCCGCAATACGAGTACCCTTTCCTCTGCAATGAATCAAGGTAGAACACCTTGTTCCTTTTTGGAATAAGTAGCAGCAGGATCCAGTGGTAGCTACATGTTACACGTAAAGAATTAAAAATTTAATCTAAGTTTGGGGGTGTGCACATGGAGACACTAATCTACGGGTGAAGTACTGATGAAAGCACTCACCTCTGGTTGTAGGGTACAAGTATGTACTCCTTGTCGACCTGAGAAAGCAACTCTCTTTTGATGTAGTCGACAACGAAGTCTGCGTCGGTCCTAAACATCACCTCGGCGACCATCTGGGGGTCCAAGAAACTAACAGGTATGCCCTTAGATTTGGCATAGCTGGTCATGCAGCTGCACGGAAGTAACCAATTAATAAATGACATATATCCGTATATGCACGAACAGGTGTAGGATAGTAGGATACTTACAGCACCCAATACCGTAGGATTGACAAGTCGAGTGCATCTTTGTTCAGTAAATTGTGCAGGTCTTCGAAAGTCACCGAGTAGGTCCCAACGTCGTTATGGAACTCTGCCACGGTGTACTTGACCATGATGTGCGTCGGACGTTGCGTCTTGGTCTGGTTTGTCCTCCTCATGTACCATGCATGCAGGCTCTGGCATGCTAACCCCATGCTCGAAATTGCGGTATCGGAGGCCATGGGCATCCCCAGAGCGAATGGCATGAGAGCTGGCGCACTCTTCTCGCTCTCCTTCGCCGGGCTCTTCTTTGCTTTTCCCCTACTAGCCAGCTTCTTGAATGGTTGCCTCCTAGTTGGAGTCAGCTTCGTCATCGGAGGGGTCGGCTGGCTAGTAAGCCGTGTGTCGGTCTGTGATGTCTGTGATGTAAGAACCTACGTATTAGGACACTAACTCTGAGGGCTATTATTACAGTACGAATTATGAAACTGGTGGGGGAATTACCTCATCCAGGACGATGTCTTTCTTGGGCCATTGCACGAACGTGTGCACCGCATCCCCGAGAGTGGTAATCTCGTCGTTCGGGGGCTTCTCCAACGGAAAACCCTTGCAATGGTCAAAGACACTGTCCACCTTGACCCGTGCAAAACCCTCACATAGAGGGGCACCATGGATTGTGGCCCCCGCCGTGCATGGTTGCGCCATCCCACTGGCAGCCTCGATCGGGAAGAGACCGGCCAGCACCATAAGCTTGCAGGAGGTGGGTTCCTACAAACAGTGCGCATTAACATATTGAATTTCACCGCTTTTCACTTTTGAATGAATTAACATAGACAAACGGTCATTACCTGCAGAAAGTCCACCGGATATTTTGGAGAGGGCTCCGTCTGCGAAGACCCCGGCACAGACGCGCAGCTACTACGGTGGCCAAGAATGGGGGTCGGTACTTCTGCTGCTAGAAGGGGGGTGCCCTGGGTCGCCTTTCTTAGCTCTTCATACATGGACCGCATCTCTGACAACTGCTGCAGGAGTGCTTTGTCCTGAACAGTGAACTCCAATCGCATCTCCTCCTTGAGCCGTTCATCGCGGGCTTGGTGGGATCTCTTTCTCCTCTTAGCCGCCTCCTCATCATCAGGGAAACCATGCCTCCAAGGCACAGTGGAACCGAGGCCACGCACGCGGCCTGGATGCTCCTTGTTTCCTAGCGCCGCTGTGAGGATATCCTTGTCCCTCCTCGGGTTGAACTCTCCGAATGCCGCCTGCGCACTCAGCGTCACCTGCAACAGGAGAACTTAGCAATACAACCCATTGCATGCGTGTTACGAGGATAGTACGTGATCGGACAATCTTACCAGCCGGTCGATCACTTCCCTGTCCGCAAGGTTAGTCACAGAGACGCTTCCGGAGGAGGTCATCGTCGATCTTGCTCGGCACCAATTGCGGGCGCGCACGTCCATTATGCCCGCATAAGGACTGCCGGCCGAAGACTGGGGAGCCTCCTTGTCCTGCTTCCTCCACAACGCCTTCTTCCCCACATACCCACCACTGCCTAGTCTGTGTGGGTGGGTATTCTTGGCCTGGTTAGCCTGGCCCTTCGCACTAAGCTCCTGGAACTCTGGCTTGGCCTTCATCTCGACGAACTGCTGCCATGCCTCGGGAGTCACGAAAGGGAAGTCATCGAAGGTGGTCTTCGACTCCTTCACATAGAGCCTGACAAGGTGGCTCTTGAAGTTCCTCCACGCCTTGTTTATTGACATCAGTGTCCTCCGGCGGATGGTGAAGTGGCGATCCTCGGGAATGTGAAACGCCGCCTGCATTTCTTCCCACAGCGCATCCTTCCACTCTGGGGGCACTTGATCCCAGTCGGAGGTGGTGATGGGCACCCGCTCTCTTGCCACTTTGCCGCATAGTGAGCGGTACTGACCGACAAGTTTGTCCGGAGCTTCCGGCACACCATTGTCGTCGAACTGGATGTGCTGCTTTTCCCGCTTGTCCAGACGTGTGCATGTCGTCCGTCCTCACCCCTTTCTCTTCTGCGGCGGGGTCACGGCGGACGAGGCGATCTCCGGCCCAGGCGTCTCATCGCCAACGAGGTCACTCTGACTCCCCGAGTGGTGCATTTCGTCACCAGACATAGTTCCTAACATAAGTGAAAGAGAGAACAGTTTAAGTAAATCTGCAACTAATAATTCCATAACAAAACCCATACACTTATAATTAACCAAGAATGACAGAAACGGTGGGGAGGCGATGGAGGTGATCGCGTCGGAGGCGGGAGGGAGATGGAGGAGATCGCGCCTGACGGTGGAAAGGCGATGCAGGTGATCACGACAGATGGAAAGGAGGAGAAGGTGGGAGGCGATGGAGGTGATCGCGACGGACGGTGCGAGGGCGGAGAGAGCTAGGGAAAACAGTTGTGAAGTCTGGAAATGAGTGGGACAAAGCCCGCCTTGAACTATGTACCGCGTCGAGATTATCACAGTCGGTCCAACATTAACAACCGTCTGTGACAATATTATCACAATTGGTTCTCACATCAGAACCGTCTGTAATAATCGACACAGTGATAATCACCAGAGAGATTATCACAGACGGTTTTGAATTGAGAGCCGACTATGACTGTGATTATCACAGACGGTTTGGAATTAAGAACCGATGGTGCATGTCAAGAACTCGAAGCGTCGGACACTGTTGAAAATATCACAGTCGGTTCTATATTTATAACCGTCTGTGATAATATTATCACAGTCAGTTCTCAAATAAAAACCGTCTGTGATAATCTACATAGTGAGAGATTATCACAGACGGTTGTGAGTTGAGAACCGACTATGACTGAGATTATTACAGATGGTTTTGACTTGAGAACCAACCGTGCACGTGTACACTTGAAGCGTCGGAGACGCTGTTGGGAATATCACAGTCGGTTCTATATTCATACCCGTCTGTGATAATTCAACCGTCCGTGATAATCTCTCTATTGAACGTTAGTTTTACAACTTGAAACTGATCTGTAGCTTTCAACTCTGAATGCTCGAAAACTTGTTTTAAATGAACACTCAGATATTTCAAATGTAGTCCAAATGCTCTGTAAATTGGTTACAGTGTACGTAGATCCGAAAATTGGTTACAATGTGGAGCATGCTCAAATAAATTTAACATACAATGTGGAGCATCCTCAAGTTAATGTTACATACAAATGGGGACTTTCACCGACAATTTCCACATACACAGCCATGTTATCCTCAACTTTCCATTTGCCGCGGCCCTGCAAAGACGAGAATTACAGGAGATATAAGCTATACCGATGGAAACAGAGAGATAAGAACGTACGGTTGATTACCTTTAAAGTATAACCCTTCCTGGTGATCCATACGCACGTAACTGGTTTCGTTGGTGTCTTCAGTATCGACCTGTACGCCATCTCCAAATGGAGGAATCTCATCAAATTGATTGTATTCCTCCTTGTCTACGACATTTTCAACTCCAACAATCCTTCTCTTGCCATGAAGGACGACGTGCCACTTCTTATTGGCCGGTCAGTGACATAAATGACCTGAATGGCTTGATTTGCAAGTATGAATGGCTCATCTTTATAAGCAACTCGATCAAGATCCACAGAAGTGAAACCGTAACTGTCAACCTTCACACCCTGTGGGATTTGGACCCATCGGCATCGAAACAGGGGAATCTTGAACAGTACGTAATCGAGCTCCCAAATTTCTTCAATGAACCCGTAGTACGTGTTCAATCCATGTACTACCCTTGTTGGGCCTGTCTCGGTGAACCCCTCATGGAAAGCTTCTACGCTCACTCCACTATTTTGCACAGTGCTCTTTCGATCTTGAGTTTTCGTGTAAAATGTGTACCCATTGATGTCGTATTCGTGCCATGTCTGTACAGTAAACGTGGGCCCTTTTGCCAACCATTTAAGGTTCTCACTTGCAGACTCTCCGGTGATTCGCAATTTCATCCACGCGTTGAATTGACTGTTATGATGTCCCGTGATCTAAACCTCGGATCGGCGAGGATTGTCTTGTCGTAGCATCTCCTTGTGCTCGTCGATGTACGGAGACACCTCCGTCATGTGTTGCAAGACCCAAAAATGAACTTTCGAGTACATATCGAAATCAGGAGTGATGGCTCTCGTCTAATAGTGCCAAAACCATCAAGCCTCCCCTCGTGACGAGACACAGGAACTCCTATTGCTTCTATCTCGGCCATGTAATTGACGCAGAACTCAACAACCTCTTCCGCTGCATAACCTTCGACAATGCTACCCTCGGGCCGGGACCGATTCCTCACGTAGGCCTTAAGTACACCCATGTACCTCTCGAATGGATACATATAACGTAGGAACACGGGTCCACATATCTTTATTTCTCTGACAAGGTGGACAGTGAGATGGACCATGATATCAAAAAACGATGGAGGAAAATACATCTCAAGCTGACAGAGAGTTTGAACCACCTCGCTCTGCAGAGAATCCAGTCCATCGGGATCAATGACCTTGCAAGAAATTGCATTGAAGAAAAAACACAGCCTCGTGATCGTCTCTCTGACCTTATGCGGCAGAATACTCCGGATGGCAACAGGAAGCATTTGTGTCATCAACACGTGACAATCATGAGACTTCATACCTAGCAATTTCAAATCACCCATGGACACAAGCTTTTTCATATTTGCGGAGTAACCCGATAGAACTTTAACACCATAGAGACACTTACAGAGTTCTGTTCTCTCAGCCTTGCACAAAGTGTAGCATGCAGGAGGGAGGTATATAAAGCCTTTATCGTCCTCTCTCGGTGCTAGCTCGGGCCTGATTCTCATTTTGATCATGTCACGCCGCACATTGACGCCATCATTTGTCTTCCCTGGAATGTTCAGCAATAGGCCGATTAAACTGTCGCAAACATTCTTCTCTACATGCATGACATCAATGCAATGACGAACCTCTAAATGCTCCCAATACGATAAGTCCCAAAATATCGATCACTTCTTCCAAGAGTTCTTCGTGCGGGGTTCAATTTATGACCCTTTCCAAACACAACGTCTATGTCCTTCACCCGTGAGTAAACATCTTTCCCGTGCGTAGGCTTCGGGGCTGAACCATCTTCCTTGTGGTCGTCAAATTCCCTCTTCCTCTTACGATATGCGTTATTCTTCGGAAGAAACCTATGGGGACGCATGTACACTGTTTTCCTGCAATTCTTCAGCCACACACTCTCAGTCTCATCTTCGCAGTGGGGGCAGGCTTTGGCTCCTTTCGTACTACGGCCCGACAAATTTCCAAGGGTAGGGAAATCGTTGATGGTGCAGAATATCATAGCACGTAGGATGAAGTTCTCTCGTTTGTATGCGTCCCATACCTGCACCCCTTCGTTCCACATTGTTAGGAGATCCTCTATCAATGGTGCTAGGTACACATCAATATCGTTTTCGGGTTGTTTTGGTCCTGAGATAAGTAGAGACATCATGATGTACTTGCGCTTCATACACAACCAAGGAGGAAGGTTGTAGATACACAAAAGAACCGACCAAGTGCTATGCCGACTGCTCATGTTACCAAAAGGATTAATTCCATTAGTACTCAACCCGAACCTTATATTCCTCAATTCTGCTCCGAAGTTAACAAATTCCCTGTCGATGTTTCTCCATTGCGAAGAATCAGCGGGGTGTCTCAGCTTTCCATCCTTCTTCCGGTCTTCCGAGTACCAACGCAGTAATTTTGCCTCTTTACGGTTTGCAAACAAACGCTGCAAGCGGGGAATGACTGGCAAATACCACAACACCTTACCAGGAGGTCCTTGCTTTATCTCAGCACAGTCGCCGTCGTCGGTTCGGTCCTTACGCTTATAGCCAGATGCGCCGCACACCGGACAAACATGCATATCCTTGTAGTCGTTACGTAAAGGATGCAATCATTAGGGCATGCGTGTATCCTTTCTACTTCCATTCCCAAAGGACACAACAGCTTTTTCGCTTGGTAGGTGTTTTTTGGCAACTCGTTTCCTTCTGGGAGCATGTCCGCCAAAAGATCTAACAGTGCTGTGAAACTCTTGTTGGTCCAGTTGTTGCTTGCCTTCAATTTTAACAGTTCAAGCACAGAGGCCAACTTTGTGTACTTTGACTTGCAACCACGAAACAACGGCTTTTCTGAGTTCTCAATCAAGCACTTGAATTTGCCAAACTCCCTTTCACTGTAATTTCCTTCCACATCACGCAACATGTCATCTAAATTGTCATCCTCTGGCATATCCTCGTTGAAGTAGTTGGTCGGATCCGACATGTCCTGTTCCTCAACCTGAGTGGCACTTGTTTCTGCAGTTGGCTCTTCTCCATGCTGGACCCAACACGTGTACCCCATTTTGAAACCACGTCGGATCAAGTGGGCGACAATTTGAGATGAGTTGGTGAACATCTTAATATTCTGGCAGTCAACACAAGGACAGTACATATATGGTAAACCCTTCTTCGCCATGTCTTGCTCAGCAACCTTTTCGAAATCAAAAACACCTTTCATGTATTCCTCACCCACTCGGTTGTCATTATACATCCAGTCTCGGACCATCTGCAATTAATCAAATTCATACACATGCTAATTAGTAATGCTACTCTATGTACGGTCGACACGCAATAAATTATATAATTCTAGCTAGCTAGTGTTTGATGCGGAGTTTGCGGTATAAATAATTAACTACTACTTGAACTGCAAGCAATTAGTTGGGGGCGTGGATAACACACATCATAAAGCAATTAAATAGCTACAGTACAGGTCGAAAATGAGTTACAACCAAGATTTGCTACTATAGCTTCCCCTCCCTCTCACTCCAATTTGATCAATCAATGGAGATCGATATTGATGATGAAATCAAGTAATGTGTATGCCTTGGGAGCAAGTACCAACCTTGGATCGATCCTCAAATTTTTGCCCCCAAATGCTCCCCCGGCCTTTCAAGATTTCGCTCTTCCTTGCCCCAAATCTCTTCGAACTGGACAGTGTAGGTCGAGCAATAGTGTACGACTAGCTCAAAACATCCGCCAAAAGACCTTTTATACCAGGTTCAATACAGACGGTTCTATATAATACCGTCGGTAATATCGGTTCATTTTGTAAGAACAGAATATCACTGACGGGTTTCACTTTATTAAACCGTCGGTAATATCGGTGCATTTTGTGTAGAACTATGACAGAAATATCACAGACGGTTATGAGCTCCAAACCGTCCGTGATAATTACAATATCACAGACGGTTCCTAGCTCAAAACCGTCCGCTTTACTATCACAGTCGGTTTTTACTTCAGAACCGTCTGTGATTATCACTATCGGATTTTACATCAGAACTGTATGTGATTATCACAGTCGGTTTTTACCTCAGAACCGTCTGTGTTAATTATAAAATCAACACTCTGCTCTACTATCACAGACGGTTTTAAGGTCCGAACCGTCTATAATATCCTGGATTGTTTGTTTGCAGTCGAACCGTTCGACTAGTGGTCATCAGTTGTTCCACTTGTTTTTCATATTTGGTTCTATCTTATTTCAATGTTAGTATTTAAAAAAATGAACGTTGAGACTATTTGGTTTTATCTTGTTTTTCATATTTGTTTTATATATGTCTGTGGATCTTCAAAGAATTTTGAGACTATTACAGTCGGTCCTGAAATTAAAACCGTCTGTAATGTTACAATCAGAGACGGTTTTGAGTTAAAAACCGTCTTGATTGCAGCAGTATTTTCTTGTTAACATTTCCACACAGAACATCATTTGGTGATTATCAGTTACATAATCGATCGAAAAGCCAGATATATAAGGAAAAGAAATTTCCTATTTCTTACAATCTTTGCATACATAAGAGATACAATTAAGCGACCAATTAATTAGCGTCGATCTGTTCCGAAAGTAATTTACAAAGTTCTCCTAGGGACGTATTGGCATCAGTAGGATCTACACTGGCCGCCCCAGGAGAACTACCAATGGCTCTAAGACTATCAACATCATCTCTCAGCAAAGGATTGGATTTGGCATCAGTAGGATCATCCAAGAAATTCAAGTTGATACAACAAAGGTGGAGATGAAGCTGCAACTCAAAGCACTCTGCCAAGTGCAGAATGGCAAAAGATGTACATCCCCTCAGAATGCTTCTCCAGCGCCTCTTTTTTTTTTTGGAGAGTTATGTACAAGGCAGCTTTCTCCTCCTGCACATATGCATGGGTTAGTTTTGAAAGACATAACCAGCAGAGAGGGTGAAGATGATTGCCAAGCTTCGGAGTGGATTTGGACGCGGAAGTGTGCACCTTACCCCAGAAAGTTGATCATCCAAAAAAAGCTGATGATACAAAGGTGTTGAAGAGGGGATATTGGAAGGATTGTTGTGGATCTCCAAAGGTGGAGTCGATGCAACTGGAGGGGTTGCAAGGGGCAATGTGGCAACACAGGCCTCAGCACCCTCTAGAGTCTTCGCTGCAGCTCCACTGGAGGATCTTTCATCATTTCTAAGTCTCTTCTTTGGAGGGAGCATCTCCTCAGGCACCTGTGGATTTTGAAATGCATTTGTTTCGAGGTAATCAAGTCATAAAAGAAAGATCTGCATTAGAGTTTCAGAGAGGACTTACTTTCTGAAGATCCTGATCGAGTTCATTCCTTATCTCTTCCTCATCACTCTCAATTTCAATAACCTCATTGGAATCTCAGCTCGCCATCAAGGTGGGAGTTGAGGAGGGAATAAAGATAGGGATTTAGGAGCCTCGCTATTTATAGAAACAGAAGGTGACGGTTCATATGCGCGGTTGCCTCAAGTTTTAAAAAGCGCACTACTGGTTTTCAAGGTCAATAAATTCATGATAACTTCTCGGGAGATAAACTGCAACACGGCAAAGGAAGTTGAAAAGTCAGATTACATAATTCGATGCAAATTAAATTTGAAGTAAATAATTAAGTCTCTTCATCTGCTCAGTTATTATGTGCGGTTATCAACAATTGCATGTAGAGAATTCGATGCGTGGGCACTGTTGGGACTATCACAGACGGTTGGGATATCAAACCGTCTGCTTTAATATTATAGACGGTTCTCATGTCCAAACCGTCTGTAATATGACTATTACAGCCGGTTCTGATGTCCGAACCATCTTTACTATGCCTAGAATATTGAACTGTTCGACTTCTACAAATACTTGTTCCCTCCCTGGAGTTTTGCTTCCAGTCGAACCGCTCCACTTCTCTTTCTCCAAGAACGTGCGGGAAAATTGTAAAATTTACATAAGAACAAATTTTTATTTAATTTTTTCATCATTAATGAAAAACAATTTCCAAGTCGACGCTTCGTGTTCCCAGGTTAGTGCGCCGCGCAAACATCAGAAATGAAAAAGACACAACACACTGTTGAGAATTTGAAGTGGAGCGCACTACTTTGTTTTCAAGATCAATACCGACATGATAAATATTCTCGGGAGATAAACTGGAACACGACAAAACAGTAGTGCCCACTTAGGAAGTTGAACCGTCAGATTACATAATTCGATGCAAATTAAATTTGAAGTAAATAAATAAGTCTCTTCATCTGCGCAGTTATTATGTGTGGTTATCAACAATTGCATGTAGAGAATTGCACTGCTGGGACTATCACAGACGGTTGGGAGATCAAAACCGTCTGCTTTAATATTATAGACGGTTCTGATGTCCGAACCATCTTCAATATGCTTGTGGAATATTGAACTGTTCGACTTCTACAAATACTTGTTCCCTCCCTGGAGTTTTGCTTCCAGTTGAACCACTGAGAATTTGAAAGAAGTTGAGAATTTGAAGCGTCGATCACCCTTGGGACTATCACATTCGGTCCTTACATAAAAACCGTCTGTAATATTACTATCACAGACGGTTTGGAGTTAAAAATCGTCTATGATATTGAAAGAAGTTGAGAATTCGAGACAGCGGACACTGTTGGGACTATCACAATCGGGCCTTACATAAAAACCGTCTGTAATGTGACTATCACAGACGTTTTTTACCTCAGAGCCGTTTGTGATATTCAAAGCACATTGATATATAACTTCTATATTCTTTTTATATTATTTGCATAGGATCTGCGACTTCTATATATTGTTTCTATATTATTTGAAGGGCTCCGATGGACTGCCCTCACAAGCCAAAGATCGTGATAGTCATTCCTTGATCGCACATAGTGCACATACCTTTGTATGGTCGAATGTTCGACAAAAGCTAAAGAAAGATAAAGAAAGAGGGAAGATTGCATGCAGTCCAAGAATGTGCTTGAAAATTGGAAAGTTGAAAAATTGGAAAATTGGAAAATTGGAAAATTGCATGCAGTCTATAAGAACAAAGTTTTCAATAATTTTTTCATCACTTACAAAAAAAAGTAAAAATACATAATGCTAAGTCAAGGAGTGGTCTTAGCCCTGGCTGCATTTAGAATAAAGTCAGTTTGACTTGCAGCCAGGACGCAGGACTCCTCCAGCGACAAATTGTCCTTCTTAGGATCAACTACTACCGCGTCGAGAAGGCCTGCGACCTCCCTCAGCTTCGCGATGGTATCCTTCATAGTCAAACCGCAGCCAGCGATGGTCATATCCGCGGCTTTCTTCTCCTCGCGAAGACGCCTCGTCCTCACCCAAGCATTGTCACCATCCGTCTTCATCCGCTGAATGCGCTGGAAGAGATCGTCAAGGTCAAGCCGTAGCCAAGTGTGCTTCTCCGTGAGGAGCTTGTGCTCCTCCTGGAGGGCCCTCAGCTTGGCCTTGACTTTGGCAGTGTCTTCCACGGCTCCCCTTCCCTGTGCAAATCAACAGGTCAAGAATGTATTGAACAGGGATTAACAATACAGGGGTAAGTCCAAAAGATTGAGAGTTCTTACCGGGGAGGGCGAGGCTGACGATGCCATCGAGGATGCCATTGGCGCAGAGAAGCTAAGGAGTCAAACAGTCTGAGAATTATAAAAACTTGTAAAGTAAATGAAAATTTTTCCCACTGTCAATTTATAGAACTTCCAAAGCGATGCTTCGTGTTCTCCTAGGCGCCGCGTGCGAAGATCGGAGACAGAAATGATCACAGTTGAGAATTCGAAGCGCTGGCACTTTTCAGTCGGTTCAGACCTCAGAACCGTCTGTGATAACTACACTATCATAGCCGCTTCTTAGTTCACAACCGACTATATATATCACAGTCGGTTCTGAGTTCAGAACCGTCTGTGATATTCTAGTTATCACAAACGGTTCTGAGCTGGGAACCGATTGTATCTATCACAGTCGGGTTTTAGGTTAGAACTGTCTGTGATAAGTAGACTATTGCAGACGGTTCTCAGTTGGGAACTGATTGTATCTATCACAGTCGGGTTTTAAGTTAGAGCCGTCTGTGATAAGTAGACTATCACAGACGGTTTTGTGTTCAGAACCGTCTAATTTACTATCACAGTTGTTTTTGACATCAGAACCATCTGTGATAACTGAACATATTCTCCCGACAGGTCTTCGCAGACGGTTTTCCATTGAACAGTTCATAACCGTCTGTGATGTGCCGTCCTGGATGTCTGTTTCTGTGGTAGTGATGGTTACTGTGACAACAAATTGAAGTAATAAGAAACTAGGATGAAAATCTCTGTTTAAATAAAATGATTGCAGGTAAATGTTTCTGTAATCACAATATTCACAGGTAAGATATTTTAACCATGGTCTTTGTATCCATAAAGTATTGAAATCTTGCATTGAGACCATAGGTAATACTGAGGTCACTAGATTGCGCTGAGACCATAGGGGACACTAAGGTCACAGGATTACTTTGAGACCACATGCAGCACTGAGACCACAGAGTTCTATTATAGTATGATTATTTATTCTGTAGCCCCCGAGTTTGAACTAAAATGACTCTTCGGTTTCCCGAAAGATTCATTTTGTTTCAAATTATATTAGAGTCCAATGGTTTTGGGTTCAATCTGCGAAAAACCCGTTATTAGAAAATATTAAAATAATGAATGTAGTAGGTAGTGGCCTTGGCCGTATAAAAGGAGTTACCTTCTTTGAGAAGCTTTCAAAAGAGCTCTCTTTTACATCTGCAAGTCCGCTGCAAAATGTTCACCGTTGCTCCCATCGCCGCCAAAAAACCCTCATCTATCCAAAGATTTTGTTACAGCGATGGCGTCCTGGAGCCGATCAAACCATTGTGACAATGAGAGTTTGGCAGCACCGGAGAAAGAGGAAATTCCTCCCTCTTAGCTGATGATCAACTGGCGGCCTGTAGGGAACAAGAAGAAACCCCAATTTCCAGGAGAACGAACTGGTGATTTTTTAAGACTTTCTGCAGTGTGGATTCCGTCTGCCAGAAAGCAAATTTCTTCAAGACATCCTTGCGCACTTTGATTTAGAGCTAGTAAACCTCCACCGCAATGTTATCCTCATTTTCGTTGTCTTCCAGCACCTTGCGAGGCGTTTGTCGGGGTGTTTCCGTGCATAGATCTATTCTGACGATTCTACTTTTCGGCATGGTCAAAGAGTGCCAGCGCAGCAGGGTGCGTATATTTTCGCTTGAGGGAGAAAAAAGATTATCCCTCTTTCCCGCTGCATGACTCTGTGCATGGATGGAACCAAAGATGGTTCTATTGTGCCACGCGGGCTGAAAGCAGTCTCTGGTTTGAGAACCGGTGACCAATGAAGAGTAGTGAAATGGATGCCGCTTTCTAGGCTCAACCCGACCATAGAGCCTGGTCAGTAGCTGCATCAACATAAGACAAGAGCGTCAAAAGGTATACCTTCTTTTGAGAACTTCTTCTGTATGTCAATGTTGATCATCAAAGAACAAATTGTTGAATGATACAGCTGCTAAAGGGGCAAGTTATCAGGACAAAGCGTCCTGTTGATGATGTTGGGCCATCTGGGAGGTCATTGAAGAGAGTAAAGATTTGTCTTCCAAAACAAAGAAGATGAAGACTTCAACTCCTAGCACAACCAAGACGAATATCACAGAAGGGGCTTCATCGAAGAGAAAGAAAACCAAAGCAAATATTGCTGCGGTAAGGTTTTCTCTTCCCCCTGTTATACTATGTACGAGTAGAAGTCACTTCTTGATCATACAAGGTGAGGAGCGAGGATGAGGAAGACAAAGTTCCTCTAATTCTCTGAAGGAAAAGAGCAATAAATCCTTTGGAGATAACCATTCCAGAGGTGCCATCATCCCACAAGACTCCCAATTTATCGACCACAATAGCTGCTATTGTGGTTCCAGATTCTGTGGTCACGAAGAAGCTTGCGGCCACTAGGGTAGTTACCAGTACTGAGGCCCGAACTCCTACAGCTATAATCATGGAGGACTCTGCGGCCATAGTTTCAGCAAGCCTAGACCTGGTGACACCCCCCACAAACGTAGGAGGAGCTGTTGCGGTAAGAATGTCACACATCACAAAATTTACATAATTGCAAATATGAATCATCTTTTGAATATGCAGGAAGAGGAAACCACTGTCCTGTTTAAGAAGAGGAAAACAAGGACAAACTCCGATGATATCTCAACGAAATCACTGGCTTCACTTTTGTCGCTGAGAAGCACAGCATCGAACCCGCAAATCCTGATGGGGCTTCGAATCAGGTAAAGACATCTTTCCCTTCTAACTTTCGATTTTCACAAGATTGGATTCATTATCGTTGTAAATTTCAATCTTTTCAAAAATCATGTGCCCATCGTTTTGTTGACTCCACTTGTACCAAGCAATTCACCTGCAATGGAGGTCACAAAGGATGCAGACACGAACACAATGGCTGAGGAAGATCCTCAGACCATTGTTGAAGAAACAATTGCAGACATTCAATCCAAAAGGGTTGAAGCTACATCTGCTGACTCGACCATGGGAGTATTGCTACAAGGAACAACATCCATTCTCCCCTCAGTCGAGGAAAGAACTTCTTTGGAGGTTCAGCCTGCTGATGGACCTGAGCCTCTAGAGAAACACTCAAAAAATTCATAGAGGTTAGTAAAGAAAAAATATTTACCTTACCTTTGATGCAAATCCTTAGGAAATTTCAGGTTTCAACAATAGACTTTGCTCTGTTTCAGGGCTTGACTCAGGTATCGACCACTTCCAAGACTATAGCAGATCAAGTCAAGATCGCACAAGAGGAGATCAGCCATCTGAAGCAGTAAGTGTTGAAACATTGTTGGTACTAACCTGAGTTCCTTCCAAGGATTACATTTACATCTATGTTTTGCAGGAAAAACTCTTCATTAATGAAAACCATGGCTGATCAACAAAGTCAGAAGGATGCCACTTACATGGAGCTTTCTTTGCTAAAGAAAGAACTCAACAAGGCTCAGAAAAAATCAACCTGTAAGTCCGCTTATAAGTAGAAGGTGTCATTTCTTTACATGAACTTTCATAACTGTGTTACTTGTTCATGTAGTACAAGAGAAACAAATCAAGAGCCTTATCAAAGAGAAAAATGACTTCGAGGAGAAATGTGTCCAAAAAGAAGCTCATATTGGACAACTCCGCACGACCATTGAGCGCCAGCATGCAACCAGTGACGAACTCAAGAAGGCTGCTGAACTTGCCTACAAAGAAAAGAAAGCCCTAGAAGAGACAATCACAAGCTGCAGCAATGTTTAGTTAGAATCCTTCAAAAAACTGAAGATGGTTGCACATCTACTAAAGGTGGACATTATTGATCCTCAAAAGGAGAGTTTGAGCCTTAGTGAATCCTGCAAGTTGGTTGCGACTCAAGCCAAATCACTCCTCGAGTGCTGAGGACACAAAGAGGCAGAAAGAAGCATTGAAGACTAGCGTTGGATCTGTAGCTTCGACATTTTGTACAAATTAAGGCATCACCATGGCCCATATTTGGATTTGAATCCAGTGGTGGGAGATGCTACATTCAAGAGTGAACATCAACTTAAAGCCATAATGGATGAAGTCAAGCCCTTGATCAAAAATCTCTTGAAAGAACTTGGATTATCATGATGTTATGTCTTCTTTTCACATTGTAATGAACAATGATCCTCCTTTTTGAATTGATCCAATTTGTATACCTACATACCATGTAAATAACAAAAGATATGCAGAATGCATGCTTCACAATTACACTATAATTATATTCTCCTAGCCCCCTCTTGAGATCATTTATATAGAAGACATCGTATAATAATCTCAAGAAACAAAATACGGCTAAAACATGATCAAAAATACCTAGTGAGTTTCTTATATGTTTGAGAAAACGGTTTAGAAACAAATGTCTCAACTAGATATGATCAAGTGATTGCACAAATACACAGCTTAATATTAATGCCAATGTTTTATTACAAACTGACAACCACCCGTATGATCAGAAACATACTAGTAAGTCTCGTATGCGTTGAGAAACGGCTTATTTAGAGATGTCTTGTCTAGATGTGACCATGGGATCGGACAACAAATTCACTTTGAACACTATATAAAGATGGTTATTTGGCGACCAACCCTCGAGCTTAGCTCGACAAAGGTCAAGGATATAATTATAACTTAAAGCAAGGAAAGTATGTTTATTTTTTGAATAAATCATGCTAATTGAAAAGGAAAATGGAATGAAAGAAACTTACACTTAGAACTTGCACAATTGATCGATATTCCAAGTATTGGATAAAATCCTACCATCTTCCATGGCTAATCGAGCTGATCCAAGTCGCGACACTGAGACCACAGTATAGGGGTCTTCCCACTTAGGGGAGAACTTGTTGCGATTGGACTGGTCTTGGAATTTTCGTAAAACCAAGTCGCCCACATGAAGACTACGAGGTCGCACCCGTTTACTATGGTATTTACGCAAAGCTTGTAAATTTGCTACTGACTTAATCAACGCCCGATCACGTTTCTCTTCAAGGAGACTAATGTCTTGGACACGTTGTTCATGTTGATCAGAAAGATCAAATTGATCTACACGAACAAATCCAATACGAATTTCGATCGGTAATACAACCTCAGCACCATATACCAATTGAAAAGGCGTCTCACCCCTGGCCCGACTGCACGTTGTGCGCAATGCCCATAGAACGGAGTAAAGTTCATCTACCCAAGCCCCCGAGCGCACCTTAAGGCAACCAAAAACTCATTTCTTCACACCTTGCAATATTTTCCCGTTGGCATGTTCAATGGTGCTATTGCTTTGTGGATGAGCAATGGATACAAAATACACTTTGGTCCCAATGTCGTCACAATAGTCTAGAAAAAGACCACTAACGAATTGGGACCCGTTGTCGGTAATGAGGTGACTTGGAACACCAAATCGAGTTACAATATTCTTATGAAAGAATTTCTTTGCCGTAGCGGCGATTATAGTGTGGACTAGTTCAACTTCAATCCACTTAGTAAACGTGTCAATGGCTACAAATAAAAACTTGTATCCATTAACTGCTTGTGGCATAGGACCCACTATATCTATTCCCCATACGGCAAATGGCCAAGTTAAAGAAATAGTTTGTAAGGCATATGCAGACTGATGAACTTTCCGTGCATGAAATTGACACTACGGGCATGTCTTGACTAATTGCATGGCTCAGTAAGTGCTGAAGACCAATAATAACCCTGCCGAAAAGCTTTTCCAACCAGCGTCCAATAAGATGCATGTGCACCACATACACCACCATGAATGTCTTTCAAGAGGGATTTACCTTCCTCTTGAGATATACAGCGCATTAATACTCCTTGAGTACCTTTTCTATACAAGATCCCTTCAACTAATCTGTATAGACGCGCTTTTGGTATCAACAGATCACTTTCGGTTTCATCCTCAGGCAAGGTCCCATGTTCAAGATAGATCTGCAATGGACGGGTCCAATCTTCTTTATGCTCGAGGTCGGTGACATGAACTACCACCTCATCATCCTTGACAGGGTTCGTTATCGACGGGTATTGTAAGTGTTCAACAAACACTCCTACCAGAGTGGATGCACGTGACGACCCAATTTTTGACAATTGGTCTGCAAGAACATTATTTCTTTGTGGAACAAATTGGACTTCGAAATAACTAAAGTGTTTTTCCAATTTCCTCACTTCTTCCAGGTAATGAGCCGTTGTCTCATCGGAGGTGCTATACTCCTTGTTTACCTAGTTTATGACTAGTTGTGAGTCTCCCCTCACCACTAATCGACGGACTCCAAGGAATTTAGCTGCTCGAAGCTCGACAAGAAGACCTTCATACTCTGCTACGTTATTGGTCGCAACAAAGTGTAATTGTATGACATACTGGAGTTGGTCGCCCTAAGGTGTAATTATGACCACTCCAGCCCCCGAGTATTGAAAACTGTGAGAGCCATCAAAGTACATCATCCAATGGTCGGTACATTGTAAATCTACCAATTCTTGCGTAGGTGGGTCGGGATTAGTCCATTCAACCACAAAATCTACAAGGATTTGAGATTTTACTGCTACTCGAGGAGTGAAATGGACATCAAAAGCCCCAAATTCCACTACGCATTTAGCAACACAACCAGAAACTTCCGGATTACAGAGGATATCCCTTAAAGGGAAGGACAAAGGCACAATAATCTTATGTGCTTGAAAGTAATGTTGAAACTTTCGAGAAGCCATTAGAAAAGCATAAAGTAATTTTTGGACTTCAGGATAATGTACGCTCCTTTGGTCCATGAAGTACTTCACTTACATAATAGATTGGTTGTTGCGCACCTTCCCTCTCCGCAACCAGGACTGCACTGACCATGTGAGGGGTAGCTGCCAAGTAAAGAAGCAAAGGTTCCCCCGAAACCAGAGAAACCAGTACTAGCGCAGTAGATAAGTATGTTTTGACGTCTTGAAAAGTTTTTTAAGCTTCATCCGACTAGGTGAACCCATTGTGCTTACGCAGAACCTTAAAGAAAGGCAACCCACGTTCGCCTAACCACGATATGAAATGACTTAAAGTCGCCATACGCCCTGTTAGACTCTGGACATCCTTCATGGTCGAAGATCTCATTTGTTCAATGGCCCTGATTTTCTCAGGATTAATCTCAATTCCTCTTGAACAAACAAGGAAACCTAAAAGTTTACCAGAAGAGACTCCAAAGGAGCATTTTTTAGGATTCAACTTTATTCTATATTTATTCAAATTACAAAAGGTTTCAGCAAAATCATCTATGTGACTAGAGCTTTAAAACTCTTTACAACCAAGTCATCTATGTAAGCTTCTAAATTACGCCCTAACTGGGAAAGAAAAGTCTTTTACATCAAACACTGGTACATGGAACCAGTATTCTTGAAACCTAATGGCATTCTGACATAGCAATAAGTGCCAAACGATATGATGAAGACAGTTTTCTCTTCATCTTCTTCTGCCATGCTAATTTGATGATATCCTGAGTAAGCATCTAGGAAACTCATCAATTCACAACCCACTGTAGAATCAACCAATTGGTCAATACGGGGAAGGGGGAAATCATCCTTCGGGCAGTCACTGTTTAAGCTGGTGTAATCGACGCACATGCGCCACTTACCATTTGACTTTAGGACCATGACCGGGTTCGCAAGCCACTCAAGATGATCAACTTCATGAATAAATCTTGCCTTCTGGAGTTTATCTAACTCCAAAAGGATGCCTTCATGAATAAATTTTGCTTTATTGGTCGCTGTCCAGGCCTAATTACTAGCCTGTGCTCAATTACTTCCCTTTGGACTCCAGGAATGTCGGATGGTTTCCACGCAAACACATCTGCATTAGCCCGGAGGAAAGTAATGAGCTCAAGTTCCTATTTGTCATCCAAACCTGATCCAATCCGAATGGTTCTAGGTGGATCGTCTGGGTACAATGGAACCAACTTCAACTTCTCATCTGGTCGTGGGGCAACTTTGATCGCATCTGGTGCCGTGGTCACAACCTGAACATCCCGAAGGGAAAGCTGATCAACCAACTCCAAAGATAACCGATCACAAGTGAGAGCCGTATTGCGACTGCCTCGAACCGAAATTACGCCTTTTGGGCCTGGTATCTTGACACATTAGTAAGCGTAATGCGTCGCTGCCATGAACTTAGCAAGTGGCGGCTTGCCAAAAATAGCATTATATGCTGAATCACAATCAATTACATCAAATGTAATCAATTCTGTTTGAAAATTGTCTGGTTCTCCCAACGTTACTGGTAATACAATTTGTCCAATCGACATCATTGAGGGACCAGGAATTATACCATAGAACGGATGAATTATGGGTTTAATCTTTGAACGAGGAATTTGCATCACGTCAAGAGTCTTGACCAATAGTAGATCCAAAGAACTACCTCCATCGATTAATACCCTTTCGACCTTAGCATTGCTAATGATAGGGGTAATAACCAGAGGGAGTCACAATCGCGTTAGTCCCCTGGGACAATTGTCTCGGTCGAAAGTTAAGGGGGTTTCTAACCAACGAGGAAATTGAGGCTCCCCAAGTGGAACTTCAATTTTATTTACCTCACGGCAAAAAGATTTGAATTGACGCTTAGAAGAATAAGAAGAAGAACCATAAAAAAAACATTTACGTGATTTTGGGGTACCTAATAAGGCATAACTTCATCTCCATCAGCGTCTCTAACCTCGCAGGCTTGATCTTGTTCTGGTATGGTTGGCATGGGTCCAGTTCCCTGATAGAAGTCCTCCAAACGCTTCAACCAATTGCGACAATTCTTGAGATCATGTCTAGAAGTATTGTGCAATGGACACCATTTTTTGTTTCCCCGCGGGTTAGCTTGTTTTCCCGAATGGTTGTTGTCGGGACCACCAGAAGGAGGTTTTTTATTTTTAAATGAAAACTTGTTACCTTTTCCTGGCGGTGGCTTCTTGGCAACCGCAATATCTCGATATTGTCCCACCCCATTCTTCTTAGGCTTCTTGGATTTCCCGCCTGCTGATGATTCTGACTTTTTGCCAGAATCATCCTTCTTGTCATTCTTGAGACCTGGTTGAGATGGCAAATTCCCTTTGTCCACCAATCTATTCCACTCCACAGCCTCAGCCACGTCAGAATAGCGGTCTGCCATATCAAAGAGATCTGATACCAACCTTGGTGGGTGAATACTCAAATCTTCAGTGAACCGTCGGTATCGAACAACGTTCTTGAAGGCCCTGATAACCGAAGTATCTGAAATGTTGGGGATGGTATTCCTGACCCCGATGAACCTCTTGACAAGTTGTCAAAGGGTTTCAGTCGAAGTCTGGCGTAATCGATGAAGGTCATCTTCCTTACCAGGCTTCTCATAACAATTTTGAAAATTGTTGAGGATCGCGTCGCACAACATTTCCCAATTGTAGATCAATCCTTCTGGTTTATTAAACAACCAGGTCCCTGCAGGTCCTTCAAGGACCATTGGCAAATAGTTCGCCATGACCCGGTCATCACCCCCTGCCACTTGAATGGCAGTGATGTAGATTTGAAGAAATTCAGATAGATTTTTAGTTCCATCGAATCTTTCAAATGCACCAGGTTTAAACTTATCAAGCCAGACCACCGCACAGAGCCCTGGAGAGAAAGCTTTACAGCCTACATAAGAAGCTTGGACATGTCTTTCACCGCGACCTTCCCTATGGTCGCGAGACACATTACCTTGAAGAGAATCCACTCGTCGTCCCAGGCAAGAATGAACTAGTGGGCGATTGCGATCACGGGAGGTCCCAATTCGCCTAACCTTATCTTGCCAAAGTGACGTTGTCCGCATTCGATTGCGTCGCCCATGACTTGAGTAGGAGTCATCCTGTTCACGAGAGCGAATTATGGAGCGAGATGATGCCGTTGGAGTGGCTTGCGAGGCAACTTCATCAAGTGTATCCTCGAGGACTCTGGCGAATGTTGTTCTATCCTCGTTCTCCAACCCAAGATAAGGTTTACGCAATGTATCTGCAATAACACGAAGTCGGTCTTGAGTACTCCTTCTGGGAGCCATAGGAGTTATGGAAACCTCAACCGCCGGGGGATACTCCGAGGCCAAAAATGGCGCCTGATCACTCCGACGAGCCTGTGGATGGCGTGAGGGTCCTAGATCAAGATTGAAAACAACAGCATCTTGACAAGATTGTGCAATGCATAAGGCTTCCTCAATGGCCTTACGAACCTCATTTTCTCACTGTTCATGAGCTTGATCCTCCTTCTTTCTGTGCTCCTGTTCCTCCCTAGCAATTCGCTGCTCAGGAATTTGCTCCGAAAGCACAACAAATTCCAGGGGCACCGAGGTCGTAGATGGGGAAAACATCTCCCCTTGTTGCGAATCAGATTCAAAATCAAAAAGAGATTTGAGATTTTCTGAAGCAAACTTTTTGGAACTAAACTAAAAATCACTATCACTCACATCTTCTGGGACGATGTGTCATGGCATGTATTCGTCCTCTGATGTGATGGGATTCACCTGAGGGGAAAATTCCATCTTCTCGTCTCTTGGTTGATAGACATGACCAGAGTTGGAGAAGATTCACCCTCGGGATGTGACTCATGGACATCCTTGTTGCCGACCTCTTCCATAGGAACGGGATCGTTAGGCGAGGGCATTTGGATATGAGCATAATCGTCGAGATCAAAATCGTTCTAGGAATCGTATGCCCCAGCATGACTTATCAGAACTCCCAATGAAAGAAACGTCTTTGAGAAAGGCCCTACGGTGGGCGCCAGCTGTCGACAATTCGGACTTGGGGTCCTTAGTCGATCTTATGCAAATTGATAATATGTAAAGTGGGGATCATTCAAGATGCTCATTAGGTAAGTTAAGATAATGATGTACTAGAGACACAAAAGATTATACAGGTTCGGGCCCTCAAGGATTTGAGTAATAACCCTATGTCTTGTGGTGTTTTCCCTATGTGTGTAAAGATTAGAAGGGAAGAGATTATTACAAGAGTAAACAATCTCTCAGTGTACTTCTATTTCTACTCATCACTCATCTCTTAATTTGCTTTGTCTTCTTATTTTATACTGATCGAAAGGATGCCAACGTGAATCAGTTCTGGGAAGTTTTGATGGTTGCCAAGATGTAGTTATAAAATTGCATCTTTATCTTCTTACCAGTTATCCCATGTAGTTTTAGAAAACTGCATATCGCAACTTCCTGGTGGTTGTCTTCACAAGGAGTTATTTTATCCTGGAACCGTGTTTGGAAAACTTAAACACTACTCAGGTTAGGTCTCGCAACAGTATGGTGTGCACATCTTGCAACCATAGTATGGTTGCGCACATTCTGCGACCTTACTGGTCTCACAGGAAATTACCTCTGCGTCTGCTAATGTATGAAGCCATATATCAGATTCAAATTATCTTAAACATGATATATTTAATGAACCGATGACTTTGTTAGGTAAAAATCATCGTCAAATGGTAAGTTGGCTAACCTCATAAAATGCGTTTGCACAAGTGTATATATGTATTTGTCTCACAATGTAGCTTCAAATGTAACAGATCTCTCCCAAGAAGGAGGCAACATAGAGATTGTTTACCCCGCAGAGGGAGAACGACATCCTCACCCGGGCTCTAGGAAATAAGGAGCATCCCGGACGGACGCGGACCGTGGGAGTCATCGTGCCGTGGAAGGCTGGCTTCGAAGATCCAGCTCCACTGAGGAAGAAGGCCCACTCCTGGAAGGAGAAGTGATCGAAGCTGGCCCAGAAGATACGGGCAGAGGTACGGGCAGAGGTCAAGGCCATGTTCGTGACAGAGATATGCCCTAGAGGCAATCATGGAGATGATTGTATCATGATATGTTTATGAATTGTTATGAATAAAATGTTATTGCATTCCTTGAATAAAGTATCACTTTTATTGATCAAACAAGTATGTGACTCATTCGTGGAACTCTTTATTATGATATATGTATTGTCGGCATTATCAGTGATACTTATTTTAAACATCCCTGACTTTCGGTATTATATGGAATAATAATGCAAGATAAGTCAGCACGATCATTGATTGATAGTCAAGTTTCACAGACCATAGATATGAGATATCAAATCAATATAGTGGACACATGTTGGTTGGATTGACCCATCTTGAGACACTGTTGAGTTTTTATGTGCCATCAGTTGGTTTCTAATAGTTATTTTGGTTTATCTTTAGACCTAAGATCATCACAGTTTTATACATGCGTAGTAGCATACTTGGTATCATCAATCGCTACTTTTAACCAAGTATTCATAAAGGTGACATATAAATATGTTATGAACCATGTGGTTGAAAGTGAATGGTCGAGTGGAATTTGCCCCTCTCATATCTTGAGAGAGATACATCTGGGCCCCTTGGTGTAATTGGACTAAGAAAGTGCATGGCCGTGCTGAATATAGTTGAGAGTCAACTATGGAAAGATTAGTCCATTACAAGATCAAGAAAGAACCGAGCTATTCAAGGATGACACATTTCTCACCTTGAGTTCGATCTGGTATCGTGAGTCAAAGAGATAATCCATAATAAGTTGTATAGGTACGTTGGATATGATCTTCGTGTACATGCGGGTAGTCATAATGTCTTGTTAGGGACCGCTTATGACTTATGATTCGGGAAGTTTGTGGGACCCTCATTTGAGGAATCCGGTGGCAACCGCCCAGGTGGGTTGCACTCAGAAAGGTACATCACAAGCTCACAACAACAGGATTTACATTAAACAATAAAGCTGGTAGATAAAACAAGTACAAGGTCACGAGGACCACTATTACAATATCATAATGCCAAGGATGGCATTAACTAAAGTTAATACAAAAGTAGAGAGTTTTTCAAAATCAAGAATCTGTATTGAAGTACCGAACACAGAAAAATAACACAAAAAGAAACCACAAGGGTCTTCATTTCCTTCTGCAGCGGCTCTGGAAGGGCTTCCACCACATCGGACTCAACTTGGCTCATGACCCTCCTAGAAACTTGAATCGTCTAGAAAGGTTCCTTCCTCTTCTTGGTGCTCACAGTCAAAGGAATCAGGATACTCGAATCCTTTCTTCTGAATTTGTGTGCAAAGGCAAGGGTGAGCATGTTTTTACACGATGCTCAGCAAGTCTCATTACAAGAATGCAGGTATATAGATGAGGGGTTCTCAAGGAATGATGTCTTTGTTTTATATGTAATAATAGAATAGGTTTTCACTCTAAAGTCATAAAGAAAAGCTTTTAGTTTCAAAAGCAATACTTTGAAATCTTAAGTTATATTTTAGAAATCGTTATGTGTGATGGTCTCCCATGAGTCATCACTTTTATCAACCCACATTATGAAAACATTCCAAATATTACTTGTGCTGAACCACATGGATAAATCCACTGCGAACATACTCCATGACCTGGGAGTACAGAGTATCTGATACTTTTCTTACACTTTGCAAAGGTGTACCTCTTTTTAAATCCACTTCTTCACTCAGCTTTCAAGTGGGATCAGCTCCATGCGACTTTTACGCATGTGACAAGGCTGAGATCACACAACGCTTTTGCAGTCTAGTATTAACAGTATCCCCGCCCGGTAAATAGACAGTTAAGTCTCAAGTACCGTTGTGGGTCCTCCCCACTGCCTTACTTCCTAGCCTTGGTCTGTTTCCTCGCAAGACATATGAGCTCTTGATTACAGCCGTGCACGACTTAATCTAGGCATAGGGCGACTTCCTTCTATCCACCTTATCTTCTCATAATTTTTCTGATCTCACATCACTCATGGACGAACTGCGCCCCACCAGTTTCCACGCGTGAAACCGGACCAACAAACCATGCAGGGAACTGTTAATACCAAAAAGCTACTAAGTTGTGCCTGTCCCATACCAGGCAAGTGGTTGGTACGTTTTTCATGCCGCATAGAGGCACAACACAAGGTTCTTGTCCTTATGAATTAATAGTGAGGAGACATTCACATACCCAATGCGCACACAGCAGCCAACCAATCAAACCATCCTCACTATCAATCCTTAATTTCACATTTTCTTTCACCAAAGGGGTTTTCAAACATGTTTCTCATATAAGCGACCATTTGATATTTAGCATAAGTCTTCAAGCATAAGCATAATTCTAAGCATATATCCTAGGGTGACAAGGGTGCATGGGTATTCAATCACAAGAGGGGCCTCACAATCATTTAGGTTATATCTAACCACATTATTTGAACATACTCTCATTTGAATTTAAGGCATGCATATACTTTGAAAACAACTAACATACTTCATTTCAAAATATTAGGCGAGACATGATCAAGGGGTTGAGACTTGCCTTGCAATGTTGGGTCTAGTTACTCGGACGCAACTTCGAATACTTCTTCCACTCCTTCAACTTCAGGCTCTGCGGCGGACACAAGTAATACAACACACACGCCATATAAGCATACAAAAAATAGTTGCAATAGAAAATAATAAGTAAATATATCATGCATGCAAGGGGAAAGATTTGGACAAAGTCACTTGGGTGCTGATTGAAGAGATGGGCTCAAAAGGAGTTGAATGTCGAAAGGCCGACATTCGGTCCACGGCTAGACATAGCCTTAAGTTGGTCTTAGGTAGGTTTTCTGGAGAAGTGACAGTAGAGAAAGTTGTAGAGCACAACTCCAGGAATCTAGGGGACAAAGTAGCATTTCAATTGCTCAACCAGAAGATGATAAACAAGGCTAATGTCAGTGGCTGACATGCACTGACATTGGACTAACAATGTCAAAAACTAGGGCAAAGCATTAGATTTGATTCTGGACTTCGAACACTTTGCCAACTATGTCTAGGAGATAAGCGAAGATGCCAGGAATACAATGCAAGTGGTTTCAAGCCAAAAGATGGTCGGACGGCGATGAACGACGGTGATGAACTGCGGTGGCCACACGGCACAGACACAGTTCTGGACAGGAACTTGGCAAGGCCGTATCTCACGATCTAGGCAGATTCAGATGTCGAGCTAGTGGAAGGAAAGGCCCAGGGGGCTGATGTAACATCCTTATTTTTGACTATCTTTTCTGCTTACGTGTCAGCATATATTCTTTGGAATCCCTGTTGTCTCAACCCTATCTTGATCTTAGGTATGCCACTACCTTAACCTAAAAAGTTGGCTGCTAAACTTCATCTCCCAGATCGTTTTTACAATTCAGTCCAAAAGTGCTTTAGTTTAGTCCTTTTAGAAAACCCAAAAAGGCTAAAAGTCTCAGATCATCTCCAAACCCAGATCTGATCAAGTGATTACCTTTCCTTCGTTTTTCTGAACATTTTTCCCTTCTGGAAGAATTCCAGAATCTCAACCGAAACCCTAGTTTCAGCCTCGACAAAAGTTTCAGACCCTAATTACCCTATTTACCCTAAATACCCTGTTTTCGATTTTTGTCAAAACCACCAAATCTTATCGGATTTTACCATTTTTCCTGCTGGATGAGTCTAAGACATTTAGTAGCACTCATCTGCAAAGTCAGAATTCAAATCAGCCCCTCAGTTCTTCAGAATTACAAATAGGCCCAAATTCCCGAGCCAAAACCTTCACGTTTCAGTCCAAAACCTTGCAAACAAGCCCCTGGCCTTTTCTTCGACCACGACCAGGAGACTGCGTGCACGACCGCGACCAGTGTTCGTTCGACCAGCGCCCTGCCGCTTTGCCGCGCCGTTGAGCTCGCCGCCGGCGAAGTCCCTCGCGCTGCCACCTTCACGGCCACGTAGCCACCAACCTTGCACAACTGTACCGCCACCGTGGAACGCTTCAACCACACCGTGCCGTGTTCCTCCCCGCGCGCGCGCGTGCCCGCTGTTGCCAAAAGCCTCACGCCACATGGCTGCCATCCCGAAGATCAGCACCTCGCCTTCCTGACGGAATCCTGATTTCCCGCGATTCATCGTATCTGGCAGAGCCCCGCCGTGTCCCCAAGTACCTCGATGACCGCCCCAGCGCCAGAAGAAAAATCCCCCGGCGATTGCTGCAACTCCCGAGAGCTTCACCCCGCGGCTATATAAAGCCCTCCCTTTGCCCAGCATCTCTTCACACCACCCGCATTGTAAGCCTTAGCCTCCACCACCAGAGAGCTGCTGAGTTCTCCAGCGCCGCCGTGAAGACCTTCTTCTCCGGCGAGTTGCTTCTGAGGCCACTGGTGCCAGCTTCGCCCGAAGCTTCTTCCTCCAAACAAACGCCACCAGTAAGCTCCCTTCATCCCTCTCTTCGTACCATAGTGTTTAATTGATCCCCGGCGAACCTCAACGCCGGCAATCACCGGAAGAACCATGATCCCCTGTTCCCGTAATGCCGAGTGATTCAAGCCAAATTGATCCTCGTGCCAGTAGAGAGTATTGATCAGTGAGCTAGGAGAAACAAACCTGCAAGCTTTGAATCGCCAATTTTGCCCCGAGCTTCGAAATTCCATGTTCGAGCCTCGGCAGTTCACCGGAGAACGCCGCCGTGCTTCTCTAGCCAATCTCTGGCAAAATTGAGTGCACCAATAGCCTTGTGACAGCCCCTGGATGCTTCCCGAGCGTGGAATTGACTTCAAACGCCCTGGAACGAAAACCCCCAAATCGGTGCCTTCGTCTTCGGCCCCGATCGCCGGAGTTCATTTTCCGGCCAAACTAGCCGGTGAAACTTTGTCCTTTAGATAGATCTCAACCCCCTGAGCAATATTGTCTACTAGCTCGACTTCTGAATCGACCTGAATCAAAAGTTATGGCCATGCCAAGGTTTCTGTCCAGTGGTTCAGTTCATGTTCAGGTCACCGTGTTTGCTCACAGGATTTGGCCACCTTCCGGCCACTTTCAGCCCCTGAGCCTGTTGAGAGTTTTGTAGCTATTATCAATGCCTAAACCCCAGACAAAGTCTTGCATCAATTGGAGTCCTGAGTCAAAAGTTATACAATGCCCTAGTTTCTGGCCATGTCTAGCACTATGTCAGTGCATGTCCACCTGTGGCATTGGATGATTTAGACTTGTTTCAATTGAGCAATTGAAATGCCACTTTGTCCAGTAAGTCCTTTGACCATGATCTACAACATTCCCTACTATCACATCTCCAGAAATCAGACCTAAAACCGATTTAGAGCAATGTCAAGCCATGAGTCGAATGTCAGCCCTTCGACATTCAAGCCCTTTGAGCCCATCTCTTCAACCTATGTCAAGTGACCTTGTCCAAACCCTTACCCCTGCATGCATGATGTATTTACGTATTATTTTCTAGTACTTGTATGCTTATATAGTGTGTATGTGTTGTTTGTATCCGCCGTGGAACCAGACGTTGAAGGAACCGAGGAGATCTTCGAGGATTCATTTGAGCAGCTAGACCCATCACTGCAAGGCAAGTCTCAAACCCTTGATCATGTCTAGCCTATTATTTTGAAATGAAGTATGTTATCTGTTTTCAGGTATATGCATGCCTTAGATTCAAATAAGAACTATGTTTCAATAAAATGATTAGATATGACCTAAATGATTGTAAAGCCCCTTTTGACATTGAATACCCCTGCACCCTTGTTACCCTAGAATATCATGCTTAGGCTATGCTATGCTTAAAGATTATATGATAAATGTTGAATGGTCACATATGAGAAAAGCATGTTCAAAAACCCTTTTGTGAGAGAAAATATGATTGGAATCGATAGTGAGGATGGTTTGATAGGATGGTGCTGTGTGCGCACTGGGAATGTGAAAGACTCCTCGCTAGAGATTCATAAGGACTAGAACCTTGTGTTGTGCTTCTATGCGGCATGAAAAACGTACCAACCACTTGCCTGTTTATGGGACGGGCGCAACTTAGTAGCTTTCTTTAGTATTAGCTTTTCCCTGCAATGGTTGTCGATCCAGTGTCTTGCGAGAACTGGTGGGCCGCAGAAGGCCATGAGTGATGTGAGTTCAGAAAAATCATGAGAGGAAAAGGTGGAAAGAAGGAAGACGCCCTATGCCAGATTAAGTCGTGCGCGACTGTAATCAAGAGAGGCTATGTGTCTTGCGAGAACATAGACCCAGACTAGGAAGTAAGGCAGTGGGGAGGACCCACAACGGTACTTGGGGCTTAACTGTCTATTTATCGGGCAGGGAAATAGTTAATGCTAGGACTGTAAATTGTTGTATCATCTCGGCCTTGTCACATGCGTAAGAGTCGCATGGAGAGGTACCGACTTGAAAGCCGAATGATCGGTGGATTAAGGTGGTACACCTTTGCAAAGTTTAAAAAGTATCGGATACTCTGAGCTCCCAGGTTATGGAGTCTGCGCGCTGTGGATTCTATTCACGTCGATGCAGCACAAGTAGCTTTTGGAAAGTTTTCACAAAATCAGGATAAAGTGGTGACTCATGAAAGACCGCCACACACAACATTTTCTGAGAATTTATCTTAGGGTTTTAAAAGCACTGCTTTTGAAAATTAAAAGTCTTTTCTCCAAAGACTAAGTGTGAAAATCTATTCTATATACATATATGAAGCCAAGGAGCTATTCTTTGAGAAATTTCCCCCACCTATATATACACTTGCATTCTTATTTGGGACTTGTTGAGCACCATGTGGACAATGTGCTCACCCTTGCTTTTACAAACGAATTTAGAAGAAGGATTCGTCGACCCCAAATCTTATGGTCTTGAACCCAATGTGGAACAAGAAGAAGAAACTGAAGACCCCTCTGGTTAAAGGGTTATGCGCCAAGGTGGAGTTCGATGTGGAGAAGGCCCGTGCAACACCGCTGCTGCTGAAAAAGAAGACCAATGAAGTCCTTTTGTTTATTATTACTGTTTTATTTTGTGCCGACCTTTGTGTCGAAAACTCCTTAATTTGTATCAACATTTAAATGCGTCATTTTGGCGCTAAGTTATTGTAATGTTGGTCCTTGTGATCAGCACTTGTTTTTAATTACTCGCATTTTTATATAATGCATCTTGTTATTGTGAGCTGCAATGTGCCTTTTCTGAGTGCAATCCACCTGGGTGATTGCCACTGGAATCCTCAAATGAGGGTTCCACAGAACTTGGTATCAGAGCAGAAGACTCGACTGTAGGTCGTAACCCTTAGATAGACTTTGGCGTCCCTAGAAGAGAAATCCGCTAGTTCTTTGTCAAAAATTTGTTTACGAAAACCTATTTTCCTTAGGAAAAATGTTATTTTCGATTTTTGGGAAAAGGCTTTAGACTTCTCTTTAAACTCATAGATGCCTTTCGTTCTGTCTTCAGATGGCTTCCGACAGGAGACACCTTCATGGAGACGAGCTCGGATCGTGGGCACTGTTGCTGTGGATGATGCTGCAATTTCTGGGAGCACGAGACAGTCAGAGGCCAGTGTATTGTGTCTGGCAAGATGAGATCAACGGACGACCCATAGGTTGTCGGGCTTCAGTGATCGTCTATGAGATTCCCGAGCACGGGAGAGGCTCAGTGAGACGTCAAGCCCGCAGAGAAGAAGAGGAGGATGCTATCTTAGACGCTGCCCGTCTTGCTGTAGGTTCCGTCCGGCAGATGTACAGCGACTACCTTTCTGATTCCCCTTACCGCTTCGTACCTTACCAGGTCCCCGGATCAGAGTACCGAGTTGTTCTTCCGTCCAGCGACCAGGAGAACGCTATCTTGACGAAGACTCGAGACGTCGTTCGTGCTTCAGAGATCGGATACACCCGCCTACTTCGAGACTACGAGCGTGTTCGCGATGATCGCCACTACCTTGAGGGCATGCTTATTAGGGCTCGTGCGAGTCTCTGAGAGAAGGAAAGACAAATTCAAGAAATGGCTGAATCAAGTGGAGAGAAAGACCTCGAAGCTGCAGAGTCAGTAACCAAGAAGAGTCGCCCAAAGTTGAAGATCACCGCTCGCAAGAAGGTAGGAAACTCGAAGGAGTATCTCAGCGGTTTCATGCCTGCGTCGCGTGGCATAGTCATCAACGGTCAGACGATCGAGCTTCCCTGCACCGCAAAGAAGGAGAAGACCCCTGAGGGAAAAGGGAAGGAGATTGTCAACATCAACGATGACAACGAAGATGATCCGATGGATGCTGATGACGATGAGGAGGAGGATCCCGAGGAGGTAGAGCCTTGTGATTCTTCTGATGATGCTGAGGAGTGACTGCAGACTTCCTTCCACCGTTTGTGCCTAGCCCAGCAGACGCTAGATTTCCTTTTGTTGTAGTAGTTATTTTAGTATGGTTGATGTATGCTGGATGTTAGATGAGCTCTGTAAGCCGATGAGGCTAGAAGCTTTGTATCTTTTGAAAAGCTAATTTATGAAAAGGTCATTTTGCATATCCTTATTCTTACTTCTTGAGTTAATGACAGCATTCTGCTAGCACCTGTGTAAATGATTCTTTCCGAATCAATGTCTCTATTCTTAACCTCCTGTTTGAGTAGGATGGTTAACACGCGAGCAAGACCCCAGGAAGGAGAGCTAGAGGGAAACCCTAGCAATGCAAGGGCCACACCCGGAGCAAGGAGCCGCACCAACCCAGATAGACCAGGATCTTCGACGATGCCACAAGGAGGCAACATCAATGATGTACTGCTATGGATGGAGCAAAACCGACAGGAATCAGCTACTATACAGAACCAAATTTTGGGACAGTTGATGCAACATATCGCATCCGGACAAGCTGAAGGATCCGCAACGGGTGCAAAGTTAACTGACTTCCAGAAAACACGGCCCCCAACCTTTTCGAGCACAGAAGACCCTATAGTAGCCGACGATTGGCTGAGAGACGTGGAAAATTGAATATTGTTAGGTGCAGTGATGAAGAGAAGCTTCTGTATGGATCAAATCAATTAGCTGGACCCGCTGCTGCTTGGTGGGAGAATTACCAGATTGTGCACATTAATAGAGATTCGATCACTTGGAACGAGTTCAAGGAGGAATTCCGTAGATACCACATCCCTAAAGGCGTTGTCCAAGCAAAGCGCCGAGAGTTTGTAAATCTGCGACAAGGGAGCAAGACCGTGAAACAGTACCTGCATGAATTTATTCAACTGGCAAGATACGCACATGAAGATATTGCGACAGAGGAAAGGAAGATCGACAGGTTTTGCGAAGGACTACAAAACTCCTTGCAATACCAGCTATCATCTCATGAATTCACGGACTTCCACGTCCTGATAAACCGGCTACTTAAGATGGAGGAGAAAAGAGGAATAATTGAAGAAGACCAAAAGAGGAAGACTTTGCCCAACTCTTACCAAGGAAGTGCTAGTCGAGGGAGACCAATGCCTACTTTCCGACCAGCCTTCAGACCACCTCAAAGACCCCAAAGGCCTGCGCCTACTGCAATAGCTCAATGTACCGGATGTAGAGGAAACCACTTCTTGAAAGATTGTCCCATGAAGAATGAAGAATGATTTCACTGTGGAAGAAAGGGACATCGCAGGAACACTTGTCCGCTACAACACTTGCCATCCAATGTTGCCCGAGCACAAGCTGCAAGACCCCCTGTTCCAGCCCAAGGCTTCGCTAGAAATGCTCCACCCTCCAGAGGAGGAAGGTTCCAGAATGGCCGAGGAAGAGGAATGCCTGCTGCAGGTCGCGGAAGACTCAACTACGCATCTGCTGTTGAAGCAGGAGAAGCATCAGACGTCGTGATCGGTAGGATCTTTATCCACTCTGAACTTTCAGTTGCATTATTTGACCCTGGTGCTACTCATTCATTTGTGTCAAGACCTTTCGTGCTCAGAAATAAGTTGCCAGTATCTGCATTAGAGTTCCCTATCTTAATTCAATCCCCTGGAGCTCGAATTCCTGTCAACTCTATCTGTAGAAATATCGCCTTTAGTATTGGTAATCTAGGATTCCTAGCAAACCTGCTAGTTTTGGACCTTCAAGGATTAGATGTCATCCTTGGAATGGACTGGTTAGCCAAGCATAAAGGTCAGATGGACTGTGAAAAGAAGGCAATAACCCTGACGAATGCGGAAGGAAAACAAGTCACGTTCCACGCAGAGAGATCAATAGTGAACAACCGAGTGTGTAGTTTGAATAGCTTGGAAGGAGTTGAGTTTGAAGTAGTTCCAATAGTGAACGAATATCCGGAAGTTTTTCCTGAAGAGCTTCCTAGAATGCCACCAGATCGGGACATTGAATTCTCAATCGAATTAAAACCCGGATCTGCCCCTTATGCAAGAAAGCTTGCACGTATGACAAGTGAAGAACAAGAAGAATTAAGAAAGCAAGTGGAAGAATTGGAAAGAAAGGGATTTGTTAGAACAAGCTCCTCACCTTGGGGAGCCCCTGTACGTTTCGCTAAGAAGAATCAAAAGTTATGGCCATGCCAAGGTTTCTGTCCAGTGGTTCAGTTCATGTTCAGGCCACCGTGTTTGCTCACCTGATTTGGCCACCTTCCGGCCACTTTCAGCCCCTGAGCCTGTTGAGAGTTTTGTAGTTGTTATCAATGCCTAAACCCCAGACAAAGTCTTGCATCAATTGGAGTCCTGAGTCAAAAGTTATACAATGCCCTAGTTTCTGGCCATGTCTAGCACTATGTCAGTGCATGTCCACCTGTGGCATTGGATGATTTAGACTTGTTTCAATTGAGCAATTGAAATGCCACTTTGTCCAGTAAGTCCTTTGACCATGATCTACAACATTCCCTACTATCACATCTCCAGAAATCAGACCTAAAACCGATTTAGAGCAATGTCAAGCCATGAGTCGAATGTCAGCCCTTCGACATTCAAGCCCTTTGAGCCCATCTCTTCAACCTATGTCAAGTGACCTTGTCCAAACCCTTACCCCTGCATGCATGATGTATTTACGTATTATTTTCTAGTACTTGTATGCTTATATAGTGTGTATGTGTTGTTTGTATCCGCCGTGGAACCAGACGTTGAAGGAACCGAGGAGATCTTCGAGGATTCATTTGAGCAGCTAGACCCATCACTGCAAGGCAAGTCTCAAACCCTTGATCATGTCTAGCCTATTATTTTGAAATGAAGTATGTTATCTGTTTTCAGGTATATGCATGCCTTAGATTCAAATAAGAACTATGTTTCAATAAAATGATTAGATATGACCTAAATGATTGTAAAGCCCCTTTTGACATTGAATACCCCTGCACCCTTGTTACCCTAGAATATCATGCTTAGGCTATGCTATGCTTAAAGATTATATGATAAATGTTGAATGGTCACATATGAGAAAAGCATGTTCAAAAACCCTTTTGTGAGAGAAAATATGATTGGAATCGATAGTGAGGATGGTTTGATAGGATGGTGCTGTGTGCGCACTGGGAATGTGAAAGACTCCTCGCTAGAGATTCATAAGGACTAGAACCTTGTGTTGTGCTTCTATGCGGCATGAAAAACGTACCAACCACTTGCCTGTTTATGGGACGGGCGCAACTTAGTAGCTTTCTTTAGTATTAGCTTTTCCCTGCAATGGTTGTCGATCCAGTGTCTTGCGAGAACTGGTGGGCCGCAGAAGGCCATGAGTGATGTGAGTTCAGAAAAATCATGAGAGGAAAAGGTGGAAAGAAGGAAGACGCCCTATGCCAGATTAAGTCGTGCGCGACTGTAATCAAGAGAGGCTATGTGTCTTGCGAGAACATAGACCCAGACTAGGAAGTAAGGCAGTGGGGAGGACCCACAACGGTACTTGGGGCTTAACTGTCTATTTATCGGGCAGGGAAATAGTTAATGCTAGGACTGTAAATTGTTGTATCATCTCGGCCTTGTCACATGCGTAAGAGTCGCATGGAGAGGTACCGACTTGAAAGCCGAATGATCGGTGGATTAAGGTGGTACACCTTTGCAAAGTTTAAAAAGTATCGGATACTCTGAGCTCCCAGGTTATGGAGTCTGCGCGCTGTGGATTCTATTCACGTCGATGCAGCACAAGTAGCTTTTGGAAAGTTTTCACAAAATCAGGATAAAGTGGTGACTCATGAAAGACCGCCACACACAACATTTTCTGAGAATTTATCTTAGGGTTTTAAAAGCACTGCTTTTGAAAATTAAAAGTCTTTTCTCCAAAGACTAAGTGTGAAAATCTATTCTATATGCATATATGAAGCCAAGGAGCTATTCTTTGAGAAATTTCCCCCACCTATATATACACTTGCATTCTTATTTGGGACTTGTTGAGCACCATGTGGACAATGTGCTCACCCTTGCTTTTACAAACGAATTTAGAAGAAGGATTCGTCGACCCCGAATCTTATGGTCTTGAATCCAATGTGGAACAAGCAGAAGAAATTGAAGACCCCTCTGGTTAAAGGGTTATGCGCCAAGGTGGAGTTCGATGTGGAGAAGGCCCGTGCAACACCGCTGCTGCTGAAAAAGAAGACCAATGAAGTCCTTTTGTTTATTATTACTGTTTTATTTTGTGCCGACCTTTGTGTCGAAAACTCCTTAATTTGTATCAACATTTAAATGCGTCATTTTGGCGCTAAGTTATTGTAATGTTGGTCCTTGTGATCAGCACTTGTTTTTAATTACTCGCATTTTTATATAATGCATCTTGTTATTGTGAGCTGCAATGTGCCTTTTCTGAGTGCAATCCACCTGGGCGATTGCCACTGGAATCCTCAAATGAGGGTCCCACAGCTGAGGCCAAGCTAAGGGACAAAGTGGCATTGGCTGGATCGGCCGGGAAGCAAACTCGGGTGAACTGCGCAGGAGACGAAGACACAGAAATTGGGCGCTTTTGATTTAAAGTATTTGAGCTCAATTCCAAGCTTGTGGAGTATCCTGGGGACAAGATAAGGCCACTGGGAAGATCAATTTGGCTGGAGGATCACCGGAGAAGTTCAACGACGAGCTCCAATGGACAGGTGAGGTGGGGATTTTGGGATTTCCAATCTGGGCAGAAATTGGGGGTTTTGATCTATCAGGGATGCTTAGAAGGTCTCACTGATCACTTTCAATCACAGGTTCGAAGGCTAGAAGGGAAAGGATCGAGCTGAATTGCTCGCTGGAGATTTTGGGGGAAAACTGGCGATCACTAGCGATAGAGGGTGAGGGAACTAAATTCCAAGCTTCGACACGATAAGAGAAGGGGAACTCACTGGTAAGTTTGGATTGAAGAGGGAAGCAACGGGTGAAGCTGGCGCCGTGAGCTCCAGAAGTAGCTCGCCGGGAAGACGAAGAGAGCAGCTGAGAACTGGAATTTGGCTAAGTCCTGGAGGTGAGGATGCAACACAGTACTGGGGTTTAAATAGGCTTTGGGGCGGAGCTTGCGAGGGGAAATCCGACAGTGAAGCTTGCACCGGGGAGAGGCTTGTCAGGCGCAGGAGGAACAGTGGCGACGACGATGCGACGGCGCACAGGCGATGCAGCTTTAGCAGTGGACGATGCAGGCGCAGGCGGTGACGAGGCGACAAGGTGAGAGCTGGCCACGGCATGGCCGCAACGTGGCGCTGGTTTGCTGCAACTAGAGCACGCGCGCGCCTAGGAAATCATGGCACAGGCACGGCTGAGGTGGCTCCACGGTGGCGGCACGAGTGTGCACATGTGCTGGCTACGTGGCGGTGGTGGTGGCAGCGTGGGATCTTCACCGGTGGTGAGCTCTGCAGCGAGGCGAGGTGGCGGGCGCGGTCGAACGGTGCCTGGTCGTGGTCGAAAATGGCACAGGGGCCTGGTTGCAAGATTTGGACTGATTCGCGAAGGTTTTGGACTGATCTGCAAGGAATTTGTTCGGGATCTTGGACCTATTTGCAAATCTAGAGATCTGATTTTGCAGATGAGTGTTACTAAATCACTTGGACTCATCTAGCAAGAAAAATGGTAAGATCCGATAAGATTTGGTGGTTTTGACAAAAATCGAAAACAGAGTAATTAGGGTAAACAAGGTAATTAGGGTTTTGGAAAGTGGCGAGGCTGAAAATTATGGTTTAGGATAAGATTTGGAAATTCTTCCAGAGGGGAAAATTGTTCAGAATAGTGAATGAGAGATGTTCACTGAATCAGATCAAAGTTTGGAGATGGTCTGAGACTTTTAGTCTTTTTGGGCTTCTGACAAATCTGAAAAGGACTGATTTGTGATACTTCTAGGCTGATTTGCGAAAAAGATCTGAACGAAAGAATTTGACTGCCAACTTTTTGGGGTAAGATATTGGCACAACTGGGATCTCATTTTGAAATAGAGAGAGACGAGGCAAGCCAGGATTTAAGAAAAATAGGGGTGTTACAAAGTTGTTTCCGGTCGCGGCCAAATATACACGAACCTACAAAGCCACACACTTAATGGGTTGGAGTATTAGTTCGGATGGGATCTGAAACAGGTCCCTATTGGTAATGGGTTTGCTATTGGGATTAGAGTTTGCATTGGGGTAGGACTTATCTGCAAAGCCCTATAAAAGGAGGTGAGGTGGGCATGCATTGATCATCTGATATATTCTAGCTACCACCACCATCCACAAGATAAATCTCGTAAAACCCTAGCCGCGTGCGCTGGTACTAGTACACAAACACGCGGTGCTCCTTCCCTGGACGTGTGGACTTTCGTAGAGGTGTGGCTATTATTGTTGCACTGCTGGTCATGATCTGATTGCGACATCGACTCTTCTTCCGCTGTTGCACTGTCACATCTGTGCGTCTAGTGGTAAATCTCTTGATCTATGATCTATTGCTTGCCAGCTTCTTGGGATTTTGGGTAAAATTGTTGAAATTGCGCTAGAGTAGTGAGCTCATTCTCCAACAGTTCGCTAAGATGAGGGAAGAGTTAGCTCATTCTCTAACAGTTCGCTAAGATGAGGGAAGAGTTAGGACAGTTGAAACAAATGATGCTGTCCAAGGCTGTAGATCCAGCTCCCCAAGGTGATGGTACCTCGGGGGTCGGCTGAGCAGTTGCTCTTCGAAGGTCCTCGCGGATCCGGTGGATCTATTTGAGGTATTACAAGCACTGAGCTATGCTCTTAAGTTGATGACATTCCCATTTCATTAGAGTTGTTTCGCTAACTTGTTTTAATTGTTACAAATTTGCAGAAGCCGGAGAGCTGCTGCCTAGTGACTCACCTAGGAGACCGACACGTAGTGATGCCCACGGATTTGTATATCCATCTGGGGAGGATGTCCAGATCTACTGCGTACCTCTGGAGTTGGTTCGCAAAGGTACAGGTGGACATGGCCCTCCCGGGCTACACCGATTTTCCGTTGCTAGTCCCAATGGAGGAAATGCAGACAGTTGTTGAGGCAGTGGGCTCCTACGTACAGTGGCCCAAGAAGTGTGTTATAATACAGCAGGTAAATCCTACCCATTTTAGTTTACAACCTACTTAATATACTCAACTTGCAAAATCTAACATACATGTTCATAAATTGAAGTGGCCTGCTGGCGTACTACCTGAGGACCCCACCCCTAGCGCAAGCATGAGGGATCTCTTCAGGCCCTCAACCCTCAAAGGACGACCTCAACCCCAGCCAGAGGATCCACACCTCCCAGGAAAGCCCCTTCTCCTACAAAGAAAGCCGTCAACACCCCGCCCTTGCCTTCAAAGGTACGCGCTAACTCCCCGGCAAAGGGCAAGGGCAAAGGCAAAGGGGAAAAGGGACAGTCGGATAGGCTCAAGAACGGGTTCCCACAAGTGGCGAAGGAAATTTTGTGTAAATTGGATCGCACAACCAGAGACCTCCACGAGTGGTACCTACACCAGGCCTGGCACAACTTGAACTTCCTAGTTCCCTTCAAGCCTGAATAGTTCCACCATGAGCCCAGGAGCATATCCGTGGCGCACAAGGATCTATTCGACCTCTTTAACAGGTGAGAACTTGGGATGTCCATCATATGGACTGGAGTCTTGTGAGTTTGCTGATCCTATATATTGTTGTAGTTCATTTAGTAAATGTAGTAACTTTCTGTGTAACATTAATGTCATCCTTTTGCATGCAGGTGCATGTACAGGCTGGCGTCAACGAGGGCGTCTGACAAGGTGGGTTTCCTCGACCTAGAGAAAATAAGCATCACAATGCTAGAGCAGGATGCAGCACACGCCGAGCAGTACATATCAAGGGCACTGCTGGCGCAGCAGGACAAGGAGTTCATTCTAGCACGGTACCACCAAAGGTTAGTACATTTCCTAGTAATTTAACTCAGTCTTGTATGTTACACCTTAGATATATACTTTAAGCGGTTCTCTTTTATGTACAATGTAGCGGCCACTGGATCCTCCTCCTCATCTGTCTGTGGAGGAATGAGGTGTACTACCTCGATTCAATGTGCGATAGGTTATCTAAGGAATACGTGATCAAGGGGAATATGGACACGTAAGTAACATGTTTGATTTAAATTTTGACCTCACTAGCTAATGATAACATATTAACCGGCAATACTAACTTAAATGCAGGGCTTTCAAAAATTATGTGTCCACTGGAGGGAGGCATGAGGCATCGGAGGGCTTCAAATTTCGTGGAAAGAATATGAGGTAATTAGTAAGGATCAAACTACTCACGAGTCTTTTAGTTTATGGTTAATTAGTTTATGGAAAGAATAACTAACATGTCTTCGCATATGCAATTATCTCAGTGCCATCAATAGCCAGAATCGTGGGAATGTGGGTTTTATGTGCTGCGCTATATGTATTGACGAGGATTGTTACCCGAGCTAGTTCAGAATAAATGCATGTCTGGTTCAAGGCAGATTTGAACCAAGTAAGTGTCCGTTGGTATGATATCAGATGGCCTGAGAAGCGCGGACACATGGTCACAGGCTTTGCGAGATTAGGCCACAGACAGTGCACGGTCAGGAGCCCGTAGGCGATGCGCAGACAGAAGGTCGCAGACAATACGCGGTTAGAAGATCGTGAAATACTCTCGACCAGGAGACACGGGGTTGCTTAGGCTTTACAACGAGCATATCCCGAGTACCCCGAAGATTCTTCCACGTGTGAAGACAACTACCAGGAGGTTAATATGTGTGGTTATCCCTTAATTGCATGTGTTAAGCCTGCGTGGAAGTTAAGTGCAGTTGCCAAAACTGCACCCAAGCAACCGTTCGAAGCCGTTGTGCATTGGCGCCCTTTCGACCAGTATAAAAGGGTGAGAGAATGCACCAAACGAGGATATGACACATCAGGAACAGATCAACATCGACAAGTTTCCATAGGCTAGTTTTAGTAGTGTTTTACATAATCACACGGAAAAGATCTTCACCTGTGATGATCTTTTCCACAACTTTGTAACCTTTTTCCTACACATAGTGAAATCACAACAAGACGTAGGGCTATTACTCCCACCATCGAGGGCCCAAACCTGTATAAATCCTTCTGTGTTCCAACTGACTTTGGCTCATCATCCCTTCCCAGAGAGACACCCTGAAAGGCCTCATAACTCACAAATTCTGCATAAGTTCGACTAAGAACCCCAAGTCCAAATCGTCGACATGTATGACCTAGTCAGGACAAACTTTGCCCAATTCCCTCAGGTAAGTATTTTAGCTAACTCAAATTTGAAAATTGAATGTGACGCTCAAAACTATGAAGTTAATTATTTCACACATGCATGCAGAGCGCCATGTCCAAAGACAAATACGAGAATGCAAAGATTAGAGAGGTGCGACAAATTTGGGCTCAATATGTGATGGACGAAGTGGCGGTCAACCAGCTGCCATGACTGGCTTAGCTCACTTGTTGTAATTTTTCTTTCTTTTCTTTTCGTCTACTCTATGTGAATTGGTGTTTTTTGTATTTGTATTGGTCTGTATGTGAGTAAATTGGATGTGTGAATAAATGTGAATAACTGTCCAATGTGTCAGTCTGTTCAATGTGTATTTGTGAATGTACCTTTTTTTGCATTTGTATTGTATTGTGTATCTAAGCTCATTCTAACGGCTAAATAACAAAGAAAGTTAGAAGAGAACAACATATTCTAACGGTTCACTACAACTCTCTGATAGAATACTATACCATCTTCTAACGGTTAACTAGTACTATCTATTAGAACATTACACTCTATTCTAATGGTTGTTTAGAGTAACATAGCATCATCTTCTAACGACCAATATTATGGTTGTTTAGCTAAACTCTTCTAACGGTTCCATAATATTGGTCGTTAGAAGATGATGCTATGTTCTAACGGTATAGTACGAACGACCATTACAATATAGTGTAATGTTCTAACGGATAGTACTAGTTAACCGTTAGACTATGGGTAGGCTTTTCTAACGGTTCTCTTAGAAAAACTGTTAGAATATTACAAAATATTCTAATGGTTCGGAACCGTTAGAGTAATGCTAGTCTTGTTCTATCATACCGATAACTAGCGGTACGAAAACCATTAGTAAAGGTGTGTTTTGAACCGTTAGAAGAAAGTATTTCTATATTAGTGAATAATTTGTACACTTTCACTTAAATAAATCAAGTGTTAGAAGCTCAAATGATGCAAATGAATGCCCACACTCTAGCACTTGCTCACACAATGATAGATGATGTGCACTAAGCACTTAGCCTCTCACAATTGTGCTAACTGAAGCAATTAGCTAATCTTTTTATGAATATCACTTGTGTACTCAAAGATACAACGATCTTGTTAGGAATATAAAATGAGGTGCCAAAGATACTCTCTCAATCAGTAAGAAGAATATATATAACCTCCACACACAAATCTAGTCATCAGAAGCACGCAGGAGAAAAAATCAATCATGCGGACAATCTGCATGAGATGCAGAGTCTTCGCATCTACTTCTTTGTGTCTAACGGCTATATAACGACTAGTATATCCATGCGCAAAGAGCCGTTGTAGGGAATCAATTTTACACAAGGACAATCCATATCCCATGCAGACAGTCTGCATGGATCTGTGCAGTTGGCAGTAAAACAAGTATAACTTTTGATTTAGAGATCCGATTGAGGTCCTTCTTGGCTTGTTGGAGAGATAACTCAAGGGGCTACAATTTTGTAAACAAAAGCAAGACCGAGATCAGCCTAGACATTTCTAGATAATTCAAAAATATTTATGCTGCCAAAATGTCTAGCACAAACATCCACGTCCATGCAGACAAACATGCGTACTGTCCACATAGTACAAAGATTTTTAGCCCGAAAATTTTTGAGCTATTACACAAACGTCCGCGTCCATACAATCATGCATGCAGACAATCCACATGCACTGAAAATTTTCAAACCTCCAATTTTAAGTCTACTTTTCAGATCTTAGCTCCAATTCAACAATATAGACTTGTTTTTTTAGCAATCCAAGAGGTGAATAAGCAATAGTGCAATATGATATGAATGCATTTGAGTTTCCACACTAGATTGACTCAAGTTACTAGTTTCTGGCCCCTCTTAATAGTATGGTTAAACTAGTAAAAAGAAACATATTAATCCAGTCAATCTCCAAACACCGAGACCGATAAAATTCTAACAAAATGATCCTTAATTTTCGATTTTACCTTCAGTGAAGTTTGACCTCATTCAAGGTGAGTCATATTAACATCATTCTCCATACGCCCTTACTTGCTTTCATCTCGCAATCCATTTTGAGACTATAACACATATACAGATTAAACCACGTTAGTTTCATAGTTAGGTTGTCATTAATCACCAAAATAATTACTCCCAAAGGAGTTGACTTAACAATCTCCCCCTTTTTGGTGTTTGATGACAAACCCACCTTCGATGAAACCACAAAAGTATAAAGATGAAATATACAGTCATATAGATCAACACATGATATGAAATAAGCACAAGATCCGTACTAGTCATGTCATGATAATGATTAACACAAGCTTGATGCAATGACATGATGATGCAAACATGGATGACTAATATGATGAGCTCCCCCTTAATATATGCATAGATATAAAATCACAACAAAGGAGACATCAAATTCAAATACAAGATAAGAAAAATCCAAAATAAAGGTGTCAACGATTTGGACTCTAGGGTCCTTCTATCGATTTTATGCAAAGAAGAATGTGATGAAGAAATGGGACCAACCAGACAAGTTCTCATGATGTTCAAAGTATCTATGAATCTAAGACACAGGAAGGAATTATCTAGGTTCGGGTCCTCTTAGAAGAGTAACAACGCTACGTCCTGTGTATTTGACTATGTGGAAAAAGAGTTACAAAGAGGTTGTTTACACTAATCCTATCTTTGCTAAGCCTAGTCTTCTCTCTGTCTTTGATCGTCCCCCTGATCCTTCCATTGAAGGCCTTCTTATACTTGCCGAAGAGGTCGTCGGCTGTCCTCCTAAAGGCATGCCCCACGATCTCTCTTAACCGCTCCGAAGTGGTAGCTGTGAGGTCGTGGGTACCTGGTAGTTGCCATAGATCATGAGTACGCAGCAATTTGGCACACTTGACTCTGTCGTCGTGGAATTACCTTACAATCTTAACCTCCTTCGACAATTACCTTGTCAGGGACTTATGATTATCCCGAGATTAATCATAAGAATCATGGTAAGGTAATGATAAGGATGATCGCGTACTGCGACAACCTTGGTAACCAGATCGAACCTTGTATCTTTGACAGAGTTTGGTCGTAGGATGATATCTCTGTGACCATACTGTCTTCGGATATAGCATTAGATATGGTTTTTAAGATAATAAGTGTCTTGAATTTGCGCAAAATAAGTGTGTTTTTTGAGTTATATCCAGAATACCCTTGGATTACCCGATGTCCTTCATTCTGACCCTTGTTGACCATAGGCTAGGACTGCGGCCATAGTCATGTCCCACCATGGGACGCTTGTGCGACCATGGAGGCCTAAGAACAGCTAACAATCCTCGTCAACTAGCCCCCGAATTTGAAGTGCCAAAGGCCCACTTTAATGGTGTGTCGCTTCGAATTCTTAACAGTGTTTCGTCGCTTTGAATTCCCACATTGTAACATGCTGCTGAGTGCTTCGATACATCTCGGGGAATGAGCTGCAAGCACTAGGGAGGATCTTGAGGTTTCTGCGCTGCGCCCTAGGTTGGGACTTCGAAGCGTCGCCTGGGTTAGTATTTATATAGTCGTTCCTTTGCTGTTGAATTTCTATCTTCTTCACAAATCTCTCTAAGTCTCAAGCCTTTTGTCTCCCTGACCTTCTGTGCCAATGGCATCCCCGAATCAAGAACGGTTCAGTGAGGAAGTTGGAGAAGAGAATGTTGAGGCTTTGGGAGTACGAGGAACTAGTGTTACACCTTCGTCTCAAGAGGTAATCCTCTCTTGGTAGATTGGTGCAAGCTTCTTCTTGGAATGTAGCTTTTCTAAGGTCTTTTGCCTTATGCAGCCGCTTGACAGTTTGCTTGTTTTGAGAAAATGAGGTGGCAATGATCTTGGATCATCTGGGGGATCTTCATCGAAGAGGCCGAAGCAGCTTGATGAGCTAGCTGCATACCAGGCTTCACCCCAACCAGCCTCTGCGACTATGGCTCAGGTGCCGCCCATAGCCACACAAGCTTCTCCTCGTTCTCCCTCCTCAACGCAGGATGGGGAAGCTCTAGGCCTTTCTGAGGCCACTTCAACCTTGTCTTCCCCGATAAGAACTCTCGATCTTCTGGGCTTATCCTTTTTAGTAGATCCTTACCTTGGAGTAAGTTGATGATTTTGTATAGGGAAGCGAATCCGGGGAAGAGCTGGACAAGGTGAAGGCCGAGCTGAGGGCCCTCCAGGAGGAGCACAAGCGCCTTGAGGAGAAGTACACTCGGTGGGGGCTCGACCTGGATGACTTCTTCAAGGGCGTTGAGCGTTTGAAGGCAAGTTTTGACCAGACTAGGGATAACGCGAGGCTGGCTCGACAAAAGGAGCAGCTTGTTCGCGAGGAGAAGCATGCCACGAATGTAACCATCACCGGCTGTGGTCTCACCATGAAGGATACCCTCACAAAACTGAGGGAGGTCGTGGGGCTTCTCGAAGCATATGTGGTGGATCCTAAGAAGGACAACTTGTCGCTGGAGGTGTCCTGCGTCCTGGCTGCAAGTCAAGCTGACTTTATTTTAGATGCAGCTAGGGCTAAGGCTGATCCTTAACCTGGCCCTTTGTATATTTACTTTTTGTTTTTTGTAAATTTTTTTGTAAATAATGAAAAATATTAATAAAGAATTAGTTTTCACTCATGTCAATTTTTTAATTTATATTCATGAATTATGTCCAAAACTTTCTTAGACTCATGTCTTATCTCTTTCCATAGCTCTTGGTGACCATAGAAAGGTATGCGCGCTATGTGTGATCACGAAATGACTATCGCGATCATGGAATGATTATCACAGGGCGGTCATGTGCGGTCATGAGAGAGGCAATCTTTGTCTACTAGCCCCCGAAGTCGAAGTGAAAAGGCTTTCTTTTAACTGGAAACGGTGTTTTCGCTCTAAAAAGGCATTTAAGTTTCTGAAAAGGTGTCTTTTCAGTTTGTGTAAACCTTGTTTTGAATTGTTTGTGTTCGTTTATGTTGTCATTATGTGCGAACAGTGCTATGTGATGGGTTTGTTTGGTTTTCATACATGTTGTAGGTATACCAGAGTTATAGTACGCTTGCGGCAAGGATGGGCCATCAGAGTAGTGCTTAGGGAGGAGCCGGAGACTTTACTGGTCTGAGAGATGCCGGAGGTACTAGAGACTTTAACGCTCTACATGACTAATCCAACACTCGGATATGACGTTGCACCGAGATTGTTGAAGTAGCTCGAGCTGGTCGAAGTTTGGAGGTTGCCGGTCGGGGTCCGGAACGGGAGAGACTTCTCGGCATGTGGTGAGCTATTCAACATCGAGGTGGACATGTGATGGCATTATGACAAGCACAAGTGGTTCTCATGATGCCCGAGGAATCACCAAGATGGTCTATGGACTCCGCGTGGAAGTTTATGCAAAAGATTTTATTTACAAGCAAATTCTGCACTGATCTAGACTTGTTCTCAGAAAGGAGTAAACAGAAAAGTTGTAGATCAAGAAGTTAGATCTCCAACGGATCCAAGAACATCAAAATCAGAGTTCAGATGATGAATTTATGACTGTTTTAGTGTCTGCTGTTCAGAAAATACTGTAATTCTAAAATTGTAAATCCGAAAATTATATAAATGATTGTTTAGAGTTGAGCCGAATTGAGCTTCGGACCCAACCTCCACTAGCTGCTAGTTTAGTCCCACATTGGTTGTGAAGATTAGTCTTAAGTGGGGTTAGCTCTATATAAGAAGGGAGAGTGCTAGGAGAGCACTCATCCCTTTGAGAGAGTGTTTTTGGCTATTGTGTTTAACCTTTGAAACTTTTGTATTTTTGATCCTTTTCTTTGTTCTTGAATATTTTATAAGTTGTTATCTTCTCTCTCTTTCTTGATTGTTTAAATTTTCATATATACTTGTTTAAATACTCGCAATTGGCTGTTTAAATACTCGCAATTGATTGTTTAAATACTTGCAATTGATTGTTTCTTTTTTTATTTCTCCTTTTCCTTTTTTTGTTATGGAGTTTTTTGGATATCAAGCGAGGTGGTGCTATGATTGGGGATAGCTATATTTGAGATATCCGAGCACCCCTAGCATCTTTATACCTTCTCTTGTTTCTTTTGCTTGCCTCTTGGGAATTTATTTTGCAAAACTGATTCACCCCCCTCTCGGTTCGCCATCCTGGTCTCTCAGTTTGACTTCCTGTTGAACGTTCGTGGGATTGTGAGTGCGCGTGTCAGGTTTGTTTTGACGTGCATTTAATGCAAAAGACATCTTTTGCCACGTGGCGTGAACAGAGATGAAGGACCCGAGGGAAGTGGGTTTTTGAAACCTTCGTCCTGAGCTCTATCATCACATAGAATTCGCATAATAAGCCCTAAAAACCCTCTTTGGTTTTCTTGTGTGTTCCATCAGCCATCGTCCTCAACAAACTCTCATCCTTGTCGGGTCGTGAATCATTGAAGTCGTGGAGCCGATCCCTACATCGCAACGTTGAGAGCTTGATGGCTCTAGAGAAGGAGGAAATGCTTCCTTCGAGAGCGCTGATCTCGTGGCGTCCAGCCAGAGAGGAAGAAACCCCAGTGGTGAAGGAGGACGAACTGGTGGTGTTTGAGGATTTCCTACGGTGCGGATTCCAGCTTCCTGAGAGTGATTTCCTGTTGGCCGTCTTAGGACACTTTGGCCTGGAATTGGTAAATCTTCATCCCAATTCTGTGTTAATTTTGGCCATCTTCCAGCATTTGTGCAAGGCATACGTGGGAGTTTTGCCCAGCGTTCCTCTATTCCGTCGATTTTATTTTTTGTCTTGGTCGAAAAGCCCCAATGCCACTGGGTGTGTATACTACTAACTAAGGGAGAAAAAAGACTACCCCTTGCTTCCTCTTCGCGACTGTGTGCATGGATGGAGCCAATGATGGTTCTATTGCGTGGCTCTTGAAGAGAGCCACCTCTGGTTCAAAAATCGGTGACCAGAGAGGAGCAATGAGAAAGAATCTGCTTTGGAGTTGAACGAGGAGATGCAGCAGCAGGCCCAGGTGATTCTCCACCTGGTGCGGGCGGGCTTGATGGCCCGGGATGTGATTCGAGACTTCATGAAGAACCAGATCAGCCCATTAAAGAAAAGAGAGTACCCAGCCTGGGAGGTGTGCTCAATAGAAGACAGCACCTTGGATTATAATAAAGGTACTCATTCTTTCATGAATATCTTGATAACTCATGCAGCCTTGTGTGAGCGAGCTGTGTGATTGTCGCAGGTTTGCCATTGGCCGAGGTCGAGAGGAGGACAAATGCTCTTATAAGGCCGCACTGCGCTACCTCAGAAGGAGATGTGGGCAAGCCAAGTCCACAGAGTATGGTTGGCGGTAACGATGACCTGGTCCAAGAGCGTCGAAGAGTAAGTTTTATTCGGTAAACTTTGCTCATGCTGATGCATGGACAACAATAGTGAAAGAAGGTCTTTTTGATTGATGTAGCTGCTCGAGGGCCGAATGGTGGGGACCAAGAGGCCCATGGATGATGAAGGCCCTTCTGGCGGTTCCTCAAAGAGGGTGAAGAGGACCCCGTAGTCCAAGGGACCGACCCCGTCGAAAACCAAAAAGCCTAAGGCACCAACCCCCAGCAAGGCCAAGGTTTTGAAAACTTCCAGGGCGGTTTCATCCAAGGCCACTACGACCGGTTTGAAGGCGTCCGCAGTAAACATCCCTACCCCTTATACCCTAATAAGCACGATGGGGAATTATGTCTTGCTTGTATAGGGGGAAGGAAGCGAGGAGGAGGAGGAAGATGAAACTCCCCTAATCCTTTGGAGGAGAAGGTTGGTACAGCCTCCAAAGAGACCTGCATCCAAGGCAGTCTCCTCGCTGCTGTCTCCCCAAAGTGGGTGTCGAGTTCCCGAAGTCTGTTGGGACTCAGTATCAGGTATTTATGTGCTTCTCTAGCTAAGTCTCATTGCTTAGTTAGGAATTCTTATTAATTATGAATTGAATGTACATGACTCCCTCGATCACGGCCGTAGTGACTGCAACGAGCGAATCGGAGCCCGCCATGGTTGGGGGGGGAGAGACTACCTCAGTAGGTGTTTCTACCATGGGTGGTATTGCGGTAGAACCAGTGGCTACTATAGAAGCCACTGTTGCCATAGGAGACGTACTGTTGCCAGATGTCGTTGACAAGGTGGTTGTAGATATGCTGTGTATCGAACCCGTCAATGACGAGGAAGCAAAGGTCGCAGCGGCGATCGCGACCATGAAAATGGCTATACAGGTAGATACACTTACCATTCCGTTGGTTGAAGAGACCATGCTGCCTACTGATCCGCAATGCCCTGCACCGGAGATAATCGCAGAAGCTCAAAGCTCTAGGTAGGTGCGCGATGGCTTTGCTTCATCGAGCTGAGGGGTTGGATCTGAAAAGTTCCTTGAAGATCTTTTGGGGTAAGCGGAATTCTGACACTAGGTCAATCAGTTTTCAATTGAATATTCCTTAAGGTATGCTTAATGTTCTTTGGCAGAACTCTGCTCACAGCACGACCATGGTTGGTATGCTAGTAGAGCAGTTCAAGGTTGTTCAAGCAGAACGTGACTTCATAAAGCAATAAGTGTCTTGCTTTACCTTTAGCCCTTATGATGGACTGGAATGACAATCTTTGGGTATTGTTGCAGGGAAAACTCTGCTTTACTAAAAGAAACTGCCACAGTGTGCAACAATGAAGAAGTTGCAGTGGCCAAGGCTTTGAGGGAGAACAATAAAAAAAAACTCTCAGACGCCCTCACATCCTTGGAGGAGAAGGCATGGACATGTGATCTTCTCCAAGGGGAAAAAGAGAATCTTGCGTCGGTGTGCAGTAAAGTGCAAGCGGATGCTGATTGTAAGTTCATTTCAGGAGAAATCATCATTTCTCATTTGAACTTGAGAATATATGATATTGAATGTGTTTCCTTCTGATCAGGTCAAAAAGAAATAAGTCGTAAGCTGACCGAGGAGAAGGATCAATTAGAAGAGAAGTTTATCAGGCGAGGACATGACCTCGAGAAACTTCATGATATTATTAACCACCTCCAGTTGGCCAATGATAAGGCCAAAGAGAAGATAAAATCAGCTCTCAACGAGAAGGAGAATTTGGAAGAGAACATCAAAAATTGTAGTCTCGTTGGGAAAAATACTCTGGCCAAACTGAAGGAAGTTGTGAACTCATTTGATGCAAAAATTGTCAACCTGGAGGGGGATGACTTATCACTTGATGAGCCTTGCAACCTGGTCACCACCCAGTATGACTTGCCTTTCACTAATATTCCAGAGTTTGTGAGGAAACACAAGGAGGCACTGAAGACTGGTGTCAGCGAAGTGGCCTCTGCTATACTCTGCAAACTAAGACATAACCATGGCTCGACATTGGATTTGAGGCCAGTGGTGGAAAACATTGTGTTTGACAGCGAGGATCAACTGGATGCGACCAGGGCCAAGGTCAAAGTTCTTGTAGAAAAACTACTACATGATCTCGACCTTCCTTGATGTATTATTTGTTATTGTACCTCCTGAGAGGTTGACAATGGCAATATAATACCATGATTTTATCTCAGTTGTCGTACCTTGCAAATACACATGATTAGTATGATTAAAAAAAATTATGTGAACTGCATGAACTTGAAAACTGAAACTTAATGTTACAATCATATTCCCTTAGCCCCCTCTTGCAATCTATGATATTAAAGATAGAATATCATGATGGCAGGATCAGGATGTTGAGGTTTGAAATCAGTGGGAACGAACAAGTAAGTCCTTAACGCGTTAAGAAACAGCTTACAAAAGGATGGAACTAGATATCATTAAATGATCGGCTTAGAGAACACATTAATATAAAGTCATAAGGTTATTGCTAACTGACAGCCACCCGAATGATCAGAAACATGCTATTTAGTTTCTAAGGCGTTGAGAAATGGCTTACAAAGAAATGTCTTATCTAGATGCGACCATGAGATCAGTCAGCGAATCCACTTAATCGTCATATTAAGGAGCTCAGGGCAATCAGCCCCCGGGCGTGACTCAGAGTAGGTAAAATGGGAATGTAATCATAACATAAATGGAAAATGTATTAATAATTGAAAAGGGAAAAGGAAAACTTACACGTAAAACTTGCGTAGTTGGTCAATGTTCCATGTATTGGAGAGAACTCTACCGTCTTTCATAGCCAATCGACCCGATCCAGGTCACAGCATTGGGACTATAGTGTAGGGACCTTCCTATTGTGGGGAGAATTTATTGCGATTAGACTTTTTTTTGATCTTTCTCAAAACCAAATCTCCAACGTGATGGCTACGTGGTCACACCCTTTTGCTGTGATATTTACGTAGGGTTTGTGAATATGCTGCAGATCGAAACAATGCTTGATTGTGCTTGTCTTCCAGAAGGGTGAGTTTGTTTTCATGTGTTTCGATTGAATTTGTGGTATCAAAGTTGGTCACGCGAGGAGAGCCAATTTGTATCTCTTGGCAACATGGCTTCGGCGCTGAAAACTAGTTGAAAAGGCGTGTCACACGTTGCTCTACTAGATGTAGTGCAAATTTCCCATAGAACGGAGTAGAGTTCTTCTACGCAAGCCCCCGAGCGTATCTTAAGGCGGTCAAACATGTGTTTCTTAACCCCTTGAATTATTTTCCCGTTGGCACGTTCAACTACCCCGTTGCTTTGCGGATGAGCAATGGAGGCAGAACAAACTTTGTTTCCGATGTCATCACAATAGTCGAGGAAAAGACCACTAACAAATTAAGAACCATTGTCTGTTATGAGGCGATTTGGGACACCAAACCTTGTCACTATGTTCTTGTGAAAAAAACTTTTGCGCCATAGTGGTGGTAATGGTGTGGACTGGTTTAGCCTCGACCCATTTGTTAAATGTGTCAATGGCTACGATCAGGAACTTGTATCCATTGACGGCCTGGGGCATTGGTCCCAGAATATCTATGACCCATACGGCGAATGGCCATGTTAATGGGATAGTTTGTAATGCATATGCTGACTGATGAGTTTGCCAAATTGACACTGGGGGCACGTCTTGACCAAATGTTTGGCATCATTCAGTGTCGTAGGCCAATAATACCCTTGTCGAAAATCTTTTCGACCAATGTTCGTTAGGATGCATGTGTGCCGCACATGCCTTCGTGAATTTCTCTCATAAGGGATTTGCCTTCTTGCTGAGGTATGCAACGCATGACACTACCACAGAAACAAACATCCAGGATGGCATATCACAGACGGTTATGAACTTTTTAACAGAAAACTGTCTGTGAAGGCCTGTCGGGAGAAAATGTTAAGTTATCACAGACGGTTTTGAGATCAGAACCGACTGTGATAGTCCGACAGACAATTTTGACCTTGGAACCGTCTGTGATATTCTAATTATCAGAGACGATTCTGAGCTCAAAACCGTCTGTGATAATGCTGGACTATCACAGTTGGTTCTGACCTCAGAACCATTTCTGATAATGATTATCACAGACGGTTCTATGCTCAGAACCGTCTATGATAATCGCGTCCAATTCTAATATGTCACTGTCTAGTTTATTTTTTTCATCATATCTTCTTCATAAAAACTCGGATTTTCACATTCTTATATTTTCTAGAAACACCAGATCGTGCTCTACAACTTTTCTGTTGAGGTCGAAGTCAGATTCGGCATCCATCTATGAGATATTGGGCCGTTAATGTCGATGGCATATAGTTTGAATCTAATAGATCTGTTTCGGTATTTTCATCATAATTCTTTCATCCGAACTCAGATTGAGATAAATTTATACTTTCTGGAATTGTTGCAAGAAATCCCACAAAAAATTTTCTGGGGTAATCTTCAAATTCAGCCATTTTCATCACCCTAAAATTTGGGCAAAGTTAGTTGTGTAATTTTCAAACTCTAGTCCAATTCGAATTCAAATTACTCAATCTGAGACAGTTTTGGTAAAATTGCCATATCTTTTGATTTCCAATACCGTTTTTGACGTTCTTATACTTTTTGGAAAGATAAAAAAATCCTCTACAATTGGTGTTGACCAGATCCTCTAATTCAGAGTTCTTGGGGCCCAAAATTGCTAATCATTATCAAAGACGGTTTTGAGCTCAGAACCGTCTGTGATAAGCATTATCAGACTTTGCGACTTTGCAATTATAAAATTTAAGGCAGGCTTTGTCCCCCTCATTCCACACTTTGTGACTTTTCACTTCACTTGCCCTAAGTCAAAGCGGTACACTTTGTGACACTTCACTTCATTTCCACCATTCTACACCGCGGCGCCACTATAACCCTAGATCCACACCGATCTGAGCTCGACTACGCCACCACCACTCCATTGCCCACCATCATCTCGTCAGCCACGTCTCATGGGCCGATGATGACTACAAGCAGCTCCCTCAACAACGACCATCCGACGACCACTTCTTCTTCCTCGGCCACGAGACAGCCGACGGTTTCAGCACCTCTTCGGTTTTGGTTGAGCTACGACGGCCTCCTCCAGCAGCTTCCTCAAGTTCTTCTGCGACTGCGTTCTTCAGCACCATGGCATCATCTCTCCTTCAAGCCTCGGTGACAATTCCCTCTCTTAAACACTCTCTCCCCCTGCTCCTTGTTTCCTATATGTTGTAAAGTGACTACTTTGTAGTTGTGTGATGAACAGCTGAATAGTGAAAATTAAAATATTGTGTGAACTGAATCTTAGTTGATAATTGTTTATGTTGAATCTGTTTGACCCATTCTCTGTTTGAATGCTGCCAATTCTTAGTTGATAATTTTTTATGTTTAATTGAAGCTCTTAGTGAATTTGATTGCAAATTTAAAACTCTGTGTTGTCATTGGTATCTAAAATCTGTGTTTTGGCTATTAACTATGAACAGACTTATGAACTCTAAATTCAGTGTTTATGTGATGATTCAGTGATTTATATTTGAGCTAAAAACCATATGTGATAATGATTATCAATTTTGGGCCCCAAGAACTCCAAATTAGAGGATCTGGTCAACACCAAAGTTGTAGAGGATTTTTTTATCTTTCCAAAAAGTATAAGAACATCAAAAATGGTATTAGAAATCAAAAGATATGGCAATTTTACCGAAGCTATCTCAGATTGAGTAATTTGAATCCGAATTGGACTAGAGTTTGAAAATTATACAACTAACTTTGCCCAAATTTTAGTGTGATGAAAATGGCCGAATTTGAAGATTACCCCAACAAACTTTTTGTGGTATTTCTCACAACGATTCCAGAAAGTATAAATTTATCCCAATCCAAGTTCGGATGAAAGAATTATGATGAAAATACTGAAACGGATCTATTAGATTCAAACTATACACCATCGACATTACGGCCCAATATCTCATAGATGGATGCCAAATCTGACTTTGACCTCAACAGAAAAGTTGTAGAGCACGATCTAGTGTTTCCAGAAAGTATAAGAATGTGAAAATCTGAGTACGTAGAAGAAGATATGATGAAAACAATGAACTAGACAGCGACAGATTAGAATTAATTGGACGCGATTATCATAGACGGTTCTGAGCTCAGAACCGTCTGTGATAATGATTATCAGAGATGGTTTTCAGCTTAGAACCGTCTCTGATAATGATTATCAGTGACGGTTCTGAGCTCACAACCGTCACTGACAATCATTATCACAGACGGTTCAGAACCGTCAGAACCGTCAGTGATAATACTCGGACTATCACTGACTCGAATATCATTGACGGTTTAGAACCATCTATGATGACTGTTTTGAACCGACTGTGATGTTGTATTCTGTAGTAGTGTGAGTACGCCTTGCGTTCTCTTTTTGTACATGGTTCCTTCGACTAGTTTGTACATGCATGCTTTTCTAACTAACCGATCAGCATCGGTTTCATCCTCAAGAAAGGTCCCATGCGTAAGATAGATTCCCAATGGTTTGATCCAATCTGCTTCTTGCTCGAGGGCGGCAATGTTAGTCATCGCCTCGGTTGTCTTACTGATCAAGGAATATTTTAAGTGCTCGATGAACACTCATGCCAGAGCGGATGCGCGTGAGGACCCAAGTTTCGATAACTGGTCGATGAGAGTATTTTTTCTTCTCAGAACAAATTGGACTTCAAAATTTCTGAAGTATTTTTCCAATTTCCTCACCTCACCCAGGTATCGAGCCATTGTCATGTCGGTGGTGATGTACTCCTTGTTTACCTTGTTTATGACTAATTGTGAGTATCCCCTCACCACTAGCTGATGGACTCTAAGGGATTTGACTGCTTGACGCCCAGCTAGAAGACCTTCATACTCTGCCGCGTTTTTTGTTGCAACAAAGTGGAGTTGTATGAGATACTGGAGTTGGTCTCTCTGGGGCATGATTAAGACCACTCCAGCCCCCAAGTTCAAAAAACCGCGAGAACCATCGAAGTACATCATCCAAAGGTTGTTGGTAGACAAATCTGTCGGCTCTTGTGGGAGTGGTTTGGGATTAGTCCATTCGACCACGAAATCGGCAAGAATTTGAGACACTACCACAGAAACAGACATCCAGGATGACACATCACAGACGGTTATGAACTTTTCAATGGAAAACCGTCTGCAAAGGCCTGTCGGGAGAATATGTTCAGTTATCACAGTCGGTTCTGATATCAAAAAACCGTCTGCAAAGGCCTGTCGGGAGAATATGTTCAGTTATCACAGTCGGTTCTGATATCAAAAAACCGCGAGAACCATCGAAGTACATCATCCAAAGGTTGTTGGTAGACAAATCTGTCGGCTCTTGTGGGAGTGGTTTGGGATTAGTCCATTCGACCACGAAATCGGCAAGAATTTGAGACACTACCACAGAAACAGACATCCAGGATGACACATCACAGACGGTTATGAACTTTTCAATGGAAAACCGTCTGCAAAGGCCTGTCGAGAGAATATGTTTAGTTCATCACATGGTTGTACATTATAAGCAAAATTCATATTTGAGCAAATGTACACTCGATTAACCATGTACTTTCCATTATCATTATATTTGCCTATAATATGAAAAATGTTTCTTGATAAGCAAGGAAAATTATATGGATCAGTAAGTCTCTCCTCTAAATTGTCTAGATCACATAGAACATCAAATTCAATATAACCCAGAATATTTAAAGAAGACAACAATTTCAGCTCATCATTTTCGTTTGCAACGTGAACAACATGTTTATTTTGAGCACAAGTGTTATTATGTTCCAAAGTAAGAGTAACATGTTCATTCACTAGTTGTGGCATGAATATAAGTGAAGCATTATCACACAACTCTTCTTTATCCCAAGAAAAATCGAGCAAATCTTCTTGTGACAAAGGGAAATCAGCAACTGGTTCCACAATTTGTTGCTCTAACAAAGCATGATTCGTGGAAAGTTTCAGCACATCAATATCGTTCTCATCTTGAATGAGTGTGGTACCTTTTTCATTACCTTTGTTTTCCTTCTCAGCTGATGTAGGTACATCTTCAGTTGTAGGTGATGGAAGCAGGGGTGCTGCAACAAGCATCTCTTCATTCTCCTCATTCTCAATTTGATCATGTGCACTTGCCTGCAGAACGTTAGTCGTGCAAGGATACACACCATTCTTGCAAACAGATGTATTAATTTTCCGTACAACTTTCTTACGTTTTATTTTATTTTCAGCTGCACAAGCAAGAGCAAATATTTGCAACAGAGAAACATATTCTTTATCAATAACAATATTGTATATTTTCTCATTAAGTCCACGTAAGAATCTAATCTCTTTTTCTCCATCAGTTTCTTCTAAATCACATCGAGACATGCATATCTGTAACTCTTGATAGTACTCCTCTACAGATTTTCTACCTTGATTCAAGCATTCTAATTTCTTATGCATATTACGTTTAAAAGAAGGAGGAACAAAACGTTGACGCATAGCTTCTTTTAACCTAGCCCATGTGTCAGGTTGTAAGCGGAGAGTAGCAAGTTCATTCCACCAGATGATAGCAAAGTCTTTAAATTCACTAGTGGCTTGCCTAACCCAATGGATTTGAGGAACTTGATGGGAATTAAATTTTTGTTCAACTATCATCTCCCAATCAAAGTAAATTTCACCATCATATGCACCATAAAAAGAAGGTAAGGCTATTTTACCATTGGCATTGTCACCTCCATTATCTTTCCGATCGTGATTCCAGCGTTGATATAGTTGTACATTTTCCCCAATGATCCATGAACCTGCCATTGTCAGTAGAAAACAAAAGATAACACAAAAGTATTATCCCTATCAACTACTAGGTTAGATCTCACGCTCTCAAGCAATCTTACCAAGTTCTTACCCGGTTCTTACCAACATAGCGAGGGACGGTGCAACCGGTGGCTGGTTCGTGACACCGTGAGGGCGTGATGAAGCGATGCAAGGGTCAATAACCTGTGCTGATCAGAAGGATGTATTTGTGGAGCTTGGATATGCAATATTTAGTAGCAAGGAATATGCAATCATCGAAATCAGAATAGCAAAGCTGAATAAATATCCAAAGTACTTGTCAAAGTTGCTGGCCTAAACTCGTTCTCAGACCTAGCTCAAGCACGCAAAACGAATGACGTAACACTGTCGATACAAAGGATACAAGCACTTTTGATTTTTTTTCCTTGCTTTTTATTTATTTATTTTTTTTTATCTTTGTGCGGCTTCTTTTTTTTGCACTTGCCTTTTTCACCTTTTTTTTTTAAATATCAATAGTGCCGCATATGAGAGATTACAAGATATATACACAAACACTCAATTTTCTCTCGCTGGAAAACAGATCTACTATGCAGAAACTTCCTATGCTGTTTTCGGATTTTTGGAGGCCTCAAACGCTAAAACGTATAACAGAAAAGTTGTAGATCGTTTCGTGTTGATCAATTTGCATATATGGAACACCAATTTTGGATAACGGATCTAGGCGATATGGGCCCCGCAATACAGTCTGTGTAGGAAATCCGAAATCAACCAGATTCACTTTCAACGCGATTTCGGACTTGAAAACGGCGTTTCTAGAACTTCTCACAATGGACAAAGTTGTAGAGAATTTTCGGAGCTACAATTTAGACTCTGAATTTGTCCAATTTGGTGTTCAGACGAAGGAGATAAAAGCAAAATACCGAACTTGACAGATTGACACCCGATTTGGACGCGGCGGCGACGACGACGTGATGGCGTTAGACTCGACGTCAAGATGCAAGACTCAAACTAGATCAAGAACTTACTCTAAACCAGCAACAAGACGATGACGATGGATACAAATTCAACAACGCGAAACTGAAAACGAAATCGCGAAGGGCACAAAGTGGCTTGGACGATGGATATGACGGTGAACTCAAATATTTTTGTAGGGCAATTTTCTGGACTCTAGGTGAAAGATGAATAATGAACAAAGGGGATGCAAGTATACCTGACGGGCAACCGAGGCTCTGATACCACTTAATGGGAACGGGGATGCCCGAACTTCCGTCAGGTGGAGGATAAGTCGATTAGGCGGCGCGAGACACACACGATCCGGCTTCTTGATCGGCACGATCAAAACCCCTGCAATCGCAGCACCACGCGTCCTCTGGTTATCAACCGTGCGCTGCCCGGTTAACCTCGCCACGAAGGCTAATCCCTGCCAGTGAATCGAGAACACAAGCAAGAACAAGAAAGATGCAACTGAATTTGCAATTGAGGATGAAACTCACGAGTTGGGGTCTCACAAACCGATGAACGGCGACACTGTTCAAAGACAGAATTGATCTAAGCAAAACCCAAGTCTAAACGGCAGCCATGGCGGCCATATATATACTGTATGGGGCGGCCAAGGGGTGGAGGAGGAAACCCTAGGGGTACATGGGCCTTGGGCCCAAAGTGGAGCGTCGCAGCGCACATCAGATTCTGGTTGTAATCTTGTTTTGACGATTCCTCTTTATCCGTAAGGAATTTGGACATGGGACTGGATCCGTTGGAAACCTCTCGTCATTCTCTTGTCCGTAGAGTCCAAGAACGTCAAAAACGGACTTCGTATGTGGCCTGTACGTCCGTTTGAAGTTGGACTACGCGCAGATGGCCGAACCGGACTGGCGGATGAATTGAGCTCTCTTGTGGGCTGGCCTTGGAGCGACATGGCTTGTGCGACCTTAGAGGTGTAGAGGCGCCTTTCTTGAGCACGTCTTGTGTTTGGGGAGGTGGCCAAGGTGGAGGCCGAACTTGTGGCGGCGACAGCACAAAATCCAGACGACGTACGTGCTGCCAGCTTTCGCGTCCTGGCCAAGGTGGCGGACGATGACATCTTGATGACCACCATGTTGATGTCGTCTTGGTCATAACCATGATGTACATGGTCTCATCACCTGTGATAATATATATACAATCGGTTCTGAACTCAGAACCAACTGTGATAGTGTAGTATTAGAGACGGTTCTAGGTCAGAACCGACTAAAAAGTGCTGGCGCTTCGATTTCTCAACTGTGTTCATTTCTGTCTCCGATCTTCGTGCGCGGCGCCTAGGCGAACACGAAGCGTCGCTTTGGAAGTTCTATAAATAACTCGACAGTGGAATAATTGTCATTTACTTTACAAGTTTTATAATTCTCAAACTGTTTGACTCCTTAGCTTCTCTGCGCCAATGGCATCCTCGATGGCATTGTCAGCCTCGCCCTCCCCGGTAAGAACTCTCAATCTTTTGGACTTACCCCTGTATTGTTAATCCCTGTTCAGTACATTCTTGACCTGTTGATTTGCGCAGGGAAGGGCAGCCATGGAAGACTCGGGCAAGGTGAAAGCCAAGCTGAGGGCCCTCCAGGCGGAGCACAAGCTCCTTACGGAGAAGCACACTCGGCTACGGCTTGACCTGGACGATCTCTTCCAGCGCATTCAGCGCATGAAGACGGATGGTGACAATGCTAGGGTGAGGACGAGGCGTCTTCGCGAGGAGAATAAAGCCACGGATATGACCATCGCTGGCTACGGTTTTACTATGAAGGATACCATCGCGAAGCTGAGGGAGGTCGCAGGCCTTCTCGACGCGGTAGTAGTTGATCCTAAGAAGGAAAACTTGTTGCTGGAGGAGTCCTGCATCCTGGCTGCAAATCAAACTGACTTTATTCTAGATGCAGCCAAGGCTAAGACCACTCCTTGACCTAGCATTCTGTATTTTTACTTTTTTTTTAAGTGATGAAAAAAAATTAATGAAAACTTTGTTCTTATGTCAACTTTCCAATTTTTCAGCATGTTCTTGGACTGCATGCTATCTTCCCTCTTTCTTTATACTGTGTTCTTATGTCAACTTTCTCAATGTGCTTTGAATATCACAGACGGTTCTGAGGTTTCGTCTGTGATAGTCACATTACAGACAGTTTTTATATAAGGACCGACTGTGATAGCCCCAACAGTGACTGACGCTTCGAATTCTCAACTTCTTTCAATATCACAGACGGTTTTTAACTCAAAACCGTCTGTGATAGTAACATTACAGATGGTTTTTATGTAAGGACCGACTGTGATAGTCCCAATAGTGATCGACGCTCCAAATTCTCAACGGTGTGTTGTGTCATTTCGGGTTCTGATGTTTGCGCGGCGCACTAGCCTGGGAACATGAAGCGTCGCCTTGGAAATTCTATAAATAGCTTGTTTCTCATTAATGATGAAAAAAATTAATTAAAAATTTGTTCTTATGTCAATTTTCCAATTTTCCCGCACGTTCTTGGAGAAAAAGAAGTGGAACGGTTCGACCTCCAGGGAGGAAACAAGTATTTGTAGAAGTCAAACGGTTCAAAATTCCAGGAATATTACAGACAGTTCGGACATCAGAACCGTCTGTAATAGTAAAGTAGATGGTTCTGATCTCCCAACCGTCTGTGATAGTCATATTACAAACGGTTTGGACATCAGAACCGTCTGTAATAGTAAAGCAGACGGTTTTGATCTCCCAACCGTCTGTGATAGTGCCAACAGTGTCCGACGCTTCGAATTCTCAACATGCAATCGTGGATAACCGCACATAATAACTGCGCAGATGAAGAGACTTAATTATTTACTGCAAATTTAATTTGCATCGAATTATACAATCTGACTCTTCAACTTCTCAAGTAGGCACTGTTCCGCCGTTTTGCAGTTTATCTCCTAAGAAATTATCATGAATTTATTGACCTTGAAAACCAGTAGTGCGCTTTTTAAAACTCGAGGCACCCGCGCATATGAACCGTCACCTTCTGGTTCTATAAATAGAGAGGCTCTTCAATCCTTAAGACTTACAAATTCTTGGCTAAGTCTTTTAGGAATTCTGCTCCTAAATCCCTATCTTTGTTCCCTCCTCAACTCCCACCTTGATGGCGAGTCGAGATTCCAATGAGGTTATTGAAATTGAGAGTGATGAGGAAGAGATAAGGAATGAACTCGATCAAGATCTTCAGAAAGTAAGTCCTCTCTGAAACTCTAATGCAGATCTTTCTTTTATGACTTGATTACCTCGAAACAAATGCATTTCGAAATCCACAGGTGCCTGAGGAAATGCTCCCTCCAAAGAAGAGACTCAGAAATGATGAAAGATCCTCCAGTGCAGCTGCAGCAAAGACTCTAAAGGGTGCTGAGGCCTGTGTTGCCACATTGCCCCTTGCAACCCCTCCAGTTGCATCGACTCCACCTTTGGAGATCTACAACAATCCTTCCAATATCCCCTCTTCAACACCTTTGTATCATCAACTTTTCTTGGATGATCAACTTTCTAGGGTAAGGCGCACACTTCCACGTCCAAATCCACTCCGAAGCTTGGAAATCATCTTCACCCTCTCTTGCTGGTCGTTATGTCTTTCAAAACTAACCCATGCATGTGCAAGAGGAGAAAGCTGCCTTGTGCAGAACTCTCCAAGAAGAAATAGAGGCGCTGGAGAAGCGTTCTGAGGGGATATCTTATGCCATTCTGCACTTGGCAGAGTGCTATGAGGGTTCTCGCGAAGAAGCGCGCAGGTTCCGGTCGGAGAGAGACTACGCTTGGCAACAGCGAGAACTCTCCGATACAATAAGGAACAACTGCACTCATTTGCTGAGAGATGATGTAGATAGGCTTAGAGCCATTGCTAGTTCTCTTGGGTCGGCCAGTGTAGATCCTACTGATGCCAATACGTCCCTAGGAGAACTTTGTAAATTACTTTCGGATCAGGTCGACCTTTGGTCGCTTGTATCCCTTATGTATGCAAAGATTGTAAGAAATAAGAAATTTCTTTTCCTTATATATCTGGCTTTTCGATTGATTATGTAATTGATAATAACCAAATGATGTTCTGTGTGAAAATGTTAACAAGAAAATACTGCTGCAATCAAGATGATTTTTAACTCAAAACCGTCTCTGATAGTAACATTACAGACGATTTTAATTTCATGACCGACTGTAATACTCTCAACATTCTTTGAACATCCACAGACATATATGTATAAATATGAAAAACAAGATAAAACCAAATAGTCTCAACGTTCATTTTTTTAAATACTAACATTGAAAATAAGATAGAACCAAATATGAAAAACAAGTGGAACAATTCAACTAGTCGAACGTTTCGACTGCAAGCAATCAAGGATATTATAGACAGTTTGGACCTCATCACCGTCTGTGATAGTAGAGTAGAGTGTTGATTTTATAATTATCACAGGCGGTTCTGAAGTAAAAACCGACTGTGATATTCACAGACGGTTCTGAAGTCAACACCAACTGTGATAATCACAGACGGTTCTGAAGTAAAAACTGACTATGATAGTAAAGCAGACGGTTTTGAGCTCAGAACTGTCTGTGATATTCTAATTATCACCGATGGTTCAGATGTCAAAATCGTCTGTGATATTTCTGTCATAGTTCTACGCAAATGCACCGATATTACGGACGGTTTAAAAGAGTGAAACCCGTCAGTGATATTCTGTTCTTCAAAAATGCACCGATATTACCGATGGTATTATATAGAACCATCTATATTGAACCTAGTATAAAAGGTCTTTTGGCGGATGTTTTGAGGTAGTCGTACACTCTTGCTCGACATACTGTCCAATTGAAAGAGATTTGGGGCAAGGAAGAGCAATATCTCGAAAGGGGAGCATTTGGGGGCAACAAATTTGAAGATCCAAGGATGGTACTTGGTCCTAAGGCATACACATTACTTGATTTCATCATCAATATCGATCTCCATTGATTGATCAAATTAGAGTGAGAGGGAGGGGAAGCTACAGTAGCAAATCCTGGTTGTAACTCATTTTCGACCTGTAGCTATTTAATTGCTTTATGATGTGTGTTATCCACGCCCCCAACTAATTGCTTGCAGTTCAAGTAGTAGTTAACTAGTTATACCGCAAACTCCACATCAAACACTAGCTAGCTAGATTTATAATTTATTGTGTGTCGACCGTACATAGAGTATTACTAATTAGCATGCATGTGTATGAATTTAATTAATTGCAGATGGTCCATCGAGACTGGATGTATAATGACAACCGAGTGAGTGAGGAATACATGAAAGGTGTTTTAGATTTTCAAAAGGTTGCTGAGCAAGACATGGCGAAGAAGGGTTTACCATATATGTACTATCCTTGCGTAGACTGCCAGAATCTTAAGATGTTCACCAACTCATCTCAAATCGTTGCCCACTTGATCCGACGTGGTTTCAAAAAGGGGTACACGTGTTGGGTCCACCATGGAGAAGAGCCAACTGCAGAAACAAGTGCCACTCAAGTTGAGGAACAGGACATGTCGGATTCCAACAACGACTTCGATGAGGATATGCCAGAGGATGACAATTTAGATGACATGTTGCGTGATGTGGAAGGAAATTACAGTGAAAGGGAGTTTGGCAAATTCAAGCGCTTGATTGAGGACTCAGAAAAGCCGTTGTTCCCTGGTTACAAGTCGAAGTACACAAAGTTGGCCTCTGTGCTTGAACTGTTAAAATTGAAGGCAAGTAACAGCTGGACCGACAAGAGTTTCACGGCACTGTTAGATCTTTTGGCGGACATGCTCTCGGAAGGAAACAAGTTGCCAAAAAACACCTACCAAGCGAAAAAGCTATTGTGTCCTTTGGGAATGGAAGTAGAAAGGATACACGCATGCCCTAATGATTGCATCCTTTACTGTAACGACTACAAGGATATGCATATTTGTCCGGTGTGCGGTGCATCCCGTTATAAGCGTAAGGACCGAACCGACGACGGCGACTGCGCTGAGATAAAGGAAGGACCTCCTGCTAAGGTGTTGTGGTATTTGCCCGTCATTCCCCGCTTGCAGCGTTTGTTTGCAAACAGTAAAGAGGCAAAATTATTGTGTTGGCACTCAGAATACCGGAAGAAGGATGGAAAGCTGAGACACCCTGCTGATTCTTCGCAATGGAGAAACATCGACAGGGAATTTGTTCAGAGCGGAATTGAGGAATATAAGGTTCGGGTTGAGTACTGATGGAATTAATCCTTTTGGTAACATGAGCAGTCCGCATAGCACTTGGCCGGTTCTTTTGTGTATCTACAACCTTCCTCCTTGGTTGTGTATGAAGCGCAAGTACATCATGATGTCTCTACTTATCTCAGGACCAAAACAACCTGGAAACGATATTGATGTGTACCTAGCACCATTGATAAAGGATCTCCTAACAATGTGGAACCAAGGGGTGCAGGTATGGGACACATACAAACGAGAGACCTTCATCCTACGTGCTATGATATTCTGCACCATCAACGATTTCCCTACCCTTGGAAATTTGTCGAGCCATACTACGAAAGGAGCCAAAGCCTGTCCCCACTGCGAAGATGAGACTGAGAGCGTGTGGCTGAAGAATTGCAGGAAAACAGTGTACATGCGTCACCGTAGGTTTCTTCCGAAGAATTACGTGTATCGTAAGAGGAAGAGGGAATTTGACGGCCACAAGGAAGATGGTTCAGCCCCGAAGCCTACATGCGGGAAAGAAGTTTACTCACAGGTGAAGGACATAGATGTTGTGTTTGGAAAGGGTTGTAAATTGAAACCCCGCACGAAGAACACTTGGAAGAAGAGATCGATATTTTGGGACTTACCGTATTGGGAGCATTTAGAGGTTCGTCATTGCAATGATGTCATGCATGTAGAGAAGAATGTTTGCGACAGTTTAATCGGCCTATTGCTGGACATTCCGGGAAAGACAAAGGATGGTGTCAATGTGCGGCATGACATGATCGAAATGAAAATCAGACCCGAGCTAGCACCGAGAGAGCACGATAAAGGCCGTATATACCTCCCCCCTGCATGCTACACTTTGTGCAAGGCTGAGAGGACAGAACTCTGTAAGTGTCTCTATGGTGTTAAAGTTCCATCGGGTTACTCCGCAAATATGAAAAAGCTTGTGTCCATGGGCGATTTGAAATTGCTGGGTATGAAGTCTCATGATTGTCACGTGTTGATGACACAAATGCTTCCTATTGCCATCCGGAGTATTCTGCCGCATAAGGTCAGAGAGACGATCACGAGGCTGTGTTATTTCTTCAATGCAATTTCTTGCAAGGTCATTGATCCCGATGGACTAGATTCTCTGCAGAGGGAGATGGTTCGAACTCTCTGTCAGCTTGAGATGTATTTTCCTCCGTCGTTTTTTGATATCATGGTCCATCTCACCATCCACCTTGTCAGACAAATCAAGATATGTGGACCCGTGTTCCTACGTTATATGTATCCATTCGAGAGGTACATGGGTGTATTTAAGGCCTACGTGAGGAATCGGTCTCGGCCCGAGGGTAGCATTGTCGAAGGTTATGCAGCGGAAGAGGTTGTTGAGTTCTGCGTCGATTACATGGCCGAGGTAGAAGCAATAGGAGTTCCTGTGTCTCGCCACGAGGGGAGGCTTGATGGTGTTGACACTATTGGACGGAGAGCCATCAGTCCTGATTTCGATATGTACTCGAAAGCTCATTTTTTGGTCTTGCAACACATAATGGAGGTGTCTCTGTACATCGACGAGCACAAGGAGATGCTACGACAAGACAATCCTTGCCGATCCGAGGTTTGGATCACGGGACAACATAACAGTCAATTCAACGCGTGGATGAAAGTGCGAATCACCGGAGAGTCCGCAAGTGAGAACCTTAAATGGTTGGCAAAAGGGCCCACGTTTACTATACAGACATGGCAGGGATACGACATCAATAGGTACACATTTTACACAAAAGATCAAGATCGAAAGAGCACTGTGCAAAATAGTGGAGTGAGCGTATAAGCTTTCCATGAGGAGTTCACCGAGACAAGCCCAACAAGGGTAGTACGTGGATTGAACTCGTACTACGGGTTCATTGAAGAAATTTGGGAGCTTGATTACATACTGTTCAAGATTCCCCTGTTTTGATGCCGATGGGTCCAAATCCCACAGGGTGTGAAGGTTGACAGTTACGGTTTCACTTCTGTGGATCTCGATCGAGTTGCTTATAAAGATGAGCCATTCATACTTGCAAAGCAAGCCATTCAGGTCATTTATGTCACTGACCCGGCCAATAAGAAGTGGCATGTCGTCCTTCATGGCAAGAGAAGGATTGTTGGAGTTGAAAATGTCATAGACGAGGAGGAATACAATCAATTTGATGAGATGCCTCCATTTGGAGATGGCATACAGGTCGATACTGAAGACACCGACGAAACTAGTTACGTGCGTATGGATCACCAGGAAGGGTTATACTTTAAAGGTAATCAACCGTACGTCCTTATCTATCTGTTTCCATCGGTATAGCTTATATATCTCCTCTAATTCTCGTCTTTGCAGGGCCGCGGCAAGTGGAAAGTTGAGGATAACATGGCTGTGTATGTGGAAATTGTCAGTCAAAGTCCCCATTTGTATGTAACATTTATTTGAGCATACTCCACATTGTATGTTAAATTTGTTAAATTTATTTGAGCATTCTCCACATTGTAACCAATTTTTGGATCTACATTGTAACCAATTTACGGAGCATTTGGACTCGATTTGAAATATCTGAGTGTTCATTTAAAACAAGTTTTCGAGCATTAAGAGTTGCAGGGCTACAGAGTTACTGGAGAGATTATCACAGACGGTTATGAATTATCACAGACGGGTATGAATCTAGAACCGACTGTGATATTCCCAACAGTGTCCGACGCTTCGAGTTCTTAATGTGCATTCGTGCAGTCACAGTCGATTCTCAAGTCAAAACCGTCTGTGATAAATGAGTATCACAGACGGTTCTTAACTCAAAACCGTCTGTGATAACCTCTCTAGAGATTATCACTATGGAGATTATCACAAACGGTTTTGAGTTGAGAACCGACTATGATATTCCCAACAGTGTCCGACGCTTCGAGTTCTTAATGTGCATTTGTGCAGTCACAGTCGGTTCTCAAGTCAAAACCGTCTGTGATAAATGAGTATCACATACGATTCTTAACTCAAAACCGTCTGTGATAACCTCTCTAGAGATTATCACTATGGAGATTATCACAGACTGTTTTGAGTTGAGAACCGACTGTGATAATATAGGACCGACTGTGATAATCTCTACTCGGTACATAGTTCAAGGCGGGCTTTGTCCAGCTCATTTCCAGCCTCTGTTTGCCCTAGCTTTCTCCGCCCTCGCACCATCCGTCGCGATCACCTCCATCTCCTCCCCACCGTCCATCGCGATCACCTCCATCGCCTTTCCACCGTCAAGTGCGATCACCTCCATCACCCTCCCACCTTCCGACACAATCACCTCCGTCGCCTCCCCACTGTTTCTGTCATTCTTGGTTAATTATAAGTATGTGGGTTTTGTTATAGAATTATTAGTTTCAGATTTACTTAAATTGTTCTCTCTTTCACTTATGTTAGGAACTGATATGTCTAGTGACGAAATGCACCACTCAGGGAGTCAGATTGACCTCGTTGGTGATGAGAAGACTGGGCCGGAGGTCACCGCGTCCAAAGTGACCCAGTCGCAGAAGAGAAAGGGGCGAGGCCAGACGACATGCGCGCGTCTCGACAAGCGGGAAAAGCAGCATGTACAGTTCGACGACAATGGAGTGCCAGAAGCTCCGGACAAACTTGTCGATCAGTACCACTCACTATGCGGCAAAGTGGCAAGGGAGAGGGTGCCCATCACCACCTCCGACTGGGGTCAAGTGCCCCAGAGTGCAAGGATGCGCTGTGGGAAGAAGTGCAGGCGGCGTTTCACATTCCCGAGGATAGCCACTTCACCGTCCGCCGGAGGACACTTATGTCAATAAACAAGGCGTGGAGGAACTTCAAGAGCGAACTTGTCAGGCGCTATATGAAGGAGTCGAAGACCCCCTTCAATGACTACCCTTTCGTGACTCCCGAGGCATGGCAGCAGTTCATGGAGATGAAGGGCAAGCCTGAGTTCCAGGAGCTTAGTGCGAAGGGCCAGGCTAACCAGGCCAAGAATACCCACCCACACAGACTAGGCACCGTTGGGTATGTGGGGAAGAAGGCGTTGTGGAGGAAGCAGGACGAGGAGGCTTCGCAGTCTTCGGCTGATGGTCCTTATGCTGGCATAACAGTCGTGCGCGCCCGCAATTGGTGCTGAGCAAGATCGACGATGACCTCCTCTGGAAGCGTCTTTGTGAATAACCCTGCGGACAGGGAAGTGATCGACCGGCTGGTAAGATTGTACGATCACTTACTATCCTCGTAACATGCATGCAATTGGTTGTATTGCTAAGTTCTCCTCTTGCAGGTGACGCTGAGTGCCCAGGCGGCATCTGGGGAGTTCAATCCGAGGAGGGACAGGGATATCCTCACAGCGGCGCTCGGAAACAAGGAGCATCCAGGCCGCGTGCGCTGCCTCGGTGCCACTGTGCCTTGGAGGGATGGTTTCCCTGATGATGAGGCGGCTAAGAGGAGAAAGAGATCCCACAAAGCCCGCGATGAACGTCTCAAGGAGGAGATGTGATCGGAGTTCGCTGCTCGGGACAAAGCACTCCTACAGCAGTTGGCAGAGATGCGGTCCATGTATGACGAGCTAAGAAAGGCGACCCAGGGCACTCCCCTTGTAGCAGCGGAACTACCGAGCCCCATTCTTGTCCACCGTAGTAGCTGCGCGTCTGCGCCGGGGTCTTCGCAGACGAAGCCCTCTCCAAAGTATCCGGCGGACTTTCTGCAGGTAATGACCGTTTTTCTATGTTCATTCATTCGAAAGTGAAAAGCGGTGAAATTCAATATGTTAATGCGCACTGTTTGTAGGAACCCGCCTCCTGCAAGCTTATGGTGCTGGCCGGTCTCTTCCCGATCGAGGCTGCCAGTGGGATGGCGCAACCATGCATGGTAGGGGCCACAATCCACGGTGTCCCTCTATCTGAGGGTTTTGCACAGGTCCAGGTGGACAGTGTCTCCGACCATTGCAAGGGTTTTCCGTTGGAGAAGCCGCCGAACAACGAGATTACCACTCTCAGGGATGCGGTGCACACGTCCGTGCAATGGCCCAAGAAAGACATCGTCCTGGATGAGGTAATGTAACATCCTGAGTTTTGGGGTGAAAAGTTCTTTCTTAAAAGTCATGCATGCATATGTCTCTTCTAGATCAGCCAAATCAGCCTCAGCTTTATTCTGTTCTAGCCCTAAAATCTCCAAATCTATCCTGTGACCCCAAGTCAAGATCTGACTTTCCAGATTTGATCTATCAGTTATCCTAAACCTAAAAGCCTTCAGAACCTGGATTCAATTCTATCCCTAACTTCCAGAATTATCAACTCTTTTCTGTTTTCGAAAACAGAATATCTGTTATTACCTTTTACCCTAAGTTTCAGAAATTCAGATTTAATCAAAATCTTAGCCAAGTTCAGACCAGATTATTCCTGATTATGATCAAGGGTATGCCAATACCTTAATCCAAAAAGTTGGCAGCCAGATTTCACCATCTGAACCTTTTTCGCAAATCAGTCCAAGAGTATCGCAGATCAGTCCTTTTTCCAAATTTTCTAAAAGCCAGAAAAGGCAAAATGTTGCAAATCATCTCCAAATTCAAATCTGATTCAGGGAACACCTCCCAAATGCTTTTCAATACAAATTCTTCTTTTATGAGTATCTCAAAATCAAACCCTAAATCCCAGAATTCGAGATCAATAAGATTCAGACTTATTTTACCCTAATCTGCTCTGTTTTCAGTTCATATCAAAAGTCATCCAAATGTCTCAAATTTTATCTTCAATCTGTGCCAAATCATTTGTGGAATTAAGTATACCAAAACAGCAGAATCAAAATCAGATCAAACCTTCCAAATCTCCAGATTTACAGTTCAGTCCAAATCAAGAATTGGAAATTGCAATCAAGCCCAAATTCGACCAGGACAGCAGCTGCTGTGCACGACCAGAGATCGCCGTGCATTTGCGCCGCGCTTGCTCGCCGCCGGCCACGCCTCGCCTCGCCTGAGCTCGTGCTCACTTGAATCTGCATGTGCACACGCGTCCACGCCCCAGCCATCGCCGTGGCAACGCCGTTGAACAGCTTGCTCCCGTGCGCGACCATTGTCAGCATTTTCTTGCCACGTCACTGTGCTTTGCCAGCCCTTGTCGCCACTTCCTTGCACCGCCCAACAGCATTGCGTCCCGATGAAGCAATGGTTTGATCAGCAGTCACCTCACCAGTGCACAGTCGCGTTGCCGCTCGCCGTTGTTGCATCTGCGCCCGGCAAATCTTGTCAACTGACACCGATTCAATGCTGAAAATCCTTGCAAGCTATGCCCACTGCTCTATTTAAACCACCAGTGCCTTGTATCATCTCCTCTTCACCAGGACTTAGCCAATTTTGCAAATTCTCTCGCTGTCGTCGTCTTCTCCGGCGAGTCCAGCAAGAAGCTTCACGGTGCCAGCTCATTCCACAGCATCTCCTGCCAAATTAATAGCACCAGTGAGTTCCTCTCATCTCACTCATCATGCTGTACCATTTAATTGCTCACCGGTGACCTCTAACGCCGGCGATCACCGGAATTGCCGATTACCCTGTTCCTGCAATGTAGCTTAATTCAGCCCGAATTAGCTCTCGATTTTGTGGAAGAAGATGATCAGTGACTCATTTCCAGCAAGCCTATGCATCAAGATCTCCCGATTGAGCTTCAATCGAAGCTTTCCCCAATTTTGAACTTCTCCAGAAACCGGCGATCGTCGCCAGGCTTCTCCGGCCATCCTCCGGCCAAATTGATCGTGCAGGTAGATTTCTCTTATCTCTCTTTCACTCTCCAAGCTTGGAATTGAGTTCATTCGGCCTGAATCAAAAAGCCCTAAATTCTATGTCTTCTTCTCCGGCATCGATCACCGGAAACCTATTCCTGGCCATTTCAGTTTCATCCACTTTGTCATTCAGGTGTGCTTCAACCTCCTGAACATATTTGTCTTCTAGCTCGATCTTTGAAACTGCCCAGATTTCAAGTTATAGCCATGCCAAAATCTTGTCCAGAACTGCTCCAGTGCAACTAGTTCACCTCAGTTCATCACTGAATTTCACCACCTTCTAGCCATCTTCTGCCCTAGATCCTGTTGAATGATTTGTTCCTGTATCAATGCCTACCTCCCAGACAAAGTGGTGCATCATTTGGAGCTCTAGATCAAAAGTTATGCCAAGCCCTAGTTTCTGGCCATGTCAAGATCAATGCCAGACTATGTCAGTCAGTGGCATTAGCCCTTTTCACTCCCTTCCAGATGTGCATTTTGGGCATAACTTTGTCTCTTAGATTTCTGAGGTTGTGATCAACATTTTCTTCTTCTATCACAACTTGATTTGAGCCCTTGAATTATAATTGCTGCTAAACCCTAGTTTTTCACACTATTCCAGTGCATGCCAGCCAATGGCATTGGCCTTGTTCACCCACTTCTGATTGTGCTTTCTGAAAGCCACTTTGTCCACTGAATTTGTAGAGTTATAATCTACACTTTCTTCTACTGTCATAACTTGAGATAAGCTCTCTAATTTTCCTTGAAGTTATGTCAGATTCTTGATCCGAATGTCAATCTACTGACATTCACTGTTTTTGATCAAACCAGCCACAAAACTGATGTTCTTATTGTAACCTTGAAATCCTAAGAGCATCTAACACCATCCTTAGCCAAATCCTTAAAACTCTAGATCTCAACTCAGTTCAGCTTACAATCTCAATTATCTCCAGTATCGTTCAGTCACTCTTGTAAAGCATATCTGCATATAGATCCTAAAACATCTTAATATATAAGTAATATTTGTGTGTATTGTTTGGTGACGAGGATTGACACCCGGGTCACTTCTAATAAACTTCTGGTTCAGGACAGGTTTGAACCAGACATGTGTCTGGAGATGCGAACTCAAGCTATTCTGAGAGGCATCACCACGAGGTCGCAAGCTTTACGCGATCAAGTCACAGCTTTACGCGGTCAGACCGTAAGCCTTGCGCGGTCAGAAGTTCGTGGGCTATACGCGAACTACACATTCGGGATATTACGCGGTCAGCCGAATCCCGCGGTCAGAACATCTGCCGATCAGGATACCTGGGATTTATCTATTCGGTTGTCCATACGACAGGATATTCTAAGTATCCCCAAGATTCCTACACGTGGAAAATCAACCGTCAGGAGGTTAACACGTACAGTTATCCATGAATAACACATGTTTAACCTACGTGGAGGTTAAGAGCAGTTTCAAAAACCGTATCCAACCGTCCGTGCAACCGATTGATGTAGTTTCCTTCACATGGCACCCTTTCAAGCAGTATAAAAGGATGGCATGAAGTATCAATCACAGAGAATCCAAGTTAGCCAAGTCTACGGCACACCTCACATAGCATTTTTAAGTCTTCTTTAGCTTATCTTTGTACACTTTTAAAGGAAAAATCCTTGCCTGTGAGGACTTTTCCTTCCATTTGTAAACATTTTACCACACTTAGTGAAATCTCAACAGGACGTAGGGCTTTTACTCCCACCATCGAGGGCCCGAACCTGTGTAAATTCTCTGTGCTCCTGTTCACCATTGTTCAGCATACCTTCCCGAAGGGTCATCTTGAAAGGTCTCACTATTACAAATTCTGCATAAGTTCGGCTGAGGACTCCGAGTCCGAATCGTCAACATTTGGTTTGTCGTCGAGCAGATTCAGAAGCTGACTTTGAAGATTTTGCTGTTGATCCGTCATCGACTGCTGTTTCTTACGACGCGGAAGGCAAGTCATATCCTTGGTCATTTTGAACCTATATTTTAAATGTTGCTATAATATAACCTTCAATATAGGCAATATTGCATGTGAAAGATTGAGAATGGTTGATTTATGAATTGGCAGTACTAGACTGGTTACCTGTGAAATGTGAAATAAACAAGTTTTGAGCCATGAACTATTATATGTATCTATATACTTATATTCATGAAATAAAACCCCTAGCCGTGACCAGAAAATGGTATGGATGGCGGTAGCACTGGAGGTGCTAGACTGCAAAGGAATGCAGGCACTGAAGGTGCAGGGTTGTGGATGGTCTGGTCACTGGCATATAAGGACTAGAACCTTGTGTTGTGCGTCTAGTGGCATGAACAACGTGCTAACCGCAAGCCTGGTATGGGACAGGCCTGAACAAGTACTTATGTGGATCATACATGAAACCCCTGCATGAGTTGTGTTGTGATGATTGACTTGGAGGCTGACTCCCACTATCACTGAAGGTGATCTGATATTTGACCCAGTAATGGGAAAATGAGGTGGGGTGGAGGTTATGATACAGCCTACCACAACTGTGTTTCGCTGAGAGCCACAGGGTCAGGGGTGAATTGTAAGTGATGCATAACAAAAGTTCTTGTTATCTCCACCTTGCCACTCACACATGGTTGTGAGGAGGGGTCTAATCATTTTGATAGGATGGGCTTGAAAGTGGAATATCTTGCGGGTAAATTGCACTAGTACAGAAATGCAGTCTACTAACCCCTATCTTCTATCGGTTATTAGCGAAACAGCACAAAACCGATAGAAAATGTGCCTCGCGGGCAAAAAAGCCCGACGGATGTATTTTCCCTATCGGTTTCTAAGAAACTTACCGATAGAATAAATAGTATGATTTACTCTAGCGGTGATGAACATATTTGCCGTTAGAAGAGATGCATAAGTACTGACGGAAGAATGTTGTGCGCCGATAGGACTGGTCGACTTCAACAACTAGACTTATTCTATCGCTACTGTATGAATATACCGACAGAATATATTAAAAGTTCCTATCGGCAATATGTAGTTCGCCGATAGAATAGTTGACCTTCTACAAATATTTTTATTCTATCGGTAATGGATTCTTTTACCGTTAGAATATATAGAAAATTGCTTAGAACTGTTCGTCTTCTAATAGTTTTATTCTATCGGTAATGCATGTTTATACCGGTAGAATATTGCACAAAATATCTTAGAACTGTTGGCCTTCTACACTAGTAATATTCTATCGGTAGTGTACGTACAGACCGATAGAGTATGTACAAAAATTCCTATCGGTAATATTTGTTGTGCCGATAGAACCATTCGGCTTCTACAGATGTTTTTATTACTAACGGTATTCTGTTTTCTTACCGATAGAAAATATATAATTGTATAAATACACGGGTATGTCTCTTTCATTCTCACAGTTCATCTGGGCTCGTAGTCCTAACCCGTAAGCTCCATGGACGGCCGGCGCACCTCTACAGGGGACCGCTGCACCTCCGCACCTCCATCGACGCCCTCTAGACGTCGGCATCCCAAGGAAGGTACGTAAAATTTCTGCAATATTGTTAGATTATTCTAATCCGATTATGGCAATAATTCTGCTTTTTTTGTATCCTTCATTTTGATGTGTCTTCTTTTCAATATGATTATGATCTGTTCAGGTCCTTGGATGATGCTCGTGAGGGGCAACGTATTTCACGGTTCTTCATCGCAGTACGCTGCCTACGTTGGCTTGTTGGCGAAAGAAAAGGTGAAGATCACCGTCGAGAGCTGGAAGGACGTGAAGGGCGAGATCTTGGTTGGCTCGGTCGAGAAGATGCTTAAGCCCGGCGTGTTTCTCAAATCAGGACCTATAGAAAGCATCTTACATGTTTTTGCATGCACCAGCTTGTGGCCAGATGCTTACCTGCTTGGAGAAGAAGAATTGTTGTTATTTGCACAGCCATTCTACACCATCACTGCACAGAACAACATCTTGGAAGGTAGGTTCTTTTTGTTAATGGAGTTGAGTTGAGTTGAGTTGAGTTGATCGAGTTTGAGTCCAAGGAAATCACCATTACGTACAAATGTATGTCGACGGCAGTTCCAGCTCCTCGGGCGTCTTCGAACTGAACTCCTATGGTTAAGTCCAATGTGGTTCAGATATTTGCTGTTTTGGATGAATGGATTTGTGATGTATCAGGTCTAACTTGTAGTCGGTAGTTGCATTGTGGCAACCTGCAAAGGTTCCCTTTTATGTAAAATGCATGTATGGGCCACTGGGTCCTCGTCGTGATCTGTTGTTAATTTCAGACGTGGCTTTTGTAATATACATCGAATGTGTGAATTGTTGTATTTGTATATTGTTGTATATTTGTGTATCATGTATTGCTAATTGGGACATGAACTTGAATGTGCAGGGAGCATTTGTGTATTTAATTGTATTGGTAGGTAGGTGTGTATTTGTACTGCTGTTTCAGACATGCACTTCAATTTGTGAACTGGCATGTGTATGTTTGTACCTGAATTTGTATTGGTGAACTGGCATGTGTATGTTTGTACCTGAATTTGTGAACTGGCATGTGTAATTTCTTTGGCAAGATGAAGTCCCAACTACCTACGAAAAGTATTTTTGTGTCTCCTAGTTAATCCACAAATTAGCATTTCTTGAAATATATTGCTTTATCTTCTAGTTAAGATCCGTTTGATGTAAGATCTGTTTGATGTTACATTGATATGATTCCTTGAATGTGAGAAATGGCATGTGCATGTTTGTCCCAGTTTGGTAACAGTACCTCCTCTAACGGTAAGTACACATATTTACCGATAGGAAAACATATATATTTGTTCAGTCATGCATATTCTAACGGTAAATACACATATTTACCGATAGGAAGCACATATATTTGTTCAGTCACGCATATTCTAACGGAAATGCACATATTTACCGATAGAAAAATACATATATTTGTTCAGTCATGCATATTCTAACGGTAAATACACATATTTACCGATAGGAAACACATATATTTGTTTAGTCATGCATATTCTAACGGTAAATGTACATATTTACCGATAGAAAAATACATATATTTGTTCAGTCATGCATATTCTAACGGTAAATACACATATTTACCGATAGGAAGCACATATATTTGTTTAGTCATGCATATTCTAACGGTAAATGCTTAATCGTCGACACCTATCTCTCTCTCCCTCTAGATCTCCCTTCCTCTCTACTTGCAAGTTAGCTGTATTGTGTAGTTCCAAGTTTGTAGCTCTAAGCTTGGGAGCTTGGTAGCTGGAAATGCGTCATGTTTTAGGAGCTAACTAGCTTGTATTGTGTAGTTAGCTAGGTTAATTAGTGTTAATTTCGTCAGGCTAGGGTTCAACACATGTATCTGTTGTAAGAGGCTGTACATGTACATACACATAACTTAATCGGGCAGGTTTCATGCATGGCTTACTCGTTAAATTTTGTTAATTGTAGATGGACAGGAAATATTGGATGTATGGAATAAAACGTACTACTCTTGAATATTTGGATGGTGTGAATGAGTTTATTAAATTTGCTGAGCAACAAAAGGAGAGGAAGGGAGAGAAAAATATGCTCTGTCCTTGTACAGATTGTATGAACTTGAAGTGGTTTAGCAACTCTGATCAAATTAAGAGTCATTTGATTCGTCGTGGTTTTAACGCGCGATACGCCCGTTGGATATGGCATGCCGAAGATCTTGAGGAAACAAGCACCACTACTACCAATCAGCACGACTCGGATGTGGATTGCAATAATATCGATGATCATCCCAATTTTGGTAATGTTAATTCCGATGTGCACGTAGATGATGATGATGACAATCTAGATGAGATGTTACGTGATGTAGAGGAAGATTACAACGAAAATGACTTCTGTGAATTTGAGAAACTGATTGCTGACTCTGAGAAGCCTCTGTTCCCTGGATGTGCAACATTTACAAAACTGTCTTCTGTGCTGAGATTATATAACTTGAAGGCAGGAAACGGTTGGAGTGATAAGAGTTTCACGGCACTATTAGATCTTCTAGCGGACATGCTTCCAGAGGGAAATGAGTTGCCAAGATCTACTTACCAAGCCAAAAAACTGTTGTGTCCGTTGGGAATGGAAATCGAAAGAATACACGCATGCCCAAATGATTGTGTGTTGTACCGTAACGAGTACTCCAGTTTGCATGTTTGTCCAAGATGCGGCGCATCGAGGTATACGCGTAGGGACCGGATTGACAGTGAACGTCACGAGGTAAGGAAAGGGCCCCCGGCAAAAACTGTGTGGTACTTGCCTGTGATACCTAGATTGAAGCGGCTGTTTGCAAATCCGAAAGTCGCGAAGCACTTGCGTTGGCATGCTGAAGCCCGGAAACAAGACGGAAAACTGAGACACCCAGCTGATTCTATTCAATGGAGAAACATCAACAGAACATTTGCTGAGTTCGGCGGCGAACTTAGGAATGTAAGGTTCGGGCTGAGTACAGATGGTATGAACCCACATGGTAATATGAGCAGCCGGCACAGCACTTGGCCGGTTCTTTTATGCATCTACAATCTTCGTCCTTGGTTATGCATGAAGCACAAGTACATCATGATGGCGTTACTAATCTCAGGACCCAGACAACCCGGAAATGATATTGACGTGTTTCTAGCACCTTTAATCGAGGACTTACAGAAATTGTGGAGCGAGGGTGTGCAGGTGTGGGATGCATACAAGAAAGAGAATTTCATCTTGCGGGCCCTGATATTTTGCACCATAAATGATTTTCCTGCCTACGGCAATTTGTCGGGGTATAGTACGAAAGGAGCCAAGGCTTGCCCTATTTGCCTAGATGAAACTGAGAGCATCTGGCTGCGAAACTGCCGGAAAACAGTGTACATGGGTCACCGCAGGTTTCTTCCGGTGCATCACACGTACCGTAAGAAGAGGAAATCATTTAACGGGAAGCCTGAGAAGGGATCAGCTCCAGTGTTTCTGACCGGTAAGGAGATTTACTCACGCGTGAACGACATCAAAGTTGAGTTCGGTAAGCATTCTAAACCTCGGGAAAAAAATGTTTGGAAGAAGAGATCGATTCTCTGGGATCTACCGTACTGGGAGCACTTACAAGTTCGACATTGCATTGACGTCATGCATGTAGAGAAAAATGTCTGTGACAGTTTGATTGGTTTGTTGTTGAACATTCCGGGAAAGACAAAGGATGGTGTGAAAGCTCGTCGTGACATGGTGGAAATGGGGATAAGGACTGAGCTTGCACCTTTAGAGAATGGAAAGCGTACATACCTCCCCCCGGCCTGCTACACGTTGTCCAAGAGCGAAAAAACAGAACTCTGTCGGTGCCTGCACGGTGTTAAAGTTCCATGTGGGTACTCCGCAAACTTGAAAAAACTTGTGTCTATGAAGGACCTAAGACTGGTTGGCTTAAAGTCCCACGACTGTCATGTCTTGATGTCACAGATGCTTCCCATTGCTATCAGAGGCATTCTCCCAGTTAAAGTCAGAGAGACAATCACAAACCTATGTTATTTCTTCAACGCAATATCTTCCAAGGTAAGTACGTGCACTCGTACTATAAGTTCACTACCTCCATTTGTGGAGCTTAATGAGAAGATTTTTCTGATATGAATATTTGGCGCAACTGTGTCCTCGTAGGTAATTGATCCCGATGGACTGGACGCTTTGCAACGCGACGTGGTTACAACTCTTTGTCAGCTCGAGATGTATTTCCCTCCATCCTTTTTTGATGTTATAGTCCATCTGATTGTTCACCTTATCAGAGAAATTAAGTTTTGTGGACCTGTGTGCCTGCGCTACATGTATCCATTTGAGAGATTTATGGGTGTATTGAAGGGATACGTAAGGACTCGTCGTCGACCCGAGGGGAGTATCATGGAAGGTTATGCCGCCGAGGAGGTGATTGAATTTTGCACAGATTATATGGCCGGGGTTGACCCAATTGGTGTTCCTAGGTCCCGACACGAGGGTAGGCTTGAGAGAATTGGAACGATTGGATTCAAAGCTATCGTCCCCGCTCGTGATGTGTACGCAAAATCACATTTTTGGGTCTTACAACACATGACGGAGGTCGAGCCATACATACACGAGCACAAGGTAATGTTACGGTCACAGAATCCTTCGAAGTCAGACGTTTGGGTAAGCAGAGAACATAACAGGAAATTTGCTGAGTGGATCCAAGAAAGAGTCACGCGAGCTGCCGAGGGCTCCGTAAGTGAAACTGTGACATGGTTGGCTAGAGGCCCAAGATTCACTGTAGGGACTTGGCAGGGGTACGACATCAATGGGTATTCATTTTACACAAGAGCTCAAGACGCCAAGAGTTGCACGCAATGTAGCGGAGTGACACTGTTTGCTATTTCCGAGGATGCCAGGTCAGTAAGGGCGCTGAACTCATATTACGGTGTTATTGACGAAATATGGGAGCTCGATTACGGATTACTTAAGATTCCCCTGTTTCGATGCCAATGGGTCGAAATCCCTCGAGGTGTTCAAGTTGACAGTTACGGGTTTACTCTCGTCAATCTTGGTAGAGTCGGACACCAAGACGATCCATTCATACTTGCAAAGCAAGCCACACAGGTATTCTACATCGTTGACCCGGCCAATCCAAACTTGCATGTTGTCCTCCACAGCAAGAGACGTATTGTTGGGGTCGAAGATGTTGTCGACGAAGAGGAGTATAACCAATTCGATGAAATACCTCCATTTTTAGAGGACATTCAATCTATCCGTACTGAAGATATCGACGAAACAACGTATCTGCGAGATGACCACGAAGAAGGATTATGGGTTGAGAACCATTGATGATTAATTTCTATTTCAGGGATAAATGCCAAGCAAACAGCCCACAAGTTCTGCAGCAAGGTGAGGAACTTATCATTAATACATCAGGCAGTACATTTTTCTTTAGAATTTAATGATAAGCTAGTTCACAGCATTAATACATCTCAATTTTACTCCACAGCATGAGTTCTAACATGTACAGTACCTTTATCCTGTAAATATTTAATTCTTCCCTTCAAATAGCACTTGCAAAAATCTCATCGCAGCCTCTTCAAAAATCCCTTTTTTCTGACGGTATTTTGTTATTTATACCGATAGAGAAGGACATCTTCTCTCAGGCACTTCAAAACGTTTTCTATCGGTATTGTTCTATTTTACCGTTAGAATAAATTCATTTGTCTCACGGTATTTGTTGTCTGACGGTTTTTTCCTGTTTTTACCGATAGAAGAATACTCTGCCGCTTCGAATTCTCAACCGTGTCGCCATGCGTCGCCTTGGAAACTCTATAAGTACCTCGCCATGCGTCGCGGTATTTTGTTGTTTTTCTAATTCTCGAACGGTTGGACTCCTCATCTTCTCTTTCACAATGGCAACCTCCATGGGATCGTCATCCACGGCCTCCCCGGTAAGAACTCTAAATCTCCTCGGTTTACCCCTGTATTGTTAATCCATGTTCAGTTCATTCTTGACCTGTTGATTTGCACAGGGAATGGTAGCCGTGGAAGACACTGCCAAAGTGAAGGCTGACCTGAGGGCCCTCCAGGAGGAGCACAAGCTCCTTACAGACAAGCACACTCAGCTACGGCTTGACCTTGACGATCTCTTCCAGCGCATTAAGCGCATGAAGACGGATGGTGACAATGCTAGGGCGAGGACGAGGCGTCTTCGCGAGGAGAAGAAAGCCGCGGATATGACCATCGCTGGCTGCGGTTTGACTATGAAGGATACCATAGCGAAGCTGACGGAGGTCGCAGGCCTTCTTGACGCGGTAGTAGTTGATCCTAGGGACAACTTGTCGCTAGAGGAGTCCTGCGTCCTGGCTGCAAGTCTAACTGACTCTATTCTACATGCAGCCAGGGCTAAGACCACCCCTTGACCTAGCATTTTGGGTTTTATTTTTTATGTAAGTGATAAAACAACAATGAATGAACAATTTCTTTTTATGTCAATTTTCCAATTTTCCGGCTATCTTCCCTCTTTCTTTAACATTCTGCAGCTTTCAACCACGGTCTGTTTGATATTAAATTGTGTACCTTTTCATAACTCTGACGGTATTTTGTTGTTTTTACCGATAGAAAAAGGGCACACAAATCTCAAGCACTTAATCAAAAAAATTTTCTGGGGAAAATTGGGCTCACGGGATTTTTTTGTTTATACCGATAGAAAAGGGCACCTTTTCATTACTCTCACGGTATTTTGTTGTTTTTACCGATAGAAAAATGGCACCCAATCTCAAGCACTTTAAAAAAATTTTCTGTGGAAAATTGGTCTCACGGGATTTTATTGTTTATACCGATAGAAAAATGCAATCACTAATTCGAATATTTTTCCGGGAAATTTACTTTTTCTATCGGTATTATTTTGTTGTTTCGATAGAAAATTACATAAGTCTATCGGTATCATTTTGTTATACCGATAGAAAAGTTCCTCCGCTACTTTATTTCTCGTACACGGCCCTTTAGTTTCCCTCCACTCGAACAGTTCCACCTTAGAGCACTGCGTCTCTTCGAGAGCGAAGAAAACCCCAACCTCCGCCGTGAGCACTCACTTCCTCTCTCCCACACGACGATCGCCGGCTGGACACTGGTTCGTCACTGCCACCGGTTCTTATTTTCGTCCTTCGCCCGCCGCTGCTGCGTTCTACACCGCCTCTGCATCACCAGAACTGATCGCCACCGTAAATACCCTAATTCGTCGTTCTATTTCCAGCATCTTCTTTATTTGATCCTAGTGTTTTGCACGTACTAATTCTTGGAGTTTTGCAATTACACTAGGGTTCCCTATTGTGTTGGCTTATGTACATTCCGCAGGCAATGTTGATTTTAATTAGGGTTTACATAATATGTTCCAGTGCTGTAATGAACCTGTTTTGAGATTTTAACTTCTCTATACTGGTGTATGTGTGATCAATTGTATCCAACTGCCATGTAATGCAGATTATATGTTGGAGGTGTTCTTACACATATTCTATCGGCAGCTCATGTGTTTACCGATAGAAAATTTTCTGCACAAGTAGTAAAACTTAATTTGGATCTGGAAGGACATGAGTCATGCAATGTACTAGTTTGGTTGGGAATTTTTACTCACTTCGTATGAATATATGGCAATGTGGATGGGTCTTCGATGTATATGTTTCAAATGCCTATATACATGACTTTTCCCAACCTAATAGCTGTGAAGTCCTGATGACTCACATACAGGCTAGGCTAAAGATTATGCACAGTAGCACTTAGATGCTTGTGTGCATATTTACGTGTGAAATAATAATACTGGCCCATGAATATTAGTGTAGCAAATCATCGAGAATGTTATGTGATGACAGTGAATGGTGGCTTGTCAACAAAATTCCATATGTAGAGAACATTGTTATGTTCTATCGGTATCTCACGTGTTTGCCGATAGAAAAATTGTCTTGTGTGGAGGTAATTGTTATGGTCTATCGGCAGCTCATGTGTTTACCAATAGAAAATATTTCTGAAGAGTTCAGTAAGTAATTTATGCATGTCTTTCTTTTTGTATTATTTTCCCTTTTGCCGCCCTAGTTAGTCTCCAGTCCTGGGCTGAGTTATGGAAGTCCAAGGCGAATTAATTGCCATATATATGGTTTGTTGAAGGTTTTGTAGGGGAAGACATGTCGTCGTCTTCATCGGATGGTACTAGTGGTTCGACTAGGGCCAACCCCATCGTAACTACTGAAGATGGGGCTGTTACATCCCAGCGCAAGAGGGTGGGGCGAGGCGCGACGACGTTGGGGCGTTTGGCGAAACGCACTGATCTTTCTTGTGAGTTCAACCAATTTGGGAGGCCGATTGGAAAGAATGCTGGGAGGTACGCGGCCTACGTTGGGCTGTTGGCGAAAGAAAGGGTGAAGATCACCGTCCAGAGCTGGAAGGACGTGACGGCGGACGAGAGGGATAGGTTGTGGGCGGAAGTGAAGGTTAAATGAACTGAAATCGCTGAACTCTTTCGTAATCACGTTCTCTTGGCTTATACTAAAGTTTAACTAACTCGTGATTAATTGTATGCATTTTTCGGAAACAGGCTAAGTGGAACATCCCCGACGATACACCTAGGACTGCCTGCTTGAAGGACATGTACGGAACATAGAAAACCTTTAAGAGCTGGCTCATCAGTAACTTCCTAGCTGCGGGGAAATCTCCTTGCGAGAAGTACCCCTTCATATCGGAGGAGGTATGGGAGGAATTCACCAAGCAGAAGGGGACTGAGGAGTTCAAGGCCCTTAGCGAGAAGAATAGGGCGATCCAGAAGAGGAACGACCACCCGCATCGGCTCGGATCCCGGGGCTATGCGGGGAAGGAGGAACAGTGGAAGGAAGATGAACAAAATCCTGTCATGGACACCCCTGAGTTGCCGCTCTCCGAGATCAGGGATGAGAGGTGCAAGCGATGGTGGAGGGGGAGGGGGTCCGTGTCGTCCACGGGGTCTGTGCAGTTCGCAACCCCTGGGGACGCCGACGTTGTGAGGCGAATGGTAAGTTGGCTAACCTCGTAAACTGTGTGCGCACAAGTGTATATAAGGCAATTTGTCTCACAAGGTACCTTCAAATGTAACAGATCTCTTTTGAGAAGGACGCAGCGGAGGGATTGTTTACCCCGCAGAGGGAGAACGACATCCTCACCCGAGCTCTAGGAAATAAGGAGCATCCCGGGCGGACACGGGCCGTGGGAGCCATTGTGTCGTGGAAGGCCGGTTTCGTAGATCCGGCTCCACCGAGGAAGAAGGCCCGCACCTGGAAGGAAAAGGAAGCTGACCTCTCCGATAAGATACGGGCTGAGGTACGGGAGGAGATACGGGCGGAGATGCGGGCTGAGATACGGGCTGAGGTACAGTCTGAGGTGCAGACCGAGGTCGCACAAATGAGGGAAGAGTTTGCACGGTTGAGAGAAACATTGCTGGCCAAGAGTTTAGATGCGGATCCCCAGGACGACGGTACCCCGCGGGGTCGGATAAGCAGTTGCGCTTCGAAGGTACTCGCGGATCCAGTGGATCTACTTGAGGTACTGCAAGCCTTCATCTGTGCACTTAAGTTGATGCCACTCCCATTCTGTTAGAGTTGTTTCGCTAACCTATTTTAATTGTTACAAATTTGCAGGGGCCGGAGGGCTGCATCCTACAGAATCACGTAGGCGCCGGGCAGGAAGTGGTTGGACACGGCTTCGTATATCCGTCTGGGCCGGATGTCCGGGTCCACTGTGTACCTCTGCGGTTGGGTTTCGCAAAGGTACAGGTGGACATGGCCATGCCGGGCTACAACGATTCTCCGTTGCCAGTCCCAACAGAGGAACTGCAGACACTTGCCGAGGCAGTGGGCTCCTACGTACAGTGGCCCAAGAAGTGTCTTGTAATACAACCGGTAAATCCTACACATTTTAGATTACATCCTACTCAGTACACTCAACTTGCATAATCTAACATACGTGCTCATTAATTGAAGTGGCCTGCCGCGGGGCTACCAGGGGACTGCGCCCCCAGCTCGGGGCATGAGGGCCGATCTCGTGCGAACCTGGACACATCAAAGACGGCCTCGACCCCACCCAGCGCATCCACGCCTCCACCTCGGAAGAAAGCTGCCATCACCTCGCCCTTGCCTTCGAAGGTACGCGCTCAGTCCCCGGCAAAAGGCAAGGGCGGCAAAGGCAAGGGCAAAGGGCGACAGGGACTGCCGCGGACGTTCACGAACGCGCTCCCACTCCTGTCGGAGGCATCTTTGCGGAAATTGGATCGATCAACCAGAGACCTCCACGACTGGTACCTACATCGAGCTCGGCGCAGCCTGAACTTCTTAGTTCCCTACAGGCCTGGGCAGTTCCACCGTGAGCCCGGGACTATATCCGTGGCACACGAGGATCTGTTCGACCTCTACAACTGGCGGGAGCTCGATATGTCCATCATACGGACTGGAGTCCTGTGAGTTTGCTGATGCTATGTATTGCTGTTTTCTAACTCTGCATTAATGTTGCAGTTCATTTGAATACTGAGTAACTTTCTGTGAAATTAATATTAATCTCGTCCTTCGCATGCAGGTGCATGTACAGGCTAGCATCGGAGGCTGCGTGTGACAAGGTGGGTTTCCTCGACCCAGAGAAAATAAGCCTCACGATGCTAGAGCAGGACGCCGCGCACGCTGAGCAGTACATATCCAGCGCGCTGATGGCGCAGCAGGACAGGGACTTCATTCTGGTGCCGTACCACCAAAGGTTAGTGCATTTCGTACTAATTTAACTCAATCTTGTATGTTACACCTGAGATGTACTTTGAGCTAGCGGTCCTCTTTTACGTACAATGCAGGGGCCACTGGATCCTCATCGTGATCTGTCCGCCGAGGAATGAGGTGTACTACCTCGATTCGATGCGTGACAGATTATCGATGGAATATGTGCTCAAGGGGAATATGGGGGCGTAAGTAACTTATATGTTTGATTTAAATTTTGACCTCACTAGCTAATGATAATACATTAACCGGCAATACTAACTGAAATGCAGGGCTTTTGATAAATATGTGTCCGCTGGAGGGAGGCATGCCGCACCGCAGGGCTCCCTACTAGCTTGGAAAGAATATGAGGTACTCACGAGACTTTTTGTTTATGCTTAATTAGTTTATGGAAACAATATATAGCTAACATGTATTCGCATATGCAATTATCTCAGTGCCATCAGCAGCCGCAATCGTGGGAATGCGGGTTTTATGTGCTGAGCTACATGTACGACCTAGTGCAGACAAACTTTTCCCGATTCCCCCAGGTAAGCATCGATAGCTAACTCAAATTTCAAAAATGGGTGTCACGTTCTAAATTAGGATCGAAGTTAGTTACTCAGTATGCACACATGCTTGCAGATGGCCATGTCGAAAGACCAATATGAAAATGCAAAGATTATATATCTTCGACAAATCTGGGCACAATATGTCATGGAGGAAGTAGCACCCAACCATCCAGCATGACAATTTTCTCCTTTTGGTGTACTCTGCATAGACTGTTCATATACATGTGAATAAATATATATATGTGAATAAATGTCCACATTGGATTGCAATCTGTATTTGTCCATACATATGTGAATAAATGTGAATAACTGCCTAATGTGTGAATTTGTTCTGTGAATTTACCTTGCATCTGTACTGTATGTGTATCCAATCTATACTGTATTGCATCTGTACTGTATATGTGAATGTACTGTATTGTGATGCAAATAAAGTACTGTATATGTGATTGCTCTATCGGTAAATTCATCAACAACCGAGAGACTACTGTCCTTTTTTCTATCGGTACAATCAAAATTAACCGTTAGAAGAGTTTGACCTTTCCTGCCGGTGAACTCATACATATCCGATAGAGTACTAAGCTTTTTTCTGTCGGTAATCTTGTAGTTAACCGTTAGAATAGTGGTACTTTTCAATCGCTATTGACGAGTTTTCTATCGGTAAACTTGTAATATGCCGATAGAATAGTGTGAGTTTTCCTGTCGGTAAACTTATAATTAGCCGTTAGAATAGTGGTACTTTTCAATCCGCTAGCGACGAGTTTTCTATCAGTATACTCCTAATATGCCGATAGAGTACTAAGCTTTTTTTTGTCGGTAATCTTGTAGTTAACCGTTAGAATAGTGGTACTTTTCAATCCGCTAGCGACGAGTTTTCTATCGGTACACTCCTAATATGCCGATAGAGTACTAAGCTTTTTTCTGTCGGTAATCTTGTAGTTAACCGTTAGAATAGTGGTACTTTTCGAACTGCTGGACGTAAGAATACGACGGGTTTTCTATCGGTAGATTCATAATATGCCGATAGAATAGTGAACTTCTTCTGTCGGTTATTTACCGATAGAAAATGTCCAGTCTTGTTCTATCGTGTCTATCTCTATCGGTACAAAAACCGATAGTAGAAGGGTTTTTTTTACCGATAGAAGACTGCATTTCTGTACTAGTGTTGGTACCTCTCTGCAGAGTTAAAAACGTATTCGAATACTCCGAGCTCCCGGGTTTATAGGAGTCTGCTGCGGTGGATTAAATCCACGGGGTGTGACACAAGTATTATTTTCTAAATAAAATATGTTTTAATCAAGATTACCCAAATGACATGTGTTGTCATGATAAGGAGTACTACCGTGGGTTGTCGTGTGTCGACGTGTCGCGGTAGTGCTATAATCTAGTGAACATGAATGATGATGTTATATTATGAAAAGTGCTGCCCTGAGATGAGGTACGAAAGTAAAAGATTATTTTATAAACATCCATAATTCTTGACTAGTCTAGGTTCATATCATCACTACTATATGTATCTACTCTTACCTATGACTTGCTGAGTACGTAAGTGCTCACTTTTGCAACCTATAAATCAATAGACGGAGCGATCAACAATCAAGATGAAGGCGTGGAGAACTTATTGGATCCAGAAGGAGGAGCGTCAGTTCTGCCAGAGCCCTGATGTGTGTTGTTCTGCTGTCCACTTCTCTTTTGTGGGTGGGTCACCTATCTTCTGCTGTGTAGATGTTATTTTGCTAAACCATGTATGCCGTGAAGGCATTGTAATCTCCTTATGTAATATCAAGGCCAGCAGGCCACACTGCTTAACTATTTTGTAAGTTACTCTGTTGCAATGTGATATACTCCTGTGCTTGACTTATCCTGGGACGTCAAGGGTATGTGTATGCTATGCATATATGGGACTAGCTGCAGCGAGCTAGGTCTCTACAGGAGTAGTCGTAGTCCCAGTTTCGGGGCGCGACAGGTAATTCCCCCACCAGTTTCATAATTCGTACTGTAATAATAGCCCTTGGAGTTAGTGTCCTAATACGTAGGTTCTTACATCACAGACCGACACTCGGCCTACTAGCCAGCCGACCCCTCCGAGAAGCCAACCAACCAGTTCGATGACGAAGCTGACTCCGACTAGGAGGCAGCCATTCAAGAAGCTGGCTAGTAGGGGCAAAGCAAAGAAGAGCCCGGCGAAGGAGAGTGAGAAGAGTACGCCAGCTCTCATGCCGTTCGCTCTGGGGATGCCCATGGCCTCCGATGCCGCAATTTCTAGCATGGGGTTAGCATGCCAGAGTCTGCATGCATGGTACATGAAGAGGACAAACCAGACCAGTACACAACGTCCGACGCACATCATGGTCAAGTACACCGTGGCAGAATTCCATAACGATGTTGGGACCTACCCGGTGACCTTCGAAGACCTACACAATTTACTGAATAAAGATGCGCTCGACGTGTCAATCCTACGGTCTTGGGTGCTGTAAGTATCCTATTGTCCTAAGCCTGTTCGTGCATATACGGATATATGTCATTTATTAATTGGTTACTTCCGTGCAGTTGCATGACCAGCTATGCCAAATCTAAGCGCAAACCTGTTGGTTTCTTGGACCCCCCAGATTGTCGCCGAGGTGATGTTTAGGAACAACGTAGACTTCGTTGTCGACTACATCAAAAGAGGGTTGCTTGCTCAGGTTGACAAGGAGTACATACTTGTAACCTACAACCAGAGGTGAGTGCTTTCATCAGTACTTCACCCATAGATTAATGTCTCCATATGCACACCCCAAACTTAGATTAAATTATTAATTCTTTACGTGTAACATGTAGCTACACCACTGGATCCTGCTAGTACTTATTCCGAAAAGGAACAAGGTGTTCTACCTTGATTCATTGCAGAGGAAAGGGTACGAGTATTGCGGTGCACGAGATGTATTCGAAAGGTTATGATATATTCATGTGGACCTGTCTTGCATCTAAATTTACTGTCCTCAAATTGTCAATTTCGAATATCCTCAAACTGTCAATTTTGACTATCTGCAGGGCTTTCACGAACTACTTTGCCGAGGGAGGGTGACAACACGAGCGGTGAGCCGATAAGTTTCAGTGGTTAAATTTTCAGTACAAATTTCAACTGACATCAAGTTTACTTTATAACGTGTCCCCAACTAACTCTCAGTCTGTAAATTGGCAGTGCCATCAGCAGCCGGACGACAATACATGTGGGTTCTACATGATGCGCCACATGTATGACCTGATCATCACCCCTCACCGCGCAGATTTCCTCGAGGTATACAACTGCTCCCCTTTGTATCGATTTGGCAGAATTTACAACTGCATTGAGCTAATTTTTTCTGTACCAACTCTTGCTACAGGGGGTCGACTCTCCTTCGGAAAGCTTTGACCCTCGGTAGATTGGTATTGTCCGAGGGATGCTCGCTGAGTTTTTCCTTACGGAGGTCATATCAACCAAGGGGAAGTTTAGAGACCCGCAAAGTTCGTATTAGTGCAGCCTTACATTTATCTGTACATCTAACATATTGACTTTAATTGTCGATTACATTTATTTGTTCAATCTCAATTGCACATATTTCTGAGTTTTGTGTTGTACATATGAAATGCTATTGTACATGTTTCTAAGTTGTGTGCATGTATGAGGCTGTATATATTTGAGTACTGTGCATGTATGAAATGAACTATATATATTTGAGTACTGTACATGTATGAAATGAACTATAAATATGAAATGCTATTTGTACAGAGGACATGTCTAATATTAATATGCACAGACGGTTTTGATCTTACAAACCGTCTGAGATTATAACCGTCGTCGATAATGACACTATCACAGATGGTTTTGACCTCAAAGCTGTCTGTGATACTGACGGTTCCGAGATTATAACAGTCGTCGATAATGACAATATCGCAGATGCTTTTGACCTCAAAGCCATCTGCGATACTCTTACTACACAGACGGTTCTGAGATTACAACCGTCTATGAGAAGGACACTATCACAGACGGCTCCGAGATTATAACCGTCCTCGCAGATGGTTTTGACCTTAAACCCGTATGTGATAATGTGAGTATCACAGACGATTCTGATGTCATAACCGTCTATGATAAATGAGTATCACAGACGGTTCTGAGGTCATAACCATCTCTGATAATGTGTGTATCCCAGATGGTTTTGACCCCAAAGTCGTCTGTGATACTCTTACTACACAGACGGTTCTGACATTACAACCGTCTGTGATAAGGACACTATCACAGACAGCTCCGAGATTATAACCGTCGTCAATAATGACAATATCGCAAATGGTTTTGACCTCAAAGCCGTTGCTGATAATGTGAGTATCACAAATGGTTCTGAGGTCATAACTGTCTCTGATAATGTGAGTATCCCAGATGGTTTTGAGGTCAGAACCGTCTGCGATACTCATATTATTACTGACGGTTCTGAGATCAAACCGTCTGTGGTAGTATGAGTATCTCAGACGGCTTTGATGTTATAACAGTCTGTGTATTAAGAGTATCACAGACGGTTCTGATGTTATAACAGTCTGTGTATTATGATTATCACAGACGGTTTTGATCTTATAACAGTCTGTGAAGGGAAAAATCACAGACGGTTCAAAAGCGTCTGTGATAGTACTCGATTATCACTTACTCGAATATCACTGATGGGTCAGAATCATCTGTGATGACTATTTTGACCCGACTGTGATAATGAATTCTATGGTAGTGAGATTTGATTGCGAGGCGAGCAGTGAAGTGGAGATCGAATGCTCTGAGTTCAACTGCCCATTTTGCAACTCGACCAATTGCTTCCAGATTATGGAGTATGTCCCCTAAGGGAAAGGACGATGGCATGGAGACCTTGTGTGCTTGAAAGTAATGTCGTAGCTTTCGGAAAGCCATTAAGAGGGCATAAAGTAGTTTTGGACCTCGGGGTAACGCTTCTTTGGTCCATTGAGCACTTCGCTTATGTAAAGACTGGTCATTGTACACCCCCCGTTCTGCACTAACCGCGCATGGGGTTGCAGCTAAGTAAATGAGTAATGGTTCTCCTGCTTGTGGAGAAACTAACACTGGAGCACTTAATAAATATGCTTTGACTTCCTAAAAGGCTCTTTCGGCTTCGTCTGACCACTGGAAGCCATTGTGCTTACGAAGTACCTTAAAGAAAGGTAGACCACGTTCGCCTAACCGCGATATGAAATGGTTTAGGGCCGCCACTCGACCAGTTAGGCTTTGGACGTCCTCCGTTGAAGAAGGGGAGTGCATTTTCCAAAAGAGACTCCAAAAGAGACTCCAAAAGAAAACCCAATGCCTCGTGAACAAACAAGAAAACCCAAAAGTTTGCTAGAAGAGACTCCAAAAGAACACTTTTCAGGATTTAATTTGATTGCATTTTTATTCAAATTACATAAAGTCTCAGTGAGATCATTACATGATTAGAGATTTGTAAGTTCTTTACAACTAGATCATCTACATAAACTTCTAAATTATTCCCTAATTGAGATAGAAAGGTCTTCTGCATCAAGCGCTGGTACATGGAACCAACGTTCTTGAGCCCAAATGGCATTCTGACGTAGCAGTAAGTGCCAAAGGGTGTGATTAAGGCAGTTTTCTCTTCATCTACTTCTGCCATGCTAATTTGATGGTAGCCTGAGTAAGCATCCAAAAAGCTCATCAGTTCGCAACCCGTTGTGGAATCGACCAACTGATCGATGCGAGGAAGGGAAGTCATCCTTCGGGCAGGCATTGTTGAGACTGGTCTAATCGACGCACATGCGCCACTCACCATTGGACTTAAGGACCATGACTGGGTTTGCGAGCCATTCGGGATGGTTAACCTCACAAATGAGACCAACTTTCTGGAGTTTAGTCAACTCCGCACGGATGGCTTCTTGACTGTCAGGAGCAAAGCATCAAAGCTTTTGCTTTATTGGTCGCTATACAGGCCGAATAGCTAGCCTATGCTTCATCACTTCCCTTGGGACTCCGGGCATGTCAGATAATTTTCATGCAAACACATCTATGTTAGCTCGGAGGAAAGTAATGAGCGCGAGTTCCTCTTTAGTATCCAATGATGACCTAATCTGAACAGTCTTAGTCGGGCCGTGTCTGGGAACAGAGGAACTTGCTCTAGTTTCTCATCTAGTCGCGGAGTCGACTTAACCACATCAGGTTCTTTGGTCGCCAACTTGACGTCCCGTAGGGGTAATTGATCAACCAACTCCAAAGAAATGCGATCACAGGTTAGAGCCGTATTTTGACTGCCCCTGACTGTGATGACGCCTTTTAGCCCTGGTAACTTGACTCACTGATAAGTGTAGTGTGTCATGGCCATGAATTTGGCGAGAGATGATATGCCGAAGATGGCATTGTAAGCTGAGTCAAAATCAATCACATCGAAAGTAATTAATTCTGTTCGAAAATTGTCTGACTCTCCGAGTGTTGCTGGTAACACTATTTGCCCGATGGGCACCATCGTGGAGCCAGGTATAATCCCAAAAAACAGGTATGCCACTGGTTTAATCTTGGAATGAGGTATTTGTATCTTGTCAAAAGCTTTGACGAACAGTAGGTCGAGTGAGTTTCCTCCATCGACCAGTACTCGCCCCACTTTAGAGTTGCTAATAATGGGTAATATTACCAAAGGTAGTCATCGAGGATGCGAAAGTCCTTTGGGACAATCTTCCCTATTGAAGGTCAGGGAGGTCTCCGACCAATGAAGGAATTGAGGCTCCTTTAATGGAGCTTCAACAGTATTGACCTCTCGGTGAATAGCTTTGAATTGACGCTTAGAATAATAAGATGAAGACCCGCAAAAAATAACATTAACGTGATTACTAGGTACCTGGTATGGAATTACCTCGTCTCCATCGGCGTCTTTGGTTCCTCGAGATTGTCTGTTTTCTGGTATAGTTGGAATGGGCGCAGTTCCCTGATAGAAGTCGTCCATGTGTTTCAACCAGGAGCGGCAATTCTTGAGGTTGTGTCCAGAAGCGTTGTGTAATGGACACCATTTCATGTTTCCATGTAGGTTAGTCTGTTTTCCCGTGCGATCACGAGTTCGACCACCGGAGGGAAGCTTCTTAGATTTGAATGGAACTTTTTTACCTTTCTCTTATGGTTGCTTATCAAGACAGAGACCTCACGGAATCAGCTTGCTCCATTCTGTTGGATCAAGGATGCCGACTAGAGGGGGGGTGAATAGGAGGCCTTTCAAAAAACTTTAAAGCTTAAAGCAAATAAATGCAAATCAAAACAAATAATATAAGCAAAGGGAAAAGAGAACGAACACAACGATTTTTACCGAGGTATCAGAGACTCGCCCAGTCTCCACTAATCCTCGTTGAAGCACTCAAATCACTTGAGTCTTGCCTCAATATCCACAAAGGATATTATCACTAGTGGTTGCTCCTTGTCCACTCCGGAAAGGCGAGCACCGATGCCTTGTACACACTTGCCGAGCCTCTCCGACAATCTCTGAACGGAGAGATCAACGGCCACGCCTCCGAACCGTCTAGGTGAGGGCACTCACCAAGAGTAACAGGCAGCGAGGTCTTCTCAAGACCTCCAAACACGCACCGAGAAGCTAAGTGAATGCAAAATGCAAAGAATTGAAAAGCTCGCTGGATCGGAAAGCACTCGACTTGATCAAAAGATCAAGATTTTATATAAGAAACTAATGCTCAAGAGTGTATATGAAATGCTGCTGCTTGTTGTGAGAAACACATGCCCAAAGTCCCTATTTATAGCCTCAAGAAGCAAATGAACCGTTGGAGCTAGGGCTGAAAATCAGCAACCCAAACTGACAGTCAGTTTGCCAAACTGACAGTCAGTTTGCCTAACTGACAGTCAGTTCAGTGCACAACAGCCAACAAAATTTACAGAATAAACTTTGCTAGCCGTTCGTGGTCGAAAAAAGGAAAGCTGAAACCCACAACTGAGAGTCAGTTACACAAACTGACAGTCAGTTCGACCACAAACTCGACCAAAAACAAATAGAAACTCAGTTAAAATCTCTGTGGTCGAAACCCCAACTGACAGTCAGTATGGACAAACTAACAGTCAGTTTAGTACAAAAATTTTGAGCACAAAAAACACCCTCTCTGGACAATTGTCAGTTTAAACTAACTGACATTCAAACTGACAGTCAGTTTAGTAAACTGATAGTCAGCCTGAACAAAAACAGACATAACTTTAAATCCAGAAATCCAAAAGAGGTGTTTAATAGCTCGTTTGAAAGATAATTTCAAGGGCTACATTTTTGTCAAAAGAAGAAAAGGCCAGATCTGCCTAGATCTTTCTGAAAATTGCAAATACTCTTCTACTGTCAAAAACTGAACTGAAAAACCAGATTTTTCAAATAAGTTCAAAACCAAATCCAACCAAAAAGATGCAATGCAATGACCTAGTTTTCTCGGTTTGTGTTGGAGATAAAAAGCGGACTTTCGCCACCCCTCTTTATAGTACGGTCAAAACTAGAAAATAATTTTCCTAACCGATCATCTCCAAACGCCGAGATCGGTAAAAATAAAATCTCATAATACCTGAGGTCTTTCGCATCTTCATGATTTGAGTCTTATCTTTGCTCTTCTGCATCTTGTGCTTCACTTCAAGTCGGGTTCATCTTGATCTTCTTGCATTTCTTCCCAACTGATCCCTGTATCAATTTATCTCAAAAGCACGATTAGTCCGGAACACTTTGTTTTCATTAATCATCAAAATTAGGGTTAGGCATGAAGGCCTAGATGCAACAATCTCCCCCTTTTTGATGATTGATGACAACAAGTGTTCAATAATAAAATGAAATAGCTCCCCCTGAGTATATGCATCTCATCAAATCAGAGCATTAACCAATACATATACATCAGGGCATCTCATACATAACCAAGTCATAGATGTGCAAATATTACCAAGTCATATCAGAGCATACACATCTCAAAATCAAGACATCATATATATCAATGTATCAGAGCTCAAGAACATCATCTCAAGAAACCAAGTCATCATATATATAAAGATATCAGAGCTAAAGAACATCATCTCAAGAAACCAAGTCATCATATATATAAAGATATCAGAGCTAATCAGAGCTACACAGATAAACTCATCACACACAGATAAAGAAAAACATCTCCATATATATGAAAAATAAACATCTGTTCAATACAGCAAAAGACTCTAATATCCAAAATGCCAAAATACTTCTCCCCCTTTGGCATCAAGCACAAAAAGGGAGGCAAAAACACAAATCAGAGCCTAAAGCTCATCATCTGAAGAAAGTCCTAAAACGGCTGTATCTCCGGAGCCAGCTGGAGATGCAGATGCGTTGATGGCTGGAGACGCCGGAGGGGTAGCTGCTGAAGCAGGAGCAGCTGAAGCCGGAGCAGGTACCGCAGGAGCTGGATCAGCAGGTCCTGAAGGTGTGCTCGGGGAAGACGAAGCCAGACGGGCCCTCTTGCGAGAAGCAGGAGAACCAGAACCAGGCAGGCGACGCAGAATCTCCTCCTGCTGAGCAAGCAAGCGAAGCAACATCTGATGATGCTCCGCCTGGGTGCTGAGGATCTGCTGCTGCACCTGGAGAATCTCCTGAAGCTGAGAGGAAGAAGCTGATGATGAACCGATGCCGGGCCCTGCAGCTGGTGCTGGAACAGTCTCCTCAGCAGGAGCCTCGTCCTCTGACTCCCCCGCAGCATCATCATCTGATGCGGGAGAACTAGGGTCCACAGCAGCCGCAGGCCGAGCACCAAGGCGGCGATCAGCCTGACCGGGAGGATAGAAGAGAAGAGGATGATGGGGCCGCGGGAGCTCAGTGTCCACGGCCCGGATATGAAGAAGCACCGCCATGATATACGGAGCGTATATCAGCTGACGGTGCGGGGAAAGAAGGACGTGCTGAATCTCACTGATGATGAGATCAGCAACATCGAAGGGCTCCTCCTGAAAGATGGAAATCAGGACATGGAGGGCCAGATAGGTGATCCTAGCCCTATCTCCGCTCATGGGGACCAGAGTGAGACGGAGGATCCGTAGGGCTAGGTCTACATCGCGGCGCAGGCCAGCAATGTGACGGAGCTGGAAGGGGCCGGAGTAAAGCATGGCCACCTCCCGACGCTCGAGGTCAGGTAGGGTGTGGAGCTGGCGACTAGAAGGAGGACGCACCAGTCCGAGAGAGGACTCCAGCTGATCCTTCGTGACGGTGTAGACCTGGAGGCCCGTCATGAAGGTCATGAAGTCGCGCTGAGGGGAAACAAAAACGGTAGAATAAAACTGGCGTATGGGCCCCTCAGCCCAATGCAAGGAGGAATCTGCGACAAGGTCGCGAATCCCTACAGTGCCAAACAGATCTGCGAGGGAAGCGATGCCTGTGCGAGAGGCGATCGTCCCCCACGACAGAGAGCGGTGGGCGAAGATGGGAGCGCAGCTATAGACGCTGGTGAACAGGTCTAGGTGGAGGTTGGTGTAGCAGGTGAGGACCTCGCATGCGTCGCGACCAGTGGGACGCGGCGAGAGGTACGGGTTCACTGAGCGAAGTGAGCGAAGGCGGCTCGCGTGCCACCGGGAATAGTCCACGGGCACGCGCTCAAGTGGAGGCGAGGGCCAGTTCTCGGACGTCTGACCCGATGAACGCTGGCTGTTTGCTGCGTTCTTTCGTCGGGCCACACGGCGAGAAGGACCGGGCTGATCAGACATGTCTACGAAAAGACGGAAAACAGGGGAGAAGAAACGACCTGAATAGAACAGCTAAACAGAGCAAACGAGGTCGATTCGAGAGAGACTGAAGACGACGAAGCCAAAGAAGAGCAACCAACCAGAACAGCCACAGAGAGCAAACACAGGCCGGTTTGGGGAAGGTCAACGCCGGCGAGCTGCACACGGCAAGTCCACGGCCACGACAAGAGGAACCGGCTGCTAGCAGTGGCTAAACGGCGGTGAGGAGGAGGAGCAAAGCGGCGGCGGCGCGGTGCGGCGAGGGGGGACGCCGGCGGCGAGCACGGGGGCACGGAGCGGCGAAAAAGAGCACCGGCGACAAGAGGAGCAAGCGGCGGCGAAGGGAGGAGATGAGACGACAAAGAAATAGAACGGGGGTTTTAGGGTTCTCGATCCCACAACTGACAGTCAGTTTGATAAACTGAAAGTCAGTTCCAAACTCAGAAACATAGAACTGACATTCAGTGTGCCACACTGACAGTCAGTTCACAGAACTGGGTTTTGAAACTGACAGTCAGTGTATGAGACTGACAGTCAGTTTGGGACTCGAACACGACCAGGAGCTACGACCAAAATCAAATGCACGTAACTGACTGTCAGTTTGTGAAACTAACTGTCAGTTATGACATTGACTTCGACCAGAGACTAAGACCAGACTCCTAACTACTGAACTAACTGTCAGTTATAGGAACTGACTGTCAGTTTGGTCAATTTCGACCAGAAGCAATCTAAGACCAGAGAGGGAATAAAATAATATTATTTTATACAAACAACACATTTAGCACATCAACTAGCATTTGATATATCAATAATGTTCAGTTCACCCCTTAAAAAGCAAAATCTTGATTCATCTAGGGGTTTAGTGAAGATATCAGCTAGTTGCATATCAGTTCTAACATAATTCACATCAATATCTCCTTTTGCCACATGATCTCTAATAAAGTGGTGCCTTATTTCAATATGCTTGGTTCTAGAATGTTGAACAGGATTATTAGCAATTTTAATGGCACTTTCATTATCACACAAGAGTGGCACTTTATCAAATATAATCCCATAATCCAAAAATGTCTGCTTCATCCATAATAATTGAGCACAACAACTGCCTGCAGACACATATTCAGCTTCAGCTGTGGAGAGAGCTACTGAATTTTGTTTCCTAGACGACCATGAAACTAATGACCTCCCCAACAGCTGACAGCTACCAGATGTGCTCTTACGATCAATCTTACACCCAGCATAATCAGAATCAGAATATCCAATTAATTCAAAATTTGCATATTTAGGATACCAAAGTCCTAAACTGGGATAACATTTTAAATACCTAAGGATTATTTTAAGAGCAGTTAAATGACACTCCTTAGGATCAGACTAAAATCTAGCACATAAGCACACACTAAACATGATATCAGGCCTAGATGCAGTGAGATATAAAAGACTACCAATCATAGACCTATACAGTTTAGAGTCAACCGATTTGCCGCTTTTGTCCATGTCCAGATGTCCATTGGTCGCCATGGGAGTTTTGATTGCCTTAGCATCTTCCATCCCAAAACGCTTGAGCAGGTCCTTCACGTACTTTGTTTGACTCACGAACGTCCCGTTCTTGAGTTGCTTGATTTGTAGACCGAGGAAGAAGCTCAGCTCACCAATCATGGACATCTCGAACTCCCTAGACATCATCTCTCCAAACTCATGACAGAAATGTTCATTAGTAGATCCAAAGATAATATCATCAACATATATCTGACAAATGAACAATTCCTTTTTAATTTTCTTTGTAAAGAGAGTTGTGTCAACCTTCCCAATTTTAAAACCTTTTGATAATAGAAAATCTCTAAGACGCTCATACCAAGCCCGAGGAGCTTGTTTGAGACCATAGAGAGCTTTCGACAATTTAAATACATGGTTTGGAAATTTAGCATCTTCAAAGCCTGGAGGTTGTTCAACAAGTTCAGAAATTTCACCATTTAAGAATGCACTTTTTACATCCATTTGAAAAAGTTTGATATTAAAGCATGATGCATAAGCAAGAAGAATGCGAATAGCTTCAAGTCTTGCTATAGGTGCAAAAGTTTCACCAAAGTCTAATCCTTCGACTTGAGTGAAGCCTTGAGCAACAAGACGAGCTTTGTTTCTAATTACAACACCATTTTCATCTTGCTTATTTCTGAAAACCCATTTTGTTCCAATAACATTATGATCTTTGGGTCTTTCTACTAAAGTCCAAACTTCATTTCTAGCAAAGTTATTAAGTTCTTCATGCATGGCATTTACCCAATCAGGGTCATTTAAAGCTTCATTAACATGTTTGGGTTCTAAAGAAGACACAAAAGAATAATGTTCACAAAATGCAGCAATACGAGATCGAGTTTGAACATCCTTACTGACGTCACCCAATATTTGGTCTAGAGGGTGATCCTTGGTGATGGTTTGGTGTTGCCTTGGTTCTTCATATTGTACTGCTTCATCTTGACTTTGTTCTGGAGGATCAACATGAGATGATGATGCGTCTTGATCAACATTTTCAACGTTGACATCATCTTCTTGATCTTCCTCTGTTGGCTTGATGTCTTCAATGGTTATGTTCTTCATTGCTTCTTGAAGATTTTCACCTGAAACTTCATGAGAAACTTGCTCCACATTTCCTTGACGGTTGTCGCCAAAGGTAATCTTTTGGTTCTCACTTGAGTTGTCGTTGAGTGAGGTGAACAACTTCTTGTTACCAGTCATGTGTTCGGAGCATCTGCTATCGAGCACCCAATGCCTCCCACCGGTCTTGTAGTTCACCTGCGTACAAAGAATTAAGTTCTTTTAGGTACCCAAACCTTTTTGGGTCCTTCAATGTTAGCAATCAAAGTTTTGGGCACCCAAATAGATTTCTTCTTTTTATTTAACATGGGTGCACCAACATACTTTGCTATAGCATAACCTTTTCTCGACTTTTGAAGCATGTAGCAAGTATCAAAATAATTAGGAGTCATTAAGGGACATGCTTCGTGTGAATGACCGGTTTCATGGCATTTATGACAGAATGTGTTGCATGCTTTAACAAATATAGTTTTAGAATTTTGTTTTCCTCCTTTCTTTTGAAAATATCCTAATCCTTCTTTTCTAAAAGAACATTTTTGTTTACTAAGGATTAGATCAAGAGATATTTTACCTTTGTAGCAGTTTTCTAAGCCTTTTCCAAGTTTTTCAACTTGTGCCTTAAGTTCATTATTTTCATTCAATATGTTGTCATTAGAAGCACATGGAATATGATGACTACTAGAGGGAGAATCATCCAAATTACATGAAGTTGAAGCATCTACCTTAGATGAGATATTTGTAACATCTTTTATGAGCATGCATTCATAAGATTCTTTAAGCTCGGAGTATTGAGCGCGTAGGGAAGAATGTTCTTCCTTAAGCGCCTTATACTTCTTTTTAGTTTTTCCAAAAACTTCATTTAATTCGGTTATCATTTCAACTAAATCATCATAAGATGGATCATTAGAGTGTACCTTTTCATCGCCTTTAGCCATAAGGCAAATGGATGAGCTAGTTGAAGTGTTGATGTTGCCAAGAGCTAATCCGGCCATCTTCTTTGAGCAATTTCTTTCTTCATCGGAGTCGGAGTCGGAGCTCTCGCCTCCGGACATCCACTCTCCAAAGCAAGCTTCTTTGATTTCTTCATTTTTCTTCTTGAAGAACTTCTTCTTCTTGTTCCACGCCTTGTTCTTGTTTGGACATCTTGATGCTATGTGTCCCTTCTCATGGCATCCATAGCAAATGATGTCCTTGAAGTTGTTTTGCTTTGGACCCTTTGGTCGTGTGTCAAGGTTGACACCTTTCTTATGCAACCTGCGAAGGAGTTTTTGAGTATTTTTTACCATGAGCGCGAGGTCTTCATCGGAGGAGCCATCGCTTGAATCGTTTCTTGCATTAGCTTTGAAGGCCAAAGCTTTCTTCTTCGTCTCCGAGGGTTCGGCGGCTTCCTTCTTCTCCTTCTTGTGCATCTCATGGGTGATGAGGTTCCCATAAAGATCGGTTGGTGTTGTGGTCGATAGATCGAAGTTTGTGAGAACCGTGATCAAGGTGTCGAAACTTTCCGGTAAGGCCCTAAGCATCTTTCTCACAAGCTCAAGGTCAGTAAAAACAACACCAAGACCCTTGAGTTCATTCACAATGTTATTTAACCGAGTAAACATGGAATCCACGGACTCGGTTGATGACATGGTGAATGTCTCATATTTTTGCCTCACCATTAGCAATTTTGCCTCTTTAACCTTTGTAGTGCCCTCGTAAATTTCTTCGAGGGTAGTCCAAACCTTATGAGCAGTCGTGAGATTGCTCACACGGTTGAACTCATTTAAGGATAAACCGGCAAAGAGTGCATTTTTTGCACGGGCATTTAAATGCAACTTTCTCCTATCGTCCTCAGACTGACATGCCGGATCAACCGGAGGAGTAAAGTCGAGTTTAACGATATCCCATACATCAAGCCCCATAGCTTCTAGGAATATCGACATGCGCACTTTCCAATAAGGATAGTTTGTCCCATCAAAGATAGGCGCACGACCGGTATGACCGAGAAGAAAATCTCCACTTGACGACATCCTCTCTCTAGGCGGTAAAGCCTAATGAATCGAGAGACCAAACTCTGATACCACGTGTTGGATCAAGGATGCCGACTAAAGGGGGGTGAATAGGAGGCCTTTAAAAAAACTTTAAAGCTTAAAGCAAATAAATGCAAATCAAAACAAATAATATAAGCAAAGGGAAAAGAGAACGAACACAACGATTTTTACCGAGGTATCGGAGACTCGCCCAGTCTACACTAATCCTCGTTGAAGCACTCAAATCACTTGAGTCTTGCCTCAATATCCACAAAGGATATTATCACTAGTGGTTGCTCCTTGTCTACTCCTGAAAGGCGAGCACCGATGCCTTGTACACACTTGCCGAGCCTCTCCGACAATCTCCGAACGGAGAGATCAACGGCCACGCCTCCGAACCGTCTAGGTGAGGGCGCTCACCAAGAGTAACAGGCAGCGAGGTCTTCTCAAGACCTCCAAACACGCACCGAGAAGCTAAGTGAATGCAAAATGCAAAGAACTGAAAAGCTCGGTGGATCGGAAAGTACTCGACTTGATCAAAAGATCAAGATTTTATATAAGAAACTAATGCTCAAGAGTGTATATGAAATGCTGCTGCTTGTTGTGAGAAACACATGCCCAAAGCCCCTATTTATAGCCTCAAGAAGCAAATAAACCGTTGGAGCTAGGGCTGAAAATCAGCAACCCAAACTGACAGTCAGTTTGCCTAACTGACAGTCAGTTCAGTGCACAACGGCCGACAAAATTTACGGAATAAACTTTGCTAGCAGTTCGTGGTCGAAAAAAGGAAAGCTGAAACCCACAACTGACAGTCAGTTACACAAACTGACAGTCAGTTCGACCACAAACTCGACCAAAAACAAATAGAAACTCAGTTAAAATCTCTGTGGTCGAAACCCCAACTGACAGTCAGTATGGACAAACTGACAGTCAGTTTAGTACAAAAATTTTGAGCACAAAAAACACCCTCTCTGGACAATTGTCAGTTTAAACTAACTGACATTCAAACTGACAGTCAGTTTAGCAAACTGACAGTCAGCCTAAACAAAAACAGACATAACTTTAAATCCAGAAATCCAAAAAAGGTGTTTAATAGCTCGTTTGAAAGATAATTTCAAGGGATACATTTTTGTCAACAGAAGCAAAAGCCAGATCTGCCTAGATCTTTCTAAAAATTGCAAATACTCTTCCGCTGTCAAAAACTGAACTGAAAAACCAGATTTTTCAAATAAGTTCAAAACCAAATCCAACCAAAAAGATGCAATGCAATGACCTAGGTTTCTCGGTTTGTGTTGGAGATAAAAAAGAGAACTTTCGCCACCCCTCTTTATAGTACGGTCAAAACTAGAAAATAATTTTCCTAACCAATCATCTCCAAACGCCGAGATCGGTAAAAATAAAATCTCATAATACCTGAGGTCTTTCGCATCTTCATGATTTGCGTCTTATCTTTGCTGTTCTGCATCTTGTGCTTCACTTCAAGTCGGGTTCATCTTGATCTTCTTGCATTTCTTCCCAACTGATCCCTGTATCAATTTATCTCAAAAGCACGATTAGTCCAGAACACTTTGTTTTCATTAATCATCAAAATTAGGGTTAGGCATGAAGGCCTAGATGCAACACATTCCTGTTGGGTTTCTTAGATCTTCCGCCTTTAGAGAACCCAGATTTCTTATTCAAATCTTCCTTCTTTTCAGTTTTTAGGCCCAGTTGAGGAGGTAGATTACCCTTGTCCACCATTCTATTCCATTCCACAGCTTCCACTGCGTCGACAGAATATCGATCTGCCATGTCAAAGAGGTCTGACACTGATCATGCGGGAGGGATACTCAGGTCCTTTCTGAACCTTTGATATCTAACACCATGCTTGCAGGCTCTGGTAACTGAAGAATCAGAGATATTAGGAATGATATTCCTCACTCCTACAAATCTCTTCACGAAATACCGAAGGGTCTCTGTCAAAGTCTGTCACAAGCAATGAAGATCATCCTGTTCTCTAGGCTTCTCATAGCAGTTTTAGAAGTTGTTGAGGATAGTATCACACAACATCTCCCAGTTGTAGATCAATCCTTCCGATTGGTTTAACAACCAAGTCCATGCTGGACCTTCGATGATAGTTGGCAAGTAATTTTTCATGACCCGTTCGTCTACTCCGGCCGCTTGGATGGCAGTAACGTAGATCTGAAGAAATTCAGTAGGATTTTGAGTCCCATCGAAGCTCTCGATCGTATCAGGTTTGAACTTATCAGGCCAGAGCACGTTCCGCGGTCCAGGTAAAAAGCTTTACAACCCACGTACGTACTGTGTGGTCATAGATCATCATGACTAACACCGTGGTCGCGGAAGTTGTCGACTTGGGGAGGCTCATGACATGGTTCCAAACGTGAGTGTACTGGTACTCGAGTGTGATCGCGAGAAGTACCAGTTCGTCTGGTTTTGTCATGTCGAGAGTGTGTGGGGTGACGTCTCTTATGACCTTGGTGGGAACCAGCCTGTCCTCTGGTCGTCGAACACGATGATGCCTCTGGAGTAAATCCAAGGACAACGTCGTCAAGATTATCTACAAGCACTCTTGCGAATATAATCCTGTCATCGTTCGCGAGACTGGAGGGCAGATTATGGAGTGCATATGCAATCCTCTGGATACGGTCCTCAGGATTTCTCTCGGGTGCTAGTGGAGTTCCTGGTGAGGTCACATCTACCGATGGTGAATAGTTCGGAGAGGGAATAGGTGTGTGATCATGCCCGTGACCTCCCAAAGAGGGTTGTCGAGATGTTCCTGGACTAGGGTCGCAAAAAATGGTACCTTGGCGAGTTGTCGCTGGTCGTAGGTCTTCTGCGACCTTGCGAACCTCGGCCTCTCGCTGTTCGCGCTCTTGGTCCTCTTTCAGTTTGCGTTCTCGTTCTTGCCTAGCGTCACGTTGCTCTGGAGTTTCCTCCGAAAGTGTGGCGATTTCCCTAAGGATCTAGTTCACAGATGGAGAAAGCATCTCATCTTTGTCTAAGTCTAACTCGAAATCAAAGAGGGACTTCAAATTGTCTAGGGAGAAGTTCTCTAGATGAATGTCAAGATCATCCTCATCCATATTGCCTAGAGTAACGGGTTGCAGCACATACCCATCCTCTATTGAGGGCAAGTGAACTGCCTGCTCCAATCCCTGTTCAGCAGACGAGGTCGGGATCGAGGATGATGCTTCCCCCAAGAAAACTATGAGGGTAGTGTCGTCATCATTGGTGGGGAGGCTATTTTCATCCATAGCATCTACATGATCCTCGAGATCAAATTCGTTCTCAGAATCGTGTAGGCAAGGGAAAGGATCCATGAACATAATGAATCTTGATGAAAATATCTTCAAGGCCCCACAGTGGGCGCCAGCTGTCGACAGTTGGGACCCTGGGGTCCTTCTGTCAATCTTATGCAAAGAAGAGTGTGATGAAGAAATGGGACCAATCAGACAAGTTCTCAAGATGTTTAAAGTATCTATGAATCTAAGACACGGGAAAGAATTATCCAAATTCAAGTCCTCTTAGAGGAGTAACAACCCTACGTCCTGTGTATTTGACTATATGGAAAAAAGAGTTACAGAAAGATTATTTACATATGTAAGCTAGCTAATCATATCTTTGCTAAGCCTAGTCTTCTCTCTGTCGTTGATCATCGCCCTGATCCTTCCCTCGAAGGCCTTCTTATACTTGTGAAGAGGTCGTCGGTTCTCCTCCTGAAGGCACGCCCCACGATCTCTCTTAACCGCCCCGATGTGGCAGCTATGAGGTCGTGGGTACATGGTAGTTGCTGTAGATCACGAGTACGTGACAGTTTGGCAGTCTTGACTCTGTCGTCGTGGAACTGCCTTACCATCTTAACCTCCTTCGATGGTTACCTTGTCAACGACTTATAATTATCACGGGATTAATCATAAGGATCATGGTAAGGTAATGATAAGGATGATCGCATACTGCGGCGACCTTGGTAACCAGATCGGAACTTGTATCTGTGATAGAGTCTGGTCGTAGGGTGATATCTCTGCGACCATACTATCTTCGTATACAACATTAGATATGGTTTTTAAGATAACAAGTGCCTTGAATTTCTGCAAAATAAGTGTGTTTTTTGAGTTATATCCAGAATGCCCTTGGATTACCCGATGTCCTTCCTTCTGGCCCTTGTCGACCATAGATAGGACTGCTCACGGGATTAATCATAAGGATCATGGTAAGGTAATAATAAGGATGATCGCGTACTACGGCGACCTTGGTAACCAGATCGGACCTTGTATCTGTGATAGAGTCTGGTCGTAGGGTGATATCTCTGCGACCATATTGTCTTCGTATACAGCATTAGATATGGTTTTTAAGATAACAAGTGCCTTGAATTTGCGCAAAATAAGTGTGTTTTTTGAGTTATATCCAGAATGCCCTTGGATTACCTGATGTCCTTCCTTCTGGCACTTGTCGACCATAGACAGGACTGCTGCCATAGTCATGTGCGACCATGGGACGCTTGTGTGACCATGGAGGCCTAAGAACAACTAACAATCCTCGTCAAAGGGTTTAACAAATAACAATTCAAATACTTCTGCTAAATCAAAACTTATCCAAATTGTCATTAATCACAAAAACATAGATACAACAATCTCCCCCTTTTTGATGATTGATGACAACAAACTCTATAAATCACAAAATGGGTTCTTTGGTTCCCCCTTAATATATGCAATAATATTTCGGAGCTGAGAAAATTAAGTGTTTAAGCACATAAGTCAAGAGACATGTATGACGATCCAAATAAGAGAATGCGAAGCGGGAAGCGAAATCACAAGTTCAAAAACAATACATTTGATCAAACATGAAGAAAGATACACAAATCTTATTTGGTTATTTAGCTTCTTGAGATACTATAGAGTTTGAAGATCACTAATTTCCAATAGATGAAGCTTTATGTATAGCTATCATCATCTTTTCTCATAACAATCATCTGTGGATCCGAGGAGCACTTGGGCAAGTCTGCTGGAGGTTCAGGCAACATGGTATCTTCTGTTGGGCCATTGTCAACAACAAAAATTGTTGCCATGCCAAGTGGTAAATGCAGGTCCATGTGGCAATGAAATAACCACACACCTATGTTCCAATACCAATATCAATAAATAAAACATAGCAATTAATATAATATACAATAGTACAATCAATTAGCACAAACTAAAAGTAATTTAATTACTCACCTGGGTTGTTTGCAACAAATCGAATAACTGCCCATCCTTCTACAGGTACTGTCACAGTGTTTCTCATTGGTGGATTAATCAAGTTGTAGTTCTTCATAGCCTCATCTTGGTTGTAGTTTCCGTGTCCGTGTGCCACAACAAAAAAATTATGCCCATGAATGTGCATATGATGCCCAATGGAAGCTATAACAGATACACCTTGAAGTACAATTTCCACGGTTTTGTTGTACTTGAGTTTCTTTACCTTTGTGCCTATTGATGTGAATTCAAGTGTTTTGTTTAGGTAATCTAAATTTTTTGTTGTCTTGTTATATTTCCAAGAAGTATTTGTGAAATTATAGAATTCTGGTGGCTTCTCAGGAAAATCAGTTGTGTAGATTCCTTGTACTTTATTGTAGTGTGCATCTAGTATAGACATGTCCTCTGGAAAAACAAATGAGATGTTGTTCATGTAGACACGGACTAGGCGATTTTGTAATTTACACCATGCTTCCCCTCCCTTACAAATTGAACCAATTCCAAGTGTGATGAACATCCTCTCATGAACATCAAGAGGGACTGAGCTTTGTTCTCCTAGCTTTAAAAGACCAGTTAAGTTAGAATGGAAGTTATAGGCAGCGGCATGGTCATGTATCCTTGGCATCAAAGGCATATTGGATAGCATTAATGATTGGATGGATGCATACCGCAACACACCTCGTGTGGTAGTATTCTCTACCCATGGTGGAGTTGGACTTTCTGTTGCATGTGCTGTTGCAACCATGTAGTAGAGTGCAGGGGGAGCATCTGCCACTAGAAGTGCATCTACTGTTTGTCCAGGTCCAATAACGATCATGTCAGTGTGGTAGGGATTGGTATAGCAAGCATCCACAGCAACAACCATGAAACTATGGCCAGCAATCTTATAAAAAAATTCATTGTTCAAAGCAGCATTGATGATTCGGAGTAAATATGTCTTCCCAACCTCCACTTCCATGACATATGTGTCTTCAGACCCAGCTGAAAATTTCAAAGGCTTTTAGTTTAGTAAAGTGACTAATATGAATCAAAATGAAATATACACCATTGGACATAGAACTATAAAGTTGCACAAAAAATTTTGAAAAGAAAAAAGATTCCCACAACACTACAAACAAAAGAAAGACTATGGAATGTTACTAGACAATCATATATCATAAAAGACTAAACTTAATCTAATGGTGCCATTATTAAACTTAATGTAATCCCTACATGCCATTTTTATAATGTAAGTCCTCTAGTTGAATTGTACAGATGTTTAATAATGTAAACCTTACATGCCATTTTTTTTTGTTTTACAAAATTAGGCTCCCATCAAACCCAAAAAATGCATTTCTTTTATTTTATTGAGAAAAATGTGTCATACCCACTTGTACTATTAGGAATTGTAGATTTCCATCTTTACTTTTATTGTTGGAAAAACACCACCTACACTTCCCAATTTGTGCAGATTCCCCCTTCCTTTATAGGATCCATTGACTGAAACAATGAAAGCGATATGCTTATAAATGATAATGAAACGCTAGGCTTCATTATCTCTTTTTCTTAAGGAGATACATCCTTGGCCCAGACTTGTACACTTAACAGTGCTGCCTCCTTACTCTTCTACCTTCTATGCATCAAAGTTCCTTGTTTTTATGTTTTCTATATAATTTATTATGGTTATAATCAGAGAGTAAATTTGTTCACGCAAGAGGATAATAGTGGAATCCTTCGTGACTTGGATGATTTGAAAAGAAAAAAAAAGGATGCGATGCCTTATGCTCTTGGGTCGCTTGCTCTTGCTTTCATTTTGGGAAATTGCCTAATAAGTGGTCCTATATATATTATATTGGCAACAATAGACCCAACTCCTACATACACTAACACAAGATCTCAACCAAATATAAAGGAGATCAAAAGTCAAAATCCTATGACCTCCTTTTATATGAGCACATATTTTAACTGTCAGAGTGCACATGTGAGTGCCACTTATTCTTGTATTGGGGGGCTCGCACATTGTCAAGTCAATACAAGTATACGCAGAAAAAATATTTAAAAATTAGTGAGTTTGATGGCTAACATAGGTAATTCCATTTTTTACCACCTCTAGTAAGTTCTGTGACCTAGTTTTAATAGATCCTAGACCAAAGGTGAGAATATGCATGAATTGATAAATATATGTGGCATTTTGTCAAAAGCAAAAGTATAGGTGTGAATTTTCCATTCTTCAAAAAATAAAGGTGTTTACGTTGCATTTTCCCCTTTCATTAATCTCTTTGTAGTCCAAATAACAATAAGAGGAATTGCTCCAAAGTTTAATTTTCAGATCGCATAAACTAAATAAGTTAACTTTAAATAAACTAATTTTATATCACATATCTTTATTTGTATTTTTTGAATATCCAACTTTCAAGTCGAGATGAATTATTGCAAAAAGTTAGTTATTTGACTCCTAAAGTGTGCTTTAAACTTAATTTCCCAAAATATATCTAGTTTGTGACATGTCACAAACTTCAATATGGTAACTAGGTGCACCATATATTTTGTCTATATAAATTGATTGATTAATCTAGTAGTTTGAATATCACCTATTATTATGTACTATTAGATAGTATTGGTGTTTCTGGAAGCATTGTTATCAACAAACAAGCCCTTGGGCACGAGTGATGGGGCTTGGGTAGTGAATGTATTTGGGGGGAAGCATTGCAAGCTACTTCATGTAAGGATGATACAAAAATTTGTACAATAGTGCAGTACTTCGTGATACCCTACTCATGCCAATTAATCCAAAGCTCTAACGTTCTCAAGAACTGTCCAACATGTAATAGTATAGGGCACACCAGTTGTTTGCATAATGTGGCATATGAAGTACAATGGGCGGATGATAAATGAGTTGTGCTTAGTGCACTAGAAAAGGTTTGTGTTGGGTGTAAGTGGAGGACTCATCATCATCGGTTCTCTCTAGTTCCTATTCTCTCCCTAGGTTGTCAACGCTTATGGTTTTTATGTCAGGTCTCCAGGACCTTTGTTTTTTGCCACTTACTATGGAGGTAGTCGATGGAGCTAGCATTTCAAATCCGTTGAAGGTGGAGCAATGACCCCTGTTATGGGTTGTACTTTCAGCATGCATAAAGAATATCAGTGGAATCCAGGAGACCATTGTGACTTGAGTTGACGAGAATATTAGGCTATAGCTAGAGTTGAAGCTCAGTAGACTGTTTCGACTTAAGTTGACAACAATTAGGCTATAGCTAGAGTTGAAGCTCAGTGGACTGTTACGACTTGAGTTGATGAGAATGTTAGGCTATAGCTAGAGTTGAAGCTAGAGTGGAAGCCTAGTAGGAGAAAGGGGCTAGCAAGCTATTGAGATTAAATTTCCAACATATTTTCACTTCCATTCCGTTGTGTTTTAATGTAAAAGGAATATTGTGCTTGAATTTCGAAATAAACTATTATTGTGTCTAAAATTTATGTTGTAGGAAACAACTCATTCTGGGCAAGAAACATGTCAAATCTACTCAAGGAGGAGTTTTAAAGTGAAGTCCCCCCAAGAAACAAGCAAACAAGAGCTATCTCTAGTGCACAATGTTTCACTGTCTAAATGATTCATGGAAAGATTTGTATTGTAATTATTTCAACAAATTATTTTGCTAATTAGAAAGATGACATTTATGGCAGTGTTTCTTTCCTTAGATCGAAGGATATAATTTCGGAGATGACATTTCTCCATCTAATTAGGCCTACAAAGGCCTACAAATAGAGAATCATTCTTGTCATTCTTCAACCCCTTGACAAAGATAGAATAGACAATAGAAATTGTGAGAGTTTAGAGAGAATTTGTGAGAGAGTAATATATACTCAAGTAAATTTTGTTGAGCTTAATGAAGATGGTGCAAATCTTGTGATTTGTCGCCTACTTTTGAGAAAGACTTCTTTCAGTTGTTTTTTTTTTCTCTTCTTTCTCTAAAATTAAAGCTTTTTTTCTCTCTAGTATAGGAACCTTGATGAGACTTCTTGCTGCAGGTTCTCAATTTTTCAGACTTGACTTTCATTGATTGTTTAAATGTTGCAAGTCATGATAGTTTAAATACTTGCAATTTACATTTCTGCAATTTTTCTTTCTATTCAACTAGAAAACCCAAATAAGTTTAAGTCTCTCTCCACCGGTATAATGGGCTTATAAGTTTAAAATGGTTTATAAGTTGAAGCCAAGCTAAGCCAAAAGTATTCTTAGACATTGTGCAAGACACTCATCCTGATATGCTAGAGCTACTGCTATCAGCGTTAAAGTCGTTGACACCACCTATGATCATATAACATCCTAACCTAAATTGTTAGCATGGGTTGAACATATTTAGGGTGTCATATGTTGCCCCCTCCAATTTAAGCAATTCTTTAACTCATAAACCAAAATTTTAATTCTTCCTTGGCAACAAACAACACTCAAAAGGCCCATAAAATAGCGAAACAATGCGGCAAAAGGCATGGAATCAAGAGGCAGCATATCCAATCAGATCTACTCCATTCCATTTTCTATCCTTAGGCTTAGAACAAAGAGTTGGCCTTAAGCCACCGCCATTAGGGATTAGAGAGAGGGAGAGACATCTACCCAAGGAAGAAAGGAGCTTACACGCTTATTCTCCTTTCCAATCTTCGATGTATCTATAACTCTATTCTTTCTCTTATGGATTGCTGTTTATTTTCATTCATTTTTCTATTCTTTATCTTTATAAATTAATTTTATATTGTTCCTAGGATGTAGGGGATCTAATATGGATCAGTAGTGTTGAGTCAACTTCCTTTATGTTGATGATTTTCGTGATTAATAACAAACCTAATTGTGAGACTAATGTATTTGTTAAGAATATATCCTTTAGTCTCAATTGGATTGCGAGATGATGGTGAAAAGATCTTTTTTGAGAGGATGCATGATCGAGCCTCCTCAAGCATGAACGGGCTTCATAAAAGGTAAAATTGAATATTAAGGATCCATTTTCTATTTTATTGGTCTTGATATTTTGGAGATGGTCGGGTTGTTAGGATTTTGTTTTCTAATTTTGGTCGTACTATAAAAAGTAGCTCGGGGTTAGTAGCTTAATGATATCTTGTGTGGGAAACTCAAAGAAAGAAAGGAAGAACTCAAGGAAAGCAAGGAAGAAGATGTTGGGTGGCCAATCTTCATTGACATCTCTCGAAGAGTCACATTGTTTTATGGCATGTGGCTCGACAATATCAAACTCCAACCCTTCCTACGATGAGCTTATGGAAATAGTTGTGAAGCAAAATAAAACACTTCGCAATGTGACAAAACAGTATTGCATGAAGAAGGAACATTCCTCCTTGAGCATGCAATTTTCTCAATGATTCATATTTAGAGTCATATGTTTCTAAGGTCCATACTAGTACTTCATGTGATGATTTACCTATTGATCCATTTATTGATTCACATCCTTTTATGATTGATACTAGTCCCTCTTTCCATGATTTCCTAGTGATTTATCTTTATGCCATGATGTTGGTACTAGTTGTGATTTGATTGCTTTCTCCTCATTGACATGCCTTGCTCATCTAGTGATTTTATTGATATGCCTAGTAGTTTATCTTCTATTTGTGATGATGGGCCATCATGCTATCATTCCCATCATGACACTTCATGTGACATGCAACACCTCATGCACTTAAATTTGAAAATAATGAACTTAACCCGAAGTTGATAGATTGAGAAATAACCTCACTAGTTGTTACATGCATTATACAATTCTTCATAAACCCCTCAGTGATCAAAAGAGTGGTCAGATTATACTCAAACATCTAGTAGGAGACACTATTTCACCAATAGCATATGATTTGTAAAGCCCTCTCAAGTTCCATATTCATCACTTCATTTAAGATGGCAACATTCGTATGGGTGTACATCTCAGTATTCTAGAGTGAATTCTTTTGATTCTTATTCGATTTCTTTCTCTATAAAATATTTAATTGCAAAATGTGTTAAAGTTATTGTTGCAAGACTAGAGAGCCTCGTATGGTATAGGTGCCCAAAAGGAATTAATCCTTTGGTGTTTTTAAAGTTACATTTCATTTACTTATTATTTACCTTGATTCAAAAATGATTTCACCTTTTTTTTAGTTCTCTTGAAAAACAAAGCAAAGTGAGAGCAATTTGAAATATATGGGGTACCACATTTTGGGAAAGTGATATGAACTGCATCTATTAATTATTGCACCTCTATATGTCATTTTCAAAATTGCATGAATAGCCCTTTGAAATTAGCTTCTTTGTTCAAAAAGTCAAAATTTTCTTTCCAAAAAGTCATAAATCTTCAATTTCATACAAAATTTTCTTTAAAACATATCTAAAAAATGCTTTCTAGACCCTTTGGAATAAATAAAATCAATTTTCAAAGGTTTTTATTAAAATTGATCTAAAAACAATCATCGGGATCCTATTTTGGGCAAAATAAATTTTGAGCATAAATCAAAATATATTTGGATTTTACCAAAGCACCCTTTTATAAAAGTTTTAGAACTCATCGCCCCGAAAGTTTTTCTAGTTCAAATAATTTTCAAAAAGAAGCATCATTTGGAAAAGAACTTTTAAATTTCACCAAAAACTTACCTTGACCCAAAATGACCTATATTTGCAAAACATGATTTTAACTACTTGAGTTTGATTCCTTCATGTAACTTGGCTCAAAATAGTATTTCAAACTCATGATATCCCATTTATGTCAAAAACTCCATAAAAATTAAATTTGAACTAATTTTGCAAAAGTTAGCCGAATTTCAACATTATCGCTACGACATAAACTTCATTTCATTATAACTTTCAATTGAAAAATCCTTTTTGAATGATTATTTTTACAAAATCTTGTTCGTGCATTCAAAATTTTTCATAAAAATTTTCATTGAATTTGGATTTGTTTTGATCAAGCTTTAACTTTTCTTCAAATCATAACTGAAATCTGAAATTTTAGACTTCTTGTGATTGTCAGCTGATTTGTAATTTTTGTATCTAATAATTTGTTGATAATCCAATAAAACTTTCTGCATGAAATTTTACCTTCAACAGTTACTCTTTCTTTAAAATTTATTTCAAAGTTGTTGGAAATCATTTGGATGGTTTTTCAGGTCCCTTGCATGGGTAAACAGATTTACTCAAAATTTGAAATCTAAAACTTCCAGTTTTGCCAAAATTTTTCTTTTTTATATCTTATTTTAGGATAATATTTTGGTGTCACTTTAAAAAGGCAAACTTGTTCCTCTGTAGTGGAACTATCTTCAAAATGTTTCTTGGAATTTTTGGAGTTTGTTTTCTGACATTTCTCTCTAAATGAAAATGGCACCTTGTTTATGCAAATTTTACCCCAAATTGAATTTCTATTTCTCTCATTTCTTTCAAAAGGGTAGCAATATGATCTTCAAATCTTCATGAAAAATGTTTGTGTTTATGTTTCTACCTTCTTGCAAATTTCATAAATTTGGAGCTTGTTTGCAAATTTCATAAATGTGGAAGCTCGACGGGGACATCGTCGTTGTTTGACAACAACGTGTCTGTAGCTTCTTCGTCGACGCAAGCCCTTTTCGAAGAATCGAAGTAGCTTCGGCACCACTTCGGTTGACCACGTACGGCACTCCACCAGTGCTCCAAGATGAATGGATGACCAACCTCTTGCCTGTACATGTCGCGTGCTTGCGACATCAACTGGTCATCCGAACGACCACTGGCATAGACATCCCTCAACCTGCATAAGATGCCATTAAACTGAACAATTTTCTTATTACTCTTTTGCCAATGGTCTTTGCAGTGCCTGAGGTCTCATCTGCGATCGGGCAGACTGATCACGTTGTACTCCTCAGTGACATTCGACAAGTACGTGTCTAATTTTTGGTTGTTCCCATCGACCGGGTCAAGGGAGTTATTCAACCATGCACTGATTTGAATCAAAAAAATTTAAAATTGTTCAAAAATTTTTCAAATAAAACCGGGGGAAAAAAGTGCGTTAACAAAATTTAATATTTAGATGAACACTCACAAGTCGCATGTCGTCTTGTTGCGAACAGAACATTCATTTACGCGATCGTCCAGCGTTGTCGTCCTCCATGATCACGACCTCAGGCATGTTCTCCGGAGTGCCGATATCCGATGAGGGGGTCGAGCACTCATTTCTTCTCGGTGCTTGCGGAGATGATATTTCTACAAGGATAGTCGGAACTCCGGCAAAATGAGGATTGTAGCCGTAAGGGCCATAGGGGGGTTGTGCGTATAGATGCCCCGGTGCGTAGTGCTCATGGTGTGCGTACGTATGTGGCTGGCCGTATGGAGGGGTTGGAGCAAACAGTGGGTAACACATCAGGTATGGGGGGGTGGGGGTTGAAAACTGGGCGGATTTTGGCTGCTTGGCACTTGGACGTTGTCCTCATCTATATTCGACTTGCCAAACCAATTGACATAACCGCCAGGGGGATTGTTGGCTATTGAAACAAATTTCAGAAAATATTACGGGACTGAGAGTATGGAAAGTATGTGGTATGTGGTTGTGTTTGTGTGAAAATGAGATGAAGTATGCTCATATTTATAGGGAGAGGAGCACAAAATTTTTCAGCATTTTTGGTAATGTTTTGGGAATTTTGGCATTTTTTATGAATTTTTACACCCAAAAATCATTAAAATAAATCCAACGGGTAATTTTAATGACTATAACTCAATGGTAAATTATTTGTCTCGCTGACATGTGGGCCCGTGCCAAAAAAGTACCCAACTTCTACATTCTTACCCACAGTTATACTTACCTCGCTGCCATGTAGGACCAAGCTTCAAGAGGGCCCACCTATCAGCGACAGCCCACAACACGGTTCCGGTGCACGCAACACATGGACCGAGTGCACTCACGCGGCTTCACGCATTTTGTGGGGACCGCGTGCGTCGCGTGCCACACTAATTCACCTTTGCCACCCTTGCTGACATGTGGGCTGATATTTACTTTGGGCCCACCTGTCAATTTGCTTTAACCAAGGGGAACGCTAGATTCAATCGGCCGCGTGTGGGGCCCACAAAGTGCGTCGCGAGGCTGCGGCTGCGCCTCCAATGCGGAAGCTTGTGGTTTCAAGGCGTCGTCGGACCCACCTGTCGGAGCCTCACTCGCGACACATCACCAGGCGTCCTCTCTCTCCTCCTTCGGCCGAAAAATTATTTTTTTAATGGCGGGGCCCACATGCAGAGGTTGGATGCGCCGGCATTGGAGTTCGTCTTAGATGCTTCTTGACTATTTTTTGTGTTCAAATCAATTGATTATTTGAATACTATTTTGTGGGAATTTCAAAGACCAAGCTTAAATGAAATATATCCCAAATAGTATTCCCTTGCTTCAAGCAAAATATGGGCTTGATTTAAATTTATTTCAAACATTCTTTGTTTTAGACCATAAAGGGAGTTGATGATCTTTATCATAATCTTTATTATTTTTGAACTGTTTCCTTACCAATAGGATGCATAATTGAGCTTCCTCAAGTATGAATGAGCTCCACCAAAAGTAAAATTGAAAATTAAGGATCCATTTTCTATTTTACCAGTCTTGATGTTTTGGAGACACCGGGTTGTTAGGATGTTGAATCCTAGTTTTTGGTGTACAAGGCTAGTAACTTGATGATATCTCATGCGAGTAAGTCAAATGATTATTCACTCACTAGATCATAGAAATGTTTTTGAGTTGTTTTAGATGGTTAATTAAGGCATCAATGCTTAAATTTATATGGCTTTGGTGGAGGCTTCAAAATGGTTGCACTGAATTTTTTGTGATTTCTGTAGTGATATAAGCCAAACTAAATCTTTCTTATATAGAAAAAGTTTTAGCTTTTGAATTAGCTTTCTAATGAGCCAAGGAGCGCCTAAATCCAATGTCTAAATCAAAAGTACGCTCATTTTTCTAAGAGCTACACAATCTGTCAAACAAAACCAGACATCCAGCAACCGGACATCTAGTGGAACGTGACAAACGTCCGATCCCCTACTGTAATGGCTAGTTTTTCTACTGTTGGATCCGACCATTGAAATCCACTAAATGTCTAATGAACTAAGCCTATTTCTGTCAACAGGGTTCCAACAGCTAGTTTTCTTGTTGCGGCTATAAACGAATAGCTTGGGGCTTTCATTTGTGAGTTTTAGCATTAGAATTCAATGACATATAGTCCAACACACTCTAGAGCATCCTCTTATTATTTGCATTAAAGTGAAAAATCTAGTGATCTCATTTGCATCCATAGAGTATTTAGTGAGTTGAGAGCTTTGTGTGATCTTCTCCTCACGTGTTTGAACTTCCTAACACTTGATTGGTGTCAAGTGAAGATTTCGAGCTTATTAGTCTTGGTGATCGCTGTCACTTAAACGGTTGTGGGAAACTAGTGATCTCTCCATCGACGAATATTAATTGTCGGAGAGGGCCGATGGTGTTTTGAAAGGCACAGTGCTAGCCTATCCAGCGTGGAAAAAGAGCAACTCCTAATAAAATCAAAGCAAGTCTCATATAAGAGTTCATGAACAAGGACTTGGGGAGAACAGCAATTATCCAAGACTTAAAGAAAATTTTTTTTGTGTATTTCTAGTTTATTTCTTGCACTTCTTTATTTAATTTTATTTATCTTTGATCATTTATTATCCTTGATTATCACATTAGGTCTGCAAAACTTATTTGATATCTTTAGCTATTAGCTTTCATTTAAGATGATTATAAACACAATTCTATTTTCATAAAAGCAAAATTTAGTTTTTAACCAAAAAATTTTAAACTATTGATTCAACCTCCCCTCTTGATCACCATCCTTGATCCTACAAATAGATCTATGATTATGTCTTTTGAGTGATGCTTTTATTAATACTAATGTTACCCTATAATGCTTAATGCTAGGTTTACAAAATCTGGCTTTAAATCTAAGTTAAAAATTTTCTAGAGGTGAACAACTAAGATAACACTAAGAAGTTAGATAAATGGTAGGACCCTACGGTGATAGCATGGGAAAATCCTCCGTCCAGACATTTTCTTATGGGAATCATGCGACCCTAAATCTTAAGCCATTAATCTGAACTCTTGAAAAGGATTTTTAAATCGCATACGCGTGGACCTATAAATAGGGCGGTACAAGGTTAATAGGGTACCTTCAATCTACACAAGCGGCAAATCCATTAAGGTTTTGTGCTCATTAATTAATAAAACCTTCATCACACACTCAACCCTCGGCCTTGTCTTACTGAAATGTTTGTGAACCATAATCCTAGGAACTCTCAATCATATCTTGCTCTTACTTATAGATCTAGTATTGTCATATTTCTCTATTTCTACTATCAAAATTGCATACAACCCTCAATGCTCATCAAAAGGGCTACTAAGATCTCATGTTCCTGTGGGTCATCACAAGGGGGTGCTCAAGGCATTATGCAAAGTGGTGGTTGGTTAATATAAAAAGTTGGGTTTCTCTTGAATCATTGTTGTTCTCTGCCGAAGTTGCAAAGTGTTGAAATTTTTATATTAGACCTCTACAAACATTGTTCTTGGTGCTGCACTATGGCAGAAGTTGCTAAAACTGGTGTTTTCCGTGCACTAAAGGTAGTGGAGTATCATATCCATTATGGGTTGTGGTTACTCAATTTGTGAACATTGTGGCAGGATTCGGGAGGGTTATGTCTTGGGCAAACGATAATACTAATCCATAGCTGAAGCCAAAGAGGGTTAAGTCTTGGTGAATGTGGATCAAACCACATGGTCTTTCGCCTAAATCCTCAATAACTATAATATATTCCTTTATCACACATTTTATATTATATTGTAATTGTTAGTTGTTCCTAATTTTTGTTCCAAAAAAAGAGAATTGTATGGTAGTATATAGTTGAACATATTATTGCTCTACTTGTCAACCATGTATCAAAATAATTTAGTGAACAATATTAGTGCTCTACTTGGCAACCATATATCAAAATAATTCAATGCATTTCAAGTATTATCTCCCACATTATTCAAATTAGGTTGAATATAGTTGTCATGCTTAAGTTATCTCCACTCTCCACACAATTGGACCAACAATTCTTATGCAAATTACTATCATAATATTTCAATATAACCAATTAGTTGAGATTTAACTACAATAGTGTGTAGGAAGTTTGCATAACATAATAAAACTAAGGATAACCTCTTTGAATCTATGCATTGGTATATCCCTATAGAATTATAAAAATATGTCACAATTTTCTAAAGATGATTAGAAGCTTACATGAACAATTGTAAAGGTCTCCTGTTTTTCCATTTATAGTGAATGCTTTAGAGATAGTTGAAAAGATGCTCCTTCGAAGCCGCTCTTCTGCTACGATTAGATCCTCTTTATACCATTCTCCTGTCAAATATGTTGCTATTAAAATGAGGCACAAAGTAACGCAAAGAAATGAAAAAAAATATGTGTATTTACGTTTGTGTAAGAATGAATGCACAGCTAAAACAACGCTGAAAGAACAAGAAGAAATGACAAAAAAATGTATGAACACTTAAATTTGTGCAAGAATGCACAACTCTAATATAAATGGTCCATGTAAGTGAATTTATCTGTGTAGCGTAGTGGTAGTTGTATGAAAATATATTACAAACTCAAAAATATGTGTGTATATATATATATATATATATATATATATATAGAGAGAGAGAGAGAGGGAGAGAAAGAGACTTATACACATATACATGTATATAAGTATGATTTACTCATAAGAGTTTTTGCTCCCACTATCAATATCCTTAGCCTTCCTCGAGATTTGTATCTAGTTATATGGTATTTGTGTATTTTAATTAGTTCTATACTGTACAGTACAAGATCAAATCATATACTCAAAAGACTATACTTTTTATTAAAAACAGATGTCACATGTCGCTTTATGGCAATGTCAATAAATTATGGGACCTTCTGTTGTGTCACTTGCATGTAATCTTAGTGCATGTAAAATAATAGTTGTAAAAAAAATTTTAATCCCTTATCCATCCACTTTTCTCTCCCCACCTTTCTCTCTTCCTCATGCCAGATTCTTTCTCCCACCTCTTTCTCGCCTCCACTCACCATCAACCTTTCAAACTTTATCTCCCTCCACCACACTCCATCTTCTCTCATTTCTTCTGAAAATCTCACAACTCACTCTTCTCATGGATAAAACAGTGCTGCACAAGAGAGGACTAAAGATGGCATCCTCACATGCCGCACGAATTAAATGGAGGTATTGCAGTCAGGGGGCTCTATGTTGGTGGCACTTGACAGCTGTTCCGTGTAGGCAACAATTGGCGGTGACCTTTGACGGTGTGATGCATGGCAAGCTCGTAGTTTTCATAGCTCATGGTGATAGTGTATCACAGGAAAATATTTTTTTTTTGTAGTTTTTTTTGTTTGTGTTGGATTTATATTATTTTGTTGTTTCTTGCTTTTTTATTAATCTCATCTTGCTATGAGTCTTAATTAATTTAGGCATTTGTTGTTGTTTTCCTTTATAGAGTATGGTTATGTGATATGCAAAACTAGCCCTTTTTGGAAAAGTTTTTTTTTTTCAAATTGTTGGTTTAGGACTACAGAGATGATATATGTACATATTTCATTACAATTTGCGTACATTTTCATTTATATGTATATACATTTGAATCATCTATATGTATATTTGTATGTAATATATGCACATTTTAGTAATATCTATGTACATTTCAAATGATTCGTGTGTACATTTCAGTCATATATATGTATATTTTAATTTAAGCATATATACATTTTAAGTATATATGTATATACATATACATATACATATATATAATTTGAATCATCTCACTATACATTTTAGTAATATCTACCAAATTCTGCACACGTGGAAGCTTTACTTCTAAGAGGGAAATTTTATATATATATATATATAGTGTAACCCCATGCGAGCTCTACCAAATCATTCAAAATTATCTCCAAAAATCATCGGAAAATACTAGATTAGATAGATATTTTATTGTTCTACAGCACTACAAAATTTCATGACCTAACTTAGTCTACAATTTGAGAAAAAAAAAGTTGCAAAAACTAGTCAAAAAAAAAAGATAAAACTCATTGTTCCCTAAAATTTGTCCTTTTTATTTCTCCAATTTTAGATTGAACTTAGTTATATAATTTTGTAGCATTGTAAAAAAAACTCCAACATCTATCTCCAATATTTTCTTTGAGAATTTTTTGAGATTTGAGATGATTTAGAGGGTTTGGGGAGGGTTTACACCTGGCTGCACCTATATATATATATATGTGTGTGTGTGTGGTACACGATATTTTTACTAAAAACCCATACACACAAAACTGAAATTGTTTGTTAGAAAGAGATAACCCATGTCTCATGTGGTGTATATCACAAAATTACAGAGACATGATCAATTTTTGTCTACATATCATTCACAATATTATACTAATTTTTGGATTGAAAATTTTTCATTTCCTCGCAACTTTCTCTCAACTCTTTGCATTTGCAAGGCAAAAGAGAAAATATATCACACCACCTTTTCTTCCCACCATTTTTCCCTCAAACCATTTTTACCTTTATGTGGACATAATGGTGAAGCATGGGCAGCGGGCTTGTATACCCGTACATGACGTCAGACTCAGGCTGGCGGCGCCCTGGCGGGGGTAATGATACTTCTATATCTTTCCTTGTTTTTATTGTGTTCTATTTTGTTGTATTTTGTCTCTTTTTTGGTTAATTTGAACCTGGAATGGATCTTTGTGTTGTTTCATGTTGTTGCTTCAAGAACAGAGAGATGATATGTCTGTAGATTTTTCGAGTTTATGTGTAAATATTTGATTACATTTGCACACATTTTGAGATATATATATATATATATATTGAATCATCTGTGTGGATATTTCAATTATATATGTGTATATTTTAGTCATAAGTATTTTAAAATTTTATATGATACTAAGATATCATTTGAAAAGATTTAAAAATTAATTTTTGTCAGATGTGATTTCTCAAAGAAGTTGGGATATAGCGATTTCAGTTTCTCTGACAATCCCTCTATCACATACTATTTAGGAGGATTTAAATTTATGACAGTTTTAAATTGAAAGTAAAATTTTCTCAAATAGGACCTAGATCACTTTAGTCCCTATCATCCTACCTATTGGGGAATTTTTTTTAATTTCTCAAATTTGATGGCAGCGTAGTTGAGGGGTAGCAATGAATCCATCTCACTCGCATGTATGCATGTGCGTGCAGCATGTCTAATTTAAATAATCCTATGCAAATCCTCATTGTAGTGTAAATCTACGAAAAGAGTTCTAAAATTCTTTTAAATTATTAAAAAGGTTTATAAAAAAAATATGATGTGAAGTCGTTTACCATCCTGCAAACTTATAAATTCTAACTCAACCTATTAAAAGAGAAATAAAATCACCAAACAAAAGTTCAATCTAAATTTTACATCGATTTAACTCTTTAAGTAATAAAAAGGAAACTGTTAGAACACACATGCACGAATATTTTATAAAAATACTTTTAAAAAAATAAAATTACAAATATGACCTAGTATTTAAAAAAATAGAAAAATAATCTTTTTTATAAGTGTTGTTGAATCTGGACGTAACACGTGGTAGCAGGAGTGCAACAAATCTCTCTGCCGCACAAACAGTGTGCGGCAAAGAAAACATAGCCAAAAAAAGTCTCTGTGGCACTTCTAGAGTGCGGCAGTAAATTTTCAATTTTTTTATTAATTCAGATTCAAAATTTTGTACAATAAAATTTGAATTCTTCTAACATCGATATCTTTTTATCTATAATTTGGATTGACAATCCGTTTAAACCGGTGGAATCATGAAACCAAAATGATCAGATCGACATAAACGGATTATCAACCGAAACTATAAATCACAAGATATTATATCTACTATAATAATGCGTGGTAAAGAGGGAAAAGTAGCATACTCAACCAAAGAGGAAATTCTCTTACCTACTACAGATCCCATACTACCGATCCGGGAGGATCTCAGGTCGAGTTCACAACGGATTCACGACCATGAAAAGGTTTGCGACTTTGGAAAGATTTGTGACCTTGGGAAGGATTCAAACTCTAGTCAGAATTGTAATTCGATCTGAATATGTATAACTAAACTTATCTGTTTAGGGTTAGTTAGTTATATAAGTCTAATACGTTTAGGTTATTGAGTCTGATACGTACTCATACGATTGGACTATAAATACCTTGTAATAGGTCTAGTTTAGATCATCGAATATTATTACAGCTTATAGTTCTTTCGACGTAGGCAAATGTGTCTAACGTTCGACGTGTCAAGCTCTCTTTGAAATAAAGAGTTATGCAATTAATTTGATATGTGTTTTCGATCAACCTTTGGGTTTCGGTATTTCCGAGTAAGATCCCGTTATTCCGCATATTAGAACTTGGGCGAGTCTAGTGCGAAAACCAAGGCTAGGTCTCAAACGAATCAAGTTGGTATCAGAGCAACTTTCCTATCCTGTGGATGGTGAAGACTCGCCAGGGTTACAAAGCCTCCGGCTAGACTCTAGGCGATCAATTGACAGTTCCTACAGTCACGCCTCCGACAATGTCTGACGATACCTCCGTTCAAGCTAACCTAGTCGAACAAGTTGCTAAACTCTCCACCGACATAGAAACCGTGCTTGCTTGGATTAAACAGCAGACCATGATTGTACCTCCTGAAGTAGGGAAGGTTATGGGTGTGAAGACTGGTGAAGACTTGCGCATGCAGGGCAGACGAAGATGAAGACGAAGGCGACCACAAGACCGATAACCTCGTCAACACCTCCTTAGCTATTGGATCTTTTAAGGTCGACGCTAAGATAGATATACCCATATATGATCAAGTGATCGAGCCGAGAAACTGGATTCTTGGATCGACCAGTTTGAGACCTACTTTGACCTGAAAGGGTTCAGTAGCGCTCAAAAGGTGAAGTTCGCACCTTTGAAGATGAAGGACCACGCCAAGACTTGGTGGAAGGCCCTTGTCGCCAATGGTGAAGTTGACGACCTTGCGTGGGATCAATTCAAACGACTTCTGCAACAAGAATTCTATCCGATAGATTACCTTGAGGAGAGATGAGAACGCTGGCACAGATTCACTAGTACAGAAATGCAGTCTACTAACCCCTATCTTCTATCGGTTATTAGCGAAACAGCACAAAACCGATAGAAAATGTGCCTCGCGGACATAAAAGCCCGATGGATGTATTTTCCCTATCGGTTTCTAAGAAACTTACCGATAGAATAAATAGTATGATTTACTCTATCGGTGATGAACATATTTTCCATTAGAAGAGATGCATAAGTACTGACGGAAGAATGTTGTGCGCCGATAGGACTGGTCGACTTCAACAACTAGACTTATTCTATCGCTACTGTATGAATATACCGACAGAGTATATTAAAAATTCCTATCGGCAATATGTAGTTCGCCGATAGAATAGTTGACCTTCTACAAATATTTTTATTCTATCGGTAATGGATTCTTTTACCGTTAGAATATATAGAAAATTGCTTAGGACTGTTCATCTTCTAATAGTTTTATTCTATCGGTAATGAATGTTATACCGGTAGAATATTGCACAAAATATCTTAGAACTGTTGGCCTTCTACAACTAGTAATATTCTGTCGGTAATGTACGTACATACCGATAGAGTATGTACAAAAATTCCTATCGGTAATATTTCTTGTGCCGATAGAACCATTCGGCTTCTACAGATGTTTTTATTACTAACGGTATTATGTTTTCTTACCGATAGAAAATATATAATTGTATAAATACACGGGTATGTCTCTTTCATTCTCACAGTTCATCTGGGGCTCGTAGTCCTAACCCGTAAGCTCCATGGACGGCCGGCGCACCTCTACAGGGGACCGCTGCACCTCCGCACCTCCATCGACGCCCTCTAGACGTCGGCATCCCAAGGAAGGTACGTAAAATTTCTGCAATATTGTTAGATTATTCTAATCCGATTATGGCAATAATTCTGCTTTTTTTGTATCCTTCATTTTGATGTGTCTTCTTTTCAATATGATTATGATCTGTTCAGGTCCTTGGATGATGCTCGTGAGGGGCAACGTATTTCACGGTTCTTCATCGCAGTACGCTGCCTACGTTGGCTTGTTGGCGAAAGAAATGGTGAAGATCACCATCGAGAGCTGGAAGGACGTGAAGGGCGAGATCTTGGTTGGCTCGGTCGAGAAGATGCTTAAGCCCGGCGTGTTTCTCAAATCAGGACCTATAGAAAGCATCTTACATGTTTTTGCATGCACCAGCTTGTGGCCAGATGCTTACCTGCTTGGAGAAGAAGAATTGTTGTTATTTGCACAGCCATTCTACACCATCACTACACAGAACAACATCTTGGAAGGTAGGTTCTTTTTGTTAATATCGTTGAGTTGAGTTGAGTTGAGTTGATCGAGTTTGAGTCCGAGGAAATCACCAATACGTACAAATGTATGTCGACGGCAGTTCCAGCTCCTCGGGCGTCTTCGAACTGAACTCCTATGGTTAAGTCCAATGTGGTTCAGACATTTGCTGTTTTGGATGAATGGATTTGTGATGTATCAGGTCTAACTTGTAGTCGGTAGTTGCATTGTGGCAACCTGCAAAGGTTCCCTTTTATGTAAAATGCATGTATGGGCCACTGGGTCCTCGTCGTGATCTGTTGTTAATTTCAGACGTGGCTTTTGTAATATACATCGAATGTGTGAATTGTTGTATTTGTATATTGTTGTATATTTGTGTATCATGTATTGCTAATTGGGACATGAACTTGAATGTGCAGGGAGCATTTGTGTATTTAATTGTATTGGTAGGTAGGTGTGTATTTGTACTGCTGTTTCAGACATGCACTTCAATTTGTGAACTGGCATGTGTATGTTTGTACCTGAATTTGTATTGGTGAACTGGCATGTGTATGTTTGTACCTGAATTTGTGAACTGGCATCTGTAATTTCTTTGGCAAGATGAAGTCCCAACTACCTACGAAAAGTATTTTTGTGTCTCCTAGTTAATCCACAAATTAGCATTTCTTGAAATATATTGCTTTATCTTCTAGTTAAGATCCGTTTGATGTAAGATCTGTTTGATGTTACATTGATATGATTCCTTGAATGTGAGAAATGGCATGTGCATGTTTGTCCCAGTTTGGTAACAGTACCTCCTCTAACGGTAAGTACACATATATACCGATAGGAAAATACATATATTTGTTCAGTAAGGCATACTCTAACGGTAAATACACATATTTACCGATAGGAAGCACATATATTTGTTCAGTCATGCATAATCTAACGGTAAGTACACATATATACCGATAGAAAAACACATATATTTGCTCAGTAATGTATATTCTCTAACGGTATGTGTGTGTTTGTACCGATAGAATATGTGAGCGGCAAATTACCTAAGTTAGTCTGACGGTTATTTCATGTATTTACCGTTAGAAAAATGTCCATTATAAGGAAAACCCCACTCGACCATTGCTGAGCTGTTCTTTAATTTGTTCTGTTGCACTCTGTGTCCCTCTGTTTGTGACGAAAGTTCCAGCTACACTGCTAGGGTGATCAGCGCAGGCTGGAGGGAAGTTGATTGCGCCCCTCTCTTTAAGGTATGCTTAATCGTCGACACTTATCTCTCTCTCCCTCTAGATCTCCCTTCCTCTCTACTTGCAAGCTAGCTGTATTGTGTAGTTCCAAGTTTGTAGCTCTAAGCTTGGGAGCTTGGTAGCTGGAAATGCGTCATGTTTTAGGAGCTAACTAGCTTGTATTGTGTAGTTAGCTAGGTTAATTAGTGTTAATTTCGTCAGGCTAGGGTTCAACACATGTATCTGTTGTAAGAGGCTGTACATGTACATATACATAACTTAATCGGGCAGGTTTCATGCATGGCTTACTCGTTAAATTTTGTTAATTGTAGATGGACAGGAAATATTGGATGTATGGAATAAAACGTACTACTCTTGAATATTTGGATGGTGTGAATGTGTTTATTAAATTTGCTGAGCAACAAAAGGAGAGGAAGGGAGAGAAAAATATGCTCTGTCCTTGTACAGATTGTATGAACTTGAAGAGGTTTAGCAACTCTGATCAAATTAAGAGTCATTTGATTCGTCGTGGTTTTAACGCGCGATACACCCGTTGGATATGGCATGGCGAAGATCTTGAGGAAACAAGCACCACTACTACCAATCAGCACGACTCGGATGTGGATTGCAATAATATCGATGATCATCCCAATTTTGGTAATGTTCATTCCGATGTGCACGTAGATGATGATGATGACAATCTAGATGAGATGTTACGTGATGTAGAGGAAGATTACAACGAAAATGACTTCTATGAATTTGAGAAACTGATTGCTGACTCTGAGAAGCCTCTGTTCCCTGGATGTGCAACATTTACAAAACTGTCTTCCGTGCTGAAATTATATAACTTGAAGGCAGGAAACGGTTGGAGTGATAAGAGTTTCACGGCACTATTAGATCTTCTAGCGGACATGCTTCCAGAGGGAAATGAGTTGCCAAGATCTACTTACCAAGCCAAAAAACTGTTGTGTCCGTTGGGAATGGAAATCGAAAGAATACACGCATGCCCAAATGATTGTGTGTTGTACCGTAACGAGTACTCCAGTTTGCATGTTTGTCCAAGATGCGGCGCATCGAGGTATACGCGTAGGGACCGGATTGACAGTTAACGTCACGAGGTAAGGAAAGGGCCCCCGGCAAAAACTGTGTGGTACTTGCCTGTGATACCTAGATTGAAGCGGTTGTTTGCAAATCCGAAAGTCGCGAAGCACTTGCGTTGGCATGCTGAAGCCCGGAAACAAGACGGAAAACTGGGACACCCAGCTGATTCTATTCAATGGAGAAACATCAACAGAACATTTGCTGAGTTCGGCGGCGAACTTAGGAATGTAAGGTTCGGGCTGAGTACAGATGGTATGAACCCACATGGTAATATGAGCAGCCGGCACAGCACTTGGCCGGTTCTTTTATGCATCTACAATCTTCCTCCTTGGTTATGCATGAAGCGCAAGTACATCATGATGGCGTTACTAATCTCAGGACCCAGACAACCCGGAAATGATATTGACGTGTTTCTAGCGCCTTTAATCGAGGACTTACAGAAATTGTGGAGCGAGGGTGTGCAGGTGTGGGATGCATACAAGAAAGAGAATTTCATCTTGCGGGCCCTGATATTTTGCACCATAAATGATTTTCCTGCCTACGGCAATTTGTCGGGGTATAGTACGAAAGGAGCCAAGGCTTGCCCTATTTGCCTAGATGAAACTGAGAGCATGTGGCTGCGAAACTGCCGGAAAATAGTGTACATGGGTCACCGCAGGTTTCTTCCGGTGCATCACACGTACCGTAAGAAGAGGAAATCATTTAATGGGAAGCCTGAGAAGGGATCAGCTCCAGTGTTTCTGACCAGTAAGGAGATTTACTCACGCGTGAACGACATCAAAGTTGAGTTCGGTAAGCATTCTAAACCTCGAGAAAAAAATGTTTGGAAGAAGAGATCGATTCTCTGGGATCTACTGTACTGGGAGTACTTACAAGTTCGACATTGCATTGACGTCATGCATGTAGAGAAAAATGTCTGTGACAGTTTGATTGGTTTGTTGTTGAACATTCCGGGAAAGACAAAGGATGGTGTGAAAGCTCGTCGTGACATGGTGGAAATGGAGATAAGGACTGAGCTTGCACCTTTAGAGAATGGAAAGCGTACATACCTCCCCCCGGCCTGCTACACATTGTCGAAGAGCGAAAAAACAGAACTCTGTCGGTGCCTGCACGGTGTTAAAGTTCCATGTGGGTACTCCGCGAACTTGAAAAAACTTGTGTCTATGAAGGACCTAAGACTGGTTGGCATGAAGTCCCACGACTGTCATGTCTTGATGTCACAGATGCTTCCCATTGCTATCAGAGGCATTCTCCCAGTTAAAGTCAGAGAGACAATCACAAACCTATGTTATTTCTTCAACGCAATATCTTCCAAGGTAAGTACGTGCACTCGTACTATAAGTTCACTACCTCCATTTGTGGAGCTTAATTAGAAAATTTTTCTGATATGAATATTTGGCGCAACTGTGTCCTCGTAGGTAATTGATCCCGATGGACTGGACGCTTTGCAACGCGACGTGGTTGCAACTCTTTGTCAGCTCGAGATGTATTTCCCTCCATCCTTTTTTGATGTTATGGTCCATCTGATTGTTCACCTTATTAGAGAAATTAAGTTTTGTGGACCTGTGTGCCTGAGCTACATGTATCCATTTGAGAGATTTATGGGTGTATTGAAGGGATACGTAAGGACTCGTCATCGACCCGAGGGGAGTATCATGGAAGGTTATGCCGCCGAGGAGGTGATTGAATTTTGCACAGATTATATGGCCGGGGTTGACCCAATTGGTGTTCCTAGGTCCCGACACGAGGGTAGGCTTGAGGGAATTGGAACGATTGGATTCAAAGCTATCGTCCCCGCTCGTGATGTGTACGCAAAATCACATTTTTGGGTCTTACAACACATGACGGAGGTCGAGCCATACATACACGAGCACAAGGTAATGTTACGGTCACAGAATCCTTCGAAGTCAGACGTTTGGGTAAGCAGAGAACATAACAGGAAATTTGCTGAGTGGATCCAAGAAAGAGTCACGCGAGTTGCCGAGGGCTCCGTAAGTGAAACTGTGACATGGTTGGCTAGAGGCCCAAGATTCACTGTAGGGACTTGGCAGGGGTACGACATCAATGGGTATTCATTTTACACAAGAGCTCAAGACGCCAAGAGTAGCACGCAATGTAGAGGAGTGACACTGTTTGCTATTTCCGAGGATGCCAGGTCAGTAAGGGCGCTGAACTCATATTACGGTGTTATTGACGAAATATGGAAGCTCGATTACGGATTACTTAAGATTCCCCTGTTTCGATGCCAATGGGTCGAAATCCCTCGAGGTGTTCAAGTTGACAGTTACGGGTTTACTCTCGTCGATCTTGGTAGAGCCAGACACCAAGACGATCCATTCATACTTGCAAAGCAAGCCACACAGGTATTCTACATCGTTGACCCGGCCAATCCAAACTTGCATGTTGTCCTCCACAGCAAGAGACGTATTGTTGGGGTCGAAGATGTTGTCGACGAAGAGGAGTATAACCAATTCGATGAAATACCTCCATTTTTAGAGGACATTCAATCTATCCGTACTGAAGATATCGACGAAACAACGTATCTGCGAGATGACCACGAAGAAGGATTATGGGTTGAGAACCATTGATGATTAATTTCTATTTCAGGGATAAATGCCAAGCAAGCAGCCCACAAGTTCTGCAGCAAGGTGAGGAACTTATTATTAATACATCAGGCAGTACATTTTTCTTTAGAATTTAATGATAAGCTAGTTCACAGCATTAATACATCTCAATTTTACTCCACAGCATGAGTTCTAACATGTACAGTACCTTTATCCTGTAAATATTTAATTCTTCCCTTCAAATAGCACTTGCAAAAATCTCATCGCAGCCTCTTCAAATTAAGTTCAGCAAAAATCACTTTTTTCTGACGGTATTTTGTTATTTATACCGATAGAGAAGGACATCTTCTCTCAGGCACTTGAAAACGTTTTCTATCGGTATTGTTCTGTTTTACCGTTAGAATTTGGTCTCCTTCGAGCTGGTTCGACGACTTGGTTTGCAGGTGACTCATCATCCTCGACCATATCCTCTGGGATGGTTCACTTCCAGCATGAATCAGCAAATCAAGGGTCAGTGTACTCTAAAGTTTGCAATATCTGCTCGTTACATCAACGAGGTTCAATGCGATGCCATCCCCATTGATATTTGCCAAGTGATTTTTGGAAGTCCGTTCTTGTACGATCGTGACGCCCATTACCACCGAAGAGCTCAAGAATACGACCTCACAAAGGATGGGACGAAATTCATCATCAGTAAATATAACCACGTCGACACCAAGAACTTGTTGACAGCAAATCAAGCGAAACGGATTGTCAATGCATACTCAAAGTGTGTGCTGAGCGTGATGCGTCCAGTTAGCCAAGAGGATTGTGCTACATCGAGTACGGAAAGTGGTGGTTGTTTAGCGAGCTTTCCGGAAGAAAACAACACGCTATTCGCAGAGGTACATAGTCGATCACCACAACGACTAGTCAAAAACGGCATGCAACTTATCTCTATGGCACCACTATTCAAACTTCGCAATCTTAGCTTTGGGATCGGTGATGGTATCAACCTTGATAAGGGGAAGGCTATCCGCGAGTGGCCAAGGCCACAATCCATGACGGAGGTGCCAAGCTCCATGAGCGCCTATCCATACATTCGATCCAATGATTGTAGCATTGCTCATCGTGTGTTCGTTCCAAGACTCCCAGTCGTTCTCTACATCTTCACAGTTGGTCACCAACGGGAGTTGGCTCCTTCTCAACAGGGGAGTGATGATTCGGGAGGATCTTAGGTCGAGTTCGCAACGGATTCGCGACCACGAAAAGGTTTGCGACTTTGGAAAGGTTTGCGACCTTGGGAAGGATTCAAACTCTAGTCAGAATTGTAATTTGATCCGAATATGTATAACTAAACTTATCTATTTAGGGTTAGTTAGTTATATAAGTCTAATACGTTTAGGTTATTGAGTCTGATACGTACTCATACGATTGGACTATAAATATCGTAATTGGTCTAGTTTAGATCATCGAATATTATTACAGCTTATAGTTCTTTTGACGTAGGAAAATGTGTCTAACGTTCGACGTGTCAAGCTCTCTTTGAAATAAAGAGTTATGCAATTAATTTGAGCTGTGTTTCGATCAATCTTTTGGTTTCGGTATTTCCGAGTAAGATCCCGTTATTCCACATATTAGAATCTGGGCGAGCCTAATATGAAAACCAAGGTTATGTCTCAAACGGATCAACTACCCCTTTAAATTTTGTAAAGCAATATACCACCCAAAGGATATGAAAATACCGGGTGGAGTTAGCTTTTCAATGAAGACTCGTCCTATGCGGCGAAGTCCTATTAGCAAAACCCCGCGCAAGAATGAAATGTATAATATATTATTCCGAATACCGCCCACCACGTATAGTAGCATTGCGATTCCGAATCCTTTTTCCTTGTGAATAGAATAAATTAATAGTACCGTTGGGTCAATGTTTTGGTTCAGAAAGATTCGGACTAAAATGTCTACCGCGTTGAAGCCTATAACCCTGAATTACCATGAAAGTATGATTCTTACCATCATGATTCTTTTGAACGTCTCCAGAATGGGTCCAGGTTCTATGTCGAATCTGAAATCAAAGATTTCTTGCCCTTGATCGGAGTCGTAAACTAAAACTACCTCTTAATCAAGATTATAGATGATGAAGTCATCTAGTTCTAGCATTGAGAATCAATTCTCTTTTCTTACAAGCAATTCGAGTCACTTGTTGGCTCACGATTACACCTACTAAAAGTTTCAAAATGTCCTCTTTTTTGAAAAGAGAGGGTCTTATAAAAGGGTCTAACGTCCAAACTATGTCTTTTTTCATTCACTCTCCTTTAGTTCTTTTCTCTCTCTAGAAGTGGAATAGAATAACCCAGTTGAAGGGTAATGATCATACGTCTGTAATGCATTGTACATCCTAGAATAAGTCCCATTCTTCTACCCTTTCAGGGTAATCGATGACTATTCACAGCTACTACCTTAACATTAAAGAAGAGTTCAACCCAATGCTTTATTTCTGTCATAGTGAATCCTAATTCAATATTAGAAGTATATTGATTTTTTCCCAAACGAAGACTTTTTTCTGCAAATTCTGTGTATTTGATTCCATTATCATATGATAATTAATACTATAATTTGTATTTATTGTATTATGCGTTTCTATATTCTATAGAGAACAATATATAGAATATACGAATCTCAATTTGTCAAGTCTAATGAAAGGATCTTATCAAGATCCATTTTTATTCAGCTCAATCCTTTTTTTTCAAAAAAAAGATTGAGCCAAGTTTAATTGCAATCAATTAGAAGAACAAAGAAGAATTACTAATTCTATACATCTAGTTTATCTACCGGTTCGTACTAGAATTTGATCGCCTTCCATACTTCACAAGCTGCGGCTAGTATAGGACTCCATTTGCTAGCTTGCCAGATAATTTCATTACCTTTACGAGCTTGTACACAAGCTTCTAAAGCCACCCGATTAGCTACTGTACTAGGTGCATTTCCCCAAGGATGTCCTAAAGTTCCTCCACCAAATTGTAATACATAATCATCTCCAAAAATTTTAGTCATAGTAGGCATATGCCAAACATGAATATCCCCTGAAGCCACCAGTATAACACCTGGCATTGATACCTAGTCCTGAGTGAAAAAAATACTGTGAGCACGATCTATTTCAATATAATTATCACGCAATAAATCAACAAAACCTAAAGTCATTTCATGTTCCCCTTCTAGCTTACCTAGTATTGTACCAACGTGGATATGATCTCCACCAGACATATGCAATGCTTTAGCTAGTACACAAAAATGCATACTATGATATTTCTATCTATTAATAATTGCATGCATTGCTTAGTGGATGCGAAGAAGTAGGCCATTGTCGCGGCAATAATGAGCCAAAGTTGTATTTGCTGTAAATCCTCCAATTAAGTAGTCATGCATGACGATAGGAACCCCCAATTCCCTCGCAAATACAGGTCTCTTAATCATTTCTTCGCATGTACCTACAGTCGCATTCAAGTAATGCCCCTTGATTTCGCCTGTTTTGGCCTATGCTTTATAAATTGCTTTAGCACAAAAGCAAAAAACGGTCCCTCCAGCGTATAAATGGTTGTGAGTTCACATTTTCATCATCGTTAGTAAAATCAAGTCCACTGCTTAGACACTCATAACATGCTCTACCATATTTTTTTGCGGATAATCCCAATTTTGGTTTAATAGTTCATCCCAATAACGGACGACCATACTTGTTCAACTTATCCCTTTCAACTTGGATACCATGAGGTGGACCTTGGAAAGTTTTTGTTTAAGCAACGGGAATTCACAGATCCTCTGGATGTAGAGCATGTAGGGCTTTGAAACCAAATATGTTACCCACAATGGAAGTAAACATGTTAGAAACAGAACCCTCTTCAAATTGGTCTAACGGATAAGCTACATAAGTGATCTATTGATTTTCCTCCCCAAGAACGGGCTTGATGTGATAGCATCGTCCTTTGTAACGATCAAGACTGATAAGTCCATCAGTCCAAACAATTGTCCATGTACCAGTAGAAGATTCGACGGGTATCGCAGCCCCTGCTTCTTCAGGTGGAACCCCCGGTTGAGGAGTTACTTAGAATGCTACCAAGATATCAATATCCTTTGTTTCGTTCTCCAGGGTATAGTAAGTCAATTTATAATCCTTAACACCAGCTTTAAATCCAACAAAAGCTTTAGTTTTTGTTTGTGGTGACATAAGTCCCTCCCTACAACTCATGAATTAATAATTCTCACAATAATAGGATCAACTCAATATGGATTAAGCATAAATGAAACTTTTGCAAAAATCTTTTAAAAAAGGATATTCAATTAATATCAACTCATTAAAGAAAATAAAGGGATTCATATAGAATAGAATATACACTGGGTGTATGCATTATGTATGAATAAAACATATTTATTAACTCAAGCATACCTTCTATATGAATTCGATAGGAATTGAGTTGTTGTTATGGTAAAAAGGTTCGTTATTAAATCATGGATTTGGTGAATCAAATCCATCATCATTGTATACTCTTTGATATATATAGTGCAATCCAAACCAATCCCTAATTCTTATTTTGCAAGCTCTTAATAAGTTCTTAATAGGCCCATTTCTTACTTTGAATCTAAATACCTAACTAAATACTAAGAAAATTCTATGTTGACAACAATCTATACTTCACAGTAATATATTGTATATCGAAGTCCTAGACAGGAAAATAGGCACAAATTCTCTATAAAAGGGAAAACTATATAAAAAAAGATTGATTGAACTTTCTAATGAGTAAACAATTGAATGGGATTTGCTTGGGTAAAGAAATCAAGTACTAGCCCCCTTTTCTCTCTTAATGAATTAACTAATAAATTTCCTTTTGACTTTTGGATTTTTGGATATTCATTTGGTTTTAATTTGGCATTATTCAACAAAGAAAAATAAAAAATTTGACAAACTCCATTTTTTTATAATTATGTGATAATTATGAGAACCAATACTACTACTTCTCATCCGGGGTTTCCACAATAGAAGAAAAAAGCACAGGCTATATCGATCAAGTTATTGGACCAATGCCAAATGTCACTTTTCCATTGGGAAAGTTGCCCTATATTTATAACACTTTGGTAGTCAAGAGTCGAGACACTACCGGTAAACAAATTAATGTTGCTTGTGATGTACAACAATTTTTGGGAAATAATCCAGTTAGAGTTGTAGCTATGAGTGCTATAGACGGGCTGATGAGAGGAATGGAAGTGATTGACATGAGAGCTTCTCTTAGTGTTCTAGTCGGTGAAGCTACTTTCAGACGACTTTTCAACGTTCTTGGAGAGCTTGTTGACAATTTGGGTCCTGTAGATACTATCACAACATTCCCTATTCATAGATCTGTTCGTGCCTTTATCGAGTTAGATACGAAATTATCTATCTTTGAAACAGGTTTAAGGTGGTCAATCTTTTAGCTCCTTATCGGCGTGGAGGAAAACAGACCATTTGGGGGGCTGAAGTAGGTAAAACCGTACTCATCATGGAATTAATCAACAACATTGCTAAAACTCATGGAGGCATATACGTATTTGGCAAAGTAGGGGAATGGACTCATGAAGGAAATGATCTTTATATGGAAATGAAAGCATCCAGAGTAATTAATAAAAAAATATTGCTAAATCAAAGGTAGCTCTAGACTATGGTCAAATGAATGAACCGCCGGGAGCTCATATGAGAGTTGGTTTGACTGCCCTAACTATGGAAAAATATTTTTGAGATGTTAATAAGCAAAACATGCTTCTATTCATCGATAATATATTTCGTTTTGTTCAAGCAGGATCGAAGGTATCTGTCTTATTAGGGAGAATGCCCTCCGTAGTGGTTATCAACCTACCCTTAGTACATAAATGGCTTCTTCACAAGAAAGAATTACTTCTACCACAAAGGGATGTATGACTTCGATCCAAGCAGTTTATGTGCCTGCGGACGATTTGACCAACCCCGCTCCTGCCATGACATTTGCACATTTAGATGCTACTACTGTACTTTCTAGAGGATTAGCTTCCAAGGGTACTTATCCAACAATAGATCCTTTAGATTCAACCTTAACTATGTTACAGCCTCGGATTGTTGGCAACGAACATTATGAAACTGCGCAAAGAGTTAAGAAAACTTTACAACATTACAAGGAACTTCAGGACATTATCGCAATTCTTGGGTTGGATGAATTATCAGAGAAGGATCGTTTAACTGTAGCAAGAACACGAAAAATTGAGTGTTTCTTATCACAACCCTTTCTTGTAGCAGAAGTTTTTACTGGTTCTGTAGGAATGTATGTTGGTCTTGCAGAAATAATTAGGGGGTTTCAACTAATCCTTTCAAGAGAATTAGATGGTCTACCAGACCAGGCCTTTTATTTGGTGGGTAACATCAATGAAGTTAGCATGAAAGCTATAAACTTAGAAGAGCAAAACAAATTGAAGAAATGAAATTAAATTTTTCTGTATTGACTCCTAAGTGAATTATTTGGGATTGTGAAGTGAAAGAAATCATTTTATCTACTAATAGTGGCCAAATTGGCATATTACCAAACCATGCCCCCATTAACACAGCTGTAGATATGGGTCCTTTGAGAATACGCCTCCTCCTCCTCAACGACCAAGGGTTAACGGCGGTTCTGTGGGGCAGTTTTACGAGAATAATTAATAATGAGATCATCATTTTAGGAAATGATGTGTAGCCGGATAGTGACATTGATCCGGAAGAAGATCAACAGACACTTAGAAATAGCTAAAGCTAACTTGAGTAGAGCTGAGGGTTCAAAAGAATTGGTTGAAACGAAGCTATCTCTCAGACGAGCTAGGATATGAGTCAAAGCTGTCAATTGGATTCCTCCATCCAATTGAAGACAATCCAATGGTTTAATCTGATACAAAGAAAAAGAGAAGGGTAGAAATAGTTATTAGGTAGCGAAGTCAGTCCAATGCTATCTAGTAATTTTTCTACCTACCTACGTGCTATTGGATTTGAACCAATGACTATTTTGTGATATATAGCTCCAGTTGATAATCCGTTTGTGTCGATCTGATAATTTTGACTTCACGATTCCACCGGTTCAAACGAATTGTTAATCCAAGTTATAGATCAAAAGATATCGATACCAAAAGAATTTAAATTTTTCAGTACAAAACTTTGAATCTAAAAAATAAAAAAAAATAAAAAATGTACTACCACACTCCTAAATTGCGGCTAACTTTTTTTTCCTGCCCATTCTCTACCGCACACTAGTTGTCTGATAGAGATGTTTGTTGTACTCTTATTGTCATATGTCACGTATAGATTTAACCACACTTTTAAAAAAGTTATTTTATAATTTTTTTGAAACACTAGGTCAGATTTGTAATTTTATTTTTTTAAAAAGTTATTTATATAAAATATTCCACATGCACAGACGCGCATATAACTAGTACTATTAGAATGTAGCAACTGCATTGTTTCTGCTGGTTTGCTATAAGGCTGACTTCAACGCCGGTGCCTCCAGGGTCTGCACGCGGGCCCCACGATTAAAATATTATTTTTCCGGTGGAGAGAGAAGGCGGCAACGCCTGCTGAGGCGGTGGAAAATTAAGCTCTGCAGGTGGGCCCGTCTCGGGATTCGTGCAAATCAAATTATATATATTCTTTATTTTTTAATTTATGATTAATCTAGTTCAAATTAGATGTTGATTATATTAAGAAAGTTGTAGATCTTTAAATTATCTTCATATAGAGATCAAATATGGCATATATTTGATTTTTAAATTAAAAGTTATTGATGTTTTACTCGTGGCATATTTTTAATTTACTCGTGGGCCCGTATGAAGCGTCTCGCGAAGCGCCGATGGGTTGGAGAAGGGTGGTGCTTCAGATAGTGCTTCGCATACGTGGCACAGAATATGCTGAAGAATATTCTGTTGAAGCGCCAAGCGAAACGCCGGTGGGTTGGAGATAGCCTAACTAGTTTGTTCGAGTTTTTTAGACAATTTGTGTTATTTCTATAGAAAAGTGAGTACAAACATGCTTGACCATGCAACCTTGTGAAAATTTGTGCCAGATAGACCGTGAAATTTTCTGGTACTTTTTTTCTAAATAACCCCAAAAATAAATCATATAGTTCAAAATTTTCAGAACTAGTTTTAATCACTAACTCAGTAAAATCTTCATTTTCAAGTCTTCACCAGGTTAATGATTAATACGTGGCACACAAAACTACTGATTGTGCATACAAAATTGCTAACTGGGTGCTGATTTACTTGGGCCAACACATGGGCCCAATGATAATTTTTTTGGCAAGTTTGTGATCTTTTTATAAAAAATCCATCAATTGCAGGAAAAAATTTATAACATGAATAATTATACATATTTTACATCCTTGTAGATCTTTTTTAGAATTTTCGGAGAATATTTTTTTAAAAAAATTCTAGCTAATTCTATCAAAATATTCTCAAAAAATTCGACAAAAATTTTATAAGATAGAACATAATATATATATATATATATATATTAATATGAGTGACGGACTTTTCTAAAAAATCAAAAAACTATATAAATCAGAAAATCATCTCAAATCCTAATCAAGTTAGGACTTAAAAGTCCAGTCAGCACGCAGTTAGCAACTTGGCAAACTTAGTCAGTAAAGTTTTGTGTGCAACATATTGGTCGCAAACCTAATGTCGACTTGAAAATCAAGTATTCACTAGATTAGCGACTGAAAGTCAGTTTTAGAATTTTTGATACATATGGGTTATTTTTAGTATTTTTTCTTTTGGTTATACTGAAAAAATTCTCTTTCTGAATCATCACAGTTCATGAAGAAATAGAGAAAGCAATGATCTAAGTGACCTAACTCAATTTATAGTAGAAATAAAAAAAAAGTGTCATTTCAATTAGGACTAATTAGTTTCATACCATGATAAATTAATAAAATCCTACTAGTTATGTGGGGTCTGGCACCACATGTTAATGAGATACTCCACGGTATTATCCTAAATTGATAATTTTGACAATAATATAGACCTAATTGTCGCTCTCAACAAAGTTAAATAAAGAAAAGAGAAAGATAAAAATTACTATTTACTATTTCTTCCTTATGTAGATAAGTTCAATTTTTTGAAGTTTTGCAAGACTATAAAGGATGTGTTCCCCATATGTCACGTAGATACATGCTTGCATTAAAACAAGAGTATGCACAAGATGTATTTCCTATATAAATTCAGACACATGCACCTTTAACAATAGATAATAATATATTCCTCTTACGAGTAATCAGAATGTAAACCATATTCTTCCCACCATATGCCTCAAAACTATTCCTTGTGGTATAACTAAATATGAATATTGTTCCTTTTTTTTTTCCAAAATTTGATATAGCTGTGCAACTATGAGAGTTGTAATTTATGTTGTATATATATTCTAACCAACTTTTTGTAATACTACTTTGTAAAGCTCAGGAAATTGTAAATTATGATTGTTTTTTAATGAACGTACCCACAATCACCAGATCAACAAATAAATTCAAAAAATTGGTTTGCAAAACTATACTCTCTGGGTATTTCTTGAAGAAAGATATTTGGGTACCTAGAATTATTGTAGCCTCGCCGTCTGGGCTTCTAAAAGGATACTCTTTTTTTGGCCGAATAATAAGAGCACCATGAACTGTTACTCGAAATAATTTGATATGAGCATGCCACCAAAGTGTGCCTTCTTGTCCTGTGACATTAAATTGATAGGTCATCTTATTTCCTGGTTGTATTGGGCATTGTGTAATCATGCCTGCTCCATCCTCCCAACAATTGAGCATTTGAATTACCCCATGCCTATTACCATTGAAAGTCCACATTAGAGAGTAATGAAACGCCATAGGAATTCCAATATTTCCATCAAAAAAGAGGCTTCCGAAAACAACAGTATAAATGGATCAACTTACCAATGAATAGTAATACCATAAGGTGACTCATTGATAACATGAACCACCACAGTATCACCATCTGTTACATCTATTGTTGGTCCAGGATACTGTTTATTCACCGTAGTGATGATCTTGTCATCACAAAGTCGATTCAATGTCAAGTTGCCAACCTGTATAGATTAGATTATAAGATATAATATTATATATGTTCTCAAAACTTAAAAATATTACATATAATCCTGAAGTGTCTATTAGATAACATTTCACGGAAGAACTATCATAGATGATATTATTTTTAAAAATATTTCTATCCACTCAAACTAGGTCATTTCTTTAAAAAAAAATCGATAAGATATGTTTTTCTACTTCTTAATAAAACTAGCCAAAAATATTGTACAATTATATGGCTAATCTAAATATGATTTAAAATTTTACTCATACTCCAGCGACATTTTGATATTTTAATATAAATAGAGTTAGTTTTAGTATGATTTTTCATATTACTTATACGATAATAGAGATAGAATTAATTTTGAATATAATTTTTCAGATGATAAATATATACCATTATAGATAAGATTTGTCCAAGAGATCATTTTCATTTTTACCGATTAACTTGATAATTGCTATCACTTTTTATTAATGTTGAATTTCAAGCATTTTCTTATGGGGATCCAGAGTCAACTTGAGACCTCTAACTTAACCGGAATTTATAATAATAATAATAATAATAATAATAATAATAATAGATTAGAACACATGAAGTCATGAACACAATCACAGGGTAGTACAGTATAGTAGCTTAGAATTAGAACTGGTTAACTTACAAGAAACGTATGCTCAACGAGTGCAGCATCCGCGAGACTGCAGAGAACGCCGGCGGCCAGAAGAACGACGGCTACGGTGGCCGCTGATGTCGCCATTAATGGAAACCCTCCGGCGAGCGAGTAAGGAAGACAACTAGGCAAAGATGAGCTAGATGGATGTCTGCAGTGGATCGGATGCGAAGACAGGTATACATATAGTGATAAACAAATTCCGAGTGCAATGCAAAGCAAGCCGTATATATATAGTGATAAACAAATTCAGAGTGCTTATGTGCCGTCCATCAGTATACTTTATCAAAGGGCCAAAAAATACAGCCATTCGGGAAAAATTTTGTCCGTACCGGTAAAAAATGATATTTTATTTACTATTGTAAAATCAGATATTTTGTATTTACTACTAAAAGTATTAGTCTTTTATATTTATCATCGTTATTAGATCAACTACTAATTAACAATGCAAATGATATTTTTACTATTATAATAGAGCAAATAGACCTATAGTCTCTTAAATACTATTGATAAAAAATGAATCTAGTGTTTAAAACATAAAAATTAGGCAAATTAAAGCATTAATCTTCAAAACAAACCATAAAAAAAATCATGCCATTTAGGTCATCCTTAAGGTTGTCTCCAACGTAGGCGCATTGGAGTTCTGCTCGTGGGCCCGGTTATTAAAAAACAATTTTTCTAGCCAAAAGAAGAGAGATAAGACGCATGGGCAAGTGTCGGAAAATTTGATCTGCATGTGGGCTTGTATGGTTTTTTGTCTCGATTTACGTGTGATCAAATTGTATATAATCTTTATTTCTTAATTTATGATTAATCTAGTTGAAATTAGATATTGATTATATTGAGAAAGTTGTAAATTTTTAAATTATCTTCATATAGAGACCAAATATCGTATATATTCGAATTTTAAATTAAAAGTTATTGATGTTTTACTAAAAACACCTAAATTTAATTTTCGTAGGTCCGTACGAAGCGCCTCGCGAAGCGCTGGTGCATTGGAGTAGGGGGTGTGTCAGGTGGTGTTTGGCACATGTGACACAGAATATACTGAAGAATATTCCGTTGAAACGTCTCGCGAGCGCCGATGCACTAGAGACAGCCTAATCAGATAGAAAATTATCTATGCATCATTATAGAAAAACAAAAGCAAATAGATGAGAAAATAAAAGAGAACATACGTATCTTTATTGAATGCAAGAGTCGGCATCTAGATCGGTGTTACAAGATATGACAAAGAATGACATAGAACAACTAATCTAAAAGTCTAAAACTAAAGAGAAATAATTTTCTGGATGCTAAGTTAGGCCATACCGGGCTTGATTTATAGTCTAGAGTCCAACATAAGTCGTCCTCCAAATTTGTGTTAAAAAAAGAGAGATCATCTTGGAGCGACTGAAACAGACACGAACAGGGACACAAATATCAGTCCTACTCACACAAAACACAAGCCGTGTTGTCTTTTGTGGTCTCTACAAGAGTCGTGTTGGCAATCGTATTGACTTCAGGTATCTCAACACTGGTCATATTGCAGAGAGGATCTGCCCCACCGTCAGCCATCCAGTCTTGGTCACCGCGATCGCCATGCCCGTGACCCCTCCCTCTCCCTCACCCTTTCCTCCTCCTCCCACCGGTGCTCGCACACGGGGGCATGGGTAGCAAGGCGCAGTGATGCGAGGGCGCAACGTGGCGGAGGTAAAGCAAACGATGGCATGGCCGCACGGCACAACACGACATTGGGTATGGCAGTGACAGCCGACAGCACAGCAGCAGCGAAGGCCGGCAGCAGCAGCAGCTTGAGAGGTGAGATGAAGGAGGCGGTGAAGAGGGAGTGCCACCCCGCGGGAGGGATGGATGAAAAAGGGGCGTACAGTCTGGTCGCCGGCGGTGAGGTGGAGGTAGGTTTGGAGGAGAATAGGGGGAGGAAGAAGAACTCAAAAACTAAAAACAAATGATTTTTGTGTGGTTGTGAGATGATCAAGAACTGAGGTGCTGACAATTCAGCATAAAAGATTCTAATTTGAATTTCCAAACCGATAATTCATGAAACAAGAATCAGGATACGGAGCTTGGTGGCCAATTTGAAAGGTTGCAATCATCAAAAGTTCGGACTTTTTTTAAATCCATGTGAGGAGAAGAAGAATTTGTCTAATTATTACTTTTCTAAATTCTCATAACAACTATTTCATTTAAACACCAAACTGAAAACTTTGAAAAAAAATTGTGTATCCAAACACTTATAAAAACTGTAGTTTCTTAAAAACTGTGGTTTTGTAATACTACAAAATACTGCGATTTTAGTTGTATGACAATTTAAAAACCATGATTTTAAAATAAAATGGTTTTCAAATGATAGTGTGTCCAAACATAACCTTATTAGTGTAGAGCTAGTATGGGTTGGTAGTTTGCCTCATAGCCGTATGGATCTCAAATTCCATTATAATGTTTGGGCACAGAAAACGAGATAATTAAAAATCGGGTGGATTTCGCAAAATCTCCATGTGCAGAATGAACATATAGGAGGTGATACGATCGTCACGGGACACACGGAGTTGGTGCAAAGTTTAGTGAAGGTACTCACTTTATTAAAATATAAGATCCGTCCTCTTATGCGACAAATCTTATGCGGTATGATTAAAAAGAGGTGAAAATCATAAAAGAGAAAAAAATATCATATTGTCCATATTAATCACATTAGATTTTGTTGGAGAGTGAATAATATTATCTTTATTTCAAAGAATAAAAGTAGGAAAAACTCATTAACTATAGAATTGATTTCTATTGAAATTTATATTATGAAATAAGAAAAAAATAGTATGGAGTCTTATATTATGAATGGAGAGAGTATCCAATATGAGGTTTTAGTTTCTCTAATTTAATATTTCAAGTAACATCTATATTTTATTATTATAATAAAATATTAATTGTAACAAATAAAAATATTTCTAACTTTACTGACAGAATACGAAATTAAAAATTGAATCTGTGCGAATACCTCAAACCCTACTATAATTTTTTAAAAGGAAGCTGGCTCCAGCGACATCGGAGTAAGGATGATGAGATATGCTATCATGCATGGATTCCACGTTGCTGTGCTACTTTACACTGAAGATTTTGATTTCCAATACTGTTGACCTAGTATGTGACCACGCACTCCTTATCTCCACCATTCTTGGTCGGCAGAATTGTTGGAATGCTAAACTTACAGCTAACGCACAGCTATCAGTTTGTAGTTTTCGGTAAGTGTAAAAATTATTGGTCACATAATAGGTACCCAAATTATGACAATATATCAGCTAAATTAAAAACCCAGTATTAGGTCTTCTATATAATGCTTATGATATAAATAAACGAAAGCATATGTGCACTTGTTCATAAAATTATAAACTGTTGAGACCAATATTATGATTAATGACATAATGTATTGCACTCAGTGTGATATTAGCTACTTCTAATCTGTAGATGTCCTAAAGTGTTCAATATGTAATCACACATGACGACTCAAGTGGGCTAATATTATCAGTGTGGTGTTATCTTCGTGACCATATCATTTTGAGACATGGTGTTAGTTGGGGTGGATTTATGAAAATTATTTATAAATAACCCAAAGTAAAAGAATAATTCGAAAAATAACTCACAATTTACTGAAATTGTAAAACTAACCTGGTGGGGTGCGATTAGCAAATTATCGCGGGTGTGAAACTTGATAGAAATGCATATGCTATCTTTTCAATCTTGGAATACCTTTTCAATCTTGGAGCCGCGATAAGCTGGTCGAGTCCAAGCTTTCGACCACATGTGGCTCTTTCGACCATGAGCCGTGTTTGTGGTTGAATCCGAGTAAAATTCGACCGCAAGTGAGTAACTGGTTGAGTTTGAATCGCATTCGACCACGACCCGCATTTTCCTTTCGACCAGGGCTTCTCATTCGACCAATCATTCTCCTTCGACCAGACCATTGTTGCCCTAATTTGACCAGCAGATAGTTTTCTCTGTCCAATTTTTAAATGTGGTCAAATAGGGTTCAAATGTACTCCAAATTGGGTCAAATTTTGTATGCTTGATCCCTGAAACACATAGAACACAATTGTAGAATAATTTTGTAGAAATGATGAAAATTTGCACATAAAATGTCATCTCAAAGAATTTTCAAGCATAAAATAATATGATTTTTCAACTAAACTAAGGGTTTTCTTATGCAATTTCTAGAGTTACGTAGCTATCGCGGCTCCAAGATGGAAAAGGTGACTATCGCGGCTCCAAGATGAAAAAGGTGTTTCAAGATTGGAAAGATAACAGTCGTATTTCTTCGCGTTTCACACCCGCGATATTTGCTAATCGCACTCCACCAGCTTACACTAGTACAGAATTGCAGTATTCTAACCCCTATCTTCTAACGGTTTTTCGCGATCTAGAAAAAACCGTTAGTGTATATAGTGCGGAGTAGAGAAAGGCATTTGTAGGCATTTCTACTAACGGTTTCGAAGTAAATTACTGTTAGAAAAACCGGTATGATTTTTTCTAACGGTTCAAAATATATTAACCGTTAGAGAAAACATATTTCGTCTAATGGTTGTATTGTAAGAACCGTTAGAAAAATCGACATGAGTTTTTCTAATAGTTTTTTTGTTTTCTACCGATAGAACAATGCTCGCGTGATTTAATAAATAGCCTTCAACCCTAGATCTACAACTCTCTTTTGTTATCTTCTTCTTTCGCCGCCTCCCGCGTGTGCTGCGCCACCACTGCGCCTGATCCGCCGCCGATCTCGCGTCGCCTCCGCTCCAGCGCCGTCCCGCGCCGCTGCCGCAGCGCTCACCTCCTCTCTCAGATCCAGCACCCACTTCTTGCCACGCCGCCGGTTCTCTCTGCTCGTGTAGCGCCGCCACCGTAGATCCACCCCGTTGTCGCCGATCTTGCCTCGCCGCCTTCCTCGCGCCATGGCCGCCGCCGCTTGAGCCGCCCGTGCCAGCACCACCATGGTCACCAACGCCCCTACATCCACTTCCTCGCAACCAAATCGCGCCGCCGGATCCGAGCCCTACAACCGCCGTCGCCACGTCCACTCCACCGCCGTGGCCTAGCCAAGGTCCCACGACCACATCTTGTGGGCCGACAACGACTACTCCAGTGCCTCGTCAACGACCTCTCCACTGCGACCACTTCCTCAACCAGCACTCCAACGACCTCGACCGCTTCATCCTCTTCACCGACCAGAGCTTCGTCTTCTCTCCAGCTTTCCTGACAAGACGACGACTAGCTACAGCAACCTCCGGCAACCTCAACAAGCTCCAGCACAAGCCACACTTTCGGTTTAATTTCTTTCTACCCTACCTTGTTCCCAATTTCACCATATGAACACATGATGAACAATGTTTATTTGAAATGAATGAGGTTGTAATGCGCTGAGTTGAACTATTCTCCACTGAATGGACTACAATTGTAATTGTGAGCATAGTTTCTTGTTTGCTAACACTGTCAAATATGTGTTGCGAAACTGAAGTTTCTATTTCAGTTGTTGTTTTGTTGCAGAGATGAACTAGGATAGTGTTTGAAAGAAGTTTGAAAGTGTGATGGAGTAGAGTAGCACCTTAAGAAGAAGTTTCATAAGGTGGAGATGAGCCGGAACGCGCTGCGGGAGGCGGTGAAGATCCTGCAGAAGGAGAACTCCGATCTCAGCAGAGGTATCCCCTTTGGAAGGTTTCATAATTTCTCTCTTTTTTTTAAGGTGCTGCTTAGGTTGGTTTTTACTGCATTTTGATTCTGATTGGAAATATAAGAATCACTTAGTCTCCCTGGGCTAGTAAATTTCTATCCCAAAAAAATGAGAAAATGTAAATGTTTGGCCGGTACGCATTAGCATCCTAAGACAGTGGTCCTTTGTTTTAAACTATTGATTGTTGTGATGTAAATTGAAAGGAAAAAGCTTAAACATAATGGAATGTCTAGATTTGTAATGCTGAGCAAAACCTCTTCATTCTTGTAGAAAGTAATATTTGAAGTATCTAATTTGATAGCATGCTAATAACAAGCTATCAGGAATATAACAGCAGGGTACTTGTGGCAGAGAAGACAACCTTTGAAAGTATGCTTCTTTTCTCTTTAATGCAGCTTATGTTTTTCAACTTTTAGTTTCTTCTATGTTTCAAATTGTTCATATTATACTTATAAGTAAATACTAAAGGTTGCATCACTACCAAAATATATTAGAGCAAGCAGGTTAATTCCGTGAGCTTATCAGCTATATCTTTGGTTTGTATTTATTAAGAACTAAGAAGTGCTTAAGTCCACCTTTCTATTGGATGTTAAGACCACAAGTCCTAAGAGCACAGAAGCAAGGTAGTTATTAAGTATGTAGTTTAACCCTTTGTGGAGAACATGAGACCACGTCTGGGTGGTGAAGATCAATCATCTATGGCAGTTAGTTTTCAGCCTACATAATTACTACCTTGCAATACCAGTAGCTGTTGCTTTGTCCTAGTTTTGTTGGTCTGTCTTCTTCCCTTGTTCACCTGATTTGACGATGTCTTTGAGCTATGAATCAGAGGTACCCACGAAAAATAGAGGCTTGGCATTCCACAAGTATTCCACATTCCACAAGCATTCCACAAAGTACCTATATATGATCTTTATCTAACATTATCTCTATCTGTCGAAACAAAAAAAAGTGAAAGTTAATGCCCCATGAGCAGAGCCAGCCCTAGTGTGTGAGATCTTGGAGACGTCCTAAACTAGTTACTGTAGCTTTGGGGATTTAATGTTTTGAACGGGAACAAAGGGGTCAGCTTGTTCTATTTGGATTTAATGTTTAACGTTTTTTCTGCAGTGCATTCCTCTATGTTCTGAAAAACAGAGAGGTGATATTAGTTGTTTTAGGAAAATAAGGCTTTAAGATGCATCATAATTACTAAAGAGCAGGATATTGGAGTTTAGAGACAACTATATGTTGCAGCATTGTAATAGAAACCTGATGGGCTGTTTATTAGCTGGATACTTTAAATGGTTGGCCCTATGCTTACCATATTAACATACACTTCTAGTGAATCTGAAAATTCTTGTTTTATGTAAACTAAATATGGTTAAATGTTTTTTTCCTAGTGGTAGTAACTTCCAAGTGATTACATTATGATTTGAATGCTGCTATTGTTATGCACTAAACATTTCTTCTGCAGGTTTAATATGGGAAAAACATTTGAATCCTGTCAAGAGTCTCCCTTTCCGGTTTGCATGTTTTGTACTTGATATTGTTTCACTCTACCAAAAACTAGACATGCAAAATGTGTTTGTGGTTGTGGTCCATAATCAGTACCTTTACAAGTGAAACAGAATGATGCTAGCTATCGTATGAGAATTTGACCATGCATGTTTGGTCCTATGATCCTATCCCTAATGCAGGGTGGTTGTCCATCGAATGCAGTATTTATTCCAACGGAATTTGTTCTCTCCATCATTTCTTTTTGTTACCTTGCGTGTGCTCATGCTTATTCAGTTTTGTGAAATGTTGTGTCCATATGCCCTCAATCTACTTTAGGGAAAAGTCCCATTTTCATGCTTCAATATTGGATCCTAGTCCCTTTTAGCATTTAAACTTTTTGGAGATCCTAAAAGACTTAACTTAAGAGTTCAAGTACCAAAAAGGCCTTTCATTTAAAAGATTATCGATTTTGGCAAGTCTTCATGTCATTGTGATATGGGACTTGCACCCATTGTGCTTAACATAGTGGACTTTTTTTTGAACCAAGTCCAAATTTGTTGGGCTTTTTGGGACCTCTGATAAGTTAAGGTTCTAAAAAGGACAAAAGGCCAAAGTTGGAGGACCAAAATGTGAATTTTACTTTTACTTTATTAGCTGACAAGTTATAGGGATGTTTGAAACTGATATTTGAGGTGAAGTTGCTTTATGCTGAAATGAACCTCTGGGGTCTATGCTGTAATTGTTGAATAAAACGTTGTCCAAAGCACTCTAAAGAGGAGCATCTTTGTTTGTTGAAGATGTTATTTACCTTTTTTTATGTTGACTTTATGCTGGTTTTATCTGGTCTTGTTATTTTATCTGTTTACTGAAAGGTTTGTTATATTTGTGTAGATATGCTGGTGCAGTTTTTGCTGATGCATGCAACAAATGAGTTGATTTGTTTGGTTGGTACATTCACAAAAGGATCTTGTAGCTTATATTTGAGGTGAGATTTTATCCAAGTATGCATCACCTTAAATGTTATATCGATCGATTGGTAAAGCTGATGTTTCTAATAAGCCTCTTATGCAATTTCTCCCAATGGGCTGGCTCCTTGCTAGCCTATGGAGTTTTCAAAAAATAAAAAAGAAAAGAAAAGAAAAACCCCTACCTAACTAGTTTGCAATATCATTGCCCATAATGACTCTATATTCAGTTACTATTGGGATTTAGTTGTAGGGATGGCTTTTAAATCATTTTATTGTTCTTTAAGTTTGTGTTTTAAATTTTAAGTCTGAATAATTTTTGAGTTTATGCTCTGCTTCAAAATGTGTTTTTTTAGTGAACACTAACACTATCAAAATGTCATGACACTTACATAAATTATGACACTTCATAATTTGGTTGGTGACCATAATTTGGCAAGATTTGATTTGATTCTTGCTAAATTTTTAGCAAAAGTTGTGTATGGGATAGGCATTTGGGCTAATTTTCTATTCAATTTTCCTTGTTAGGATACTTCTGGTCGATTCTTTAATGGTGTGATTATTAATATTCTGCGCATGTTAAAAAAGAGAAGACTGTACAAATTGTTTGGCTAACTATCATTTATTTGAACAGGACATCAGTGGAAGGTTTCTGAATGTAAACAAGGCGGCTCCTAGAGGTTCTCGTGTGGAGAGACCTCTCCGACAATTTGGGTCTACTTTCAGGATTTATGTGCAAAATTCAGTGATTATTTTAATTTATAGTGTTTTTGAACACTTCAGACTTTGTTTTCTAGGTGAAAATTTGTCGACGGACTTTATCTTTGAATTTGAATGAATTCAAATATTTGTATTCTTATATCCTTAAATGATATGTTGAGAATCTGAAGGAACTTCTTTTTTTTTCAGTTTTGTGCCTTTCTGTGAATGATTAGATCGATGAACTGCTACAAAAATGTTGTCTTATAAAGGTTTCTTACTAAGAATTGTTAGAAAAGAGCAATCTTTTGTAACGATTCTTAGTAAAAAGCCATTAGAAAAGATTTTTTTTTAACGGTTACTTTTTCTAACGGTTCTTTTAGTAACAAACCATTAGAAAAAGTACTCTTTTCTAATGGTATCTTTTTTAACGGTTCATTACTAAAAAAATCGTTAGAAAAAATCACTTTTTCTAACGGTTCATTACAAATATACCGTTAGAAAAAGTGATTCTTTTCTAACGGTACTTTAGTAATGAACCGCTAGAAGATATCATCTTATCTAACGGTTCATTACTAAAGTACCGTTAGAAAAGATCGCTTTTTTTAACGGTACTTTAGTAATGAACTGTTAGAAAATATCATTTTTTCTAACGGTTATTTACCGTTAGAATAGTTCTTATCTTGTTCTATCGTGTCTATCTCTAACGGTACAAAAATCAATAATAGAAGTGTGTTTTTTACCGATAGAAAAAAACTTTTCTGTACTAGTGTTAGTTTTGTAATTCCAGTAAATTGTGAGTTATTTTTCAAATTATTTTTTTACTTTGAGTTATTTATAAATAATTTTCTGGACTTACGTGTGTGTGTGTGTGTGTGTGATTAGGTTTGGAGGATTAAAATGTCTTTTTTGCTGTTCCCAATGTTGAAATAGGAGAAAAAAACATATAATATTTTCTTTACAATATTCCTATCACCAGACACACCTGTGAAAGTCACGAGGTGAAGTAGAAAGTGATAAAACTTACGACAAACATATAAAACCTCTCAACCATTCCCTAGTAAGTGCATGACAAATGAGACAGGACCAAATTTGGAGGGACTTAAAAAGTAGTTAAAGTTTTGAATTTTTTAGATAATCCAAAAAAATAAATAATAATCTAAATGAGAAAGAAATTGTAAAATGGCCTCTAGTTGTTCACATAGTGCAGACATGATCTTAAGTTCGCACTCAATCATGACAAATATGTGATAGACGTGCAGACATCAAATCTGTTGATGTAGTAAACCATGTAGAACTAGATGTTGCATGATTAACTTGTAATTATCAATCAAGTACAGACTCGAGCCAACAAGTGGTACACTCAACATCAATTTTGACACAAAAACGTATGCTTCACTTATTTTGGTATGGTTGGAATTTGGAACATTGCTCGTAATTACAAGTGAATCATGCATGGCGGTTTCTACATATTTGATGAGGACAATTTTTCAAAAACTCTTAAAATCTTTTCCACGCTTCTCTAAGACATTCACTCTCACTTTGCCTAAAATTTATAATTTGCATGATAAGTTGATCTTACTTTGGATGGTGGAAAATATTTAGTAAAAAATGCTTTAGAACAGACTTCTCATGAACTTATACATTTTTGTGGCAAAGAATTTACCCATTCTTTCACCTTCCCTCTTAAAGAAAAAGAAAATAAGCGAAGTCTAATAGCATCTTCAGGAACATTATGAATTTTGAAGGTATCACAGAGTTCTATAAATTACATGTAAACGAGTATTTGCATTTTCTACAGCAGAGATACTAAATGGATTATCTATAATTAGTTCAATAAAGCAGATTTAATTTCAAAATTTAACACCGTTAATTCTGGATACAAAATAGAAGATTGAAATTTATATGGTTGAGGACAAGCAAAATCTTCTAAACTAGGTGAAGCTGCCATCTTCCCATACTTGTTTTGCACATGAAGTTTTTTTTTATTCGAGGAAGTGTTTTGTCGATGTCGATCTATCGGAATGAGTTTTTTGGAGTTCATTTTCTAAGCATAAAATAAATAAATTAATAAAAATAAATTAACATTATTACTAATATAAATGAAATAAATGAGAACTGCTGGACCAAAAATGAGATAAAACTTTGCAATCCGTAGTAAAGGTGCGAGAAAAGGCTTGATGACCTGCAAGAGTATGGAATCGGTCTTGCCTTTTCAACGAGTATTTAAGATTGTCGTATCTATAGGGAACACGAGAATGTTAATATTTCATATTACAATTTGAGAGAAATAATAATAGAAAATAAGTAAGAGATATATATTAATAAACATAGGCATTGGGAGATTCAGATTACTAACTTTTCAGTAAAATTATGAATCGATGAAATAGATCTAATAAAATGTGGTAATCTGATGTTAAATTGCTATTTAGAAGGTGGAATACCTTAGATTATATATGTTGCTTAATTAGGCTACCGATGCCCCTGTTACCACCCGCGGTCGCCAATTATAGATATGCTCCTGCACAGGTGTTCTAAAAATCCACTTCCAATGGTTCAGGTCAATGCCTTTGCCTTCACGATAGCCGTGGCTCCTTAGAAGAAACTCAACTAAAGTAGTTTGACTCATATTGCTACTATTAGGCCATTAGTTAGCCAAAATTAACTTGTTTATGAAATACAATTCAATAGATTTATTGATATGGGGTGTCCGATTTTCACAGTGTAAGATCGTTGAGGATAAATTATGGATTCATGTAATCTGACGAATTGATGGCGTCAATCACTGTTAAAATAGTAACTTGCGATAAATGGATTCGCCCAACCACACGATCTGATCCCATTTACTCGACCACGCTAAGATAGATGCACGACTCCTGTAATCACTGAAGAACAATGGAGGCAATAATTCATAGAATTCCCAATTTTCAAGGAGATGGCAATGACTTACATAAACCCTAAGAAACAAGAATATGTATTCTAAATTATTTGTGGTCTACATCTGATGCGCAACACTTTACATTATAAAAGAAATACAAGAAATAAACCGAAAGGAGGCATGAAGAATTTTCATGAGGTCTTAGGGACACACTGGTCTCTCCTACTCCTCATTGAAGTGTTCTCATTTCAGTCTTGTTTCAAGTCCACTTTGAATAAATCACAAAAATATCATATAATCGCTAAAACTCACCAACAAGTTATTAAAATTTTCAAAATTATAGAAAATTGATTAACAAATGGAATTTAATTGAATTTTTTTTGAAAAATATAGGGGAAATTTGAAAATCAAAAAAGGTAGGATCTAATTAAATCAATTTGAACAATATGACCTAATTTTCAAAATTGAAAGGAGTAGAATTTAATTGAAATAAATGACAAGGTAGTAGAAGTATGAGTAAAAATTACTTCTCACCTCTGCACGTAGCAACTTGTCGGGATCTAGTAACAATTATAAAAATCATAAATCGTGCATCGAGATCAGAGCTTGTTCGTAATCACAGGTCAATGCTCCTTAATCGAGGGGAATCCTCGTGCTAAGCGAGTGGTATGGTAAACAATTGAACTCCTCGTGTTAACCCAGTGGTATAGTAAAAAAAATTAAAATTAATTAATTAGTGTAATAGGATATATAATCTTCTAATATTGTTGGAAAATAAAAAACATATATATAAATATATTACTATCTTTTTTATTTTATCATTATTATTTTTATGCTCTATTTCTTATTTATGATTAATATATTACACTAATATTATCTCATTTTTAAGACAAATCTAATATGAGTAGGTTAGTCATTATTGTTCAAAGTTCATTTGAACTTAAAATATATGATAAAAATATGTCTTATATTCTACAACAAAGAATAATTTTGATATCGAATGAGACACGAGGATACAGTATACAAGCCTATAATTAAAGTCCATCGGTAGTTGTACAATTAAGATCAAGACAAAAGTGTACTTTAGACCATTAATTAGTTTTGATTGTCTTGAAATCACATATTATTTTATAGTTGTTTTTGATAATAAATTTTGTTCTTAAATAGTCGCTATTTTGTATTTTCTACCATTTTTTTGTTATTAAGCAAAATAAATTAAAAAAACACCAAAGTAGGGAACAGCAGATGGATTATATGAATATAAGCAGGAGTTTTATTCCTGTAGCGTCCACGCCTGGACTTTAGGGGTGACAGCGATCCAGCATAATGTGGTTGCCCTGTTTTTGTTTAAACTTCAAAGTGGATAGGGTACTAAGACTGCGTCCGATACGGGCGCCGGCACCTATAATAAAAAATCATTTTTTCTTTTGATATGCAAGAGAGAGAAACCTTTGGGCAGGCGTCCCGACTAGGATTTTTTTTTTGATTTTTTGTCTCGATTTATGTGAATCAAACTGATTCAATTTTTGTTTCTTCTTCATATATGTATTAATCTAATTCAAATTAAATATTGATTATATTAAAAATTATAGATCATTAAATTATCTTCATATAAAGATTAAATTGATAGAAATATACCGTAAAGTCAATCATGAAGATGATTATACTATGATATATTTATGAATTGTTACGAATAAAATGTTATTCTATTTCTTTAATAAAGTATCACTTTTATTAATCAAACAAGTATGCGATTTGTTCGTCGAACTCTTTATTATGATATATGAATTATCGACATATCAGTGATACTTATTATAAACATTCCTGACTTTCGGCATTACATAAAATAATAATGTAAGATAAATCAGTACGATCATTAATTGATAGTCAAGTTTCATAGACCATGAAAATGATATATCAAGTCAATGTCGTAGACACATATTGGAGAATATGTTGATTAGACTGACCTATCTTGAGGTACTATTGAATTTTTTATGTGTTATGAATTTATTCAAACAGTTATTTTAGTTTATATTTAGACCTGAGATCATCACGGTTTCATACATTCGTAGTAGTATACTTGGTATCATCAACCGCTACTTTTAACTGAGTAGTCATAAAGGTGAAATATAGATATGTTATAAATCATGTGGTTGAAAGTGAATGGTTGAGAGCGAATTTGCCCCTCTCATATCTTGAGAGAGATATCTCTGAGCCCCTTAATATAATTTGAGTAAAAAAATGCATGATCGTACCGAATATAATTGAGAGTCAAGTATGTAAAGGTTAGTCTATTATAAGATCAAGAAAGAACTGAGTTATTCAAGAATAACACGTTTCTCAACTTAAGTTCGATCTGATATCGTGAGGCAAAGAGATAATCTATAATAAATTGTATAGATTCGTCGGATATAATCTTCGTGTACATGCGGATAGTTATAATATCTTGTTAGGGACCGCTTATGACTTGTGATTCGGGAAGTTGTTTCCGGTCGGGTCCAAATATACATAAACCTACAGGGTTACAAACTTAATGGGTCGGAGTATTAATTCGGATGGGATCTGAAACAGGTCCCCTATTGATAATGGATTTACCATTAGGATTAGGGTTCGTATTTGAGTAGAACTTATCTGTAAGGCCCTGTAAAAGGAGGTGTGGTGGATATGTGATCCGGGAGGATCTTCAGGTTGAGTCTCATACGGCTTCGTGACCTTAACCGTGTTCGGAAAGGTTTCACGACCATGGTTTGGTTCGCGACCTTGAAAAGGAATTCGTTGCCTGTTCGGAATTGTAATCCGATCCGAATAGATATAACCAAGCTTATCTGTTTAGAGTTACTTAGTTATATGAGTCTAATACGTTTTAGATTCTTGAGTCTGATACGTATTCATACAATTAAACTATAAATACCTTGTAATAGGTCTAGTTTAGATCATCAAATATTATTACAGCATTGGATCATATATCCAGCTTATAGTTCCTTCGACGTAGGCAAGTGAGTCTAACGTTCGACGGGTAAATCCCTCTTTCAAATAAAGAGTTATGCAATTATCTTGAGCTGTGTTTTTGATCATCTCTTGGGTTTCGGTAATTTCGAGTAAAATCCCGTAATTCCGTATATTAGAATCTGGGTGAGCCTAGTGCGAAAACCAAGACTAGGTCTCAAACGGATCAAGTTGATATCAGAGCAACTTTCCTATCCTGTGGATGGTAAAGACTCGCCAGAGTTACAAAACTTCCGGCAAAAAATCAGGCGATTAATTGACGGTTCCTACATCTACGTCTCTGACAATGTCTGACGATACCTCCGTTCAAGCTAATCTAGCTGAACAAGTGGCTAAGCTCTCTACCGACATGGAAACCGTGCTTCCTTGGATTAAGCAGCAGGCCATGATTGCACCTCCTAATGTAGAGAAGGCTATGGGTGTGAAGACTGGTGAAGACTTGCGCAGGTCAGACGAAGATGAAAACGAAGGCGACCACAAGACCGACGACCTCGCCAATACCTCCTTAGCTGTCGGATCTTTTAAGGTCGACGCTAAGATTGATATACCTATATATGATGGGGTGATCGATGCCGAGAAACTGGATTCTTGGTTCGACCAATTTGAGACCTACTTTGACCTAAAAGGGTTTAGTAGCGCTCAAAAGGTGAAGTTCGCACCTTTGAAGATGAAGGATCACGCCAAAACTTGGTGAAAGGCCCTTGTCTCCAATGGTGAAGCAGACGATCTTGCGTGGGAACAATTCAAATGACTCTTACGACAAGAATTCTATTTGATGGGTTACAAGAGATGGGTATGTTGGCACAGATTGTACCAACGGCTCGACCAGACCGTCCAAGAATATACTATGGAGTTCCAGAGACAAGCAATGATCATCGGCATATCACTATCCGATCCTCAGGTATTTTAGAAATACACATCTGAACTTCAAAAATCGATCAGTACCGAGCTAAGTCTGTTCGGCGTCCAAGACATCGCGACCACGAGAAAAACTCCTATGGCGATCAAGAAGAAGAACAAGTCCCGCAGCGACAAAGGCACATAGGACAGTGCGACCTCAACAAAAAGAAAACCGAGTCCAAAGAAAAACACTTCGAAGTCAGGCACAGGTACTTTTTGTGACCATTGTCAAGTTGCGAGACATACCAAGGACAAATGCTACAAGCTTCATCTTGAACTTCGACCGAAGAAAAACGGACCAAGAACAGCCACAGCTGGTGCCACTTCACCCAACGAAGAAGTTGTCCGAGTGAATTCGGTTGCTGTTGCTAGCACACGAACACGCGGTGCTCTTTTCCTGGATGTGTGGACTTCCATAGATGTGTGGCTGTTATTGCTACATTGCTGGTTGTTGGATCTAGGTAGATCTAAGTATCTAGGTTTTGATGATTAATGACGATTTGGATAAATCTATGATGATCAAAGTTAATCTAGAGAATGTCAGTTTGTTGATCAAATGACAACTTAGATAAATCCTAATTTGGCACAAGTGAATTGAATTGATTATTGGTAAACCCTGAATTGGATGTTTCCTCGGTTGTGGGTTTGATATTGATGCATATGTAGAGGATGAGCTCGATGGTTGCATCAAGCTTGTGCTGATTGATTGATCAAAATGTAATATATTAAATCTTGAGACTGATGACTCCAGTTGTGGATTTTATATCGATGCACATGTTGAGGGGGAACTCATTACTTTGGTCATCTAGGTTGATTGATATCATGATATGAGTAGTATAGATCGTGTGCGTCTGTGTTAATCATCTACGATCTATATGATTGTATTTTATCTTATACTCATTTGCTACTCATTGAATATAGTTTGTCATGTCATTTGAAAGAGAAACCGTTGAGTTAACTCCTGTGTGGAGTAGTTTCTCTAGAGGTGATTAATGACGACTTATATATAAGACTAATGTTGTGCATTGAGTGTACGTATTGTAGTCTCAGTTTGATTGCATGGTAAAAGCAAGCAAGGGCGTGAAGAGGATGAAGACGATATGAGACATCCCGAGCAAGGTCAAGCTTAGCGAGGATGAGCGTTGCGAAGACAGACGTCGAGCTGTCGAGCTTCGCGTGGTCAAGCCTAGCAGATCGAGTTTTGCGATGACGAGCGTCGAGCGGTTGAGCTTCACGAGGTCGAACTCCACCTAAGGTAAAATCCAAGATTTAGGATTGTTTCTTAGGGTTTTACCGGTCTAGATGTTTGGAGACAGACCGGATTGATAGGATTCTTTTTACTGGTTTGACCGTACTATTAAGAGGGGTCGGAAACTAGTAGCTTGAATCTATCTAGTGCGGAAGCTCAAATGCATTCATATCATCTTGCACTAGCATTTCATCGTGTTTTGCATTGTTAGAGAGTCTAAGTGTAGTTTGTGGTGCATTAGAGAAAATATTTTGAAAACTGCACTTAGTCGTGATCGCCAGCTGTTTAAATTGGTTTATTTATCTAGAGCTGGTCGTGGTTGTATTTGCATATTCTGATCATATCAGTGTTGATACGTGGTCGTGGTCGTGTTGCTTGTTTGGCGGCTTTCTGTTTAGGGTTTGGGTGTGGTCGTAGGAGTTCAGACTGGTCGTACCAGTCTTCGACTCGCTTGCGTAAGCTCGACCAAACCCTATCGATCACCTGTTTTCGATCGGATGTCCGACCTGTGTGGTCGTGGTCGTTGCTAAGTGACAGCAATCACATCTGCGAGAAAATGGCAAATCCGTATGTGCAAATACCCTAAATTGCATTTGAGATGATTTTTAGATTGGACATTTTGATAGTAGGAAAGTTTCTGCATTTTCTAGAAGTTTCTAGACCTTTCTAGGTCTTGCTTCTGCTGACAAAATTGTAGAGCTCTGATTTATCTTTCCAACAAGCCAAAAATCAACTCAATCGGATCTCTGGATAAAAAGTTATGCTTGTTTTACTGTCATTGTGCAGGGGCGAACATTGTCCGGGCATGGGCAGACAATGTCCGCCCTGTACAAATTTTTTCAGCCTTTTGCAAAATGAAACCAGAGACGTTTGCATCCGTTCCGGTAGGCCGGACATTGTTCGATATGGCCGGACAATGTCCGGTCTGTACAAATTTTTTGAGCCGAGAAATGAAACAGAGACAAATGCATCAGTCCGGGGCATTTGTTCGTCATGGGCAGACATTGTCCGGCGTCCGGCCTTTACAGAAAAAGCTCCGAACGGTCACTGACACATTGCAATGGCTGTTTTCGTTGAATTGGCCAGACAGTGTCTGAAGTGGCCGGACAATGTCTGGCCTGTACAAATTTGGCTCTGTTTCTTGCAAACGGCTAGTTTTTCTTTGAGGCTATCAATACTTCGTGTTTGGCTTCATTTAGGGGTGCTCAAGAAGTTCATACGACAGCTGAAAACCTAGACAATTGATTTGCATTTGAGTTATTGCATTTGGAGGCTAGAATTGAGCCCACATCTTGAGTAGATTTGAAAGAGAGCTTGAGGGAGATTGTGTGAGTGTTTACTGCACTTCATCTCCATTAGATTGCTAGTGTTAGAGTATTGAGCATATCATTTGCATTATTGAGCTTCTAGCACGTGGTTGATTCAAGTGAAAGTGCATCCGGCTTGTTACTCTTGGCGATCGCCTTCGCCTATACGGTGCCGGAGGAGAGCCGAGATCTCTCCAATTGAAGTTTGTCGGAGAGGCCGGCAAAGGATTGTGAAAGGTGTGGTGCTCGTCTATCCGGTGTGGAGAAGGAGCAACCCTAGTGAGATATCCTTCGTGGATATAGAAGAGAGACTCCGAGAGAGCGCTTCAACGAGGAGTAGGGGAGACCGAGCGAGTCTCTCGAGACCTCGGTAAAAATATTGTGTTAATTGCGTATTTATCATTTGCGTTACATTCATCTTGACGCAATTGCCATATTTATTTTTGTTGCATGATTTGTTGAATAACTTATATGGTTGAATGAAACTAGTTGATTAAATTGTTTTAAGCCTCATTGTATAATCTAGTTTAAACAATTATCTTGTTGAAATTGCTTAGTGGGGAAGAAAATTTAAAAGCCTCCTAATCACCCCCCTTTAGTCGGCATCCTCGATCTTACACTGGTCATGATCCGGTTGTGAAATCAACTCTTTTTCGCTGCTGCGTTGTCGTATCCGCGCGTCTAGTGGTAAATCTCTTAATTTATAATCTATTATTTACAAACTTCTTTTGATTTTGGGTAAAATTTTTGAAATTGTGCTAGAGTAGTGAGCCTGTTCCCTAACACATATATCACATATATTCGATTTTTAAATTAAAAATTATTAATTTTTACTAAAATTACCTAAATTCTAATAAATATTTAATTTACTCGTGAACCCGTACAAAACACCTCTCGAAACGCGTTAGATTATGTATGTTGCTTAGTTAGGTTACCGATGCCCCTCTTACCTCCCGCGGTCTCAATTATATATATGCTCTACACACGTGTTCTAAAAATCCGCTTCCAATGGTTCAGGTCAATGCCTTTGTCTTCATGATAGCCGTGGCTCCTTTGAAGAAACTCAACTAAAGTAGTTTGACTCATATTGTTACCATTAGGCCATTAGTTAGCCAAAATTAATTTGTTTATTAAATACAAATCCAATAGATTTATTGATATGGGGTGTCTGATTTTCATGGCGTAAGATCGTTCAGCATAAATTGTGGATCCGTGTAATATGACGAATCGATGGCGCCAATCACTGTTAAAACAGCAACTTGCAATAAACGAATTCACCCAACCACACGATCTGATCCCATTTACTCGACCACGCAAAGGTAGACGCACGGCTCTTGTAATCACTGAAGAACAATGGAGGCAATAATTCATAGAATTCCCAATTTCCAAGGGGATGGCAACGGCTCACATAAATCCTAAGAAACAAGAATATGTATTCTAAATTATATGTGGTCTACATCAGGTGTGCAACACTTTACATTATAAAAGAAATGCAAGAAATAAATCGAAAACAGGCATGAAGAATTTTTCACGAGGTCTTAGAGGCGCACTGGTCTCTCCTACTCCTCATTGAAGTGTTGTCACTTCAGTCTTGCTTCGAGTCCAATTTGAATAAGTCACAAAAATATCATATAATCGCTAAAATTAACCAACAAGTTATTAAAATTTTCAAGATTATAGAAAATTTATTAACAGATGGAACTCAATTGAAATTTTTTTGAAACATATAGGGGAAATTTCAAAATCAAAAAAAGGTTGGATCTAATTAAATAAATTTGAAAAATAAGATCTAATTTTCAAAATTAAAAGGAGTAGAACTTGTTGGGGGAAATCTCCGTCCAACCTTCGGGGCCTGGTGAAAGGGATCTAGGATAACGACTAGAGGGGGGGTGAATAGGCGATTTTAGCAAATTAACAGTTAATCAAGCAATTAATAGTAAATGAGAGCAAATCACTAAAACAAGATGAACAAAGAACAATTTAACACAAGGATATATCCCGTGGTCTCGGTGATTTGCCGATCACCCCTAATCCACGTTGAGGCAAACCCAAATCTCTAACCACTCCTCTATCTAGTCAACCTTCTCTCAAGAATTGACCTAGATCTCGAGCCGGATTAGTATGATGAGTTATCCAAACCTCGATTTCACTAATGATGCACTTTACCGCTCCGGCAAGGCGTGTTCAACCCTTTCACAAGACGTTTTGGGGCTTCTTTACAATCTTCCTTGAAGAGCTCTCCAAAACCTTCTCCCTAGCCGTCTAGGAGCCGGCAAACTCCAAGAGTAACAAGCCGGTGATGATCACTTAACCTTATTCTAGTGCCACAAGATTGATTTAGTGATCTAAATGCAATGCACTAGAAGATCTCAAATGCACACTCTCACAAATTCAAGAATTAGAACCCTAGAGTGTATGAAACTTGCTTAAGCTCTCAAAGATGATGACAATGTTCACAAATATGCCAAAAGTTCTGAACAGGGCTGAGCATGGGAGTATATATACCCTCCACAATAAATATAGCCGTTACAGGCCGTTGGGAGAAAAAGATCACTTGGAGGTCAGACCGCAGGTATAAGCACGGTCAGACCGCCACTATTGCAACGGCATTAAACAGGCGCAATTAATGCTCACCTGCCCTTGTCAGGTACACACACGGTCAGACCGGAGCCAATTGCGGTCAGACCGTGAAACTGTCCAGAGACGACATAGTTTCTGGACACTTTATACGGTCAGGTCGATAATTACGGACAGACCGGCCATACGGTCAGACCGTAGTTCAAAAATACGGTCAGACCGATTTCTCGGTCAGACCGTCATAACACAATAAATCATAAAGATAGGTCATGAAGTATCAGGAGACTGACCTAGGTTTTTACCTACGGACAGACCGACCTTTTAAAGGAATAAACTACACTTTGACATAATGTCAGTCAGTCCGAAATCCAATTCGGTCAGTCCGTATATTCGATGAGACCGGTCTAACAAACGGTCAGACCGACTGAGACAGAGTTTGGCAGAAAAGAGTTGAAACAAGCTTTTTCAAAGTATGTGACCTTCTAATATGCAATGCAAGTTGATTTTATGACTTGTGGCACATAGATGAAGTATTTCGTGATACACCATATGCTCCTCTTAATAGTACGGCGACTATCTTAAAATCTGGTCAAAATTCTTCTCTAATCACCTTAGACCGGTAAAATGGAAAAGACCCTATTTCGTACCTTTGCCTCTTTGATCAATGTCCTTTCTTCATCATGAGGCTCTTTCTTTGCCTTTCATTAACCTGTCTTTTGAGTTTGTTCTTGACACAACTTAACAGGTATCGTTAGTACATCATTTGTAATTGTCATTAATTACTAAAACACTCTTTAGGGGCCTAGAAGCTACAATCTCCCCCTTTTTGGTAATTGATGACAACATAAAGAGTAGATGATTGAATTTTGAGCATAAAAGGAATTTTACAATAAACATAGTAGAGAAAGACACACTCCCCCTAAATGTATGAATATGAGAATTTTGGCATTTTTGTGGAGTTCAAGCATGTATGTAAGAGGATATCTCAATTCATTCTCAAAAATAGTCATGGAGTATCACAAGAGTATTCAAAACATCACATAGATCATAAATTAGACATTCTATTCAACACATGATATCAACATCACATAAGTCATATGAAAATAACATAAACACAACTCATATATCATGAAGTAACAATCTCACAAAAGTGTCATCCAACATAAATATCATCCACATAGAAGTTAAAAACTTTACAGCAAAAGTTAGTTCTTTCATTTAATCTAAAGTTCTCTCCCCTACTCTCTTCTCTCCCCCTTTGGCATCAATTGCCACAAAAGCTAAGAATTGGCGGGAGCATCATCATCTGGAGGATGGTGAGGAGGAGTCTAAGGGAAACGGGTGTAGAAGTGAGTGGAGAAGGCGTCAAAGCGCTGCTCGAACTGATCCTGGCGTGACGAGAAGGTCTGGAACTGATCATTCAATGCCACCAAGTCCGAGCGAGCGAGCTCAAGCCCCTGGAGAAGGGTAGCAAACTGATCCATCATCGGCTGATGAAACTGCTGCTGGAACTGTGTAAACCAGGCGGGGGCTTGGCTAGACTGTGCTGCCTGCTGTGCCTGAGGCTGAGGAGGAGGAGGCATAGGCTGAGCTGGCTACTGCTGCTGCTAATGCTGTGCTCCATGGCCTCGAGCCAAGACGCGCGGGTTGACACTAAACGGCTTATAGCCGAGATGTCTGATGTCACAAGATCCGCGAGGGAACTTCGTCTTCTGGAGCAGCAAAGACATGATAAATGGAGCAAAGTATAGGTTCGGCAGAGTGGTTACCGAGACATCCTCAATTGTCTTCCAGATAAAAGAGACAATGTTGATTCGATGACTCTTGAGGATGTGGTCGATGAAGTTGCAATAGTAATCTCGGACCGCTTCTCGATTTCCACTCTTTGGATAGATCGTGGCTCGTATGATTTTGTTGACTACAGCAGGGAGGACTTTGAGACCTGTAATGGTGCCAGGTACAATCCGCTGTCCACCTCCCGGCTGCTCATAAAACTGGAGCCAGTCATCCTCATGGAGGTAGTCCTCATCCTCCATATTGATCCCCTCCTTCATTTCCTCATAATTTATCTTGTTTGCCGCAGCAAACTCCTCAAAGGTGGCCTCATACCTCCTAGAGCCTGTCATCCACATGATCTTCTGGTCCACCCATCTGATCTCGATCGTAGCATAAACTGTCTGTTAGCAGTGGCGTTCCATGGGCATTTGTGCTCCACAAAGTCATACAGCCCTATATCCTTGAAGATCTGAACCAAAGGAGCCATGATGGGCTGATTCACAACATAAGCCCATTCGATCCATTTGTGTTCGAAGATATTCTTGTGGACCAAATGTCCATAGAAGGCATCCTGCTGTGTCATCGTGTGGAAGTGAGGAGTAGTGGCGTCATTCTCATGATTGTAGGCGTAGGTGGTCCTAGCCTTTGTATAGTCACTTGACATCCAGTTCTTCTTCAGGCCTTGATAAGCGTGGACGTTTATTTCATCGTCCTCGCTCTCGATGTCCATGCCCATATGCGCGGATCTGCCATGGTGAGAAGACTGTTCTGTTTCTGAGTCTTCGGCCGAGGGCACCCAATCATCATCCTGAGAGTCTCTATTGCTCGAGGGTTGAGCCCTTTTTGGCCGCTTCGCCAATTTCTTCTTATTGGTCCGGATGGAGACATTTCCTTGAGGACCTCGACCACTAGAAGATTTGCAAGAGATAAAGCAGATAAGATACTAAGAGGTAAGAACGAAAGAAGTGAATCGATAAGACAACAGATCAGCAAACTCTAGCTCTAGGGTTGATGTCGGTCAGACCGAAACTGGAGCGGTCAGACCGGCGCAACCGTAGAGTTAGGGTTTGTCAAGATTCCAGGGATTTAGGTGAAATTAAGATGCAGTGTGGACAGATAAACGAGTATAGGCAATCAGTGCATCAATAGGAAGAATCAATTTTAGGTATTGAAAGGATTTAAACTTGATTCACCATAATTGCCCTAAATCCCGAGATGAACAGGAAACAAAATGATAAAGAAGAGAGATCTGAGAAAAATACCTAGAAGACATGGTTTGGAGATGCTCTTGATCAACGGTTAGTCCGAGCGTTGCGAGGGTTTGACCGGAGAGGAAGATTCCAAAAAAAAATTGAGGCGCACGTGAAAGAGACAAGTGGGGAAGAAAGTGAAAAGGACAGAGATTCACAGAGATTCGGGATAAAAAGGTCTCTGGACATGAAAATTCGGTCATACCGAGGGTGAGATACCGGTCAGACCGCTAGAAGAAGGAATTTTAAGATGTTCTCTGGAGATGCAATCGGTCAGACCGCAATTGGTTCGGTCAGACCGCTGGAAGAACTGAAAATCTTGGAGGAACTTGTTTGATTTGATGCTCATAAGTGACTTGGATAGGGTAATATATATAAGATAACTATAAGTAAGATATAGACAATATCACCAAAGGGGAAGTATTTATCTTACAACTTAACAAATTTTTGGTTAATTTTACTCAATTGCCGATAAAAGGCCTAAAAGTACTCTTAAAATGAGAGGTTCATGCAATCAAGTAACAATTCAAGCACAACCAATATGAGTTCAACATTTCAAGCCACATTTGATATATCAATGACGTTAAGCTCATTTCAGAGTTTACAAAAACGACTTTCATCTAAGGGCTTAGTGAATATATCCGCTAATTGATCTTCGGTTCTCACATTATCCACCACCACATCACCTTTGCTAACATGATCTCTAAGGAAGTGGTGTCGGATATCTATATGCTTGGTCCGAGAGTGTTGAACTGGATTTGTAGCAATTTTCACTGCACTCTCATTATCACACAAAAGAGGCATTTTTTCAAATTTTATTCCATAATCCAACAATGTTTGCCTCATCCAAAGCAATTGTGCACAACAACTACCCGTGGAAACATATTCCGCTTCGGCGGTTGATAAAGCTACAGAGTTTTGTTTCTTGGAGGACCAAGATACTATAGATCTTCCTAATAGTTGACAACTGCCAGAGATGCTTTTTCTATCCACTTTACATCCAGCATAATCGGAATCAGAATATCCAATTAATTCGAATTTAGCACCTTTTGGATACCACAACCCTATACTAGATGAATATTTTAGATACCTCAAAATACGCTTAACGGCCATTAAATGACTTTCTTTAGGAGAGGCTTGAAATCTTGCACACATACAAACACTAAACATAATATCGGGCCTAGAAGCAGTAAAATACAATAAACTACCAATCATAGATCTATAAAACTTTGAGTCTACCGGTTTACCTTCTTCGTCAGAGACAAGGTGACCGTTTGTGGCCATTGGTGTCTTGATTGGTTTTGCTTCTCCAAGTCCGAACATTTTGAGTAGGTCCTTCACATATTTGCTTTGACAGACAAAAGTTCCTTCCTTGAGTCTCTAAGTCTTTCATACCAAGCACGAGGTGCTTGTTTAAGACCATAAAGAGCCTTGGAGAGTTTATACACATGATTAGACTTTGTAGGATCTTCAAATCTGGGAGGTTGTTTAACAAATACTAACTCATTAATTTTTCCATTTAAAAATGCACTTTTGACATCCATTTGATAAAGTCTAATATTATGAGATGAAGCAAAAGCAAGCAATATTCTAATAGCCTCAAGTCTAGCTACGGGAGCAAAGGTTTCACCGAAGTCCAAACCTTCAACTTGAGTGTATCCTTGAGCCACCAATCTTGCTTTGTTTCTTACTACCACTCCGTTTGCATCTTGTTTATTTTTGAAATTCCATTTTTTTCCAATGACATTGTGATCATCCGGATTTGGTTCTTCTACCAATTCCCAAACATTGTTGCGGGTGAAGTTGTTTAATTCTTCATGCATAGCATTCACCCAATCCGGATCTTTTAAAGCTTCATCTACAAGTGTGGGCTCAAAAGAGGAAACAAACGAGTAATTCTCACAACATGAAGCAAGACGAGAACGAGTTTGGACACCCTTACGCAAGTCACCAACAATTTGATCGATGAGGTGATCTTTGGAAATTGAGTGATGAATTCTTGGATGATCAACCGGGTTTTGTGAAGTAGAGGTAGAAGGTACTTCCGGTTGTTATTGAGAGGAGTCTTCCACATTGATCACTTCAATTATTTGATCTCCATGTTGAGGTGTCGATGAGGTGGGGATAACTTGAGTGGAGGGTTCTTCATCTTGATCACTATCTTCTTTCGGCTTGATATCCCCTATGGTCATGTTCTTCATTGCCACCCTCAACCCTTCATTACCTACATCATCCAAGTTGTCTTGCTCCTCTTGAGAGCTGTTAGTCTCATCAAATTCAACATCATATGTCTCTTCAACCAAACCGGAGTTTTGGTTGTAGACACGATATGCTTTGCTATTTGATGAGTATCCTAATAAAAATCCTACATCACATTTACTTTGAAATTTTGATAAGCGTGTACCTTTTCGCAAGATATAGCACTTACATCCAAACACTCGGAAGTAGGAAATGTTTGGCTTCCTTCCAATGAGAAGCTCGTAGGGAGTTTTCTTTAGAAGACGATGACAATAAAGACGATTTGATGCATGGCATGCGGTGTTGATTGCTTCGGCCCAAAATGTGTCCGAAACATTGTACTCCGAAAGCATAGATCTTGCCATGTCTATCAATGTCCGGTTCTTTCTTTCGACTACTCCATTTTGCTCCGGTGTATACTTGGCCGAAAACTCCTGTTTGATGCCCTTATCATCACACCAATTTTCAACCTTGGTATTCTTGAATTCGGAGCCATTGTCACTTCTCACTTTCTTGCTCTTAAAACTAAATTCATTTTCGGCCCTTTGAGCAAAACTTTTGAAAGTGTTAAACACAATTGACTTATCATGTAAAAAGAATATCCATGTATATCTAGAAAAATCATCTACAATGACATGACAATAACTATTGCCACCAATACTTACAAAAGTAGTTGGTCCAAATAAATCTATATGCAATAATTCAAGTGGACTAGAAGTTGACATTGTGCTTTTAGTTGGATGTGAGTTTGCAACTTGTTTTCCGGCTTGGCAAGCACTACATAATTTATCTTTTTCAAACTTTACATCTTTTAATCCAAAAACTAAATCATGTTTAACTAGTCTATTTAGTTGTTTCATTCCAACATGTCCAAGCCTTCTATGCCATAGCCAACCTTTAGATGATTTAGTGAACAAGCATGTACCAAGATTAGCATCATTTGAACTGAAATCAACTAAATAGAGGTTGCCATGTCGAAAACCTTTGAAAATCAACCTATTATCATCAATACTAGTGATAATCACTTCTTTTGGATAAAATGCACATATAAATCCAAGATCACATAGTTGAGCTACGGATAAGAGGTTGAAATTAAGAGATTCAACAAGCAATACATTAGAGATGGAGAGGTCATTTGAGATGGCTATTTTACCTAAACCTTTTACCTTTCCTTTGCTATTATCTCCAAATATGATCTTGTCATATTCCGCACCTTCGTTATTTAGATAGGAGAACATATTGTGATTACCGGTCATATGTTGAGTGCATCCACTATCGAGCACCCAATGTTGTCCTCCGGCCTTGTAATTTACCTACAAAACAACGTTAGGTCCTTTTAGGTACCCAAATATTTTTGGGTCCTTGGAGGTTAGTTACCAAGGATTTTGGGACCAAAATGGTTTTCTTTTTGGCACCAATTATCGGGGTTCCAACAAATTTGGCTTTAATATCACCATTGTTCATTTTCTTTAAAACATAGCAAGAGTTGTATATAAGAGATGAGTTGCTTTTGCTAGCATGGCAATTTTTCTCAATGTGACCCAAACTTTTACATTTGTTGCAATATCCCTTTTCTTTTACAAACACGGTTTTAGATGGAACAAATGCATGTTTTCCTTTTTTAGGAAAGTAGCCTAGTCCTTCTTTTCTTAAGGAGAACCTTTGACTATCTAGGAGATGTCTTAATTTGTTAGTTTTTCAATTTTGTCCTTAAGTTCATTGTTTTCAAGACTAAGCACATGATCATCAATTTTAGGTCTAGATGAGAATTCAATTAAATCTTCACAAGATGTAGATATGCTAGAAGTAGACATCATGGGCAAGTCATTCAAAATATTGCAAGTGATGCCTATGTCATTACCCGTTTTGTTGGCTTTATGAGTAATTAGTGAGTCATGAGTTTCCTTAAGCATCTCATGAGTTTCTTTGAGACTCTCATGAGATGTGTTTAGCTCCTCATAGGAATTTTGAAGAGTTTTGTATCTCTTCTTCAATTCCTTGAAGTTTTCCTTTTCTTTACTCATATAGTCATCAAAACCGGTGATCATCTCAACTAGGTCATCATATGTATATTCATCTTCATCACATGATACCTTCGATTCTCCTTTAGCCATGAGGCAATGAGGAGTGGAGAATAGAGATGGAGCTTCCTTGATAGCTACCCCGGCGAGTCCTTTGGGTGATGCTTCATCTTCATCTTCGGAATCAGAACTTGAAGCATCCGAATCCCATTTAATGAAACAAGCTTGTCCATCCTTCTTCTTGTAATATTTCTTGAAAACCTTCTTCTTGCTTTATCCTTCCTTTTCGTACTTCTTCTTCTTCACCGATTTTTCTTCTTCCTTGTTTTTGCATTGTGCGAAGATATTGCCCTTTTCACCGCAATCAAACATCTTCTTTCCTCAAAGGGGTTCCTTTTGGATGATTGTCCTTTCTTGAAGGACTTTCCTTGATATCTCTTCTTCATGAACCGCTTGAACCTTCTCACGAAGAGAGCCATTTCCTCATCGGTGTCTCTCTCATCGCTTTCTTCTTCATTGTCTTCCCTTTTGGAGGCTTGAACTTTGAGTGCTATGTTCTTCTTTTTGGAGTCGGAAGCCTCATCTTTCACTTCTTCTTGAGATTTCTTGAATATTTAATGAGTGAGAATCTCACTCAAGACTTCCAACGGAGTCACACTCTTCAAGTTCGAGCGCACAAGTAAGGTTACAATTGTATCATATTTTGAAGGTAAAGCTCTAAGAAACTTATGACAAAATTCCACATTTGTGACATCCATACCAAGACCTTTTAACTCATTTACTATGTTATTTAATCGGTTAAACATCTCCGAGACATCTTCACTTGGCAACATAGCAAACTTTTCAAATTGGCCCTTATGGATAAATAATTTAGCATCCTTGACCATCGAGGTTCCTTCATGAATATCCATAAGATTTCTCCAAATGTCATGAGCCGTTTCAAGTTTACAAATTCTATTAAATTCACCTAGATTTAGAGCGCTATAAAGAACATTCATGGCTTGAGCATTAGCTAAGGCATTATCTCTATCTAGGTTAGTCATGTCATCATCATCAAGAATTGCAAAGCCCTCATCCACCACTTTCCAAATCGTTCCTCCCATGGCTTTAAGATAAACCATCATTCTAGTTTTCCAATAAGTATAGTTAGATCCATCAAAGAGTGGTGGTTTGCCAATATTGATCCGACCCTCACTAGCCATCTTTATCCTACTCCGGGATGGTTAAATCCTCTAACTATGGAGTCCTCGCTCTGATACCAATTGAAAGGGATCTAGGATATCGACTAGAGGGGGGGTGAATAGGCGATTTTAACAAATTAACAATTAATCAAGCAATTACTAGTGAATGAGAGCAAACAACTAAAACAAGATGAACAATGAACAATTTAACACAAGGATATAACCCGTGGTCTCGGTGATTTGTCGATCACCCCTAATCCACGTTGAGGCAAACTCAAATCTCTAACCGCTCCTCTATCTAGTCAACCTTCTCTCAAGAAGTGACCTAGATCTTGAGCCGAATTAGTGTGATGAGTTATCCAAACCTCGATTTCACTAATGATGCACTTTACCGCTCAGGCAAGGCGTACTCGACCCTTTCACAAGACATTTTGTGGCTTCTTCACAATCTTCCTTGAAGAGCTCTCCAAAACCTTCTTCCTAGCAATCTAGGAGCCGGCAAACTCCAAGAGTAACAAGTCAGTGATGATCACTTAACCTTCTTCTAGTGCCACAAGATTGATCTAGTGATCTAAATGCAATGCACTAGAAGATCTCAAATGCACACTCTCACAAATTCAAGAATTCGAACCCTAGAGTGTATGAAACTTGCTTAAGCTCTCAAGGATGATGACAATGTTCACAAATATGCCAAAAGTACTGAACAGGGCCGTGCATGGGAGTATATATACCCCCCACAATAAATATAGCCGTTACAGGCCGTTGGCAGAAAAAGATCACTTGGCGGTCAGACCGCATGTATAATCCCGGTCAGACCGCCGCAATTGCAAAGGCATTAAACAGGCATAATTAATGCTCACCTGCCCTTGTCAGGCACACTCACGGTCAGACTGGAGCCAAATGCGGTCAGACCGTGAAACTGTCCAGAGACGACATAGTTTCTGGACACTTTATACGGTCAGGCCGATAATTATGGACAGATCGGCCACACGGTCAGACCGTAGTACAAAACCTCGGTCAGACCGATTTCTCGGTCAGACCGGTCTAACAAACGGTCAGACCATCATAACACAATATGATTCAGAAAGATAGGTCATGAAGTTCCAGGAGACTGACCTAGGTTTTACCTACGGACAGACTGACCTTTTTAAGGAATAAACTATACTTTGACATAACGTCGGTCAGTTCGAAACCCAATTCGGTCAGTCCGTCTATTCGGTCAGACCGGACAATCAGTCGGTCAGACCGACTGAGACAGAGTTTTGCAGAAATGAGTTGAAACAAGCATTTTCAAAGTATATGACCTTCTAGTATGCAATGCAAGTTGAATTTATGATTTGTGGCACATAGATGAAGTATTTCGTGATACACCACATGCTCCTCTTAATAGTACGGCGACTATCCTAAAATCCGGTCAAAATTCTTCTCTAATCACCTTAGACCGGTAAAATGGAAAAAGATCATATCCCGTACCTTAGCCTCTTTGATTAATGTCCTTTCTTCATCATGAGGCTCTTTCTTTGCCTTTCATTAACCTGTCTTTTGAGTTTGTTCTTGACAAAACTTAGCAGGTATCGTTAGTACAGTATTTGTAATTGTCATTAATTATTACAACACTCTTTAGGGGCCTAGAAGCTACAATCTCCCCCTTTTTGGTAATTGATGACAACATAAAGAGTAGATAATTGAATTTTGAGCATAAAAGGAATTTTACAATAAGCATAGTAGAGAAAGAAACACTCCCCCTAAATGTATGAATATGAGAATTTTGGCATTTTGGTGGAGTTCAAGCATGTGTATAAGATGCTATCTCAATTCATTCACTATATAATCATGAAGTATCACAAGTGTTTTTAAAACATCACCTAGGTCACAAATAAGACATTCAATTCAACACATGATATCAACATCACAAGGTCATATGAAAATAACATCACAAGGTCATGTGAAAATAACATAAACACAACTCATATATCATGAAGTAACAATCTCACAAAAGTGTCATCCAACATAAATGTCATCCACATAGAAGTTAAAAAAAATTACAGCAAAAGTTCTCTCCCCTACTCTCTTCTCTCTCCCCCTTTGGCATAAATTGCCATAAAAGCTAAGAATCGGTGGGAGCATCATCATCTGGAGGATGGAAAGGAGGAGTCTGGGGGAATCTGGTGTAGAAATGAGTGGAGAAGGTGTGAAGCGCTGCTCGAACTGATCCTGGCGCGACGAGAAAGTCTGGAATTGATCATTCAATGCCGCCAAATCTGATCGAGCGAGCTCAAGCCCCTGGAGGAGAGTAGCGAACTGATCCATCATCGGCTGATGGAACTGTGTAAACCAGGCGGGGGCTAGGCAAGACTGAGCTGGCTGCTGTGCCTGAGGCTGAGGAGGAGGAGGCATAGGCTGAGCCGGCTACTGCTGTTGCTGCTGCGCTCCATGGCCTCGAGCCAAGACGCGCGGATTGACACTAAACGGCTTATAGCCGAGATGTCTGATGTCACATGATCCGCGAGGGAACTTCGTCTTCTGGAGCAGCAAAGACATGATATATGGAGCAAAATATAGATTCGGCAGAGTGGTTACCGAGACATCCTCAATTGTCTTCAAGATAAAAGAGACAATGTTGATCCGATGACTTTTGAGGATGTGGTCGATGAAGTTCCAATAGTAATCTCGGACCGCTTCTCGATTTCCACTCTTTGGATGGATCGTGGCTTGTATGATTTTGTTGACTACAGTAGGAAGGACTTTGAGACCTGTAATGGTGCCAGGTACAATCCGCTGTCCACCTCCCGGCTGCTCATAAAACTGGAGCCAGTTATCCTCATGGAGGTAATCCTCATCCTCCATATTGATCCCCTCCTTCATTTCCTCATAATTTATCTTGTTTGCCGCAGCAAACTCCTCAAACGTGGCCTCCTACCACCTAGAACCTGTCATCCACATGATCTTCTGGTCCGCCTATCTGATCTCGATCGTAGCATAAAACTATCTGATAGCAGTAGTGTTCCATGGGCATTTGTGCTCCACAAAGTCATACAGCCCTATATCCTTGAAGATCTGAACCAAAGGAGCCATGATGGGCTGATTCACAACATAAGCCCATTCGATCCATTTGTGTTCGAAGATATTCTTGTGGATCAAATGTCCGTAGAAGGCATCCTGCTGTGTCATCGTGTGGATGTGAGGAGTAGTGGCGTCATTCTCATGATTGTAGGTGTAGGTGGTCCTAGCCTTTGTATAGTCGTTTGACGTCCAATTCTTCTTTGGTCCTTGATAGGCATGGACGTTTATTTCATCGTCCTCACTCTCGATATCCATGCCCATATGTGAAGATCCGCCACGATGAGACGACTGTTCTGTTTCTGAATCTCCGGACGAGGGCACCCACTCATCATCGTGACTGTCGCTACTGCTCGAGGGTAGAGCCCTTTTTGGCCGTTTTGCCAATTTCTTCTTGTTTGTCCGGATGGAGACATTGCCTTGAGGACCTAGACCACTAGAAGATTTGCAAGAGATAAAGTAGATAAGATACTAAGAGGTAAGAACGAAAGAAGTGAATCGATACGACAACAGATCAGCAAACTCTGGCTCTGCTGTTGATGTCGGTTAGACCGAAACTGGAGCGGTCAGACCGGCGCAACCGTAGAGTTAGGGTTTGTCAAGATTCCAGGGATTTAGGTGAATTTAAGGTGCAATGTGGACAGATAAACGAGTATAGGCAATCAGTGCATCAATAGGAAGAATCAATTTTAGGTTTTGAAAGGATTTAAACTTGATTCACTATAATTGCCCTAAACCCCGAGATGAACAGGAAACAAAATGATAAAGAAGAGAGATCTGAGCAATACCTAGAAGACATGGTTTGGAGGTGATCATGAACCACGGTTTGTCCGGGCGACGCTAGGGTTTGACCGGAGAGGAAGATTCCAAAAATTTGAGGTGCACGTGAAAGAGACAAGGTGGGAAGAAAGTGAAAAGGACAGAGATTCGGGATAAAAAGTGACGAGGATTGACACCCAGGTCACTTCTAATAAACTTTTGGTTCAAGACAGGTTCAAACCAGACATGTATCTGGCGATGCGAACTCAAGCTATTTCTGAGGGGCATCACCATGAGGTCGCAAGCTTTACGCGATCAGGTCGCGGGTTTCGTGCGATTAGGCCGACAGTCTTGTGCGGTCAGAAGTTCGTATGCTATACGCGGACTGGACTGGATATACGGGGATGTTGTGCGGTCAGCCCATATTCCGCGGTCAGAACATTCTCGACCAAGGTGCTTGGAGTTTATTCGGTTATCTTTATACCAGGATATTCCAAGCGTCCCGAAGATTCCTCCACGTTGAAGACCAACCGTCAGAGGTTATTATATGCGGTTATTCATGATTAACACGTGTTTAATAACCTCCGTGGAAGTTAACAGCGGTTCTCCAACAACCGCATCCAACCGTTCGATGCAGTTTTCTTCATATGGCACCCTTTCGACCAATATAAAAAGGTGGCAAAGTACATCAAACGGGGGATCCAAGACATTTGGAAGAACCAGACTCCAAAGATAAGCAAGATACAAGATATCTCGATCACTCAAACAGCCAAGTCTACGGCTTAGATTAGACAACACTTACAAGTCTCTTATAGCTTCTTTTTGTACACTTATATAGGGGAAACTTTCACTTGTGAGGTTTTCTCCCTGCTAGTTTGTAAAGCTTTATCTCATATAGTGAAATTCCAACAGGACGTAGGGCTTTTACTCCCACCATCGAGGGCCCGAACCTGTTTAAATTTCTCTGTGCTCTTGTTCACCATTGTTCGGCATATCTTCCCGGAGGGTCATCTTGAAAGGTCTCACAATTACAAATTTTGCATAAGTTCGGCTGAGGACCCCGAGTCCGAATCGTCGACAGCTGGCGCCCACCGTGGGGCCTTTCTCAAGGCGTCCTAATTGAAATTCGGAGGTTCGTCGAAACATGGCTGGAGCATATGATTCCGAGAACGATTTCGATCTCGAGGATTATGCCCATATACCAATGCCTTCTCCAAGCGATCCTGTTCCGATGGAAGAGGTCGAAGGCCAGAATCTTCCACAGGTTGAATCATCTCTCCAAGTCATGTCAATCGACCAGGAGGTAACTGGCACAAGGTCAGAACCCACAGAGGTTCTTAATGTGCTAGGTGATGAATCCAGCCCGTCATACGACCCCGTTGAGGGAAAATATGATGGTGACCCGGAAATCAGCCCAGGAAGGTTCGACCCTGATAACCTCCACCGTATCTTTGATTTCGAGTCTGACTCGGAACAAACCGAGATGTTTTCCCCATCGGCGACCTCTCTCCCTAGGCAGTTTGCTGCGCTGTCGGAAGAAACTCCCGATCAACAGGCTGCCAGGGAAGAACAAGATCGCAAACAGAAGGAGGATCAAGATCTCGAGCAACAGAACAACGAACTACGCAGAACTGCCCTAGAGGCTCTTCAAGATGCGCAGGCTCGTTACGATGCTGCCCCGAGTTCTTCTCGACGGTCGCGTGGTCGTAGACGTGACCAGACTCCTTCTTTACCACCGGAGCATTTCCCAGTGGACGAAGAAACGATAACACCTGGTGCCCCTAGGAGAAGTACCCATGGTCGACTGCGATCTATCGCGGAAGTCATGCGCAATTTTCCTCCTACGGTCACGGATGCGCAGAGACCGGCCTTTTTCAGGATCCTGGCGGAAAGACTGGACGAGGTCGCATCAGAGGCGACCCCAACAGCCTCTTCCCGCTCAGTAACACATTCCCGTGAACGGGATGGTCCTCATTCTGGCTCTGGCCGGCGGAGTTACCCGCCGCCTGTACCGTCCCGACAGGACAAATACCGGCGAATGCAGGACTCTCGTAGTAGGGATCGAGTTCCTGTTCACTGTCGTTTGGGACCACGAGTAACCTCGCCATTGCGTGAGGTTGCTCGAAACCCAACCGAAAGTCACAGGACGGTTCACGGTCCTTATGTTGGTTGCAAAGCTTTCTCGCCTGGCCTACGAGCAGTCGTTTGGCCCGATAAGTTTCGACCAGGGGCCATTGAGAGGTTTGATGGAACTCAGAACCCATCCGAGTTCCTTCAGATCTATATTACTGCCATCCAAGCAGCAGGAGGCGATGACAAGGTCATGGCCAACTACCTGCCAACAGTCCTCGCAGGACCAGCTAGAACCTGGTTGTTTAATCAGCCTGAGGGTTCCATCTACAATTGGGAAATGCTATGCGATGCCATTCTCAGCAATTTCCAAAATTGTTACCAAATGCTGGGTAAGGAGGATGACCTGCATAGGCTGCGGCAAACTTCGACCGAAACACTTCGGCAGTTTGTCAAGAGGTTTGTCGGGGTAAGGAATACCATCCCGAACATATCTGATGGCTCCGTAATCAGGGCATTTAAGCATGCCGTTCGATACCGGAGATTCACTGAAGACTTGCTTATCCACCCTCCTCGATCAGTGGCCGATCTGTTCGATATGGCTGATCGATATTCCGATGCAGCCGAGGCAGTCGAATGGAACCGAATGGTTGACAAAGGGGACCTACCGCCCCAACCAGGCTTCAAGGACGCCAGGAAAGAAGATTCAAGCAAAAAGCCGGAGTCTTCACCGGGTGGGAAGTCAAAGAGGTCGAAGAGGAACCGCTCTGGACAGTACCGTGAGGTCGCAGTCGCAGAGAAACCACCTTCGACCAAAGGTAATAAGTCTTCATTCAAAAGTAAAACTGCCTCTGGTGGTCGGGATTCCGACCAGCCAGAAAAATCAACTAATCCGCAGGAGGGCAAGAGGTGGTGTCCACTCCACAACTCCGCAGGCCACGACCTCAAAAACTGCAGGAGTTGGTTGAAACAACTGGACGATTTCTACCAAGGAGCCGGGCCAATGCCAACCTTACCGCCTAAAGAGCAGGCGTGCGGGATTAGAGACATCGACGGAGATGAAGAAATGGATTACCAGGTACCTCAAAATCATGTTAATGTCATTTCGGAGGTTCTTCCTCTTTCGTTTCCAAAAGGCAGTTTAAAACCTTTTGCCGAGAGGTTAACCAAACGGAGACATCCCTTATGCCTTTGACGTTCGATCGCGCTGACTGTCCTGTGGGGCTAACCCGACCATTGAGGCTACCTCTGGTCATTACCCCAATCATCAGTAACGCGAGAGTCGAAAGGGTCCTGATTGACGGGGGAAGTTCCCTTGATCTTTTATTGGTCAAGACACTCGACGAGATGCAAATTCCTCGTTCGAAGATCAAGCCCATAATCCATCCATTTTATGGGATAATCCCAGGCCCCTCCATGATGCCATTGGGACAAGTAGTCCTCCCGGTCACTCTGGGAGAACCAGACAACTTCCAAACAGAATTGGTTACTTTCGATGTAATCGATTGTGATTCAGCTTATAATGCAATCTTTGGCAGGCCGACTCTTGCTAAGTTCATGATGGCAACGCACTATGCTTATCAGTGCGGGAAATTGCCTGGCCCCAAAGGTGTCATTTCGGTCTGAGGTAGTCGCAACGTGGCACTCACGTGCGACCGGCTATCTTTGGAGATGGTCGATCAACTTCCCCTCCGGGACGCTCAGGTCGCCACCGTTGCCACCGATGCGATCAAGGTTGCTCCTCGACCAGATGAGAAACTCAAACAAGTTCCTTTGTACCCAGATGACCCATCCAAGACAATTCGGGTTGGGTCAGCCCTGGATGACAAATAGGAACTCGACCTCGTTGCTTTCCTCCAGGCTAACGCAGACGTGTTTGCGTGGAAACCGTCCGACATGCCCGGTGTCCCAAGGGAAGTAATTGAGCACAGGTTAGCAATTCGACCTGGACAACGACCAATAAAGCAAAAGCTCAGGCGTTTTGCCACCGACCGACAGGAAGCCATCCGAAATGAGTTAGACAAACTCTTACAAGCCGGGTTTATCCGCGAAGTGGATCACCCGGACTGGCTCGCCAATCCGGTCATGGTCCGCAAGTCAAATGGCAAGTGGCGCATGTGTGTCGACTACACTAGCCTCAACTCTGCCTGTCCGAAGGATGACTTTCCCCTTCCCCGCATCGATCAGCTGGTCGACTCCACTGCGGGTTGTGAACTGATGAGTTTTCTGGATGCTTACTCAGGATATCATCAAATTAGCATGGCAGAAGACGATGAAGAGAAAACTGCCTTCATCACCCCGTTCGGCACATACTGCTACGTCAGAATGCCGTTCGGTCTCAAGAACGCAGGTTCCACGTACCAGCGCTTGATGCAAAAGACCTTTCTTTCCCAGATGGGGCGTAATCTCGAAGCATATGTAGACGATTTGGTTGTAAAAAGTACCAAGAGATTGTCTCATTTGGACGATCTCGCTGAAACCTTCTGTAATTTGAATCGCTTTGGAATAAAATTAAACCCGGAGAAATGCTCTTTCGGGGTTTCTTCAGGAAAACTCCTTGGTTTCCTTGTGTGTTCCAGGGGCATTGAAGTTAATCCTGAGAAAATCAGGGCTATTGAACAAATGAGGTCGCCCTCGACCATGAAGGATGTTCAACGCCTGGCTGGTCGCATGGCGGCTTTAAGTCGCTTTATATCGCGATTAGGCGAAAGGGGATTACCTTTCTTCAAAGCCTTGCGGAAGCATCATAACTTTACATGGTCGGATGAGGCCGAAAAAGCATTCCAGGAGGTAAAAACATATCTATCCAGTCCGCCAGTATTGGTGTCTCCCGACAAAGGAGAACCGTTGCTTCTTTACCTGGCGGCCACACCACACGCGGTCAGCGCCGTTCTGATCGCGGATAGAGGAGGAATACATAGACCCGTCTACTATGTGAGCGAAGTACTTCATGGTCCTAAGGAGCGCTACCCTGAGGTCCAGAAGATACTTTACGCGCTACTGATGGCTTCCCGTAAGCTACGACATTACTTTCAAGCACACAAGATCACAGTACCCTCCTCTTTTCCTTTAGGGGATATTGTCCGAAATCCAGAAAAATCTGGTCGAATCGCCAAATGGGCGGTCGAACTCGGTGCCTTCGAGATCCATTTCACCCCTCGCACGGCGGTTAAGTCTCAGGTTTTGGCCGACTTTGTGGTCGAATGGACCAACCCTGAGCCACCCGTGCAGTTGGCAGAGGAATTGGAGTGCCCTGATTATTGGACAATGTACTTTGACGGCTCCCGTAGTTTTCAACACTTGGGGGCTGGAATAGTCTTAGTTACGCCCCAGGGCGAACAGCTTAAGTATGTTATTCAACTACACTTTGTTGCAACCAACAATGCAGCAGAGTATGAAGGTCTTCTTGCAGGGCTCCGGGCAGCAAAATCCCTCGGAGTCCGTCGATTAGTGGTGAGGGGAGACTCACAACTGGTCGTAAATCAGGTAAACAAGGAGTACAGCACCTCCGATGAGACAATGGCTCATTACCTGGGGGAAGTGAGGAGATTGGAAAAATACTTCAGTCATTTCGAAGTCCAAGACATCCCGCGAAAGGACAACATTCTCGCAGACCAATTATCCAAAATTGGGTCCTCACGCTCATTCGCTCCGGCAGGAGTGTTCATTGAACACTTGGACCATCCTTCGATCATGACTTCGGTCGAGGATGATCCGGTAATAGCCTTCGTTGCCAACCTCGGTCAGGAACAAGATTGGGCTCATCCATTGAGAGTCTATATTGAATATGGGACCCTACCCGAGGACGAAACCGAAAGTGATCGGCTAATTCGAAAAGCGCGTCTGTACAAACTCATAGATGGGATTTTGTACAGAAAGGGTACTCAAGGAGTATTCATGTGTTGTATATCTCAGGAGGAAGGAAAGTCCCTCTTGAGAGAAATACATGACGGTGTATGCGGTGCGCACTCGTCATATCGGACACTGGTCGGAAAGGCTTTTCGACAAGGATTCTACTGGCCTTCGGCACTTGATGATGCCACACATATGGTCAAGACGTGTCCCCAGTGTCAGTTCCATGCAAGGCAAGTTCATCAACCTGCCTATGCGTTGCAAACCATTCCTCTCGCATGGCCGTTCGCGGTCTGGGGGATGAATATCGTCGGTCCTATGCCACAAGCGGTCAATGGGTACAAGTTTCTGTTCGTAGCCATTGACACATTTACAAAGTGGATTGAGGCCGAACCGGTACGAAATATTACTGCATCAGCCGCCCAAAAATTCTTCCATAAGAACATTGTGGCACGATTTGGTGTTCCAAACTGTCTCATCACAGACAATGGTTCTCAGTTCGCCAGCGGTCTTTTTCTGGACTACTGCGATCAGGTTGGGACCAAGGTGTGCTTTGCTTCTGTGGCCCATCCACAAAGCAATGGTGCCGTAGAACGAGCCAATGGGCAAATATTGCAAGGCATTAAAAAGCGTGTTTTTGATCGCCTTAAGACCCGCTCGGGGGCTTGGGCAGATGAGCTCTATACCGTTCTATGGGCATTACGAACTACTTCTAGTCGCGCCACCGGTGAGACGCCCTTCCATTTGGTCTATGGGGCCGAGGCGGTATTGCCTATGGAAGTAAGTATTGGTTCTATTCAGACAGATCAGTTCGAACAGATTAATCAGTCCGAACAACGGGCATAAGATCTCATCCTCTTAGAAGAACGGCGTGATCGCACCCTGGTTAAGTCCGCGACATACTTGCAAGCTTTACGCAGGTATCACAGTAAAAAGGTGCGACCACGTGATCTCAATGTGGGCGAGTTGGTTTTACGAAAAATTCAAGACCAGTCTAATCGCAACAAATTTTCCCCAAAATGGGAAGGTCCTTATACTGTTGTCTCAGTGCCGCGGACAGGATCGGCGCGGTTAGCTATGGAGGATGGTTGGATTTTGTCCAATACTTGGAACATCGATCAACTTCGCAAGTTTTACGTGTAAGTATTCCAATCACTTTTCTCCTGTTCAATTAGCATCTTTTGCCAAAACAAAAAATGTTTTTTCTTTCATACAATGAGTTTTTCTCTTTAAGCCCGTATCATGTGCATTCGACCTGGGGGCTGACCGCCGACGGTCAGATCATTACAACAATCTAATCGGATTCGCTGGTCGATCTCATGATCACTTACAGATAAGTCACTCCTAAATAAGCCGTTTCTCAACGTATACGGGGTTATCTGGTAAGTCCTTGGTCATCCGAGTGGCTACCAGTTCGCAATAAGATTAGACGTTACATTGATCCTGGTCGTTGGTTTAATATGCATACCCCTGGTCGTTACGCTTATGTTTTCTCCTCTGCTTATAACACTAAGGCTTTAGTGTTCATAAGCAGAGGCGGGGGCTAGGGGGGATGTACTCATAGTATGGAATTCATATTGCGAAATATATATTTCCTGTCAAAAATGATTTTTTACATACATTACATTATACACAATTTTCTAAATACAAAAATAAGGATCATTCGATCCCCAGCTCAGTCAGGAGTCTATCTACTAGGGGCTTGACTTCCTCTATGACTGCATCGAGCAGCTCTTCACTCTCGACCTCAACCAGACCCACCAGTGCGCTCAGATCTGCATCTGGGCCATTGTGAAGTCGAACCCGGCTGAGTACGGCTACTGCGGCTGATCGAACCCTAGTTCTGATCACCTTTTCGCGTCGCCGTGAATCTCCAGGGAGATACTCGAGCAGTGAATCCGCCTGGGCAGTGAGCAGCGATGTCCAGTCACTTATGCTGAGGTTGTCTTTCTTCGGTTCTACCACGTCGGTCTTCAAGAGATCAGCCACGGCCTTCAGTTTTTCGAAGATCCGGAGGCTCAGCTCTTTGATTGCCCGATCGGTGTGGCGAATCGAGGATTCAAGAATCTCCTTGTCTCGACTGAGCTGCGTAATTCGACCTGCTTGCGCTGTACAGAGAAAGGAGGTTATTTGCATATCATGGATTCAAGTCTTCTTAATCAGGAATTGGCTTACCAGCATTCTCTGATCGAAGTTTGTTAAGTTCAGTTTCTTGTTTCTTAAACATTGAAACTGAACTGGCCACCTCTTTCTTCAAAAATGTAACCTCTCTGCAGCAAAATCAAGGCAGTCACAACCAAAATGCACCCATACTAACCAAAGGGTAATGATACTCACCTGCGCAAGCTGTCGCGTTCTTTTTGAATGGCTTCTGTACTGGCCATCACAACATGCGAATGGCTTATTAGCCAGGATAATCCCTGTGATGCCAAAGAAGAAGATCAAAGGTGTCCTAAGTACAATTCAAGCACGAGAATGGAGGTTTTTTATACCTTCATAAACTTTTGTAAGACAGCATCATTCAGTTCAGCGGGGATCCTCGCTAGAGCCCCTGATGCGCTCACTACAGGGACAGTTGGTGGGAGTGCCGGCTGGGCGCCACCCCCAGTAGTCGTCGGTGGTGACTGGGTCCCTACATTTATTCTTTCCCCTGCAGTCTGGACGACTTCCTGGACCACAGGGGTGGAGCGTTCTTCGTTGGAAGCTCCTGCACTAGCTGTGGCTTCAACCCCTCCGGAGGCGGTTGAAGAGCTGGGCGCCGTCTTTCTTTGCCTGACAAGAAAGACAATTTGAGCAGTTTTTATTTAAGATTATTGCCAAGTTTAAGGTTCTTACCTTATTTGAAATCCCATTCTCTCCTGGGATTTCTGGGAAGGTTCCCCTTGGGAAGAAGAACCATCATCGGTTCTTGCCTTCCTCATGGCAAACAAGGTAGCTCCCCCCTGGATATATTCAGCTATGAGCATACTTCTAAGGAACAGATAGAGACAAAAAGCAAGATCTTTACCTGGGCTACCGTACTGGCTGGTGGGGCTACATCCGAAGGCCTTGGCAACTCCTGGGTCGCTGGAGCCACCACAACCGGCCTTTGCTCAATTACCTCCTCCTCCGTCTGCAGAGGAGGAGGATTTTCCCCCCTGGGACTCGCAGTAGTCACAGGGAGAAGCTCTTCTCCCTGTATGAGCATTGATTTGTCAAACATACAGAAGAAATCATAAAAGAATAACAGAAAGGAATCCTTACCGTAGTCGTCCTTTCGACCAGAGGAACAGAGACAACCGGTCCTGAAGTCTCGGGGGCTTCAGGAATTGGGGGGTCACCCGCGACCACAAGATTTTCGGTGGTCGCAGGATCTGCCATGACCACCTCTTCGGTAGTAGTGATCTCTGCGGGGCAGCTTGGGGCATCGCCAGATGGGAGATCCACGATCTTCCTCCTCCGGAGGATCAGAGGAACGTCATCTTCTTCCTCCTCGCTCCCCTCTCCCTGTACGACGAAGAAGTGATTCCAATCTGCACTTGGTAAAACAGAAGGGATGCGATATCTTACCGCCGTCTTTCTTGCGATAGGAGGAACGCTCCGTGAAGACCCTTCCCCAGGATTTGGCCTGGCCTTCTTGGAGGCAGGACTCTTTGTCCTGGGTCTTTGGGAGACCTTCTTCACGTTTTTTACCGTCGGCTTCCCATGAGAACCTATGTTCTCACTCGGGAAAGTCGTCTCGGCAAACCTTCCTAGGAGCTGATTCACATTTTCGATGAAAATGTTTAACGCAGGACATGCATAAGATCTTAAAAAATGGAGGCCAGATAGAGAATGTACCTTTCGGCGCTCCTGTTTAAGGTCGTCGCCGGCGTGAATCAGACTCTGGGGACGAGGTGATCCCTTAGGGCCCTCTACATCGGAGTTGTAGGCCCTAAGGAGGGAGTTGGTCTGCCTTTCAATCTCGGATGAAGGCAGGACTGTTCCCAAACTCAAGTCAGAATTTGTACAATTCAAAAATGAGAAAGTTCAGCGCCAAAGAAATAAATACCTTGACTGTAGTCCAGAGTGCTATCAGCCATGGACCTAATCTCCCACGCCGGATGAGCCCTTTCACGCAGAGGACTCACCCGATTCTTCACGAAGTCTCGAATGATGTCTCGAGTCGTCAATCTTTGATTGACCAAGTGAAGAATCACCTCGGCATGCTTCGAAAGCTCCGAGTTCATCACCGGGGGAATGTCTAACTCGCTCGACTTCTCCGGTCGCGAGTTCTCAAACCATAAACTGCTTTCGGATGGTGGAGAGCAGTAAAACCATCTTTGGTGCCACCCGTGCACAGAATCTTGCAAGGGTGGGGAGGGATACTCCTTTTTGTCCCTCAGCCGGAAGTAGATACATCCGGCAGCGTTGGTGCTCTTCGACCACGCCGAAAAGTAGAATCGTCGGAAAAGATCCACACTGGGATATATTCCGACGAAGGCTTCACAAAGATGTTGGAATACTGCAAGGATCAGCATCGCGTTGGGGTGGAGGTTGATCAGTTCCTACCCATAATGCTCAAGGACATCCTTGAGGAACCGACTCTCGGGGAATCGGAACCCGCAACGCAGGTACTCCTCAAAAACCACCAACTCGCCTTCTTGGACAGTTGGGGTTTCTTGGTCCTTCTCCGCAGGCTGCCAGTTAATGAACAGCCGTGGAGAAAGGATCTCCTCCTTCTCTAACGCCATTAGGCTCTCCTCAGAATGGTGGATGGATCTGCTCCAGGACGCCATCTTTGGTGGGGAATCAAAGGGAAAGCTGGCGATTTTGGGAAGATGAAGGCTGAAGAAAATGAGGGTTTTGAGCGGCGGGAATAATGAGGGTTTTAGCTGTGTGGCTTCTTTGAGAAGATATTTGCTCTTTTTATAGACCCAAGGCGACGTATTAATGAGTAAACGGCTCATTTCAAACGTTCCATTGAATGCTTTATTCATTTCCCATAATGGATACTGTCTCTGATGGACCCGATAAAGTACTCAGGCGTCGGATCTGAAACAAAAAGACTTCTTTGTTTTGGAAACTGAAAGTGCAAAAGGACTGAAAAATTTTCAGTACTTTTCAGAAGACGTTTTTCCTTTTTATACTTTGAACATTTTATTCGAAAAAATCATGTAACTCAATTTTTGACGTACTGGAGTGTTTCTAATTGGGTTATGATTTTATCGAAATCATGTTTTAGGCTAAAACTTCGATTCTAATCGGAGTGACAGCCTAACCGAGTCCCAACTCTGGTCGCACTTTAGTTCTGACCGCGGCTCTGAAACTGATCACGGAATCAGGGCAGGTCGCGGTGCTTTTTTCTTAAAAGCGATTTTGATCGCAGAACTGAAGTTTCCTGTGTATGAATGGTCGCGAACGTAAAGTTTATGGCTATATTTTCGCACAGAAGATGTGAAGAATATTCATGAGAAATAAGAAACTTTTATTTCTTACATTCTTTACATACAAAAGGAATGCAGTCGATCAAAACATCGACTTGCTCCGAAAGAAGTTTACAAAGTTCCCCAAGGGACATGTTGTTGTCAGTAGAATTTACACTGGCAACCCCCAGGGAACTAGCAACTACCCTAAGTCTATCTATATCGTCCCTAACAACAGACGCACTATTGTCCCTAATCAAGTCAGAGAGTTCTCGCTGTTGCTAAGCGAAGTCTCTCTCTCGACGGAAATGGTGCGCCTCTTCTCGGGATCGATCAAGACATTCTGCTAAACGCAGAATCTTCGAGGCCATCTCCTCGGTCTTCTTCTCCAGGGCATTCTTCTCTTCCAGAAGAGTCTGTCCGGAAGGAAGAGATGAAGCAGCAGAAGGCTGATCGCTGGAGCCTCCTACCTCCTGCATTTTGCAAAAGTTAGTCATACTAACTAAAATTATCAATAAAAGGGGAGAAGAATTGTTACCTGTCCCGGTGCATAACTCGTTAATACACCCATCTTGGGAGGAAGATCATCATATGGTGGAAGAGCAACCTTCCCATCAGAAGATTGCTTCGACAACCCAATATGGTAATCATCTGATCGAGGGATAATCACCGCTTGCCGACCAAGATGTTGATCACCCAAAAGAATGGGAGAATTGAATGTGATGGGATCTTTTTCTAAGGATAAAGGCCTAACTTGCCGAGAGGCATGAACGGGGAGGGTCAAAGGAACTGAAGAAAGAAAGAAACTTGCTACATTCTTCACCTTTGTTCCACTAGAAGATCCTTCGTCGACCTTGGGTTTCTTCCTTAAGGGAGACAGGACTTCAATCGTTTGAGGCCTTTGTTCGACAATTTCCCTTCATCGCTCTCAATCTCGATGATTTCATGATCTGCCATTGGGAGGAGTATGTGAAAAGGAAGGAGGCAGGATAACAAGAAAAAGACTTAGACGTGGAGGGAAATTGTGGAGTTTTACAAATCCAAGAGCCTGGTATTTATAGCCTCCTGGGTGACGGTTTGCATTCCAGGTGCCTCGGGTTTCGTCAAAGCATTTACAATTTTACCTCGAGATAAAAACAATTCTACGGCGCTATCATTGCCCGTCACGTAATGTCAGAACCCGTCTTGGGAAACCAACCGTTTTCACTTAGTGCGCCACTAAGTGGAAAAATTGAAGAGTCGGGTTAAAAATCCAATGCATGGTTTTAAAATTCGAAATAAACACGTCTCTTCGTTTTCTTCGAATTTGGGGGCTAGCTGACGAGGATTGACACCCAGGTCACTTCTAATAAACTTTTGGTTCAAGACAGGTTCGAACCAGACATGTATCTGGTGATGCGAACTCAAGCTATTTCTGAGGGGCATCACCATGAGGTCGCAAGCTTTACGCGATCAGGTCGCGGGTTTCGTGCGATCAGGCCGACAGCCTTGTGAGGTCAGAAGTTCGTATGCTATACGCGGACTGGACTGGATATACGGGGATGTTGTGCGGTCAGCCCATATTCCGCGGTCAGAACATTCTCGACCAAGGTGCTTGGAGTTTATTCGGTTATCTTTATACCAGGATATTCCAAGCGTCCCGAAGATTCCTCCACGTTGAAGACCAACCGTCAGAGGTTATTATATGCGGTTATTCATGATTAACACGTGTTTAATAACCTCCGTGGAAGTTAACAGCGGTTCTCCAACAACCGCATCCAACCGTTCGATGCAGTTTTCTTCATATGGCACCCTTTCGACCAATATAAAAAGGTGGCAAAGTACATCAAACGGGGGATCCAAGACATTTGGAAGAACCAGACTCCAAAGATAAGCAAGATACAAGATATCTCGATCACTCAAACAGCCAAGTCTACGGCTTAGATTAGACAACACTTACAAGTCTCTTATAGCTTCTTTTTGTACACTTATATAGGGGAAACTTTCACCTATGAGGTTTTCTCCCTGCTAGTTTGTAAAGCTTTATCTCATATAGTGAAATTCCAACAGGACGTAGGGCTTTTACTCCCACCATCGAGGGCCCGAACCTGTATAAATTTCTCTGTGCTCTTGTTCACCATTGTTCGGCATACCTTCCCGGAGGGTCATCTTGAAAGGTCTCACAATTACAAATTTTGCATAAGTTCGGCTGAGGACCCCGAGTCCGAATCGTCGACAAAAAGGTCTCTGGTCATGAAAGTTCGGTCAGACCGAGGGCGAGATACCGGTCAGACCGCTGGAAGAAGGAATTTTAAGATGCTCTCTGGAGATGCATTCGGTCAGACCGCAATTGGTTCGGTCAGACCGCTGGAAGGACTGAAAATCTTGGAGGAATTTGTTTGATTTGATGCTCATAAGTGATTTGGATAGGGTAATATATATATGAGAGATAACTATAAGTAAGATATAGACAATATCGCCAAAGGGGAATATTTATCTTACAACTTAACATATTTTTGGTTCATTTTACTCAATTCCCGATAAAGGAGCCTAAAATGCTTTAAAAGAGGAAGTTCATGCAATCAAGTAACACTTTAAGCACAACCAATAAGAGTTCAACATTTCAAGCCACATTTGATATATCAATGACGTTAAGCTCATTTCGGAGTTTACAAAAATGAGTTTCATCTAAGGGCTTAGTGAATATATCCGCTAATTGATCTTCGGTTCTCACATTATCCACCACCACATCACCTTTGCTAACATGATCTCTAAGGAAATAGTGTCGGATATCTATATGCTTGGTCCGAGAGTGTTGAACTGGATTTGTGGCAATTTTCACCGCACTCTCATTATCACACAAAAGAGGCACTTTTTCAAATTTTATTCCATAATCCAACAATGTTTGCCTCATCCAAAGCAATTGTGCACAACAACTACCCGCGGAAACATATTCCACTTCGGCGGTTGATAAAGCTACATAGTTTTGTTTCTTGGAGGACCAAGATACTAAAGATCTTCCTAAAAGTTGACAACTGCCAGAGGTGCTTTTTCTATCCACTTTACATCCCGCATAATCGGAATCAGAATATCCAATTAATTCGAATTTAGCACCTTTTGGATACCACAACCCTATACTAGATGAATATTTTAGATACCTCAAAATGCGCTTAACGGCCATTAAATGACTTTCTTTAGGAGAGGCTTGAAATCTTGCACACATACAAACACTAAACATAATATCGGGCCTAGAAGCAGTAAGATACAGTAAACTACCAATCATAGATCTATAAAGCTTTGAGTCTACCGGTTTACCTCCTTCATCAGAGACAAGAAGACCGTTTGTGGCCATTGGTGTCTTGATTGGTTTTGCTTCCCCAAGTCTGAACTTCTTGAGTAGGTCCTTCACATATTTGCTTTGACACACAAAGGTTCCTTCCTTGAGTTGTTTAACTTGTAGTCCGAGGAAGAAGCTTAGTTCACCTATCAAAGACATCTCGAATTCCCTGGACATTATATTACCAAATTCCTCGCAAAAATCTTGGTTAGTAGATCGAAATATGATGTCATCAACATAAATTTGGCATACAAAGAAATCATTTCCGATTTTCTTAGTAAATAAAGTTGTATCAACTTTCCCAATTTTAAAGCCTTTTGAAATTAAGAAGTCTCTAAGTCTTTCATACCAAGCACGAGGTGCTTGTTTAAGACCATAAAGAGTCTTGGAGAGTTTATACACATGATTTGGCTTTGTAGGATCTTCAAAACCGGGAGGTTGTTTAACAAATACTAATTCATTAATTTTTCCATTTAAAAACGCACTTTTGACATCCATTTGATAAAGTCTAATATTATGAGATGAAGCAAAAGCAAGCAAGATTCTAATAGCCTCAAGTCTAGCTACGGGAGCAAAGGTTTCACCGAAGTCCAAACCTTCAACTTGAGTGTATCCTTGAGCCACCAATCTTTCTTTGTTTCTTACTACCACTCCATTTGCATCTTGTTTATTTTTGAAAATCCATTTGGTTCCAATGACGTTGTGCTCATCCGGATTTGGTTCTTCTACCAATTCCCAAACATTGTTGCGGGTGAAGTTGTTTAATTCTTCATGCATAGCATTCAGCCAATCCGGATCTTTTAAAGCTTCATCTACATGTGTGGGCTCAAAAGAGGAAACAAAAGAGTAATTTTCACAAAATGAAGCAAGACGCGAACGAGTTTGAACACCTTACACAAATCACCAATAATTTGATCGACAGGGTGATCTTTGGAAATTGAGTGATGAATTCTTGGATGATCAACCGGGTTTTGTGAAGTAGAGGTAGAAGGTACTTCCGGTTGTTGTTGAGAGGTGTCTTTCACATTGACAACTTCAATTATTTGATCTCCATGTTGAAGTGTTGATGAGGTGGGGATAACTTGAGTAGATGGTTCTTCATCTTGATCACTATCTTCTTTCGGCTTGATATCCCCAATGGTCATGTTGTTCATTGCCACCCTCAATCCTTCATTACCTACATCATCCAAGTTGTCTTGCTCCTCTTGAGAGCCGTTAGTCTCGTCAAATTCAACGTCATGTGTCTTTTCAACCAAACCGGAGTTTTGGTTGTAGACACGATATGCTTTGCTATTTGATGAGTATGCTAACAAAAATCCTACATCACATTTACTTTGAAATTTAGATAAGCGTGTACCTTTTTGCAAGATATAGCACTTACACCCAAACACTCAGAAGTAGGAAATGTTTGGCTTTCTTCCGATTAGAAGCTCATAAGGAGTTTTCTTTAGTAGTCGATGACAATAAAGACGATTTGAGGCATGGCATGAAGTGTTGATTGCTTCGGCCCAAAAGGTGTCCGAAACATTGTACTCCGAAAGCATAGATCTTGCCATGTCTATCAATGTCCGGTTCTTTCTTTCGACTACTCCATTTTGCTCCGGTGTATACTTGGCCAAAAACTCATGTTTGATGCCCTTATCATCACACCAATTTTCAACCTTGGTATTCTTGAATTCGGAGCCATTGTCACTTCTCACTTTCTTGATCTTGAAACTAAATTCATTTTCGGCCCTTTGAGCAAAGCTTTTGAAAGTGTTAACACAATTGACTTATCATGTAAAAAGAATATCCATGTATATCTAGAAAAATCATCTACAATAACAAGACAATAACTATTGCCACCAATACTCACAAAAGTAGTTGGTCCAAATAAATCCATATGCAATAATTCAAGTGGACTAGAAGTTGACATTGTGCTTTTAGTTGGATGTGAGTTTGCAACTTGTTTTCCGGCTTGGCAAGCACTACATAATTTATCTTTTTCAAACTTTACATCTTTTAATCCAACAACTAAATCATGTTTAACTAGTCTATTTAGTTGTTTCATTCCAACATGTCCAAGCCTTCTATGCCATAGCCAACCTTTAGATGATTTAGTGAACAAGCATGTACCAAGATTAGCATCATTTGAATTGAAATCAACTAAATAGAGGTTGCCATGTCTAAAACCTTTGAAAATCAACCTATTATCATCAATACTAGTGATAATCACTTCTTTTGGATAAAATGCACATATAAATCCAAGATCACAAAGTTGAGCTACGGATAAGAGATTGAAATTGAGAGATTCGACAAGCAACACATTAGAGATGGAGAGGCCGTTTGAGATGGCAATTTTACCTAAACCTTTTACCTTTTCTTTGCTATTATCTCCAAATGTGATCTTGTCATATTCCGCACCTTTATTATTTAGAGAGGAAAACATATTGTGATTTCCAGTCATATGTTGAGTGCATCCACTATCAAGCACTCAATGTTGTCCTCCGGCCTTGTAATTTACCTACAAAACAAGGTTAGGTCCTTTTAGGTACCCAAATCTTTTTGGGTCCTTGGAGGTTAGTTACCAAGGATTTTGGGACCCGAATGGCTTCTTTTTGGCTCCAATTATCGGGGTTCCAACCAAGTTGGCTTTAATATTGCCATCGTTCATTTTTTGTAAAACATAGCAAGAGTTGAATATAGGAGATGAATTACTTTTGCTAGCATGGCAATTTTTCTCAATGTGACCCAAACTTTTATATTTGTTGCAATATCCCTTTTCTTTTACAAATATAGTTTTAGATGGAATAAATGCATGTTTCCCCCTTTTTGGAATGTAGCCTAGTCCTTCTTTTCTCAAGGAGAACCTTTGACTATCTAGAAGATGTCTTAATTTTGATTCTCCTACATAGCATTTAGCTAGATCAGTTGTTAGTTTTTCAATTTTGTCCTTAAGTTCATTGTTTTCAAGACTAAGCACTTGATCATCAATTTTAGGTCTAGATGGGAATTCAATTAAATCTTCACAAGATGTAGATATGCTAGAAGTAGACATCATGGGCAAGTCATTCAAAATATTGCAAGTGATGCCTATGTCATTACCTGTTTTGTTGGCTTTATGAGTAATTAGTGAGTCATGAGCTTCCTTAAGCATCTCATGAGTTTCTTTGAGACTCTCATGAGATGTGTTCAGCTCCTCATAGGAATTTTGAAGAGTTTTGTATCTCTTCTTCAATTCCTTGAATTTTTCTTTTTCTTTACTCATATAGTCATCAAAACCGGTGATCATCTCAACTAGGTCATCATAAGTATATTCATCTTCGTCACATGATACCTTCGATTATCCTTTAGCCATGAGGCAATGAGGAGTGGAGAATAGAGATGGAGCTTCCTTGATAGCTACCCCGGCGAGTCCTTTAGGTGATGCTTCATCTTTCTATTCGGAATCGGAACTTGAAGCATCCGAATCCCATTCAATGAAACAAGCTTGTCCATCCTTCTTCTTCTTGTAATATTTCTTGAAAACCTTCTTCTTGCTTTCTCCTTCCTTTTCGTACTTCTTCTTCACCGATTTTTCTTCTTCCTTGTTTTTGCATTGTGCGGAGATATGGCCCTTTTCACCGCAATCAAAACATCTTCTTTCCTCAAAGGGGTTCCTTTTGGATGATTGTCCTTTCTTGAAGGACTTTCCTTGATATCTCTTCTTCATGAACCGCTTGAACCTTCTCACGAAGAGAGCCATTTCCTCATCGGTGTCTCTCTCATCGCTTTCTTCTTCATTGTCTTCCCTTTTGGAGGCTTGAACTTTGAGTGCTATGTTCTTCTTCTTGGTGTCAGAAGCCTCATCTTTCATTTCTTCTTTAGATTTCTTGAATATGTCATGAGTGAAAATCTCACTCAAGACTTCCAACGGAGTCACACTCTTCAAGTTCGAGCGCACAAGTAAGGTTACAATTGTATCATATTTTGAAGGTAAAGCTCTAAGAAACTTATGACAAAATTCTACATTTGTGACATCCATACCAAGCCCTTTTAACTCATTTACTATGTTATTTAATCGGTTAAACATCTCCGAGACATCTTCATTGGGAAACATAGCAAACTTTTCAAATTGGCCCTTATGCATAAATAATTTAGCATCCTTGACCATCGAGGTTCCTTCATGAATATCCAGAAGATTTCTCCAAATGTCATGAGCCGATTCAAGTTTACAAATTCTATTGAATTCACCTAGATTTAGAGCACTATAAAGAACATTCATGGCTTGAGCATTAGTTAAGGCATTATCTCTATCTAGGTTAGTCATGTCATCATCATCAAGAATTGCAAAGCCCTCATCCACCACTTTCCAAATCTTTCCACCCATGGCTTTAAGATAAACCATCATTCTAGTTTTCCAATAAGTATAGTTTGATCCATCAAAGAGTGGTGGTTTGCCAATATTAATCTGACCCTCACTAGCCATCTTTATCCTACTTCGGGATGGTTAAATCCTCTAACTATGGAGTCCTCGCTCTGATACCAATTGAAAGGGATCTAGGATATCGACTAGAGGGGGGGTGAATAGGCGATTTTAACAAATTAACAATTAATCAAGCAATTACTAGTGAATGAGAGCAAATAACTAAAACAAGATGAACAATGAACAATTTAACACAAGGATATAACCCGTGGTCTCGGTGATTTGTCGATCACCCCTAATTCACGTTGAGGCAAACTCAAATCTCTAACCGCTCCTCTATCTAGTCAACCTTCTCTCAAGAAGTGACCTAGATCTTGAGCCGAATTAGTGTGATGAGTTATCCAAACCTCAATTTCACTAATGATGCACTTTACCGCTCAGGCAAGGCGTACTCGACCCTTTCAAAAGACGTTTTGAGGTTTCTTCACAATCTTCCTTGAAGAGCTCTCCAAAACCTTCTTCCTAGCCATCTAGGAGCCGGCAAACTCCAAGAGTAACAAGTCGGTGATGATCACTTAACCTTCTTCTAGTGCCACAAGATTGATTTAGTGATCTAAATGCAATGCACTAGAAGATCTCAAATGCACACTCTCACAAATTCAAGAATTAGAACCCTAGAGTGTATGAAACTTGCTTAAGCTCTCAAGGATGATGACAATGTTCACAAATATGCCAAAAGTACTGAACAGGGCCGTGCATGGGAGTATATATACCCCCCACAATAAATATAGCCGTTACAGGCCGTTGGCAGAAAAAGATCACTTGGCGGTGAGACCGCAGGTATAATCCCGGTCAGACCGCCGCAATTGCAAAGGCATTAAACAGGCGTAATTAATGCTCACCTGCCCTTGTCAGGCACACTCACGGTCAGACCAGAGCCAAATGCGGTCAGACCGTGAAACTGTCCAGAGACGACATAGTTTCTGGACACTTTATACGGTTAGGCCGATAATTACGGACAAACCGGCCACACGGTCAGACCGATTTCTCGGTCAGACCGGTCTAACAAATGGTCAGACTGTCATAACACAATATGATTCAGAAAGATAGGTCATGAAGTTCCAGGAGACTGATCTAGGTTTTACCTACGGACAGACCAACCTTTTTAAGGAATAAACTATACTTTGACATAACGTCGGTCAGCCCGAAACCCAATTCGGTTAGTCCGTCTATTCGGTCAGACCGGACAATCAATCGGTTAGACTGACTGAGACAGAGTTTTGTAGAATTGAGTTGAAACAAGTATTTTCAAAGTATATGACCTTCTAGTATGCAATGCAAGTTGAATTTATGATTTGTGGCACATAGATGAAGTATTTCGTGATACACCACATGCTCCTCTTAATAGTACGGTGACTATCCTAAAATCTGGTCAAAATTCTTCTCTAATCACCTCAGACCGGTAAAATGGAAAAAGATCATCTCCCGTACCTTAGCCTCTTTGATCAATGTCCTTTCTTCATCTTGAGGCTCTTTCTTTGCCTTTCATTAACCTGTCTTTTGAGTTTGTTCTTGACACAACTTAGCAGGTATCGTTAGTACAGTATTTGTAATTGTCATTAATTACTAAAACACTCTTTAGGGGCCTAGAAGCTACAGGCCCGCTGTGGTCGTTCCTGGTCTCGCGGACGAAGACAAGACTTGGCTGGACAGGGAGGCCATCGTCTTCCTGTTACGGCGGATCAGAGGGACGTCATCTTCCTCTTCCTCGCTCCCTTCACCCTGTACGACGAAGAAGTGATTTCGGTTTGTACCTGGGGTAACGGGGGCATTGAGTATCTTACCGCGGTTCTCTTTGCAGTAGAAGGAGCCTTTGGCGAGGAAGCTTCTCCCAGAATCCTCTTGGATTTCGTGGGAACGCTTTCTTTTGTTCCGCACTTCGAAGAGATTTTCTTCACTCTCTTCAGAGCCGGCTTTCCCAGGAGGCCGATGTCTTCGGCTGGGCGTGTTGCCTCACCGAACTTTCCCAGGAGCTGTATCATTCGAGTTGTTCTCGTTAATACAAGATCAGTGGATGATCTACAAATGGAGCTTGGCAAGAAAGTCTGTACCTTTCGGCGCTCCTGTCTAAGGTTCTCACCGGCATTGATCAGGCTCTGTGGGCGAGGCGACCCTTTAGCTCCCTCCACATCGATACTGTACACCTTGAGGAGGTAGTTCGTCCGTTTTTCGATTTTGGACAAACTCAGAGCAACATCACAAGAAAACAAGTTAACGAATACGACAATTCAGAGGAAATTTGTGTTTTTGTTGACTGGAAGACATACCATTGTTATAGTCCAAGGTGCTATCCGCCATGGACTGTATTTCCCAAGATGGATGAGCCCTTTCGCGCAGGGGGCTCACCCGGTTCTTCACAAAGTCGCGGATGATATCACGAGCAGTTAGTCCCTCTTGGACTAAGTGAAGAATCACTTGGGCCTGTTTCTTCTACTCCGCGCTTAGAGTAGTAAGAGAATCCAACTCACTAGATTTCTCCGACCGGGAGTTTTCGAACCACAACCCGCTCTCAGACGGAGGTGTGCAGTAAAACCACTTATGGTACCACCCGTGCACGGAATCCCGCAGGGGTGGAAAGGGATACTCTTTCTTCTCTCTTATCCGGAAGTAAATGCATCCGGCGGCATTGGCGCTTTTCGACCATGCCGAATAGTAGAAGCGCCGGAAGAGCTCCACGCTTGGGAGCACTCCAACGAAGGCTTCACACAAATGCTGGAAGATCGCCAAGATCAGGACAGCATTAGGGTGGAGATTCACCAATTCCAACCCGTTATGCTCTAAGATCCCCTTCAGGAATCAGCTCTCGGGGAATCAAAACCCTCATCGCAGGTACTCCTCAAAAACCACCAATTCGCCCTCTTGGACGATTGGAGTTTCTTGGTCCTTTTCCGCGGGCCGCCAGTTAATTAGCAGCCACGGAGGAAAGATCTCTTCCTTCTCCAGGGCCACCAGACTCTCCTCCGCGTGGTGAACTGATTGGCTCCAAGACGCCATTTTTTGTAAGAGATTGTGAGAAAAAGCTGGTGGCTTTAGGGGCGATGGAAGACGAAGGACGAGGGTTTTGTGCGGCGGAAGTTCTAAGGCAGGTTGCTGGTTGTGTGGCTTCCTCAGGAAGCTACCTGCTCCTTTTATAGGCCCGAGGCAACGTTCCACCGAGGGCAACCTTCCATTGAATACTTTATTCATTTCCCATAATGGGTGCTTTCTCTTGAAAACCCGTTAGGCATTCCCTGCACCGAATCCGAAACGAAAAGTATTCTTTGTTTCGAATTTGAGGATTAGGATAAATATAAGAACGTGAAAATGTTACAAAGATTTTCTGAGGACATTATCCTTCATATTTTTTGTAAATTTTCATGTGTTGGTCACAATGTGTTCCTGTGATCACCTTAGAATTTGCATTTTGGTCATAATGATATTCTGTTATCATTGCAAATGGGTAACCGCTATGCAAACGGTTGTCAGCTGATCAAAACGTTATGTTATCAAGACTACAATTCTGATCGGATTTCAGTTCTAATCGGATGACAGTTCTGATCGGATTCCAGTTCTGACCGCGGCTTTGAGTCTGATCGTGGTATTAGTACTGGTCGCGGTATGGCATATTAATACGTTTTCAACCGTAGTACTCAGATTTACCTGTGTATGTGTGGTCGTAAAGACATTACTTATGGCCATATTTTCACACAAAGATTATGAAGGATTTTCAAGATATGTAAGGAAAAAGAAATCTTTATTTCTGACAATCCTTGCATACAAAAGGGATACAGGTGACCAGAGCATCGACCTGATCCGAGAGAAGTTTACAAAGTTCTCATAGGAACATATTAGCGTCAGTAGGATCTGCACTGACGGCCCCAAGGGAACTGGCAACTACTCTAAGCCTATCTACATCGTCCATAATCAGAGACGCACTACCATCCCTGATCGAATCGGAGAGTTCTCGCTGTTGTCGAGCGTAGTCCCTCTCCAAGAGGAATTGGTGCGCCTCTTCGCTGGATCTGTCAAAACATTCTGCCAGGTACAGAATGGCCGAAGACATCTCTTCGGTCTTCTTCTCCAAGGCCTCTTTTTCCCCTTGGAGAGTCTGTTCGAGGGGAGGAGGTTGAATCTCAGCGGGCTGGTCGCTGGGGGCTCCAACAATTTTGATCTCCTGCATTTTGCATATGTTAGTTTTACAAATTAAAACAACAAGCAAAGGAGATAAAAATAATTACCAATCCTCGCAAGTGAGAGGTTGAAGTATCTCCCCCAAAAAGTAGATCACCCAACAAATGTTGAGGACCATCAGATGGTGGAAGCGCAACCTTCCCACCAGAAAATTGTTTCCCCAACATAAGTTGAGGGTTATCTGGTCGCGGAAGTGCAGCTTGCCAACCAGAAAATTGATCACCCGTCAAAAGACGAGGATCACTGGGATGAAATGGAGAAAGTTGAGAAGAAGACCTTGAAGGATTATTATGGACCTCCAAAGGTAGAGATGAAGGTTCGACCTGCCGAGGTGCATGAACGGGGAGAACCACAGGAACCAAAGGAAGAGAGATCGGTGGTGCATTTCTTGTCCTTGTACCACTAGAAGATCCCTCGTCAACCTTGGATTTCTTCCTTGGAGGAACCTGGCCTTCGGTCGTCTGTGAATTTCCAAAAAGTGTTCGAGGAAATGATCAGAGCATAAGATGGCAATTTGAACCAAGAAATCTAGAAAAGATTTACCTTCTGTGAATCTTGGTCAAATTCGAGTACCATTTCCTCTTCATCGCTCTCAATCTCAATGATGCTTTTGTCTGCCATTGGGATGAAGACGAAAGAGAAGAAAAGATGGCTATGGAAAAGACTTAGCCGGGAAAAAGCTTGTGAAAGTTTTAGGCTAAAGGGCTCCGGTATTTATAGCCCCGGAGTGATGGTTCATTTTTCGAATGCCTCGAGCTTTTAAAACATTTACAATTTTTACCTCGGGTTAAAAGACAATTCTACAGCGCCATCGTTACCTGTCAAATGCTGCTCAGAGATCGTCTCGGGAAACAAACCGCCACACTTAGTGCGCCACTAAGTGGAGGATTTGAAGCGTCGGGTGACTTATCCGATGTAAGTTTTAAAATTTGAAGTAAATATGTCTTTTCGTTTTTTTCAAATTTTGGGGCTAGCTGACGAGGATTGTTACCCGAGCTAGTTCAGAATAAATGCACGTCTGGTTCAAGACAGATTCGAACCAAGTAAGTGTCCATTGATGTGATCTCAAGCTATCCTGGGAAGCGCGGACACATGGTCGCAGGCTCTACGCGATCAGGCCACAGATAGTGCACGGTCAGAAGCCCGTATGTGATACACGGATAGAAGGTGGCAGATAATATGCGGTCAGATGATTGCAAGCAATGCGCGGTCAGAACACCCTCGACCAGGAGACGCAGGGTTTCTTAGACCTTACAACAAGCATATCCCGAGTATCCCGAAGATTCCTCCATGTGCGAAGACAACTGTCAGGAGGTTAATACGTGAAGTTATTCCTTAATTACACGTGTTAAGCCTGCGTGGAGGTTAAGTACAGTTACCAAAACTGCACCCGAGCAACTGTTCGAAGCCGTTATGCCTTGGCACCTTTTTGACCAGTATAAAAGGATAAGCCAATGCATCAAACAGGGCGAGATCGAGAGATCTATAGAAGACATTAGATTAAGTCAACTAGCTTTTATAAGCTTTTTTGGTAGTGTCTTGTATAACTACACCAGAAAGATCTTCGCCTGTGAAGATCCTTTCCGCAACCATGTAAACCTTTTTCTTACACATAGTGAATCCCAACAGGACGTAGGGCTGTTACTCCCACCATCAAGGGCCCGAAGCTGTCTAAAACTCTCTGTGTTCCATCTAACTTTGGTTCATCATCCCTTCCCGGAGGGACACCCTGAAAGGTCTCACAACTCACAAAAATCTGCATAAGTTCGACTAAGGACCCCGAGTCTGAATCATCGACAGCAGTCATAAAAAGCTTCCGCGTGACCGCTCACATCGACAACTTAGCGGGACCTTCTGCAACCTTCGTGAGTACGGGTTGAAGCTCAACCAGAAAAAGTGCACCTTCGGCGTGCGCGGGGGGAAGCTGCTTGGCTTCCTCGTGTCCCAGCGGGGTATAGAGGCAAACCCCGAAAAAATTCGGGCCCTACTGGACATGCCCCCGCCGCTCTCAGTGAAAGACGTACAGCGGCTTACCGGCCACTTCGCCGCATTAAGTCACTTCGTCTCGCGGTCAGGAGAACACGGCCTCCAGTTCTTCAAAATCCGTTGAGACCTCGAGGGGTTCAAGTGGACTCCAGAGGTCCAGATGGCGTTCGAAGACCTGAAGAAGTACCTCACGAGCCCACCAATGCTCGTGAGTCCATCTCCGGAAGAAACACTGCTCCTTTACCTCGCTGCGACCCCGATCGTTGCAAGAGCGGTGCTGGTGAAGGAGCAGGACGGGCAACAGTGCCCCGTATACTACGTGAGAGAAGCCCTCCATGGGGCTAAGACACAGTACACGGAGATGGAAAAGATCTGCTACGCCCTCCTCATGGCGTCCCGGAAGCTCCGCCACTACTTCCTGGGACACCCGATCCAGTCGCGTCATCTCTCCCCTTGGGGGAGGTGCTGCGGAACAAAGGAGGTGATCGGCCAGATTTGGAAATGGGGAACGGAGCTCGCTCCCTTCTCCCTCTCCCTCATGGGCCGTTCCACCATCAAATCACAAGTCCATGCTGACTTCGTGGAGGAATGGACCCCCGCCTCCGGGGCGGAGGGGGAGACTCTCGCCGAGCCATCCCGGTGCAATGACCATTGGACGCTCATCTTCGATGGCTCCCTGAGCCTCGCCGGGGCCGGCACGGGGGTAGTCCTTCGGAGCCCCAAGGGAAAGACGCTAGAGTATGCGGCAAGGTTCGAGTTCCCTACTACAAATAACGTCGCCGAGTACGAGGCCCTGCTCCTGGGGCTGCGCCTCCCATGTTCTTTGGGGATCCGCCACCTCCTAGTAAAAGGAGACTCCCAGCTCGTGGTTTGCCAAATGGAAAAGTCCCACTTGTGCCACGACGCAAACTTGAGCCTCTACCTAGGGGAGGTGCGTAAGATGGAGAAGTACTTCGAGGGCCTGGAGGCCCGGCATATCCCTCGGAGGGATAATGATCGCGCCAATGCGCTGGCCCGGGCAGCCAATGCCTGGGAACCTCTTCCCGGGGGCGCCTTCCTTGAAGTCATCGCGAAGCCCTCGATGACCCCTCCGGACGTAGACCCCAAGTCCCGTGGCTCGGAGGTCTCTGAGATCGTCCGGACCGCGTCCTGGATGGATCCCCTCATCTCCTTCATAAGGGGGGAGGGGGTGCCTCCCGGTGACACTGAGACAAAGCGCCTCCGTGCCTAGGCATGGGCGTATCTCCTGCTTGAGGGGAAGCTCTACAAGCCGAGTTTTCCGCCCTACTCCACTGCCTCCCACGGGCAGAAGGACTCTAGTTCCTTGAGGACATCCACTCGGGGAGCTGTGGCTCTCATCTAGCCCCACGCGCGATCGCGACAAAGGTTCTCCGCCAAGGCTTCTATTGGCCCATAGTGGTCTGCGATGCGCAAGACCTTGTCTCCGCATGCGAGGCCTGCCAGAAAATGGCAAAGGGCTCATAACTGCCATCTGCAACGCTACAAACCATCCCCATCACTTGGCCCTTCCCGCGCTGGGGTACGGACCTCCTCGATCCTGTCCCCCCAGCTCCATGGGGCTACAAGTATGCGGTAGTCGCAGTGGACTATTTCTCCAAGTGGGTGGAGACTGAGCCCTTGGCCAGCATCACATCCCATGCAGTACAGCGGTTTTTCTGGAAGAACATCATATGTCTCTTTGGGGTCTCCCGAGAGATCACCATTGACAACGGGACCCAATTCGACTCGGCATACTTCCGGGAATTCTGCAAAGGCTTGGGAGCTACCCTCCACTTCGCCTCTATTGCTCATCCCAAGAGCAACGGAGCTGTTGAAATGGTCAACAGTGTGATCCTGCAGGGATTACGCCGGCGACTCGAGCAGACCGCCTCCAGACGGGGCGCATGGGTGGAGGAGCTCCTGGGTATCCTCTGCTCCATGCGCACTGTGGGACCCTCATTTGAGGAATCCGGTGGCAACCGCCCAGGTGGGTTGCACTCAGAAATGGTACATTGCAGCTCACAACAACAAGATGCATTATATACAAATGCATGTAATTAAAACAAGTACCGATCACAAGGACCAACATTACAATAACATAGCGCCAAAATGACGCACTTTAGTGTTGATACAAAATTAAGGATTTTTCTTCGACACAAAGGTCGGCAAAAATAAAACAACAACAACAAGAAAAAGGACTTCAACGGTCTTCATCTTCAACTTGCAGCGGCGTTGCATGGGCTTCCTCCACATCAGACTCAACTTGGTAAGTGACCCTCTAACAAGCTGGATCTTCTTGAGCAGTTTCTTCTTCAGCCATGTTGGGTTCAAGACCGTAGGACTCGGGATCAATGAATCTTTCCTCTAAATTTTGTTTGCAAAAGCAAGGGTGAGCACATTGTCCACATAGTGTCCAACAAGTCCCAAATAAGAATGCAGATATATATAGATGAGGGGAAATTTCCAAAGGATGGCTCTTTGGCTCATAGAATAGATTTTCACTCTTAATTTTGAAGAAAAGGTTTTTATTTTCAAAAGTGAGGCTTTTAAAATACTAAGCTAAATTTTCAGAAGATGTTATGTGTGGCGGTCCTCCATGAGTCACCATTTTATTCAATTTTATGAAAAACTTTCCCAAAAGCTACTTGTGTTGCATCGACATGGATAGAATCCACCGCACGCAGACTCCATGACCTGGGAGCTCAGAGTATCTGATACTTTTTATAACTTTGCAAAGGTGTACCACCTTAATCCACCGATCACTCAGCTTTCAAGTCGGTACCTCTCCATGTGACTTTTACGCATGTGACAAGGCCGAGATCACACAACGGTTTACAATCCTAGCATTAACAATTCCCTACCCGGTAAATAGACATTCCAGTCCTCATTACCATTGTGGGTACTTCCCACAGCCAATTCTTCCTAGCCTTGGTCTATTGTCTCGCAAGACACATAGCCTCTCTTGATTACAGTCGCGCAAGACTTAATCCAAGCATAGGGCGTCTTCCTTCTTACACCTTATCCTCTCTTTATTTTTCTGATCTCACATCTCTCATGGCCCTCTGTGGCCCACCAGTTCCTCTCGAGAAACCAAACCGACAACCATTGCAGGGAAAAGCTAATACTGAGAAAGCTACTATGTTGCGCCGGTCCCATATCGGGCAAGTGGTTGGTACGTTTTTCATGCTGCATAGAAGTACAACATAAGGTTCTCGTCCTTATGAATCTTTAGTGAGGAGTCTTTTACATTCCCAGTGCGCACACAGCACCAACCAATCAAACCATCCTCACTATCGATTCCAATCACATTTTCTTTCACAAAAAGGGGTTTTGAATATGCTTTTCTCACATGTGACCATTTAGCATTTAACATATAATCTTGAGTATAAGCATAGCCTAAGCATGATATTCTAAGGTGACAAGGGTGCATGGATATTCAATGAAAAAAGGGGCTTCATAATCATTTAGGTCATATCTAATCACTTTTATTTGAACATAATTCTCATTTGAATATAAGGCATGTATATACTTGAAAACAACTAACATACTTTATCTCAAAATAATAGGCTAGACATGATCAAGGGTTTGAGACTTTCCTTGCAGTGAGGGGTCTAGTTGCTCAGACATTTTTTGTAGTCCTCTGTTGACTCTTCTGCTCCTTGCTCTATTCACGCACACAACAACGAGGCAATTCAACACATCGCACCACGGAAACATACAGAAAATAGCTTTTATAGAAAATAGTAGATAAAATATAACATCCATGTAGGGGAGATGCTTTGGACAAGGTTACTCGAGCACGGCTCGAAGAGATAGGTTCAAAGAAGTTGAACGTCGAAGGGTCGACATTCAGTTCACGGCTAGGCATAGCCTTAGGTTGGCTCTAGGTGGGTTTTCTGGAGATGTGACAGTAGAGAAAATTGTAGAACACGGCTCCAGGAGCTTAGTGGACAAAGTGGCATTTCAATTGCTCAAATAGAACGGTTAAACAAGGCTAATGCCAGTGGCTGACATGCATTGACAATGCACTGACACTGTCAAAAACTAGGGCAAAGGGGTAAATCTGGTTCTGGGCTTCAGACTCTTCGCCAACTATGTCTAGGAGGTAGGCGTGGATGCCAGGGACACATTGGCAGTGGTTTCAAGGCAAAAGATGGTCGGATGGTGATGAACAACGGCGATGAAATGTGGTGGCGACACAGCACAGGCACAGTTCTGGATAGGAACTTGGCAAGAGCATAACTCTTGATCTGGGCAGATTCAGAGATCAGGCTAGTGGAATGAAATTCTCAGGGGACTGAGACCTAGCTAAGTGACAAAGTGGCATTGGCTAGATCGGCTGGGGACAAATTCCGGCGGCCAGCGCTGGGGAAGAAGGCTCTAGATTTGGGGGTTTCGGCTAGAGCGCAAATGAACTCGATTCCTTGCTTGGAGAGTGAGAGGGGGACAAGGGGAAGCTACAGACACAGCCAATTTGACCGGAGGGTCGCCGGTGTGGCCTGGCGACGTGAGCTCGGTCACTGGTGGCGCACGAAAAGGGAAAGCTCTCGATTTGAGGCCAATTTCGAAATCCAAGTTTACAGGCCTGCTAAGGGCGAGGTGCTGACCATTTTGTCCTACTATCACGAAGGCCAATTTGGGCTAAAACACACGGTGTTGTCGGAACAGGGGCTTTTGCCATTTCCGGTGATCGCTGGTGCTAGGGTTCGCCGGGGTCCAATTAAGCTATAAGATACAAAGAGGGGGATAAGGGAAGCTTACTGGTGAGTTCGGACAGAAGAGGGAAGCAGCGGGTGAAGCTGGCGCCGTGAGCTCCAGGAACTACTCGCCGGAGACGAAGGGGAAACCCGAGCGCTGAAGCTATGTGGCTGCTGGAGTGGTGTGAAGAGCTCTGGGCGGGGGGGGGGGGGGGGGGGTTATATAGGCAGTGGCTGTGGTCCTCGAAAGTTGAAGCAAATCGAACGAGATATGCTTGATTGGCGCCGGAGCAAGATCGAGACGGCGTGCACGGCGTTGGGACGCGGCAGTGGCTCTGCCAGAGGAGAAAATCGCGCCATATCTGGCTGGGGCAGAACGACGGGGTGGCTGGCTTCGGCATGGCAGCGAAGTGGCAAGAAAGTTCTGACAACAGTAGGCACGCACGCGCACACAAGACGAACGTCGTTGCTGGCAGTCAGCGGTCGTCGCTACGGTGGAGGGTTCTGGTGCGACGTGAGCACCACGTGCGGACACGTCGGATACGACCATAAGTGGAGACAAAAGTTGGCCGGCGGTGAAGATTGCGGCGGCGAATCTCGGCGACCGGCACTGGTCACGGTCGAAGTGGTGTCTGGTCGTGGTCGTAACGGGCTTAGCCCTAGTCGAGGTCGAAAAAGGGTCCAGGGAATAATCTGCAAAGATTTGGACTGATCTGCAAGGATTTAGCTCGGGATCTTGGGCCTGTTTGCAAATTTGGGGATCTGGAGGGCTGATTTGAGATCTGATTTTGCAGATGAGTGTTACTAAATCACTTGGACTCATCTAGCATGAAAAATGGTAAAATCCGATAAGATCTGGTGGTTTTGACAAAAATCGAAAACAGAGTAATTAGGGTAAGCAGGGTAATTAGGGTTTGAAACTTTGGCGAGGCTGAAACTAGGGTTTTGGTTAAGATTTTAGAATTCTACCAGAAGGAAAAAATGTTCAGAAAAGTAAAGGGAAGACAATCACTGGATCATATCAAAATTTGGAGGTGGTCTGGGACTTTTAGTCGTTTTGGGCTTCTGACAACTCTGAAAAAGAGTAATATGAAATAATTTTGGACTAAAAAGCGAAAACGATCTGAAAGGCCGAGTTTAGCTGCCAACTTTTTAAATTAAGGTAGTGGCATACCTAAGATCATGATTTCGAGATAAGAGATCAAAAATGGGGTTGAGACATCCGAGAATCCAATGAAGATATGCTGACTGACAAGCTAAAAGGGTAGTAAAAATTGGGATGTTACACGCACGACCCCGAGACGAGCAACAGGGCACACCCCCCTTTTCGCTCGTGTACGGGGTTGAGGCAGTCCTCCCCTCAGAGATTGGTTTCCGGTCACTGCGGGTCGAGCTGTTAGATGGAGCTACAGCCGCTGCATACCAAACCAACGAAGCGAACCAGCGGCTAGAAGTTGACCTCATCGAGGAAGAGCGCGACCGAGCGCTCCTCCGCCACGCCATCTACGAGCGCGAAATGGCGCGCGCGTACAACCAGTGCATCCGTGCGAGACCTTTCCGCCTTGGGGAGCTTGTCCTCAAGTGCGTGAGTGACCCTAATGCCCAGGGCAAACTCTCCCCCAAGTGGGAAGGTTGGTACAAGATCTCTGCGATCCTGGGCTCGGGGGCTTATAAGCTCTCCAACCTCGAAGACCGGGAGCTGAAGCATACTTGGAACATAGACTTTCTTCGCAAGTTCTACATCTAGCCTCCGGGCTCACCCCCTCTCTCATCGCGACTTCGCAAGGGGATGCGCTGTATTCACTGTTCCCTCCCTCATCGCGATTCCGCAGGGGGAGGCGTTTTATTTCATCTTCATTAATACAAATGGTTTTTTGTTCAACTCTGGTATTTTCGCAGATTCTTATCGTTCCACCTCCAAGGCGATGCCCTCTATATGGGGATGCCCTCTCCGTGAGGACGTAGGCTATCACAGCCTAAAAGTCCCTACGACGGGAGCCCCACTCCCGTAGAGTGGCTTACAGTAACCCCTCGTGAACTGAGGGGGTAAGCGAAAACCCAGTTCTCATGAACTACGGTAGTGACTCACTTTGAGAGACTAGTCCCCCCTCAAATACTCTACATCCGCTGCCGAGTCACGGAACCCTCTTCCGGGAGCGGCTTTATCCCTTGACGGGTCATTGGCTCATCCTCCTCTGGGAGTGAGTTCCCATCTGTGGGTCATGGGATTCTCGGTTCCCGGAATTCTCGTTTGTCGTCGGAATTTTTCGATCGGGGGAACTTCTTACCGGCCTTCAGAATTTTTCGACCAGAAAATTCCCCACCATCTCCCCGTTCTCACAGTGACCGGGGAAATTTCTTACCAAGTCTCTGGAATTTTCGCCCGGCTCCCGTTTCCTCGGTGACCGTATGTATTCTTGCCCTTGTCCCTGTTGCATCTAGGCCCCTATTATTGTGGATATTGATTATTGGTGACATTAAGTGTTTTTGATCTAATCATGTCTTTGAGTTATATGTATGTAGACACCTAAGAGCTATTTCGCCTAAGGTCGCAGTATTGCCAAAGTCGCAAGCACAAGGTCGGCAAGTAGAAAGCCATAGAGACCTAAGCTATCTGGAGGATCTGCAAGTCGCAAGCACAAGGTCACGAGCCGAGGTCGAAAGCACAAGGTCGCAGTGTCATCCGAGGTTGCAAGTCCAAGGTCGCGAGCTATGGTAGCAAGCGCATGGTCGCCAAGAATGAAGCTACAAAAGACTTAAGGTAAAATGCGTATTTATTTTTACCGATCTCGGTGTTTGAAGGTCAATCGGTTTAGGAAATTATTTCTTAGTTTTAACCGTACTATAAAGATGGGTTGCAAGTCCTCTCTACATTTCTAACATAAACCGAGAAACTCTTAGATCATTGCAATGCATTCTTTTTGGTTGGATTTGTTTTGAAAAGATTTGGTTTTCAGATAAATTTTTGATAGCAGACGTATTTTTGCATTTTCTAGAACGATCTGGGCAGATATGGCTTTTGCTTCTGTTAACAAAACGATAGCCCTTTTTATTATCTTTCAAACAAGCTATTAAACTCTTAAATCGGATCTCTGGATTAAAAGTTATAGCTATTTTTATCCATGCTTACTCTCAGTTTGCTATGTTGACTGTCAGTTTGAATTGTCAGTTTTGTTAACTGACAGTTGTCCAGAGAAGGTGCTTTTTGAGCCAAAATTTTTTGAACTAAACTGACTGTCAGTATGCCATGCTGACTGTCAGTATGAGGTTCGACCTCGAGCTGATTTTTTTGAGTTTCTGTTTATCTGGTCGTTTTTGTGGTCGATACTGACTGTCAGTTTGTGATACTGACTGTCAGTATGAGATATCAGTTTCCTTATACGACCAGCAAAGTTTTATCTGTGATTTTTGTCAGCCGTTGAGGTAGAAACTGATTGTCAGTTTGACACACTGACTGTCAGTTTGTGTTATTTTATTTCCATATACAACCTCAAACGGCTAATAAGTTTACTCCGGATTTTACTTCTTTCTGGTCGTGACCCAAACTGACTGTCAGTTTGCACTATTGATTTTACAGCTCGTGCACAATGGCTCTTTTGATGTTTTGGGCTATAAATAGAGGCATTGAGCAGTTGTTTTATAAACTAAGCAGCCCTCTTCTCATACATACACTTGAGTATTTGTTTTGAAGTTTAAAATCTTGATCTGTTGATCAAGTTGAGAGCTTTTGTGATCCACTGAGTGTTATGTTCGTATCATTTCTGCATATCTAGAGCTTCTCAGTGCGTGTTGGAGGTCTTGAAGAGACCTTGCAACCTGTTACTCTTGGTGAACGCCCTCACCTAGACGGTTTTGTGGCGTGGCCATTGACCTCTCAAGTTCGGAGTTTGTTGGAGAGGCTCGGCGTGTTTGTAAAAGGAATCGGTGCTTGCCTTTCCGGAGTGGACAAAGAGCAACCACTAGTGAGTAATATCCTTCGTGGATATTGAAGTAAAACTCATTCTTTTGAGTGCTTCAACGAGAATTAGGGGAGACCTGGCGAGTCTCCGAGACTTGGGAAAAATCTTGTGTTTGTCTTTTACTCTCTTTTATTTTGCAATATATATTCATTTGTTCTTTCTTTGCAAAAGTTGTTTTATATTTGAAGTTTTTAAAGCCTCCTATTCATCCCCTCTAGTCTGCATCCTTGATCCTACAGTCTCTTTTCCACCAGAGGCTAGGAGACCCCGGTAGTTATCGGCGTTCGGGCCTCTTTGTTCCTCACCCACAACGCGCGGCACCAAGCTGAACCATGCTGTGGGGGGGCGGATAACCCAGGCCCAGACAGGAGAATAATTTTTGGACAACTTTGAAGACAACGTTCAACCAATATCGAGAAAATTAAACGAACAAGCAAACTCAGATAGCTTTATTAATACAACCTTGCACCGGGGGACAACCCCCCCCCCCCCCACCAGGTGGGGTAAGGTGTCCCCGGGACAACAATGCCCGAGAGCATACAAGATACAACCCGGGGAGTCGGGCTCCCACGGAAGATTGCCCCAGAGGACAACCCCCTCCAGTGGGTACCTACATCTAATATTCCCGGAGACCTTTCGATAGCTCCCGGGAAAGGACCTTGAACAAGCCCCTTATGCGCCTTTGGGCCCTTCGAAGGAGGTCCTAAGGCCAGTACTCATAGCTGGCCAGGGGACGTATCCGATGAGTCGGGACCCTCTGGGACCTTGTTTTCGGAGGAGACAGCTCATCGCGACAATTATCAAAATTGTCCAAGTGCCACTCTGGGAGCCATTGCAGCCGGATCGGCTCCCGGAGAGCACTCTCCGGCACGCCCCCGGTGGCTGGACAGTCGACACACCCCCCCGGTGGCGAGGCTCAACAAAGAAAAAGCCGCTTGGGCCGTCCCCGGACTACGCCTCGCGGGCTTGGAAACCCCTCGAGAATCAACTCCCAGGGCACCGGGGAACCCCCCCAGGGTGTGCCTCCGAGGGCTTCAAAACTCCTCTGGAATAATCCCCCGGGCCACACCCCCTAGGGCTCGAAAACTCTCTGTCAGGAGCAAGCTCCCAGGACGCCTGCTCTTAGCGAAACAAGACTTAGCAAAAAATCTTTCCATTCTATTCCATTGAAGATAATAATTACAATTCTCTGGGGCTTCCTCTAAGAAGCTACTGGGAGCAAAAGCCTAACAAAAAAGAAAGGGACCTAGCTAATGCCCCGGGGGGGGGGGGGGGACTCATACTTGCCCAATGTCGTCCCCCCCCCCCCCCCCCCCGAGGGGCCTCCCTTGCCGCCGAGTCATCCGCCCTCGGGGGCGCCGATGCTGGGGGCTGGGCCCAGATGATCTGGTCATAGAAGGCCCCCACCAGCTCCTCCAACTCCAGCCGCTGCGGCTCGAAGAAGCCGGGGAAGCTCCAGGGGAGCCGGCCCCCGACCGCCCGAGCACCGGTCCCCCGGTGCTCGACGAGGGCCGCGGCCGCGTCGATCACCGAGACCACCAAGCCATGAGCTCGGGTGTCGGCGGCCTCGGATCATGGAAACTTGTGCATTCATAAAGTGCATAGCCTCCGCGAATGATGCCGACACCGAGATGGACCCTTTGAGGGCCGAGCGAACTGAGCTCCTTGCCTCGGCGACGGCCTAGGAGCTAGAGCTTTCAAGCTCCCGGTAGGTGCTCTCCTTCGCTTTCGCCTCCCTCCGGAGGTGGGAGTTGGCGTCCTCCGAGGCGAAGAGCTAAGCCCGGACCTTGGCCAGCTCCCCGAGGGCCTCGTCCCTCCCGGCGTAGAAGGCGGCGGCCTTGTCCTTAGCCTCCTTCACCGCCTCCTCAAAACGCTCTTCGACCCCCTGGGAGATGGCCGCCCCTACGGACCAAGAGTTAGACCTGCGCAACACACAAGGTGAACCTTTGAGGGAAAGTCCCCAGACGCTACGGGGGTGAACTCACCTGGAGGTGGACGGAAATCAACTCCAAGCAACGCTCGCTGAGAGTCCCCAACCGGACGTGGGCCCGGACCTTCAGGGTTTGGAGGCCTGCGGCAAATCTTCGAGACTCGCCCGGGGATAGCAGGGGGGTCTCCCTCCCAACAGCACTGGACCCGTCCCCACCGGCGGCCCCCTCCACCCTCCCCCAGGTGTGATGTGGACCTGTTCACCCCCAGTCATGGCCCCCTCCACCGGGGACTCATCGTCCGAGGAGTCGGACGTCAGCTCCTCCGGGGGAATGTGGCCCTTAGGGGGGACGGAAAGTCCCTTCCACTTCCCGGGCTGCAGGACCACCGAGATCACCGGGAGCGGGACGACCGAGGGACATGCTCCCTCGTCCAGCAGCCACTTGAAGTGCGGAGGGGACACCGTCGGGAAATGCACCTCCAGGTGGTCCAGGCTCGCCGGCTCCGGAACCACCAGAGGCGTGGTCACCAGGGAGGGCGACAGGGTGTAGTTCGCTGAGTTGGACTCCCCTCCGTCACAGGTTGCCCTCCCCTTCTCGCCCGACTCGGTAGGAGCTTCAAGGAGGCGCATGAACTCCCCCGTCATCCCTCGGCCGGTGGAGAGTTCTCCCTCCAGGAGGGGCGAAGTCGCCCTGGCCGCCGGGGCGGCCCGTGCGTGCCCCGGCCCAGGAGCTACCCCGCGGGCCGAGGGAGGAATGTCCGCCCCCGCCGGCGGGGCCAGAGTCTTCGCAGGCGTAGAGCCCACTGTCATGACTGGGCCCGGGGCTTTGCGCGTTTTGGCTCCAGGTCCCCGACGGCCTCCTTCCCCCGCTTATGCGGGCCGGGGGTGGGGAGAGGCTCCCTCTCCGGCAACGTCAGCCCGAAAGCCTCCTCCACCAAGTTACGGGGGGGCCCTCCCTGATGACTCGCACGATGCACTCATGTTAGTCGTCATAGTACCTCCCGAGGAGGTTTTCCGCCTTCTCCCGGGAGGCCGGGTACACCCGGACTGCAAAAAACAACAAGTGTTAGCCAAAGTAACAAAGACTGGGACACGAGTCACCGGGCACTTACGTCAAGCCACCGGCATCCGTAGAGGCCAGTGCGATGGGCACATCCCAATCCCCCTTCGCCCGTGCATAAAGGGAGTGACCCGGAGGAGCACTAGCTCCTCCACGATGTCCCTCATCGACCTCCGGGTCTGGATGGCCACCATCTTGTCGAGGAGCCCCAACTCCTCGGCGGTCCAAACTGGAGCTTTGGGGGCGGATGACCGACAATAGGACAGGGGCTCCGGAGAATAGGTAACCCCGGAGTCTCGGACCCGGAGATAGAACCATCTCTGGAGCCAGTCCCCCCAGTGTTCCCGGGAGGCCACCACCGGGTATTCATAAACCTGGGCCAGTAGCAGTTGCACCATGATAGAGCCGAAGGCGGACTTCGGCCCTCCCTTGATCACGCACGAGCCAAATGAAGAGGCCCCCGTCCGGTGGCTCGTAGAAGTACCAGAACAACCGGAGCGTCAGCTCCCGTCCGGTGGCTGTCTCACACAACCAAATGAAGAGGCCCATCCGCACGAGGGTTCCCTTCAGGGGGAGATTTTCCTGGTGATCTAAGCCATCCCCCCGGGGACCTAGATATGTCCCCGGAGGGTATGGGAGGCTGCTGTTGGGGAAAATCTCCGACCTAAATCTCCCCCTCATCCCGGGTGCCGCCACCCGGTGGCCAGAGTCCCGGTGAGCGGAGCCCTGGGGACAGGTGTCCCCCTCATCCCGGGCACCACCACCCAGTGGCCACAACCCCGGACTGTTGGGGCAAATCTCTAACCTAAATGTCCCCCTCATCCCGGGCGCCGCCACCCGGTGGCCACGGCCCCGGTAACAAGCTTCCCCTCGTCCTTAGCGCCGCCACATGGTGACCACGGTCTCGGTGAGCGGATCCCTGGGGATAGGCGTCCCCCTCGTCTCGGGCACTGCCACCCGATGACCATGGTCCCAGTGAGCGAAGCCCCGGGGACAGGGGTCCCGGCGTCCCAGGCGCCGCCACCCGGTGGCCACAGTCCCGGTGAGCGGTGCCCCGGGGACAAGCATCCCCCTCGCCCTGGGCGCTGCCACCCAGCGACCACGGTCCCAGTGAGTGGAGCCCCTGGGGCAAGGGTCCCCGCGTCCCGGGCGCCACCTGGCGACCACGGTCCCGATGAGCAGAGCCCCAGGGATAGGCAGGGCGCTGCCACCTGGTGGCCACGGTCCCGGCGATCAGCGCCCCCGGAACAAGCGTCCCCGCATCCTAGATGCCGCCACCAGGTAACCGCGCCCCCGATGATCGGTGCCTCGGGGACAGGCATGCCCTCATCCCGGGCGCCACCACCCGGTGGCCACGGTCCCAGTGATTGGGGTCTCGGGGGAAGTTTCCCTGGGGAACTAGCGAGGACACGTGTCAAGCATCTGGGCCCTGCGGCTGGTGAATTGACGCCGGTGCCCTTCGATCTGACAGGGGCAGATAGGGTAGTTTAGTAATTTGCATCTTTTGGGGTTTATATATACCCTTGTACACCCTCTTGTAAAGGATGATTGGATTCACTCTCCTCAATATAATCAAAATCAACAGGCATCCCTTGGAGACCTTTCCCCGTGAGTGGACCCCCCCCCAACGGACTTACGTCCGGGGGGTGCCGATAGGACTAGGGTCCCCACTGGGGTCTGAACCTGTGTAAATCCTCGCGTCAATCTCTGTGCTTGCCCGACGGGGGGTAACCGGTCATACAGTCATCTCGCATCGCTGCACACGTGTCAAACACATCATCAAACCTGCCGGGGTATTTCTAATACCACGACATGACCCTACTTCCTGTGCATTTATCTATGTGGAAAAAAGGATTATAGAGAGAGTGTTACAAAGTGAATGTACTGGCTAATAGTTATGTCTAATCTCCTCTATCGTCGATCGTCCCCCCCTTGATCCTTCCCTTGAAGGTCTTTTTATACTTGCCAAAGAGATCGTCGATTGCCCTTCTAGAGACACATCCCACGACTGCTTACAACCACCTTAGAGTGGTAGCTGTAGGTCGTGAGTACATGGGTATGTGGTGGTTACTATAGATCATGGTTACGTGGCAGTTAGGTAGCTTTGACTCGACATCGTGGAAACTACCTCACCATCCTAATCTTCTTCAATGGTTACATTGTCAAGGACTTATGATCATCTAGGGAATAATCATAAGGATCAAGGCATGGTTATGATAAAGGGTGATCACGTACCTCTGCGACCATTGTAATGATGTCAGACTTTGTACTTGCGAGAGGGTCGGGTTGTAGGGAGATGTCTCTACGACCATGGTGCACACGGATACAACGATATTATGGAATAAGTGTTTGAGATTCATAGAGTTTCATGTCAAAATAAACAAGAAACAAATATGATTGATGGGCCATGTCCAAAACACCCTTGAACCACCCATTGCTTCTTTCCTGGGCCTTTTGTTACCATAGAAAGGTATGTGTGACCATGGAACGTTGTGCGCGACTATGGAGGTGTACACACAACCATCGGAGCCTAAGCACAGCTAACAATCCTCGTCAAAAATGAACGACTCAAAAATAGAGTCAATTCCTAAATGTTGATGATGACAAATTAAATATATGGAGAGCGGCGGTACTCACCAAAAAGGTTGAGATGCAACTGCGAGGGAACCCTAAAGCAAATACAACTACAAGTCTGACAACTAAAATTTTAAAATTCCCCTAAACTTGAAAATCTTGTTTTGTTTTTCGTCTGCAGCGTGACCCTTAGCCAGCTTTGTGGCCTCAACTGTTGATCATCTTCGTGGTCCTCACACCGTACTAGTTGAAAACTGGTTGTATCAGTTCAAAATTGGTCGTTTCCATTGACATCCGAGTCGCCAACGAAAAGTCTACGTGGCACGTACTGGGCCAGCGACGCAGATGGGCCATGCCACCTAATCAGTCACACACTGGGCCTACGACTGGAGTTCAGTCGCGAATGGGAGTTTGCGACAGAAGGTCATTTCTGATATTTTAAAAAGTTTCGAGTTAGTTTTGAAATTATTTTTTTAATGGGTTATTCGTAAAAAAAATTCTGTATTTTTCCCTGACACAAAATGGAAACACTCTCTGGCAATAATTTAATCCAATTAAGATTCGAACTCAAATGATTCATGAGTTTTGAGCAATTAAGAGTACAAAACGAGCTCTAACATAGGGTTTTATGTATATGGAAATAACACTTATCACTAATAAAACTATTCTCCATTTGTGTAATTAGATTTTATAGTTTGAAACACAATTTAACAAATATTGAAATGGGTGAATGATAAGTGCTAAATTGGTAGTGCTTTTACCCTAGGTTTTCTAGTGAAAATGTGCAAAAAACTCGTTTGCTGCTACATTTTATGTAACATTTTGTATCATTTTTACAATCCGCATTCACAGTTGTGTTCGCTATGTTCCAAGGATCATGCCTACAAAATTTGGGAGTGTTTCGAGTTCGTTGGGACTGGCTTCAACGAAAGGCACAAAAACCAAACTAAAAAGGACCCTGGACCGAGCCCACACGACCACAGGCACGACCCATTTCCGGCTTGGTTTGGGCTGCTTGCTTGGCACGAGCAGGCTTGGTTTCGGTCGTTTTGCACGCCCGCGACCAGGCTCAGCACAACTACGGGCACGACCAGTAGCGGTCATTTTTTTCGGCATGACCAGGCTCAGTCTCGGTTGATTTACTCGGCATGATCACGAGCACGACCCGTGCCAGAGGTCATGACCGGCTCGATTTCCATCTGGTTTTTGGTCATTTTGGATTTGATTTATCTGTTTCTCGCGCTATTTGAAGCTAGATTCCGTCGCCTGCACATCAAGTGTTATATTTGGACAAGTTGACCTATTGTATTATAAATAGAGAAGCTTTTGACTCAATTAAACATGCTTTAAGCCTTCATAGGCTTTCTTAGGCTTTTTCTTAGTTTAGTTTAGTTTAGTTTAGAAGAGCCCCTTTCTCCATTTCTATTCTAGTTTCTACATTTGTAATCCGGCAAGGACGGCAGACCTAATTCTTGGATGCAATCAAATAAGTTTTCATTTATTTCTTGTTATTCCTATATTTTTATGGCTATTTGCAGGTAATTCACTTCTAGGGTTAGGGATGACCTAATCCAAAAGACGTTAATTCCTCCTCGATCCTGATCTTAAGCTTTGTAGTTAGTTTCTTACATTTTCTTCCTCTAAACCCTAAATTCTCGTTCTGGCAACAGACGTAGCAGTTGAGCATTAGAAAGAAGTTAGAGGAGTTCTTGAGTCCTTTGCATCTTGACGTGGGGCCCTGAACAGGAGAAAGGCTCTCGCCAAACTTAACCGTGGAAGCGATCCTCTGATCATTGTACCAGCGACCGTACTGGCAACTTACTGATCCGGGACGATCTTGAGTCAACAAAAACATGGTCACTGGTCGGGCCAAGGTTGCTAGATCGACTAGACCATGCCATGATCTGGGAAAATCTCGGGTTAATAATTGTATATGGTTTAGACTTGGTCGATTGTCCGTATACGAGTACAATACGACTTGGTCGGTTGTCGGTTGCCAAGTCTAATACAAATATGTAATCGAGTTTATTACGATATCGACTAGACTTGGCTATCAAGATGTAGTCGAGTCTGATACGCTTTTGAGTAGTTGTTCTATAAATACCTTGTGATAGGATAGAAAAATCATCGAATTCAGTCATAGAACTCATAGACAAAGATCGAGAGCGATCAACTGTCAGGTCAACTCGACTTGTATGAGTTTCTTCTTTTTATTAAAGAATTAGTTTCCCTTTAATTCTGTGTTCGATTACCTATTTTTTTTCTTTCGAGTAAAAGCCAATTTTCACATCCAATTGGGTCCAGTACTCAATCGGATCAAGTTAGTATCAGAGTGCTATCCTGTCCTGTGGATGGTGAAAACTCGCCTTGACTATGAAAAGTCTAGCAAGATTCCGCAAGAACTTTTTATGACTGAAGGCTAACGTTCAACGGCACCAACAGTCACGTCTCTGACCATGTCTGAAGGAACCTCCACTCAAGTTGACTTGGCCGAACAAGTGGACAAACTCTCCGCCAACATGGATACCGTGCATGCTTGGATTTAAGCAGTAGGCCATGACCTTGCCTCCTGAAGATGATGCTTCAAAGGCAAGGATGACTGGTGTGAGAATTGGGAACATTTCATGCAAGCCAGTTGACGATGACGACATGAACGACCTCGAGGCCATTGACCACACCAACACATCATCTTTAGCTAACAAACTATTCAAGGTCGAAGCTAAGGTAGACATACCCATATATGATGGGGCTATCGATGCCGAGGAGCTGGATTCATGGATCGACCAGCTTCAGACCTACTTCAACCTGCGAGGTTTCAGTAGCGCTCAAAAGGAAAAGTTCACACCATTGAAGATGAAGAACCATTCCAAGACATGGTGGAAGGCACTTGTCACCAGTGGGGACGCAGACGACCTCGCGTGGGGTCAATTCAAATGGCTCCTACGACAAGAGTTCTACCTGATGGGATATCTCAAAGAGAGATGGGATCGGTGGCATCAGTTGTATCAACGGTACGACCAGACCGTCCAGGACTACAAGACGGAATTTTGGAGACAAGCGATGGTCCTTGGCATCTCGCTTTTCGACACCCAAACATTTAGAAAATACACGGTTGGACTATAGAAGATGAACAATGTATAATTGAGTCTATTTGGCATCCACGATATCTCGACTGCAAGCACAACTGCTTTGGCTATTGAGAAGAATAATAAGCCCCGCAACGACAAGAACCTGAGGGAGATTTAGACCATGTCGAAAGAAAAGACAAGCTCCAGAGAGGGTACCCACAGTACGGATAACACTTGTGAGCATTGTCATGTTGCTGGGCACACAAAGGAGAAGTGTTATAAACTTCACCCTGAACTACGACTAGAAAGAACAAGGAGGAATGAACCAAGTACACGAACAGCCACGGTTACTTATGTTCCGTTCACAGAGGAAATCATTCAGTTGGATTCGGTCGAAAAGGCAGACACGACCTTGTCTCTGATGGCCATGCTGAAGGAGACAGGCTTAGGTTCATCAATCAACCACAACTTGACCAAGGAATTGTTCACCATTAACATACAGGTAAAGCACGAGGTGGTCGCAGCCATCTTCGACCCCAGAAGTCAAAAGACTCTGATCTCCACTAAACTTGTATGATGACTTGGTCTGAAGACGACCAAGCACCCATGACCATATCCTTTGGGCTAGTTCACATCCGACGTGAGACAGTAGATCATGAGTCAGTGTACGCTAAAGTTTGCAATATCTGCTCATTACATTGATGAGGCTCAATGAGATGTAATTCCCATCGATATCTGCCATGTGATTTTTGGGAGTCTATTCTTGTACGATCGTGATGCCCATTACTACTGAAGAGCTCAAGAGTACAAACTCACAAAGAATGGGATGAAGTTCATCATTAGCAGAAATGGCCACATCGACACTACGAACTTGATGACAGCAAATCAGGCGAAACGGATTGTCAACGCATGCTCAAAGTGTGTGATGAGCATGATGCAGCCGGTTAACCAAGGGGATTGTACTGCACTAACACCATTGAGCATGGAAAGTGGTGGTCGTTTGGTGAGCCTGCTCAAAGAAAACAACACGTTGTTCGAAGAGGTACATGGTCAACACCAAGACGACTAGTTGAAAATGACATGCACTTCGTTTCTATGGTGCCACTGTCCAACCTTCACAACCCTAGCTTTGTGGTCGATGATGGTATCGAACAAGACAAGGTGAAGGTGATAGAGATATGCCCTAGAGGCAATCATGGAGATGATTGTATCATGATATGTTTATGAATTGTTACGAATAAAATGTTATTGCATTCCTTGAATAAAGTATCACTTTTATTGATCAAACAAGTATGTGAATTGTTCGTGGAACGCTTTATTATGATTTATGTATTGTTGCCATTACCAGTGATACTTATTCTAAACATCCCTGACTTTCGGCATTACATGGAATAATAATGCAAGATAAGTCAACATGATCATTGATTGATAGTCAAGTTTCACGGACCGTAGATATGAGATATCAACTCAATGTCATGGACACATGTTGGAGAACTTGTTCATTGGATTGACCCATCTTGAGACACTGTTGAGTTTTTATGTGTCATCAGTTGGTTTCTAATAATTATTTTGGTTTATCTTTAGACCTAAGATCATCACGGTTTCATACATGCGTAGTAGCATACTTGGTATCATCAGCTATTACTTTTAGCCGAGTAGTCATAAAGGTGACATACAGATATGTTATGAACCATGTGTTTGAAAGTGAATTGTCGAGATGGAATTTCCCCCTATCATATCTTGAGAGAATTATCTTTGGGCCCCTTGAAGTAATTGGACTAAAAAAGTGCATGGTCGTGCCGAATATAGTTGAGAGTCAACTATGGAAAGGTTAGTCCATTATAAAATCAAGAAAGGACCGAGCTATTCAAGGATGACACGTTTATCACCTTGAGTTTGATCTGGTATCGTGAGGCAAAGAGATAATCCGTGATAAGTTGTATAGGTTCGTCGGATATGATCTTCGTTTACATGCGGGTAGTCATAATGTCTTGCTAGGGACTGTTTATGACTTATGATTCGAGAAGTTGTTTCCGTTCCCGTCCAAATATACACGAACCTACAGGGTCACACACTTAACGGGTTGGAGTATTAATTCGGATGAAATCTGAAACGGGTCCCCTATTGGTAATGGGATTACCATTAGGATTAGGATTCGCATTTGAGTAAGACTTATCTGCAAGGCCCTATAAAAGGAGATGCGGTTGGCATGCATTGATCATCTGATCTATTCTGACTGCCACCACCATCCACGAGATAGATCTCGTGAAACCGTAACCTCGTGCACTGTGCTAGCACACGAACACGCGGTGCTCCTTCCCCGAACGTATGGACTTCCGTAGAGGTGTGGCTATTATTGCTGCACTGCTGGTCACGATCCGGTTGCGACATCGACTCTTCTTCTGCTGCTGTGTTGTCACATCTGCGCGTCTAGTGGTAAATCTCTTGATCTATGATCTATTGCTTGCAAGCTTCTTGAGATTTCGGGTAAAATTATTGAAATTTCACTAGAGTAGAGAGCCCGTTCCCCAACAGTGGTATCAGAGCCTCCTTGTATAGCATAGATCTAGATTGTTAACATATATGTGTTATATGCATATGTTTAATAGATTAGATCTATTAATAATTGTTAACAACATGTTAGATCTGGTTTGATAGATTAGATCTATTAATAATTGTTGATAACATGTTAGATGAGAATTAATGGAATTAGATCTGTTGGTGTTTCATGTGATGAAACATATTCTGACATATGATAGATGTGATCTATCACTTTTGGTAGAATCGTAGAAGATGATATCTCATATAAGTGGATTTGTTAAATTGATGTGATCAATTTTATATGAGTCCATATCTAATCCAATTGCTACTATGAATCCTTGCACAGGCCAGTGGGAGGTTGTGTAAAGGCTAGGATTGTAGTAACAGGATTGGAGACCAAGATTTTTGTTAGATTGGATCTAAAAGATTTGGTACATCTTGAGGATTAATGAAATCTTAACTAATTAGATTGGTTCAGAAGTTGGGCTGATATGATCGATCTGACGAGATTTGTATGGGACCGCCGAAGGTCACTGTCAGGCTTTTATTGTTTTAGGCCACTAAGGTGCATGACAGGATGGGATTCTTTTCCTAACTTGTTTTTGCAGGAATTTGTATGAGAAGTATGGCTCTTATGCATGTTTATGTGATGTGATCATGTAATCATCACGATCTGCGAATCACTTATTTCGACCATGGTTGAGACGGTCATCTCTTTTTGTATAACGACCTACGTGCCGACAGTGTGATGATTGGCACTCTCATGTAATTCATATCTAGATATTAGTGTAGTAGCTTGGATCTCACTCCAAGATTTTTCAAGCATGGTGGACTGGACCCATGAAGATGGAGATGGAGATCACTATATTAAAGGGCCATACTATCTCATAGATTGATTAGATAATCTAACTGATGGTTATTTTCTTGCATATGGATGATTTTCCATGTTTTCACCCCTCATAACACATAAAGATTATACTTGACAACCAAAAGCTGTTAATTATGGTGTCTAAGGAAAGAACACATCATAAGGTTTTTCTTAATAAGCCCCGCTCAGCGGAATGCATTCCTTCATGATGTGAGCGAAACAGTTGCAGTCTTTCCTGGCCAAGGTTACTGCTAACAGAAGTTAAATATAGTCGCAGTTGTGCCTTTTTGATCGTCTAGCTAATGATTATTTTGATTGTTGCTTGAAAAATCTGAATATTGTTAAGTCCCTAAAATTAAGTTGTTTTGATGCCCTTTTTCAATTGCTACAACTGTCAAAGCCTCGATCGTTATTTGGTAGGCTTGACAAATCAAGGTGCTATTAACTATTTTGGTAAGGTAGGATAAGTGTTGGACACTTATATGCATAGAATTGGTTTCACTTAACAAGGCCATCAAAACGGTTTTGGGCCTTCGGGCATGGTGTTGGGAGCCGGGACATATTGATGTCACCCAACAAACAAATATCATATATGATATGATTAGCAAAAATTGCTTACCTAAATAACTAGGTTTCTAACAGTGATGTAGTAGATTGATAGATATAGTAGTAGATTTAGTTGTAGACAAACAATCCCTCAAATCATTCAGTCTTAATCGGTAATCCGTTAACCTAAAAACGAATACGCTTGTACCTCATGGAATTCGACTCTCAAGTACTCAACATTCAACCGTTCGCTTGCAGTTATTACAAACCAATCGCGCCCCGCCCACCTCTCGGAGCACGGTCAGTGAACATAATATAAAAGTTTATACATTATATTTTTTTTATTTGTGGTCCTATTATGATACTCCCTCTAGACTCATAAAAAGAATACCATTTTTTACTGTACATACGATCTTTAAGATATAATTTTGACTATTATTTTTACTAAAATATGTTGGTAAAAATTTATAAAATTATAATATTTTGAAATGATATTTGTTTTTACAATAACTATATTTGCATAATTTTCATATGGTCAATCTCGGCATTTATAATTATACTATTAGTTAAAATTAGAAAACTTTGAGTACATACGGTAAAAAAAGTCAATCTTTTTAGACCAGAGAGTATTAGTTATCAACCTCAACCTCAAGGTGCTTAAATTATCTCAATAGGCTAAGCTATCCAAATGAGCAAACTTGTTGTATAGCCAATCGGCTAACCTGTACAGTTTTTAGAAGATGGGAGGAGTAAAAGGTCATGCACCCAATCTTTAAAATGTTCAATACCAAAAGAAATACATGTTTTCTAACAAAAGGAAAGAGCAATATTAATGGTTTATGCGCCAAGATCTCACTGGGATGCTTAAATTATTCATTAATCATGTAATCTAAAGTGAGATACATAAATATGAGATCAAGATTTGTTTAGGCCTTGTTTGCTTTAGTGTTAAGAGGTGAGTTAAGGGTGAGGTGTTTAACTCCTCAAACATATACATATTAGTTTAATCTGGTCAAAACAATTTAACTCTCTTAACCTGAGATTATCATAACCAAACAAAGATGTGGAATAAGCTAACCTATCTAAACTAATTTTATCTTTTTCATAAATACCCATAAAAACATAATAATAGATTACAAAAAAAGATTTTTGTACGAGAACAATACAAAATGTTGTTATAATAAGCAAGTCAAATCTTTACATTTCACATCAAATTTATTTACTCATTTTAATCAAATCAAACAATATTTTACACTAAGTAGATTTATTGCCAAGCAAAAAATCTAAATTAAACTAACCTACCTAGATTAGGTTAAACTAACCTAGTTATTCTCACGTAGAACTTAAGGAGGCCATAGTTCCAAAATGTACATGTCGTGGTGTTAGAAACCGCACGGTAGGTTTTCAAACATGGGACATGTAGGATCGAGGATACCGACTAGAGGGAGTGAATAGGAGGCTTTAAAACTTTTCAAATAAAACAATTTTTGCAACGAGAAGAACCAAAAACAATTTAACAATATATTGCACAATTAAATAGAAGAGAAAAAGAGAACAAACACAGAGATTTTTCCCGAGGTCTCGGAGACTCGCCCGGTCTCCCCTACTCCTCGTTGAAGCACTCAAATGAATGAGTCTTGCTTCAATATCCACGAAGGATATTTCTCACTAGTGGTTGCTCCTTGTCCACTCCGGAAAGGCGAGCACTGATGCCTTTTACAATCACACCGAGCCCCTCCAACAATCTCTGAACAGGAGAGGTCAACGGCCACACCACCAAACTGTCTAGGTGAGGGCATTCACCAAAAATAACAAGCTACAAAGTCTCTTCTAGACCTCCAACACGCACCTAGAAACTCTAGATATGCAAGAATGATGCGAACAGAAAACTCGGTGGATCACAGAGCTCACGACTTGATCAAAAGATCAAGATTTTTAACTCTAAAACAAATGCTCAAGTGTGTATAAGAGAGGGAGGCAGCTTGGTGTATAAAACATCTACTCAAAGCCTCTATTTATAGCCTCAAGAATCAAATTAGCCGTTGGAGCTCGAAATAAAAGAAACAGTGCATACTGACAGTCAGTTTGGCAAACTGACAGTCAGCATGGGTCACGACCAGAAAGAAGTAAAATCCGGAGAAAACTCAGCTAGCCGTTTTGTCGCGCCCCGAAACTGGGACTACGACTACTCCTGTAGAGACCTAGCTCGCTGCAGCTAGTCCCATATATGCATAGCATACACATACCCTTGACGTCCCAGGATAAGACAAGCACAGGAGTATATCACATTGCAACAGAGTCACTTACAAAATATTTAAGCAGTGTGGCCTGCTGGCCTTGATATTACATAAGAAGATTACAATGCCTTCACGGCATACATGGTTTAGCAAAATAACATCTACACAGCAGAAGGTAGGTGACCCCCCCACAAAGAGAAGTGGACAGCAGAACAACACACATCAGGGCTCTGGCGGAACTGACGCTCCTCCTTCTGGATCCAAGAAGTCCTCCACGCCTTCATCTTGATTGTTGATCGCTCCGTCTATTGATTTGTAGATTGCAAGGGTGAGCACTTACGTACTCAGCAAGTCATAGGTAAGAGTAGATACATATAGTAGTGATGATATGAACCTAGACTAGTCAAGAATTATGGATGTTTGTAAAATAACCTTTTCCCTTCTCATCTCATCTTATGGCAGCACTTTTCATAATATAACATCATCATTCATGTTCACTAGATTATAGCACTACCGCGACACGTCGACACACGACAGCCCACGGCAACACTCCTTATCATGACAACACATGTCATTTGGGTAATCTTGATTAAACATATTTTATTTAGAAAATAATACTTGTGTCACACCCCGTGGATTTAATCCACCGCAGCAGACTCCTATAAACCCGGGAGCTCGGAGTATTCGAATACGTTTTTAACTCTGCAGAGAGGTACCAATTTACCCGCAAGATATTCCACTTTCAAGCCCATCCTATCAAAATGATTAGACCCCTCCTCACAACCATGTGTGAGTGGCAAGGTGGAGATAACAAGAACTTTTGTTATGTCTCACTCACAATTCACCCCCGACCCTGTGGATCTCTCGCGAAACACAGTTGTGGCGGGCTATACCCCCACCCTTACTCATTTCCCCATTGCTGGGTCTAATGTCAGATCACCTTCAGTGATAGTGGGAGTCAGCCTCCATATCAATCATCACAACACATCTCATGCAGGGGTTTCATGTGCGATCCACATAAGTACTTGTTCAGGCCTGTCCCATACCAGGCTTGCGGTTAGCACGTTGTTCATGCCACTAGACGCACAACACAAGGTTCTAGTCCTTATATGCCAGTGACCAGACCATCCACAACCCTGCACCTTCAGTGCCTGCATTCCTTTGCAGTCTAGCACCTCCAGTGCTACAGCCATCCATACCATTTTCTGGTCACGGCTAGGGGTTTTATTTCATGAATATAAGTATATAAATACATATAATAGTTCATGGCTCAAAACTTGTTTATTTCACATTTCACAGATAACCAGTCTAGTACTGCCAATTCATAAATCAACCATTTCTCAATCTTTCCCATGCAATATTGCCTATATTCAAGGTTATGTTTTAGCAACATTTAAAATATAGGTTAAAGATGACCAAGGATATGACTTGCCTTCCGCGTCGTAAAATACAGCAGTTGACGTTGGATCTGCAGTGAAGTCCTCGAACTCGGGCTCTTGATCTGCTCTCCAAACCAACAAATAACCAATAATCACAATCTTTTCAATACATTATTATACTATATGCATTGATGCAAAGATGAAGTCTTGATGATTCTGAGATGATTAAGTTAGAAATTGATTAGGATTAGGTTAGTTGTTGAAGGTTTACAAGGTTCCAAATGTCTCAAAATATCAGAATGGTATCAAGGTTGCGACTGGTTCGCTCAAAAACAGCGAACGTCTTTAGGTCGACATTCGGTTCAAGGCATCGACATAGGGTCGATGGATGATAGAGGGGTTATCTCAACTTGTGGCAGTAGAATAAAATGTAGAGCACAACTCCACAAGTCTAAGGGACAAGGTTATTTCCAGTTTGCGCAACTAAAAAGAGGTGAAAAGAGCTAATGCCACTGGCTGACATGCTCTGGCATAGGGCTGACAATGCCAAAATCTAGGGTTTTAGCATAAACTGTAGTTCAAGGGCTCAAATCAAGTTGTGATAGAAGAAGAAATTGCTGATCACAACCTCAGGAATCTAAGGGACAAAGTTATGCTCAAAATGCACATCTAGAAGGAAGTGAAAAGGGCTAATGCCACTGACTGACATAGCCTGACATTGATCTTGACATGGCCAGAAACTAGGGCTTGCCATATCTTTTGATCTAGAGCTCCAAATGATGCACCACTTTGTCTGGGAGGTAGGCATTGATAACAGGAACAAATCATTCAACAGGATCCAAGGCTGAAAATGGTTGGAAAATGATGAAAACCAGCGAAGAAGTTGACTGGCCTGGAGTACCTGCAGCACAAACAGTACAGCAACTAGGGCATAGCCATAACTCCTGTTCTAGGCCGAATTAGGGGTCGTGGTAGAAGACAAAGTTGCTCAAAATGGTCCAAAACATCTAGATGGCAAGGTGGTTTGAGCTGGAGTGGCTGAATTTAGAAGATATTGGCTGGAGGAAGGATGAACTCAAACCTGATTTGGGTATTTCTGTTCTAGGGCAATTGAACTCGAGTCCTTGCTTGAGGAGGGTCTCTGGGGCATAACAAAGCTAGGTGTGAAGTCAATTTAACTGGAAAATCACCACAGAAGCTTAACGGCGAGTCCCAGTTTGCATGCAAGGTGTAAAGTTGGGGTTTTTCATATTTTAGCAAATTCTTCGATTCTGGTTGCTTAGAGATGCTTAGATAAGTTCACTAATCAAGATTGATCACAGGCTCGAGAGCTAATTCACTCTGGTTAGAGTTTAATTGCTCGCCGGAGTTGTCGGGGAAAATCAGCAATTCCCGGCGAGGTGGTGCGATAGAGTTCAATTGGCTGCTACTACACAGGTAAGTGGATGAGAGAGACTTACTGGTAGCTTCAATTTGGAGCTCGGTGCAGTGGATTGGCCTGGCACCGTGAGCCTCTCTTCGAGCTCGCCGGAGAAGACGAAGAAGAGAGCGGGGTTAGGAACTTGAGTGGTTCTGGTGTGAGTGTCTTTGAGCTGAGCTGGGGTGGCTTTTATAGGCACAGCAAGGAGCTTGCAACGGTTGGAAAATGCACGGGGAAGTGAAGCGGCTGGAGGTGATAACACGACTGAATCCCGGCGAAGTGACGCGCTCCAGCGGCCGTGCCGGCTTTAACCTGCTGCTCTGGTGGAGGTGAAGGCAAAGTGATGCTTCCCCAAGGCATGCTTGCGACGTGGCGCAACTGGGTTGCCGTTGTCGGGCGCGCGCGCGGGAGAGCGAAGGCGTTGCTGGCGGGATGAAGCTGTTCCACGGTGGCGAACACGATGCACACACATGGCAAGGAAACAGTGGCGGAGGTGGCAACGTTGGAGGTCGCCGGTGACGAAACTGCGGCAGCGGCAACGGCGACGACCAAACTCCGGCGCTCGTGGTCGATTGCAACAGCCTGGTCGTGCACAGTAGCCCGTGGTCGAACCAGGGACTGATTTGCGATGATTGTTGGTTTGGCTTTGGACTAAACTGCAAATCTGGTCTTTGAGAGGTTCAATTTGGAATTTGATTCCATGGCTGAGTATAATATTTCTATTAATACTCATTTAGCTCAAATTTGGAGAAAGTTTGATTAGATTTGAGGGATTTCACCCATTTTCGAAAATAGGGTAAAATTAGGGTAAAACAGATCTGGATTTTGTCGATCTCGAGTTCTGGTGATTGGAGAGAGATTTTGAAGTCTGATCAAAAGAGAGATCTGTATAAAATAGCATCTGGCAGGTGTTCCCTGAAGAAATTCTGGAGTTGGAGTTGATTTGTAGATTTTAGCCTTTTCAGGCTTCCAGGTAAACAGAAAAGGACCTATTCGCAGTAAAATTTGGACCTTCCCGCGAAAAGTGTTCAGATGAATAAATCTGGTTCCCAACTTTTTGGAGTTAGTTGAGGATATACCTAGGAACATATTCTAGTGGATACTTGAGTTTGGATAGGGTTAAATCAAAATAACTCAATTATCTGGAAACTGGGGTACTTAGGGTAAATCTGGATTTCCTGTTTTCGAAAACAGAAAGAGACTTAGATACTGGGAGTTAGGGTTAGAGTTCAATCTGGCTCCTGAAGACTTTTAGGTTTAGGATAACTGATAGATCAAATCTGGTAAGTCAGATCTTGACGTGGGGTCACAGGATAGATTTTGGAGATTTAGGGCTAGAACAGAATAAAGCTGAGGCTGATTTGGTTGATCTAGAAGAGACATATGCATGCATGACTTTTAAGAAAGAAACTTTTCACCCCAAAACTCAGGATGTTACACGTTTGAAGTTGTATATGGAAATAAAATAGCACAAACTGATAGTCAGTGTGTCAAACTGACAGTCAGTGTCTACCTCAACGGCTGACAAAAATCACGGATAAAACATTGCTAGTCGTTTGTGGTCGTATATGGAAATTGACAACTCATACTAACAATTAGTATCACATACTGACAGTCAGTATCGACCACAAAAATGATCAGATAAAATAGAAACTCAAAATAATCAGCTCGAGGTCGAAATGCATACTGACAGTCAGCATGGCATACTGACAGTCAGTTTAGTTCAAAAGATTTTTGGCACAAAAAACGCACTCTCTGGACAAATGTCAGTTTAAATAGACTGACATTCAAACTGACAGTCAGCATAGCATACTGACAGTCAGTATGGATAAAAATAGTTATAACTTTTGATCCAGAGATCCGTTTAAGTGTTTGATAGCTCGTTTGAAAGATAATTAAAAGGGCTATTTTTTTGTCAACAGAAGCAAAAGCTAGATCTGCCTAGATCTTTCTAGAAAATGCAAAAACTCTTCTGTTGTCAAAAACTCAACTGAAAACCAAATCAAATCCAACCGAAGCGAATGAGATGCAATGACCTAGTAGTTTCTCGGTTATGCTAGAAATGTAGAGAGGACTTGCAACCCCTCTTTATAGTACGGTTAAAACTAAGAAATAATTTCCTAAACCGATCAAGCTCCAAACACTGAGATCGATCAAAATAAAAACAGATATTACCTCAGGTCCTTTGCATCTTTAACCTTGCGATTTGCGTCTCGTCTTTGTATCTTGTGACTTGTGTTTTTTCTCTTTCACGTTGGGTTCATCTTGATCATCTCGAATGTCTTCCCAACTGAACTCTGAATCAAAATATCTCAAAAACACAATTAGTCTGAAATGCTTTTTTTCATTAATCATCAAAATCAGATCAGGCATAAAGGCCTAGATGCAACAATCTCCCCCTTTTTGATGATTGATGACAACAAGTGTTTGGTAAAAAAAATGAATAACTCCCCCTGAGTATGTGCACGAGATCTCAAATCAACATCATAATTTTCCCCCTGAGTGTATGCACGATATCTCAAATAAATATATGATATGTATCATTACACATATATAAACAATAAACCATCCACAAAACATCCATAATATCATATAAGAGAATATCCATGTCATATAAAAATATCGAAAACATCAAAGTCATACAAAATTCTTCCCCTTTGGCATCAAGCACAAAAAGGCGGGAGCTGGTACACAAAGAGCCTAAGGCTCATCATCAGAAGAAAGCCCTAATATTGCTGTATCTCCGGAGCCTACTAGAGATCCAGTCGGGTCGATGCCTGGAGAAGCTGGAGGGGTGGAAGCTGGGGCTGCGGAGGCCGGTGCAGCAGGGGCCGGAGCAGCAGGGACTGAAGCAGAACCTGGTGATGAAGAAGCTGGGCGGGCCCTCTTGCGAGGGACAGATGCACTGGACGAAGGCAAGCGAGCCAGAATTTGCTCCTGCTGGGCAAGCAGACAAAGCAGAATCTAGTGGTGCTCCGCCTGGGTGCTGAGGATCTGCTGCTAGGTCTGGATCACCTGCTGGAGCTGAGAGGACAAAGATCCGGGGCTCATGTCTCCAGTCGGTGCAAGAACTGGTGCCTGTCCTGTAGCCTCATCGCCTGACTCATCCGCAGCATCGTCATCAGATGCGGAAGAGGTGGGACCTATTGCAGCAGCAGGGCGAGCACCAAGACACTTGTCGGCTTGCCCCGGAGGGTAGAACTAAAGAGGATGATGGGGCCAAGGGAGCTCCGAGTCAACGGCCCGGATATGAAGAAGCATCGCATGATGTATGGAGCATACAGAAACTGGCAAAGCGGGGAAAGGAGGACGTGCTAAATCTCACTAATGATGAGATCAGCAACATCAAAAGGCTCCTCCTGGAAGATGGAGATCAAGACGTGGAGGGCAAGGTAAGTGACTCTGGCCCTGTCTCCTGTCATAGGGACCAAAGTGAGACGAAGAATCCGCAGGGCCAGGTCAACATCACGGCGCAGGCCAGCGATGTGACGGAGCTGAAAGGGGCCAGAGTAAAGCATGGCCACCTCCCGATGCTCAAGATCAGTAAGGGTATGGAGCTAGCGACCAGAAGCTGGGCGAACCAGTCCGAGAGCAGCCTCAAGCTGCTCCTTCGTGACAGTATGGACCTGGAGGCCTGTCATGAAGGTCAGCGAGTCGCGCTGGGGAGAGATGAAGACAGTGGAGTAAAGCTGGCGAATGGGCTCATCAGCCCAGTGAAGAGAAGAATCAGAGACAAGATCTTTGATCCCGACAGAAGTGAAAGAATCTGCCAGGGTGACGATGCCTATGCAGAGGCAATCGTCTGCCAATATAGAGAGTGGTGAGCGAAGATAGGAACGCGACTGTAGACACTGGTGAATAGATCAAGTTGTAGGTTCGTGAAGAGGTGAGAACCTGGCAGGCGTTGTGACCAGTGGGACGCGGGGAAAGATAGGGGTTTGTGGCGCGGAGGGTGCGAAGGCGACTCGCGTGCCACCGGGAATAATCCATGGGGACACGCTCGGGAGGTGGCGAGGATCGGGTCTCAAACGGTTGACCCGTTGAACAGCTGCTGTTTGCAGTGTTCTTCCGACGGGCTACACGTCGAGACGACGAGGGCTGATCAGACATGGAGAAAAGAAACAAAGAAGAAAAACAGGGAACTGATCAGAGGGACAAACAGAGGAGCCGAAGAAGTGACGACGACGGGGCCACAGCACTGCAAAGTGAAGACACGGCTCGGTGAGGTAGAGGCACGAAGAGGAGAGGCACGGCACGGACGGCAAGACACCGCGAGGTGCAGCAAAAACGCCGGCGAGGAGCGGCACGGTGCGGTGGAGCGAGGTGCGGTGGCAACCAAGTGCTACGAGGCACCGGCAAGATGTGGTGCGGTGGCGCACGGCTCGTCGGCGGTGAGGTGCGGCAAGGTGGTGGCGCGGCACGGCGAAAGAAGGCAGCGGCGCAAATAGCAACGACGGCGAGAGGTGAAGAGACGGGGAACAGAAACTAAGGTTTTAAGCTCGGGGTACCCATACTGACAGTCAGTGTGATATACTGACAGTCAGTTCAAAAACTAGAAACATGGAACTGACAATCAGTGTACAACACTGACAGTCAGTACACAGAACTGAGTTTTGAAGCTGACAGTCAGTGTGGGTCACCAACTTTGACCAGAGGCAACGACCAAAATTAAAGCACATAACTGACAGTTAGTGTATGAAACTGAATGTCAGCATGGTCAACGACTTCGACCAGAGGCTACGACCAGGCTCTTGAGCAAAGGAACTGACAGTCAGTTTGTACAATCAATTCGACCAGATAGAATATTTCAATCAAAGAGAGAATAAAATATATTTTAATACAAATAGTACATCAACTAGCATTTAAAATATCAATAATGTTTAATTCACTTCTGAGAAAGCAAAATCTAGTCTCATCAAGGGGTTTGGTGAAAATATCTGCTAATTGCATATCAGTTCTGATATAACTCACATCTATATCTCCTTTTGCCACATGATCTCTTATAAAATGGTGTCGTATTTTAATTTGCTTAGTTCTAGAGTGTTGAACAGGATTGCTAGCAATTTTAATGGCACTTTCATTATCACACAAGAGTGGCACTTTTTCAAATTTAATTCCATAATCCAGAAATATCTGCTTCATCCACAAAATTTAAGCACAACAACTTCCTGCAGACACATATTCCGCTTCAGCGGTGTCCACGATTCGGACTTGGAGTCCTCAGCCGAACTTATGCAAAATTTATAATAATGAGACCTTTCAAGATGACCCTCCGGGAAGGTATGTAGAAATATAGAGAACTGGAGCACAAAGAGGTTTATACAGGTTCGGGCCCTCGATGGTGGGAGTAATAGCCCTACGTCCTGTTGGGATTTCACTATATGTGGTAAAGATTTACAAGATGACGGGAGAAGAACCTTCACAGGTGAAGGATCTTTCCTATGTAAATGTACAGAAAGAAGCCAGGGAGGCTTATAAAAACTATCTAATCTGGGCCGTAGGCTTGGCTGTTTGAGCGGTCGAGATGTGTTGTATCTCGCTTGTATCAGAGACGTTGATCCCCCCTTCCCTGTTTGATGCATTTTGCCACCCTTTTATATTAGTCGAAAGAGTGCCATGTCGTAATTGCATCAGACAGTTGCTTGGATGAGGTTTAGAGAACTGCTCTTAACCTCCACGTAGGTTTAACACGTGTTATTCACAGATAACTGAACGTATTAACCTCCTGACGGTTGGTTTTCCACGTGGAAGAATCTTCGGGATTCTTGGGATATTCCCGCTATAGGAACAGGTGAATCCGAAGTATCCTGGTCGAAAGTACTCCGACCGCGGGATGTTGGCTGACCGCACAATATCTCCAATATTCTGTTCGCGTATAGCACACGAATTCCTGACCGCGCACTTACTGCGGTCTGATCGCGCAAAGCCTGTGACCTCGGGCTGATGCTCCTCAGAATAACTTGAGTTCACACCGCCAGGCACGTGTATGGCTCGAATCTGTCCTGAACCAACAGTGCATTTATTTGAATTGACTCGGGTGTCAATCCTCGTCAGCTAGCCCCCAAATTCGAAGAAAACGAAGGGACGTGTTTACTTTGAATTTAAAGACATGCATCGGATTTTTAACCCGACTCTTCAAATCCCCCGCTTAGTGCGCACTAAGTGGGACGGTTGGTTCCCCAAGACGGGCTCTGGGTATTACATGACAGGTAATGATGGCGCCGTTGAAATGTTTTTTAACCCGAGGTAAAATTGTAAATGCTTTTTTTTAAAAACCCGAGGCGCTCGGAATGTAAACCGTCACCTTGGCGGCTATAAATGCCGAAACCTTTCGAATTACAAAGCTCCACAATTTCTTCTCACAGTTAAGTTCTTTCTAAAGTCACCTTCATTCTTCTTTTCATACACCTCCTGATGGCAGATCACAACATCATTGAGATTGAAAGTGATGAAGAGGAAGTTCTCAAGCAGGAGCTTCAAATGCCTGAAGATCCATCTCCTTCAAGGAAGAAACCCAAGGTTGACGAAGGATCTTCCAGCAGAGCAAAGGTAGAAGATGAGCCATCATTCTTTCTTCCTTCAGTTCTTTACTCCAACATTCCCTGCTTTTGTTTGGGTGATCGATTTTCTGGCCGGCAAGCGGTGACTATTCGACCAGAAGATCCTCAACTTGTGTTGGGGAAGCAATCTCCTGGTGGGAAGGTTGCACTTTCACCATCTGGTGATCATCCGCTTTTATCGGATGATCTACTTTCCAGGATGGCTATATCAACCTGTCATGAGCATGGACAGGTAATGATCCTCATCTCCTTTTGCTGATAGTCTATGGTCAACACCACTAACTTTTGCAAATGTAGGAGATTGCACTAGTACAGAAATGTAGTCTACTAACCCCTATCTTCTATCAGTTATTAGCGATTTAGTTGAAAACCGATAGAAAATGTGCCTCGCGGTCATAAAAGGGCGACAGGTGTATTTTTCCTAACGGTTTGTAAGAAACTTACCGATAGAATAAATAGTATGATTTACTCTAGCGGTGATGAACATATTTGCCGTTAGAAGAGATGCATAAGTACTGACAGGAGAATGTTGTGCGCCGATAGGACTGGTCGACTTCTACAACTAGACTTATTCTATCGGTACTGTATTAATATACCGACAGAGTATATTAAAAATTCCTATCGGCAATATGTAGTGCGCCGATAGAATCGTTGGCCTTCTACAAATATTTTTATTCTATCGGTAATGGATTCTTTTACCGTTAGAATATATAGAAAATTGCTTAGAACTGTTCGTCTTCAAATAGTTTTATTCTATCGGTAATGAGTGTTTATACCGGTAGAATATTGAAAAAATATCTTAGAACTGTTGGCCTTCTACAACTAGTAATATTCTATCGGCAATGTACGTACACACCGATAGAGTATGTACAAAAATTCCTATCGGTAATATTTATTGTGCCGATAGAACCATTCGCCTTCTACAGATGTTTTTATTACTAACGGTATTCTGTTTTCGTACCGATAGAAAATATATATTTGTATAAATACATGGGTATGTCTCTTTCATTCTCACAGTTCATCTGGGGCTCGTAGTCCTAACCCGTAAGCTCCATGGACGGCCGGCGCACCTCTACAGGGGACCGCTGCACCTCCGCACCTCCATCGACGCCCTCTAGACGTCGGCATCCCAAGGAAGGTACGTAAAATTTCTGCAATATTATTTGATTATTCTAATCCGATTATGGCAATAATTCTGCTTTTTTGTATCCTTCATTTTGATGTGTCTTCTTTTCAATATGATTATGATCTGTTCAGGTCCTTGGATGATGCTCATGAGGGGCAACATATTTCACGGTTCTTCATCGCAGTACGCTGCCTACGTTGGCTTGTTGGCGAAAGAAATGGTGAAGATCACCGTCGAGAGCTGGAAGGACGTGAAGGGCGAGATCTTGGTTGGCTCGGTCGAGAAGATGCTTAAGCCCGGCGTGTTTCTCAAATCAGGACCTATAGAAAGCATCTTACATTTTTTTGCATGCACCAGCTTGTGGCCAGATGCTTACCTGCTTGGAGAAGAAGAATTGTTGTTATTTGCACAGCCATTCTACACCATCACTACACAGAACAACATCTTGGAAGGTAGGTTCTTTTTGTTAATGGAGTTGAGTTGAGTTGAGTTGAGTTGATCGAGTTTGAGTCCGAGGAAATCACCAATACGTACAAATGTATGTCGACGGCAGTTCCAGCTCCTCGGGCGTCTTCGAACTGAACTCCTATGGTTAAGTCCAATGTGGTTCAGACATTTGCTGTTTTGGATGAATGGATTTGTGATGTATCAGGTCTAACTTGTAGTCGGTAGTTGCATTGTGGCAACCTGCAAAGGTTCTCTTTTATGTAAAATGTATGGGCCACTGGGTCCTCGTCGTGATCTGTTGTTAATTTCAGACGTGGCTTTTCTAATATACATCGAATGTGTGAATTGTTGTATTTGTATATTGTTGTATATTTGTGTATCATGTATTGCTAATTGGGACATGAACTTGAATGTGCAGGGAGTATTTGTGTATTTAATTGTATTGGTAGGTAGGTGTGTATTTGTACTGTTGTTTCAGACATGCACTTGAATTTGTGAACTGGCATGTGTATGTTTGTACCTGAATTTGTATTGGTGAACTGGCATGTGTATGTTTTTACCTGAATTTGTGAACTGGCATGTGTAATTTCTTTGGCAAGATGAAGTCCCAAGTACCTAAGAAAAGTATTTTTGTGTCTCCTAGTTAATCCACAAATTAGCATTTCTTGAAATATATTGCTTTATCTTCTAGTTAAGATCCGTTTGATGTAAGATCTGTTTGATGTTACATTGATATGATTCCTTGAATGTGAGAAATGGAATGTGCATGTTTGTCCCAGTTTGGTACCAGTACCTCCTCTAACAGTAAGTACACATATTTACCGATAGGAAAACACATATATTTGCTCAGTCATGCATATTCTAACAGTAAATACACATATTTACCGATAGAAAAACTCTTGCTCGTGTGTCATGCATCATCTAACGATTCGTACACATATTTACCGATAGAAAAACACATGTACGTGCTGTGTCATGCATGATCTAACGGTCAATACACATATTTACCGAAAGAAGAAGTCCTGTACTTGCTCGGTAATGTACATTCTCTAACGGTATGTGTGTATTTTTACCGATAGAATATGTGAGCGGCAAATTACCTAAGTTAGTCTAACGGTTATTTCATGTATTTACCATTAGAAAAATGTCCATTATAATTAAAACCCCACTCGACCATTGCTTAGCTGCTCTTTAATTTGTTCTGTTGCACTCTGTGTCCCTCTGTTTGTGACGAAAGTTCCACACCCGCAGCTACACTGCTAGGGTGATCAACGCAGGCTGGAGGGAAGTTGATTGCGCCCCTCTCTTTAAGGTACGCTTAATTGTCGACACTTATCTCTCTCTCCCTCTAGATCTCCCTTCCTCTCTACTTGCAAGCTAGCTATATTGTGTAGTTCCAAGTTTGTAGCTCTAAGCTTGGGAGCTTGGTAGCTGGAAATGCGTCATGTTTTAGGAGCTAACTAGCTTGTATTGTGTAGTTAGCTAGGTTAATTAGTGTTAATTTCGTCAGGCTAGGGTTCAACACATGTATCTATTGTAAGAGGCTGTACATGTACATATACATAACTTAATCGGGCAGGTTTCATGCATGGCTTACTCGTTAAATTTTGTTAATTGTAGATGGACAGGAAATATTAGATGTATGGAATAAAACGTACTACTCTTGAATATTTGGATGGTGTGAATGAGTTTATTAAATTTGCTGAGCAACAAAAGGAGAGGAAGGGAGAGAAAAATATGCTCTGTCCTTGTACAGATTGTATGAACTTGAAGAGGTTTAGCAACTCTGATCAAATTAAGAGTCATTTGATTCGTCGTGGTTTTAACGCGCGATACACCCGTTGGATATGGCATGGTGAAGATCTTGAGGAAACAAGCACCACTACTACCAATCAGGACAACTCGGATGTGGATTGCAATAATATCGATGATCATCCGAATTTTGGTAATGTTCATTCCGATGTGCACGTAGATGATGATGATGACAATCTAGATGAGATGTTACGTGATGTAGAGGAAGATTACAACGAAAATGACTTCTGTGAATTTGAGAAACTGATTGCTGACTCTGAGAAGCCTCTGTTCCCTGGATGTGCAACATTTACAAAACTGTCTTCTGTGCTGAGATTATATCACTTGAAGGCAGGAAACGGTTGGAGTGATAAGAGTTTCACGGCACTATTAGATCTTCTAGCGGACATGCTTCCAGAGAGAAATGAGTTGCCAAGATCTACTTACCAAGCCAAAAAACTGTTGTGTCCGTTGGGAATGGAAATAGAAAGAATACACGCATGCCCAAATGATTGTGTGTTGTACCGTAACGAGTACTCCAGTTTGCATGTTTGTCCAAGATGCGGCGCATCGAGGTATACGCGTAGGGACCGGATTGACAGTGAACGTCACGAGGTAAGGAAAGGACCCCCGGCAAAAACTGTGTGGTACTTGCCTGTGATACCTAGATTGAAGCGGCTGTTTGCAAATCCGAAAGTCGCGAAGCACTTGCGTTGGCATGCTGAAGCCCGGAAACAAGACGGAAAACTGAGACACCCAGTTAATTCTATTCAATGGAGAAACATCAACAGAACATTTGCTGAGTTCGGCGGCGAACTTAGGAATGTAAGGTTTGGGCTGAGTACAGATGGTATGAACCCACATGGTAATATGAGCAGTCGGCACAGCACTTGGCCGGTTCTTTTATGCATCTACAATCTTCCTCCTTGGTTATGCATGAAGCGCAAGTACATCATGATGGCGTTACTAATCTCAGGACCCAGACAACCCGGAAATGATATTGACGTGTTTCTAGCGCCTTTAATCGAGGACTTACAGAAATTGTGGAGCGAGGGTGTGCAGGTGTGGGATGCATACAAGAAAGAGAATTTCATCTTGCGGGCCCTGATATTTTGCACCATAAATGATTTTCCGGCCTACGGCAATTTGTCGGGGTATAGTACGAAAGGAACCAAGGCTTGCCCTATTTGCCTAGATGAAACTGAGAGCATGTGGCTGCGAAACTGCCGGAAAACAGTGTACATGGGTCACCGCAGGTTTCTTCCGGTGCATCACACGTACCGTAAGAAGAGGAAATCATTTAACGGGAAGCCTGAGAAGGGATCAGCTCCAGTGTTTCTGACCGGTAAGGAGATTTACTCGCGCGTGAACGACATCAAAGTTGAGTTCGGTAAGCATTCTAAACCTCGAGAAAAAAATGTTTGGAAGAAGAGATCAATTCTCTGGGATCTACCGTACTGGGAGCACTTACAAGTTCGACATTGCATTGACGTCATGCATGTAGAGAAAAATGTCTGTGACAGTTTGATTGGTTTGTTGTTGAACATTCCAGGAAAGACAAAGGATGGTGTGAAAGCTCGTCGTGACATGGTGGAAATGGGGATAAGGACTGAGCTTGCACCTTTAGAGAATGGAAAGCGTACATACCTCCCTCCGGCCTTCTATACATTGTCCAAGAGCGAAAAAACAGATCTCTGTCGGTGCCTGCACGGTGTTAAAGTTCCATGTGGGTACTCCGCGAACTTGAAAAAACTTGTGTCCATGAAGGACCTAAGACTAGTTGGCACGAAGTCCCACGACTGTCATGTCCTGATGTCACAAATACTTCCCATTGCTATCAGAGGCATTCTCCCAGTTAAAGTCAGAGAGACAATCACAAACCTATGTTATTTCTTCAACGCAATATCTTACAAGGTAAGTACGTGCACTCGTACTATCAGTTCATTACCTCCATCTGTGGAGCTTAATTAGAAGATTTTTTCTGATATGAATATTTGGCGCAACTGTGTCCTCGTAGGTAATTGATCCGGATGGATTGGACGCTTTGCAACGCGACGTGGTTACAACTCTTTGTCAGCTCGAGATGTATTTCCCTCCATCCTTTTTTGATGTTATGGTCCATCTGATTGTTCACCTTATCAGAGAAATTAAGTTTTGTGGACCCGTGTGCCTGCACTACATGTATCCATTTGAGAGATTTATGGGTGTATTGAAGGGATACGTAAGGACTCGTCGTCGACCCGAGGGGAGTATCATGGAAGGTTATGCCGCCGAGGAGGTGATTGAATTTTGCACAGATTATATGACCAGGGTTGACCCAATTGGCGTTCCTAGGTCCCGACACGAGGGTAGGCTTCAGGGAATCGGAACGATTGGATTCAAAGCTATCGTCCCCGCTCGTGATGTGTACGCAAAATCACATTTTTGGGTCTTACAACACATGACGGAGGTCGAGCCATACATACACGAGCACAAGGTAATGTTACGGTCACAGAATCCTTCGAAGTCAGACGTTTGGGTCAGCAGAGAACATAACAGGAAATTTGCTGAGTGGATCCAAGAAAGAGTCACGCGAGCTGCCGAGGGCTCCTTAAGTGAACTGTGACATGGTTGGCTAGAGGCCCAAGATTCACTGTAGGGACTTGGCAGGGGTACGACATCGATGGGTATTCATTTTACACAAGAGCTCAAGACGCCAAGAGTAGCACGCAATGTAGCGGAGTGACACTATTTGCTATTTCCGAGGATGCCAGGTCAGTAAGGGCGCTGAACTCATATTACGGTGCTATTGACGAAATATGGGAGCTCGATTACGGATTACTTAAGATTCCCCTGTTTCGATGCCAATGGGTCGAAATCCCTCGAGGTGTTCAAGTTGACAGTTACGGGTTTACTCTCGTCGATCTTGGTAGAGTCGGACACCAAGACGATCCATTCATACTTGCAAAGCAAGCCACACAGGTATTCTACATCGTTGACCCGACCAATCCAAACTTGCATGTTGTCCTCCACAGCAAGAGACGTATTGTTGGGGTCGAAGATGTTGTCGACGAAGAGGAGTATAAACAATTCGATGAAATACCTCCATTTTTAGAGGACATTCAATCTATCTGTACTGAAGATATCGACGAAACAACGTATCTGCGAGATGACCACGAAGAAGGATTATGGGTTGAGAACCATTGATGATTAATTTCTATTTCAGGGATAAATGCCAAGCAAACAGCCCACAAGTTCTGCATCAAGGTGAGGAACTTATCATTAATACATCAGATAGTACATTTTTCTTTAGAACTTAATGATAAGCTAGTTCACAGCATTAATACATCTCAATTTTACTCCACAGCATGAGTTCTAACATGTACAGTACCTTTATCCTGTAAATACTTAATTCTTCCCTTCAAATAGCACTTGCAAAAATCTCATCGCAGCCTCTTGCTTCTTCAAATTAAGTTCTGCAAAAATCCCTTTTTTCTGACGGTATTTTGTTATTTATACCGATAGAAAAGGACATCCGCTACTTTCATGTGTCTCAGGCACTTCTCTCAAGCACTTCAAAACTTTTCGAAAAGTTTACTTTTTCTATCGGTATTGTTCTATTTTACCGTTAGAATAAATTTGTTAGTCTCACGGTATTTGTTGTCTGACGGTTTTTTCCAGTTTTTACCGATAGAAGAATACTCTGCCGCTTTGAATTCTCAACCGTGTCGCCATGCGTCGCCTTGGAAACTCTATAAGTACCTCGCCATGCGTCGCGGTATTTTGTTGTTTTTCTAATTCTCGAACGGTTCGACTCCTCATCCTCTCTTTCACAATGGCAACCTCCATGGGATCGTCAGCCACGCCCTCCCCGGTAAGAACTCTAAATCTTCTCGGTTTACCCCTGTATTGTTAATCCATGTTCAGTTCATTCTTGACCTGTTGATTTGCACAGGGAATGGTAGCCGTGGAAGACACTGCCAAAGTGAAGGCCGACCTGAGGGCCCTCCAGGAGGAGCACAAGCTCCTTACAGACAAGCACACTCAGCTACGGCTTGACCTTGACGATCTCTTCCAGCGCATTAAGCGCATGAAGACGGATGGTGACAATGCTAGGGCGAGGACGAGGCGTCTTCGCGAGGAGAAGAAAGCCGCGGATATGACCATCGCTGGCTGCAGTTTGACTATGAAGGATACCATAGCGAAGCTGAGGGAGGTCGCAGGCCTTCTCGACGCGGTAGTAGTTGATCCTAGGGACAACTTGTCGCTAGAGGAGTCCTGCGTCCTGGCTGCAAGTCTAACTGACTCTATTCTACATGCAGCCAGGGCTAAGACCACCCCTTGACCTAGCATTTTGGGTTTTATTTTTTTTTGTAAGTGATAAAACAACAATGAATGAACAATTTCTTTTTATGTCAATTTTCCAATTTTCCGGCTATCTTCCCTCTTTCTTTATCATTCTGCAGCTTTCAACCACGGTCTGTTTGATGTTAAATTGTGTGTACCTTTTCATTACTCTGACGGTATTTTGTTGTTTTTACCGATAGAAAAAGAGCACCCAATACTATAATCTCAAGCACTTAATTAAAAAATTTTTCTGGGGAAAATTGGTCTCACGGGATTTTATTGTTTATACTGATAGAAAAAAGCATCAACTACTTCAAATATTTTTCCGGGAAATTTACTTGTTCTATCGGTACTATTTTGTTGTACCGATAGAAAATTACATAATTCTATCGGCATCAATTTGTTGTACCGATAGGAAAGTTCCTCCACTGCTTTATTACTCGTACACGGCCCTTGGGTTTCCCTCCACTCGAACAGTTCCACCTTAGAGCACTGCGTCTCTTCGAGAGCGAAGAAAACCACAACCTCCGCTGTGACCACTCACTTCCTCTCTCCCACACGACGATCACCGGCTGGACACTGGTTCGTCACTGCCACCGATTCTTATTTTCATCCTTCGTCGGCCGCCGCTACGCTCTACACTGCCTCTCCATCACCAGAACTGATCGCCGCCGTAAATACCCTAATTCGTCGTTCTATTTCCAGCATCTTCCTTATTTGATCCTAGTGTTTTGCACGTACTAATTCTTCGAGTTTTGCAATTACACTAGGGTTCCCTATTGTGTTGGATTATGTACATTCCGCAGGCAATGTTGATTTAAATTAGGGTTTACATAATATGTTCCAGTGCTGTAATGAACCTGTTTTGAGATTTTAACTTATCTATACTGCTGTATGTGTGATCAAATGTATCCAACTGCCATGTAATGCACATTATATGTTGGAGGTGTTCTTACACATATTCTATCGGCAGCTCATGTGTTTACCGATAGAAAATATTTCTGCACAAGTAGTAAAACTTAATTTGGATCTGGAAGGACATGAGCCATGCAATGTACTAGTTTGGTTGGGAATTTTTACTCACTTGGTATGAATATATGGCAATGTGAATGGGTCTTCGATGTATATGTTTCAAATGCCTATACATGACTTTTCCCAACCTAATAGATGTGAAGTCCTGATGACTCACATACAGGCTAAAGATTATGCACAGTGGCACTTAGATGCTTGTGTGCATATTTACGTGTGAAATAATAATGCTGGCCCATGAATATTAGTATAGCAAATCATCGAGAATGTTATGTGATGACAGTGAATGGTGGCTTGTCAACAAATTAAATTCCATATGTAGAGAACATTGTTATGTTCTATCGGTATCTCACGGGTTTGCCGATAGAAAAATTGTCTTCTGTGGAGGTAATTGTTATGGTCTATCGGCAGCTCATGTGTTTACTGATAGAAAATATTTCTGAACAGTTCAGGAAGTAATTTATGCATGTCTTTCTTTTTGTATTATTTTCCCTTTTGCCGCCCTAGTTAGTCTCCAGTCCTGGGCTGAGTTATGGAACTCCAAGGCGAATTAATTGCCATATGGTTTGTTGAAGGTTTTGTAGGGGAAGACATGTCGTCGTCTTCATCGGATAGTACTAGTGGTTCGACTAGGGCCAACCCCATCGTAACTACTGAAGATGCAGCTGTTACATCCCAGCGCAAGAGGGTGGGGCGAGGCGCGACGACGTTGGGGCGTTTGGCCAAACGCACAGATCTTTCTTGTGAGTTCAACCAATTTGGGAGGCCGATTGGAAAGAATGCTGCGAGGTACGCGGCCTACGTTGGGCTGTTGGCGAAAGAAAGGGTGAAGATCACCGTCCAGAGCTGGAAGGACGTTATGGCGGACGAGAGGGATAGGTTGTGGGCGGAAGTAAAGGTTAAATTAACTGAAATCGCTGAACTCTTTTGTAATCACGCTCTCTTGGCTTATACTAAAGTTTAACTAACTCGTGATTAATTGTATGCATTTTTCGGAAACAGGCTAAGTGGAACATCCCCGACGATACACCTAGGACTGCCTGCTTGAAGGACATGAACGGAACATGGAAAACCTTTAAGAGCTGGCTCGTCAGTAACTTCCTCGCTGCGGGGAAATCTCCTTGCGAGAAGTACCCCTTCATATCGGAGGAGGTATGGGAGGAATTCACCAAGCAGAAGGGGACTGAGGAGTTCAAGTCCCTTAGCGAGAAGAATAGGGCGATCCAGAAGAGGAACGACCACCCGCATCGGCTCGGATCCCAGGGCTATGCGGGGAAGGAGGAGCAGTGGAAGAAGGCAGACGTGCAAAATCCTGTCATCGACACCCCTGAGTTGCCGCTCTCCGAGATCCGGGATGAGAGGTGCAAGCGATGGTGGAGGGGGAGGGGGTCCGTGTCGTCCACGGGGTCTGTGCAGTTCGCAACCCCTGGGGACGCCGACGTTGTGAGGCGAATGGTAAGTTGGCTAACCTCGTAAACTGTGTGCGCACAAGTGTATATAAGGCAATTTGTCTCGCAAGGTACCTTTAAATGTAACAGATCTCTTTTGAGAAGGAGGCAGCGGAGGGATTGTTTACCCCGCAGAGGGAGAACAACATCCTCACCTGGGCTCTAGGAAATAAGGAGCATCCCGGGCGGACGCGGGCCGTGGGAGCCATGTGTCGTGGAAGGCCGGTTTCGTAGATCCGGCTCCACCGAGGAAGAAGGCCCACTCCTGGAAGGAAAAGGAAGCTGACCTCTCCGATAAGATACGGGCTGAGGTACGGGAGGAGATACGGGTGGAGATGCGGGCTGAGATACAGGCTGAGGTGCAGTCTGAGGTGCAGTCCGAGGTCGCACAAATGAGGGAAGAGTTTGCACGGTTGAGAGAAGCATTGCTGGCCAAGAGTGCAGATGCAGATCCCCAGGACGACGGTACCCCGCGGGGTCGGATAAGCAATTGCTCTTCGAAGGTACTCGCGGATCCAGTGGATCTACTTGAGGTACTGCAAGCCTTCATCTGTGGACTTAAGTTGATGCCACTCCCATTCTGTTAGAGTTGTTTCGCTAACCTGTTTTAATTGTTACAAATTTGCAGAAGCCGGAGGACTGCATCCTACAGAATCACGTAGGCGTCGGGCAGGAAGTGGTTGGACACGGCTTCGTATATCCGTCTGGGCCAGATGTCCGGGTCCACTGTGTACCTCTGCGGTTGGGTTTCGCAAAGGTACAGGTGGACATGGCCATGCCAGGCTACAACGATTCTCCGTTGCCAGTCCCAACAGAGGAACTGCAGACACTTGCTGAGGCAGTGGGCTCCTACGTACAGTGGCCCAAGAAGTGTCTTGTAATACAACCGGTAAATCCTACACATTTTAGATTACATCCTACTCAGTACACTCAACTTGCATAATCTAACATACGTGCTCATTAATTGAAGTGGCCTGCCACTGGGCTACCAGGGGACTGCGCCCCCAGCTCGGGGCATGAGGCCCGATCTCGTGCGACCCTGGACACATCAAAGACGGCCTCAACCCCACCCAGCGCATCCACGCCTTCACCTCGGAAGAAAGCCGCCATCACCTCGCCCTTGCCTTCGAAGGTACGCGCTCAGTCCCCGGCAAAAGGCAAGGGCAAAGGCAAGGGAAAAGGGCGACAGGGACAGCCGGAGAGGTTCAAGAACGGGTTCCCACTCATGTCGGAGGCAGCTTTGCGCAAATTGGATCGATCAACCAGAGACCTCCACGAGTGGTACCTACACCGAGCTCAGCGCAATCTGAACTTCTTAGTTCCCTACAGGCCTGGGCAGTTCCACCGTGAGCCCGGGAGTATATCCGTGGCACACGAGGATCTGTTCGACCTCTACAACTGGCAGGAGCTCGATATGTCCATCATACGGACTGGAGTCCTGTGAGTTTGCTGATGCTATGTATTGCTGTTTTCTAACTCTGTTTGCTAACTCTGCATTGCTGTAGTTCATTTGAAATGTAGTAACTTTCTGTGCAATACTAATGTCGTCCTTTGCATACATGTGCATGTACAGGCTAGCATCGGAGGCTGCGTGTGACAAGGTGGGTTTCCTCGACCCAGAGAAAATAAGCCTCACGATGCTAGAGCACGACGCCGCGCACGCTGAGCTGTACATATCCAAGGCGCTGATGGCGCAGCAGGACAGGGAGTTCATTCTGGTGCCGTACCACCAAAGGTTAGTGCATTTCGTACTAATTTAACTTGATCTTGTATGTTACACCTGAGATATACTTTGAGCTAGCGGTCCTCTTTTACGTACAATGCAGGGGCCATTGGGTCCTCATCGTGATCTGTCCGCCGAGAAACGAGGTGTACTACCTCGATTCGATGCGTGACAGATTATCGATCGAATATGTGGTCAAGGGGAATATGGAGGCGTAAGTAACTTATATGTTTGATTTAAATTTTCACCTCACTAGCTAATGATAATACATTAACGGGCAATACTAACTGAAATGCAGGGCTTTTGATAAATATGCGTCCGCTGGAGGGAGGCATGCCGCACCGCAGGGCTCCCTACTAGCTTGGAAAGAATATGAGGTACTCACGAGACTTTTTGTTTATGCTTAATTAGTTTATGGAAATAATAGCTAACATGTCTTAGCATATGCAATTATCTCAGTGCCATCAGCAACCGCAATCGTGGGAATGCGGGTTTTATGTGTTGCGCTACATGTACGACCTAGTGCAGACAAACTTTGCCCAATTCCCCCAGGTAAGCATCGATAGCTAACTCAAATTTGAAAATTGGGTGTCACGTTCTAAATTAGGAAGTTAGTTACTAAGTATTCACACATGCTTGCAGATCGCCATGTCGAAAGACTCATACGAAAATGCAAAGATTAGAGATCTTCGACAAATCTGGGCTCAATATGTCATGGAGGAAGTTGCGCCCAACCATTCGCCATGATAATTTTCTCTTTTTCGTGTACTCTGTGCATAGACTGTTTATATACATGTGAATAAATATATATATGTCAATAAATGTCCACATTGGATTGCAATTTGTATTTGTCCATATATATGTGAATAAATGTGAATAACTGTCTAATGTGTCAATCTGTTCTGTGAATTTACCCTTCTTTGCATCTGTACTGTATTGTGTATCCAATCTATAATGTATTGCATCTGTACTGTATATGTGAATGTACTATATTGTAAATGTAAATAACGTACTGTATATGTGAATGTTCTATCGGTAAATTCATTCACAGCCGACAGACTACTACAAATTTTCTATCGGTAAACTCATCCACAACCGAGAGACTACTACCCATTTTTCTATCGGTAAACTTGAAATTAACTGTCAGAATAGTGTGACTTTTCCTGCCGGTGAACTCATCCACAACCGAGAGACTACTATAGTTTTTTCTATCGGGAAACTTGAAATTAACCGTCAGAATAGTGTGACTTTTCCTGCCGGTGAACTCATCCACAACCGAGAGACTACTGTAGTTTTTTCTATCGGTAAACTTATAATTAACCGATAGAAGAAAGCTTTTCTGTACTAGTGTTGGAGGCCCTAGTGATCAGCCTGGTACTACTCCGTCTCTTCCACTCGGACAAATTCTTCCAGAGGAGAAGAATTCCCTGGAGAAGAAGACCGAAGAGATGTCTTCGGCAATTCTGCATCTGGCAGAATGTTTTGAACGATCCCGTGAAGAGGCGCACCAGTTCCGTCGAGAGAGGGACCATGCTCAGCAGCAGCGGGAACTCTCTGATTTGATTAGGAACAGTAGTATATCTCTTGTTAGGGATGATGTAGATAGGCTTAGATTAGTTGCTAGTTCTCTGGGGGTTGTCAGTGTAGATCCTACTGACAGCAATATGTCCCTAGGAGAACTTTGCAAACTTCTTTCGGATCAGGTCGACGCTCTGGTCGCAGGTATCCCTTTTGTATGTAAAGAATGCAAGAAATAAAATCTCTTTCTACATATTCTTTACATCTTCTGTGCGAATATATGGCCGTAAATAATGTCTTCGCGACCACTCATACACAGGGAAACTTCAGTTCTGCGATCAGAATCGCGCTTTTATAAGAGTACCGCGACCAGCTCTGATACCGCGATCAGACTTAAAGCCGCGGTTAGAACTGAAGCTTACTGCGATCAGAATTGAGGCTCGGTTAGACCGTCGCTTCGATTCGAACCGGAGTTTAATCGAAAGCATGGTCTCGATCATACCACAACCCGATCAGAATATGTCCATACGTCCAAAAATTAGGCCATAGGATTTTTTCATGAAAATATTCAAGGCACATAAAGGAAAACGCCCTTTGAAGAGCTCTGAAAAACTTTTCAGGCTTTTGTACTTTCAGACTCTGAAACAAAGTCTTTTTGTTTCAGATCCGATGCTTGGAACACTTTAACGGGTCCGCCAGAGATAGTATCCATTATGGGAAATGAATAAAATACTCAGCGGAACGTTTGAATGGAACATTACCCACATTAGTGCGTCTCCTCGGGTCTATAAAAGGAGTAGGTAGCTTCTTGAGGAAGCCACACAACCAAAACCCTCACGATTTCCGCCGCACAAAACCCTCTCTCTTCTCAATCTCCATCTTCCCAAAGCCGCCAACTTTCCCCCCAATTCCTCACCAAAAATGGCGTCTTGGAGCCGATCAATCCACCACTCTGAGGAGAGCTTGTTGGCGTTGGAGAAGGAGGAGATCCTTCCTCCACGGCTGCTAATCAATTGGCGGCCAGCGGAGAAGGACTGAGAAACCCCAGTCGTCGGAGAGGGCGAACTGGTGGTTTTCGAGGAGTACCTGCGATGCGGGTTCCGATTCCCTGAGAGTCGGTTCCTGAAGGACGTCCTCGAACATTATGGGTTGGAGCTGATCAACCTCCACCCAAATGCCGTGCTGATCCTAGCGGTGTTCCAGCATCTTTGCGAGGTGTTCGTCGGAGTGTATCCCAGTGTGGATCTTTTCCGGCGATTTTATTACTCGGCGTGGTCGAAGAGTGCCAACGCCGCCGGGTGCATCTACTTCCGGCTAAGGGAGAAAAAGGAATATCCCTTCCCATCCCTGCGAGACTCAGTGCACGGGTGGCACCAGAAATGGTTCCACTGCACCCCGCCAACCGAGAGCGGGCTGTGGTTCGAGAACTCGCGGCCGGAGAAGCCGAGTGAGTTGGATTCTCTCCCGGCGATGAACGCGGAGTTCATGAAGCACGCCGAGGTCATTCTTCACCTAGTCCAAGAGGGACTAACAGCTCGCGACGTCATTCGCGATTTTGTGAAGAATCGGGTGAGCCCCCTGCGTGAAAGGGCTCATCCGGCTTGGGAGATCAAGTCCATGGCAGATAGCACCTTGGACTACAATGAAGGTACCCATTCCTGGCAATGAAATCTTCTTATTTTTGAAATGCTCCAGTTGACTCGTATTTTGGAACAGTCCTGCCCTCATCCGAGATCGAGTGGCGGACTAACTACCTCCTCAGGGCTTACAACACCGAGGTAGAGGGTCCCAAGGGATCGCCTCGCCCCCAGAGCTTGGTTCACGCCGGCGACGACCTTAAACAGGAGCGCCGAAAGGTACGTTTTTGCTTGGTCTCTGTTTTGCAGGTCTTATGTATGTCCAGCTTTAACGATTCCATTGGAATAAGAACAGCTCTTAGGGAGGTTCGCCGAGGCGACGTTCCCAAGCGAGAACGTCGGTTCCCTGGGGAAGCCGACGATAAAACACGTGAAGAAGGTTTCCTCGAAACCCAGGACGAGGAATCTCGCCCCCAAGAAAGACAGGCTAAATCTCGGGGAAGGGTCTTCACGAAGCGTCCCTCCTACCGCAAAGAAAACTGCGGTAAGATATCATGTTCCTCCTATCTTTCCAGGTGCGGACTGGAATCACTTCTTCGTCGTACAGGGAGAGGGGAGCGAGGAGGAGGAGGATGATGATGTCCCCCTAGTTCACCGGAGGAGGAAGATTGCGGGTTCTCCATCCGGCGACGCTCCAACTTGCTCCGCAGAAACAACTGCTACCGCAGAGGCGGTTGTAGCAGACTCCGCGGCCACCGAAAGCCCCGTGGTCGTGGATAACACCCCAGCTCCTGAAGCCCCCGAGGCTTCAGGGCCAGTTGCCTCTACTTCCCTGGTCGAAGGGGCGACCATGGTAAGATTCTTTCACAGTCTTGTTTCCTTCAATTCCCCCTGTATATTTATCAAGTTGATGCTTTATCCAGGGAGAAGAGCTTCCCCCCACAACTCCTGTGAGTCCTAGGGAGGAAAATCCTCCACCCCCGCGGACAGGAGTGGAGATGGTCGAACAAGACCCCGTGGCGGTTGCAAACGAGGTGCCAGCCCCAGAAGTCCAGGAGCCCTCCAGGCCTTCGGATGCAACCCCACCAACCGGACAGGTTGCCCAAGTAAAAACTCTTACCATTTTTCTTTATCTTCCCTTAGAAATGTGCTTACAGAGGAACACACCTAGGGCGAAAATGTCTTGTTCACCAAGAGGAAGACCAAGACAGACGACGATTGTCCCCTTTCTCGAGGAGAGCCTTCCCTGAAATCCCAAAAGCTGATGGGATTTCAGATAAGGTAAGAACCTTTATCTTGGTTGTATTAAAATAAGTTGTGACGATCACAAATTGTGACTGCTTAGTTCATCTTTTCTTTGTCAGGCGAAAAGAAACAACCTCCAGCCCTTCAACTGCTCCAGGGAGGGTTGAAGTTGCTGCTAATGCCGGAGCCTCCAGTGAGGTGCGCTCCGCCCCCTTGGTCCAGGAAGTGGTCCGGGCCGTGAGGGGGGAAACAGGCGCAGAGACCCAGTCGCAAGCAACGGCGACTGGGGGTAGTGCCCAGCAGGCACTGCCACTGGCTGCCTCTGTTGTGGCCGCAGCGGGGCCTTCAACGAGTCCTCCTGTTATCCCAGAAGACGTTTCCTTCCGGGAATTCACAAAGGTATGATGAACTTTTCTTTTGGTGCCTGGATTGTACATAGGACACCTTTAACTTCTTTTTGCATTATAGGAGCTATCCCAGATGGCGGCCAAATCGCGTGCTATGATAGCGAGCGTTGTGGCCATACAAAAAGAACGAGACAACTTGCGCAGGTAAGGATCATTACTCTTCAACCTGTATAGATACAAGTTGGTTATGACCACTCCTTCTGTTCTACTACAGAGAGGTGGCATTCCTGAAGAAAGAAGTGGCCACTGTCAGGCTTCATTCAATCTCAGTGACTGCACACCAAGGGATCGAAATCAACAAGCTGCAGTCAGAACTGTCTGGTAAGTCGATTCCTGATTAGGAAGACTTGACTTCATGACACGTGAGTAATCTCTTCTTTTACTGCAGCGCAAGCGGGTCAAATAAGACAACTCAGTCAGGACAAGGCGATTCTCCAGGGCTCTATTCAAACCTCCGAAAGGGCGAACAAAGAGCTGAGCCGTTCAATCTTCGAAAAACTGAAGGCGGTGGCTCGTCTCCTGAGGGCTGATGTGGTCAAAACCACAAGAGGTAATCTCAGCCTAAATGACTGGTCTACGCTAGTCATTGCCCAGGCAGAGTCACTTCTCGAGTATCTTCCTAAGGATACACGGCGACGAGAAGAGGCGATCAGAACCAGGGTTCGGTCAGCCGCTTCCGCCATTCTCAGCCGGGTTCGACTTCACCATGGTCCAAATGCAGATCTGAATCCATTGGTGGGACCGGTTGAGGTCGAGAGTGAGGAACAGTTAGAGGCCGTCATGGAGGAGACCAGACCCCTTGTAAATAAACTCCTGACTGAGCTTGGGATCGAGTGATCCCTACATCTGTATAAAAACAGTTATATGTAATGCAATGTATGTTGAAACCCATTTTTGAAAAAGAATATATTCTAAAATATACTCTTGTTTTATGTTGTTTCATATTATAAACATATCCCCCTAGCCCCCGCCTGCGATTGTAGATACTGAAGACTTAGTATTACAAACGCAGGACAGAAGTGAATACAACGACCAAGGATGTGTGATCGAACCAACAATTATGATCAGTGTAACGCCTAGCCTTGTTTGCAAACCAACAGCCACTCAGATAACCGAGGACTTGCCAGAAAGCCCCGTATGCGTTGAGAAACGGCTTATTTAGGAGTGACTTGTCTGGAAGCGGTTATGAGATCGGCCAGTGAATCCGACTAGAACGTTGTAATGATCTAACCGCCGGCGACCAGCCCCCGAGCCAAATATATAATCATAAAGGGAAATATTCATCGTATGAAACCAAAACATTTTTGTTTTATGAAAAAATGCTAATTGAACAGGAAAAGGGATTGAGTACTTACACGTAGAACTTGCGAAGTTGGTCGATGTTCCAAGTATTGGACAAAATTCGACCATCCTCCATGGCTAACCGCGCGGATCCTGGTCGCGGCACTGAGACAACAGTGTAAGGGCCTTCCCACTTCGAGGAGAATTTGTTGCGATTAGACTGGTCTTGGATTTTTCGTAACACCAAGTCGCCCATGTTAAGACTACGTGGTCGCACCCTTTTGCTGTGATACTTGCGCAAAGCAATTGCAAGTATGCCGCGGACTTGATCAAAGCACGATCACGCCTTTCTTCTAAGAGGATGAGATCTTGTGATCGCTGTTCGGACTGATTAACTTGTTCAAATTGTTCTGTCCGAACAGACCCAATACTAACTTCCATAGGCAACACAGCCTCGGCCCCATAGACCAGATGGAAGGGTGTCTCACCGGTGGCTCGACTAGAGGTAGTTCGTAGCGCCCATAGAATAGTATAGAGCTCGTCTGCCCAAGCCCCCGAGCGAGTCTTAAGGCAATCAAAAACATGTTTTTTGATGCCTTGCAGTATCTGCCCATTGGTCCGTTCTACAGCACCATTGCTTTGTGGATGCGCCACAGAAGCAAAATACACCTTAGTTCCGATCTGATCGCAGTAGTCTAGGAAAAGACCACTGGCGAACTGAGAACCATTATCGGTGATAAGACGGTTTGGAACACCAAATCGAGCAACAATGTTCTTATGAAAGAACTTTTGTGCTGCTAATGCGGTAATATTTCGTACCGGTTCGGCTTCAATCCACTTTGTAAACGTGTCAATGGCTACGAACAGAAACTTGTACCCGTTGACCGCTTGTGGCATAGGACCAACAAATCCATTCCCCAAACCGCGAAAGGCCATGCAAGGGGAATGGTTTGTAACGCATAGGCAAGTTGATGAACCTGTCTTGCGTGAAACTGACACTGAGGGCACATCTTGACCATCTGCTTGGCATCATCGAATGCCGAAGGCCAGTAGAATCCTTGTCGAAAAGCTTTTCCGACCATTGTCCAATATGACGCGTGCGCACCGCACACACCGTCATGTATTTCCTTCAGGAGAGATGTTCCTTCCTCCTGAGATATACAGCGCATGAATACTCCTTGAGTACACTTTCTATACAAAACCCCATCTATGAGCTTGTACATACGTGCTTTTCGAATTAACCGATCGCTTTCGGTTTCATCCTCGGGTAGGGTCCCATGTTCAAGATAGACTCTCAATGGATGAGTCCAATCCTGTTCCTGACCGAGGTTGGTAACGCAGGCTATTACCAGACCATCCTCGACCGAAGTCATGATCGAAGGACGGTCCAAGTGTTCAATGAACACTCCTGCCGGAGCGGACGTGCGTGAGGACCCAATTTTGGATAATTGGTCTGCGAGAATGTTGTCCTTTCGCGGGATGTATTGGACTTCGAAATGACTGAAGTGTTTTTCCAATCTCCTCACTTCCCCCAGGTAATGAGCCATTGTCTCATCAGAGGTGTTGTACTCCTTGTTTACCTGGTTTACAACCAGCTGTGAGTCTCCCCTCACCACTAATCAACGGACTCCAAGGAATTTTGCTGCCCGGAGCCCTGCAAGAAGACCTTCATACTCTGCCGCGTTGTTGGTCGCAACAAAGTGTAGTTGGATGACATACTTAAGCTGTTCGCCGTGAGGCGTCACTAAGACCACTCTAGCCCCCAAGTGTTGAAAACTACGAGAGCCGTCAAAGTACATTGTCCAATGATCGGGGCATTCTAATTCCTCCGGCACCTGCACGGGTGGCTCAGGGTTGGTCCATTCTACCACAAAATCGGCCAAAACCTGAGACTTAACCGCCGTGCGGGGCATGAAATGGATATCAAAGGCACCGAGTTCGACTGCCCATTTCGCGATTCGACCAGATTTTTCTGGATTTCGGACAATATCCCCCAAAGGAAATGAGGAGGGTACTGTGATCTTGTGAGCTTGGAAGTAGTGTCGTAGCTTACGGGAAGCCATCAGTAGCGCGTAAAGTATCTTCTGGACCTCAGGGTAGCGCTCCTTAGGACCATGAAGTACCTCACTCACATAGTAGACGCGTCTATGTATTCCTTCCCTATCCGCGATCAGGACGGCGCTGACCGCATGCGGTGTGGCTGCCAGATAAAGAAGCAATGGTTCTCCTTTAACGGGAGATACCAACACTGGCGGACTAGATAGATATGTCTTTACCTCCTGAAACGCTTTCTCGGCCTCATTTGACCATGTGAAATTATGATGCTTCCGCAAGGCTTTGAAGAAAGATAGTCCCCTTTCGCCTAGTCGTGATATGAAGCGACTTAAGGTCGCCATGCGACCAGCCAGGCGTTGAACATCTTTCATGGTCGAGGGCGACCTCATTTGTTCAATGGCCCTGATTTTCTCAGGATTAACCTCAATGCCTCTAGAACAAACAAGGAAACCAAGAAGTTTTCCTGAAGAAACCCCGAAAGAACATTTCTCCGGGTTTAATTTTATTCCAAAGCGATTTAAATTACAGAAGGTTTCAGCGAGATCATCCAAATGAGACAATCTCTTGGTACTTTTTACAACCAAGTCGTCTACATATGCTTCGAGATTACGCCCTATCTGGGAAAGAAAGGTCTTTTGCATCAAGCGCTGGTACGTGGAACCTGCGTTCTTGAGACCGAACGGCATTCTGACGTAGCAGTAGGTGCCGAACGAGGTGATGAAGGCAGTTTTCTCTTCATCTTCTTCTGCCATGCTAATTTGATGATATCCTGAGTAAGCATCCAGGAAACTCATCAGTTCGCAACCCGCGGTTGAGTCGACCAACTGGTCGATGCGGGGAAGGGGAAAGTCTTCCTTCGGGCAGGCACTGTTGAGGCTAGTGTAGTCGACGCACATGCGCCACTTGCCATTTGACTTGCGGACCATAACCGGATTGGCGAGCCATTCCGGGTGATCAACTTCACGAATGAACCCGGCCTTTAGGAGTTTGTCTAACTCCTCTCGGATGGCTTCCTGTCGGTCAACAGCAAAACGCCTGAGCTTTTGCTTTATTGGTCGTTGTCCAGGTCGAATTGCTAACCTGTGCTCGATTACTTCCCTTGGGACGCCGGGCATGTCGGACGGTTTCCATGCAAACACATCTGCGTTAGCCCAGAGGAAAGTAATGAGCTCGAGTTCCTATTTGTCATCCAGACCTGATCCGACCCGAATTGTCTTGGATGGATCATCTGGGTACAATGGAACCAGTTTGAGTTTCTCATCTGGTCGAGGAGCAGCCTTGATCGCGTCGGTGGCGACGGTGGCGACCTGGGCGTCCCGGAGGAGAAGTTGATCGACCATCTCCAAAGATAGCCGGTCGCACGTGAGTGCCACGTTGCGACTGCCTCGGACCGAGATGACACCTTTGGGGCCAGGCAATTTGCCGCACTGGTAAGCATAGTGCGTTGCCATTATGAATTTAGCAAGAGTTGGCCTGCCAAAGATTGCATTATAAGCCGAATCACAATCGATTACGTCAAAAGTAACCAATTCTGTTCGGAAGTTATCCGGTTCTCCCAGTGTGACCGAGAGGACCACCTATCCCAACGGCATCATGGAGGGGCCTGGGATTATCCCATAAAACGGATGGATTATGGGCTTAATCTTCGAACGAGGAATTTGCACGTCGTCAAGAGCCTTGACCAATAAAATGTCAAGGGAGCTCCCTCTGTCGATCAGGACCCTTTCGACTCTCGCGTTACTGATGATCGAGGTAATGACCAGAGGGAGCCTCAATGGTCGAGTAAGCCCCGCGGGACAATCAGAGCGATCGAATGTCAAAGGTGTATCCGACCAATGGGGGTATTGAGGTTCACCAAGGGATGTCTCCGTTTGGTTAACCTCTCGGTAAAAGGCTTTAAACTGCCTTTTGGAAACGAAAGAGGAAGAACCCCAGAAAATAACATTAATATGATTTTGAGGTACCTGGTAGGACATTTCCTCGTCTCCGTCGGCGTCTCTAAGTCCGCATGCCTGTTCTTTAGCTGGTAAGGTTGGCATTGGCCCAACTCCCTGGTAGAAGTCATCCAATTGCTTCAACCAACTCCTGCAGTTCTTGAGGTCGTGGCCTGTGGAGTTGTGGAGTGGACACCACTTCTTGTCTTCCTGCGAATTAGTCGACTTTTCTGGCTGGTCGGCACTACGACCACCAGAAGCAGTTTTATTCTTAAACGAAGGCTTGTTACCTTTGGTCAAAGGTGGCTTCTCTGTGACTGCGACCTCATGGTACTGTCCAGAGCGGTTCCTCTGTGACTTTTTCGACTTCCCACCTGACGAAGACTCCGGCTTCTTGCTTGAATCTTCTTTCCTGGCGTCTTTGAAACCTGGTTGAGGTGGTAGGTCTCCCTTGTCGACCATCCAGTTCCATTCGACCGCTTCGGCTGCGTCGGAGTACCGATCGGCCATGTCGAACAGATCGGCCACTGATCGAGGAGGGCGGATAAGCAAGTCTTCGGTAAATCTCCGGTATTGAATGGCATGTTTGAATGCCCTGATAACGGAGCCGTCGGATATATTCGGGATGGTATTCCTCACCCCGACAAACCTCTTGACAAACTGCCGAAGAGTTTTGGTCGAAGTTTGTCGTAAACGATGAAGATTGTCCTCTTTACCCGGCTTTTGATAACAGTTTTGGAAATTGCTGAGGATAGCGTCGCACAGCATTTCCCAATTGTAGATGGAACCCTCGGGCTGATTAAACAGCTAGGTTCTAGCCAGTCCTTCGAGGACTGTAGGCAGGTAGTTGGCCATGACCCGATCATCGCCCCCTGCCGCTTGGATGGCTGTGATATAGATTTGAAGGAACTCGGATGGGTTCTGAGTTCTGTCGAACCTTTCAATGGCCCCTGGTCGAAACTTATCAAGCCAAACGACCGCACGTAGGCCGGGTGAGAAAGCTTTACAACCGACGTAGGGACCGTGAACCGCCCTGTGACTCTCGACTGGGTCACGGGCGACTTCACACAACGGTGAAGTTATTCGCGGTCCCAAACGAGAGTGGACAGGGACCCGATCCCTACCACGAGAATCCTGCGTTCGCCGGCACTTGTCCTGTCGGAATGGTACGGGCGGCGGGTAACTTCGCCGGCCAGACCCGGAGTGAGAACACTCTCGTTCGCGGGAACGTGTCACCGACCGGGAAGAGGCCGTTGGGGTCGCTTCAGACGCGACCTCATCCAGTCTTTCCGCCAGGATCCTAGTGAAGGCCAGTTTCTATGCATCCGTGACCGTAGGAGGGAAGTTACGCATGACTTCCGCGATAGATCGCAGTCGACCATGGGTACTCCTAGGGGCACCAGGTGTTACTGTTTCTTCGTCCACCGGGAAACGTTCCGGAGGCAAAGAAGGGGTCTGGTCGCGTCTGCGACCACGCGACCGTCGAGAAGAACTCAGAGCGCGCAGCATCGTAACGAGCCTGCGCATCTTGAAGAGCCTCTAGGGCAGTTCTGCGCAGTTCGTTGTTTTGCTGCTCGAGATCTTGATCCTCCTTCTGTTTGCGATCCTGTTCTTCCCTAGCAGCCTGTTGATCAGGAATCTCTTCCGACAAGGCAGTGAACTGCCTAGGGAGAGAGGTTGTCGATGGGGAAAATATCTCAGTTTGTTCCGAGTCGGACTCGAAATCAAAGAGACGGTGAAGGTTATCAGGGTCGAATCTCCGCGGGCTGATTTCCAGGTCGATATCATCCTTCCCCTCAGCAGGGTAGTATGACGGACCGGATTCACCCTCTAGCGCATTAAGAACCTCGGTGGGTTCTGACCTTGCGCTAGTCGCTCCCTGGTCGATGGACATGACCTGGAGAGATGATTCAACCTCTGGAAGATTTTGTCCTTCAACCTCCTCCATCGGAACAGGATCGCTCGGAGAAGGCATTGGAATGTGAGCATAATCCTCGAGATCAAAATCATTCTCGGAATCATGTACTCCAGCCATATTTCAGCGAACCTCCGGATGAAAATTAGGACGCCTTGAGAAAGGCCCCACGGTGGGCGCCAGCTGTCGACGATTCAGACTCGGAGTCCTCAGCCGAACTTATGCAAAATTTATAATAATAAGACCTTTCAAGATGACCCTCCAGGAAGGTATGTAGAAATATGGAGAACTGGAGCACAAAGAGGTTTATATAGGTTCGGGTCCTCGATGGTGGGAGTAATAGCCCTACGTCCTGTTGGGATTTCACTATATGTGGTAAAGATTTACAAGATGACGGGAGAAGAACCTTCACAGGTGAAGGGTCTTTCCTATGTAAATGTACAGAAAGAAGCCAGGGAGGCTTATAAAAACTATCTAATCTGGGCCGTAGGCTTGGCTGTTTGAGCGGTCGAGATGTGTTGTATCTCGCTTGTATCAGAGACGTTGATCCCCCCTTCCCTGTTTGATGCATTTTTCCACCCTTTTATATTAGTCGAAAGAGTGCCATGTCGTAACTGCATCAGACAGTTGCTTGGATGCGGTTTAGAGAACCGCTCTTAACCTCCACGTAGGTTTAACACGTGTTATTCATGGATAACTGCACGTATTAACCTCCTGACGATTGGTTTTCCACGTGGAAGAATCTTCGGGATTCTTGGGATATTCCCGCTATAGGAACAGGTGAATCCGAAGTATCTTACTGCGGTCTGATCGCGCAAAGCCTGCGACCTCGGGCTGATGCTCCTCAGAATAACTTGAGTTCACACCGCCAGGTACGTGTATGGCTCGAATCTGTCCTGAACCAACATTGCATTTATTTGAATTGACTCGGGTGTCAATCCTCGTCAAGCGGTGGAGAGAGCTACAGAATTTTGTTTCTTAGATGACCACGACACTAATGATCTCCCCAACAGTTGACAACTTTCATATGTGCTTTTTCTATCAATCTTACAACCAACATAATCTGAATCCGAATAACCAATTAATTCAAAATTTGCATTTTTCAGATACCAAAGGCCTAAGTTTGGGTAGCATTTTAAATACCTAAGGATTCTTTTAATAGCAATTAAATGACATTCCTTAGGAGCTGACTGAAATCTAGCACGCAAGCACACGCTAAACATGATATCAGGCCTAGATGCAGTAAGATATAGCAAGCTACCAATCATAGACCTATAAAGTTTAGAATCGACTGATTTTCCATTGTTGTCCATATCCAGATGTCCATTTGTAGCCATGGGAGTTTTGATTGCTTTAGCATCTTCCATCCCAAAGCGTTTGAGCAAGTCATTCACGTACTTCGTTTGACTCACGAACGTACCATTCTTGAGTTGCTTGATTTGAAGTCCAAGGAATAAGCTTAGCTCGCCGATCATTGACATCTCAAATTACCTAGACATCATTTCTCCAAACTCATGACAGAAATGTTCATTAGTAGATCCAAAGATAATATCATCAACATATATCTGACAAATGAACAAATCTTTTTCAATCAGTTTTGTAAAGAGAGTTGTATCAACCTTCCCAATTTTAAAACCTTGTGATAAAAGAAAGTCTCTATGTCGTTCATACCAAGCTCGAGGATCTTGCTTGAGACCATAGAGAGCTTTAGATAGTTTAAACACATGGTTTGGAAATTTGGAATCTTCAAAAAGGGAGGTTGTTCAACAAAAACTAGTTCAGATATTTCTCCATTTAAAAAGGCACTTTTTACATCCATTTGAAATAACTTAATATTAAAGTTTAATGCATAAGCAAGAAGTATACGAATAGTTTCAAGTCTTGCTACAGGTGCAAAGGTTTCACCAAAGTCTAAACCTTCGACTTGAGAAAAACCTTGTGCAACAAGACGAGCTTTGTTTCTAATTACTATACCATTTTCATCTTGCTTATTTCTGAAAACCCATTTTGTTCCAATTACATTATTATTCTTGGGTCTTTCTACTAAAGTCCAAACTTCATTTCTAGAAAAATTATTAAGTTCATCATGCATAACATTAACCCAATCAGGATCATTAAGAGCTTCAACTACATGTTTAGGTTCTAGAGATGATACAAAAGAATGATGTTCACAAAAAGAAGCAATACGAGAGCGAGTTCGAACACTCTTACTGACATCACCCAGTATTTGATCTAGAGGGTGATCCTTGGTGATGGTTTGATGTTGCCTTGGTGCTTCTTCTTGTGCTTCTTCTTCTTGATCTTGCTCTAGTGGATCAATATGAGGTGATGATGTATGATGATCATCATTCTCAATGTTCTCATCATCTTCTTGATCATGTTCTCTTGGTTTGATGTCTCCTATGATAATGTTCTTCACAGCTTCTTGAAGATCTTCACCTGAAACTTCACAAGGGACTTGCACCTTTTGCGAGACATTAGATTCATCAAATTCTATGTCGCATGATTCTTCAATGCAACTAGTATAAAAACACGATAAGCTTTGCTAGTGGTAGAGTATCCGACTAGAAAGCCTTCATCTACTCTTCTTTGAAATTTACCACCAAAGTTTTTTTTCTTAAGAATGAAGCATTTGCAACGAAAAACACGAAAATAAGAAACATTTGGCTTGCGTCCAATAAGAGGCTCATAAGGAGTTAAATTCAGAAGAGAATGCAAATAAAGTTGATTAATAGAATAGCAAGCAGTATGCACGGCTTCAGCCCAAAAGCGAGTAGAAGTATCATACTAACTTAGCATTGTTCTTGTCATTTCTATTAGTGTTCGATTTTTCCTTTCCACAACTCCATTTTGCTGTGGAGTGTAAGAAGTAGAAAATTCGTGTTTAATGCCAAAAGAGTCACAAAAATCAACTAGAGTTGAATTAACGAATTCTCCACCATGATCACTACGGATTTTCTTGATGGAAAGTTCGAATTCATTAGAAACACGTTTTGCAAAACATTTGAAAACATCAGGAGTTTCAGATTTTTGAGAAATAAAGAAGACCCAAGTATAGCGAGTAAAGTCATCAACAATCACAAAACTGTAGTTGTTACCCCCGATACTTTGGAACTTAGAAGGTCCAAATAAATCCATATGCAGCAGTTCCAAAGGTTTGCAAGTTGAAAGAACACGCTTCATCGGATGTGAAGTAGCTACTTGCTTGCCAGCTTGACAAGCGTTACACGGTTTATCCTTTTTAAAATTCACATCTTTTAACCCAACAACCAAATCACGTTTTAAAAGTTTTTTGAGTTGATGCATTCTCACATGTGCAAGTCTCCTATGCCATAGCTAACCTTTTGAGGTTTGAGAGACAAGACATGTTGAAAGAGATGCATCTTTAGAGTGAAAATCAACAAGATAAAGATTTCCAAAATGAAAGCCTTTGAAGATCAAAGAGTTATCTTTTAAACTTTCAACTAAAACTTCCTTCGGATAAAAAGTGCAACGAAATCCAAGATTGCAAATTTGTGCAACGGAAAGCAAATTAAAATTCAGAGATTCAACAAATAAAACATTCGAAATTGAAATATCATTGGATATTGCAATTTTACCCAAGCCTACCACATTTCCTTGACAATTGTCGCCAAAGGTGATCTTTTGATTTTCGTTCGAGTTGTCTTCTACTGAGGTGAACAACTTCTTGTTACTGGTCATATGCTCGGAGCATCCGCTGTCAAGCACCCAATGTTTTCGACCGGTTTTGTAGTTCACCTTTTCATCACCTTTAGCCATAAGACAAAGGGATGGACTAGTCGAAATGTTGCTGAGAGCTAGTCCGGCTAGATTCTTGGAGCAACCTCCTTCATCGTTGGAGTCAGAGTCGGAGCTCTCTTCTCCGAACATCCATTCTCCGAAGCAGGCTTCTTTGGTTGCACCATTGTTCTTCTTGAAGATTTTTTTCTTCTTGTCCCAAGTCTTGTTCTTGTTTGGACATCTCGAGGCTATATGTCCTTTTTCGTGACATCCATAGCATATGATGTCCTTGAAGTTTGATTGCTTTGGCCCCTTTGGTCGTGTGTTGATGTTCACTCCTTTCTTGTGTAACCTGCGAAGAAGTTTTTTAGTGTTCTTTACTATAAGAGCTAGATCTTCGTTGGAGGAGCCATCGCTTGAGTCCTTTTTGGAGCCGGCTTTGAAAGCCAACGCCTTCTTCTTCGTCTCCAAAGGTTCGGCCGCTTCCTTCTTCTCCTTTCAATGCATCTCATGGGTGATGCGGTTCCCATAGAGATCCATCGGTATGGCGTTCGATAGGAAGGAGTTGGTTAGTACCGTCACCAGAGTGTCAAAACTTTCTGGAAGAACCCTGAGCATTTTTCTTACAATATCGATGTCAGTAAAAACAACTCCTAGCCCCTTGAGTTCATTTACAACGTTGTTCAACCGAGTGAACATGGAACCCACAGACTCCATTGATGACATAGTGAATGTCTCATATCGTTGCCTTATCATTAGCAACTTTGCCTCTTTGACTTTAGTAGTGCCCTCATATATTTCTTCGAGGGTGGTCCAAACCTTGTGAGCGATGGTGAGATTGCTCACATGGTTGAATTCATTTAAAGATAAGCTGACAAAGAGAGCATTTTTTGCACGGGCATTTAAGTGGAGTTTTCTCCTATCATCATCGGAGTGACTTGCTGGATCATCCGGAGGAGTAAACCCAAGCTTAACAATATCCCAAACATCAAGCCTCATGGCCTCTAGAAATACCGACATGCGCACCTTCCAAGAAGGATAGTTAATCCCATCAAAGATAGGGGCACGACCGGTATGACCGAGATGAAAACTCTCATTTGAAGTCATCTCTCTCTAGGCAGTAAAGCCTATTTAATTGAGAGACCACGCTCTGATACCACGTGTAGGATCGAGGACGTCGACTAGATGAGGGTGAATAGGAGGCTTTAAAAACTTCGAATTAAAACAACTTTTGTAAAGAGAAGAATCAAAAACAATTTAACAATATATTGCACAATTAAATAGAAGAGAAAAAGAGAACAAACATAGAGATTTTTCCCGAGGTCTCGGAGACTCGCTCAGTCTTCCTTACTCCTCGTTAAAGCACTCAAATGAATGAGTCTTGCTTCAATATCCACCAAGGATATTTCTCACTAGTGGTTGCTCCTTGTCCACTCCGGAAAGGCGAGCACTGATGCCTTTTACAATCACACCGAGCCTCTCCAACAATCTCCCAACAGGAGAGGTCGATGGCCACGCCACCAAACCGTCTAGATGAGGGCATTCACCAAGAGTAACAAACTGCAAGGTCTCTTCTAGACCTCCAACACGCACCAAGAAACTCTAGATATGCAAGAATGATACGAACAGAAAACTTAGTGGATCATAGAGCTCACGACTTGATCAAAAGATCAAGATTTTTAACTCTAAAACAAATGCTCAAGTGTGTATGAGAGAGGGAGGCTGCTTGGTGTATAAAACATCTGCTCAAAGCCTCTATTTATAGCCTCAAAAATCAAATTAGCCGTTGGAGCTCGAAATAAAAGAAACAATGCATACTGACAGTCAGTTTGGCAAACTGACAGTCAGCACGGGTCACGACCAAAAAGAAGTAAAATCCAAAGAAAACTCAGCTAGCCGTTTGAGATTGTATATGGAAATAAAATAGCACAAACTGACAGTCAGTGTGTCAAACTGACAGTCAGTGTGTCAAACTGACAGTCAGTGTCTACCTCAACGACTGACAAAAATCAAGAATAAAACTTTGTTAGCCGTTTGTGGTCGTATATGGAAACTAACAACTCATACTGGCAGTCAGTATCACATACTGACAGTCAGCATCAACCACAAAAATGATCAAATAAAACAGAAACTCAAAATTATCAGCTCCAGGTCGAAATGCATACTGACAGTTAGCATGGCATACTGACAGTTAGTTTAGTTCAAAAGATTTTTGGCACAAAAAACACACTCTCTGGACAAATGTCAGTTTAAAAAGACTGACAGTCAGCATAGCATACTGACAGTCAGTATGGATAAAAACAGTTATAACTTTTGATCCAGAGGTCCGTTTAAGTGTTTGATAGCTCGTTTGAAAGATAATTAAAAGGGCTATCTTTTTGTCAACAGAAACAAAAGCCAGATCTGCCTAGATCTTTCTAGAAAATGCAAAAACTCTTCTGATGTCAAAACTCAATTGAAAACCAAATCAAATCCAACCGAAACGAATGAGATGCAATGACCTTGTCGTTTCTCGGTTTATGCTGGAAATATAGAGAGGACTTGCAACCCCTATTTATAGTACGGTTAAAACTAAGAAATAATTTCCTAAACCGATCAAGCTCCAAACACCGAGATCGGTCAAAATAAAAACAGATATTACCTCTGGTCCTTTGCATCTTTAACCTTGCAATTTGCGTCTCGTCTTTGTATCTTGTGACTTGTGTTTTTTCTCTTTCACGTTGGGTTCATCTTGATCATCTCGAATGTCTTCCCAACCAAACTCTGTATCAAAATATCTCAAAAACACAATTAGTCTGAAACGCTTGTTTTCATTAATCATCAAAATCAGATCAGGCATAAAGGCCTGGATGCAACAGGACATGCTTAAGACGACGCAAGCTGACCTTGCGACAATCACCCCGCATCGTGAAATCAAAGAGGGTGACATGAAAGATTTATACAGATTCAAATTCCAGTGCGAGTCCTACTCCTATCGATACGCCCCCTGTTGGATCAAGGATGCCGACTAGAGGGGGGGTGAATAGGAGGCTATAAAAACTTTAAAACTTAAAGCAAATAAAGAACGAATTATGTAAATAAGAGAAAGAGAACGAACACGATGATTTTTACCGAGGTATCGGAGACTCGCCCAGTCTCCACTAATCCTCGTTGAAGCACTCAAATCTCTTGAGTCTTGCTTCAATATCCACAAAGGATATTATCACTAATGGTTGCTCCTTGTCCACTCCGGAAAGGCGAGCACCGATGCCTTGTACACACTTGCCGAGCCTCTCCGACAATCTCCGAACGAAGAGGTCAACGGCCACGCCTCCGAACCGTCTAGGTGAGGGCGCTCACCAAGAGTAAAAGGCAGCGAGGTATTCTCTAGACCTCCAAACACGCACCGAGAAGCTAAGTATATGCAAAAGCAAAAGAAACGAAACTCTCGGTGGATCGGAAAACACTCGACTTGATCAAAAGATCAAGATTTAATATAGAAAACTAATGCTCAAGAGTGTATAAGAGAGGAGGCTGCTTGTTGTTAGAAACACATGCCCAAAGCCCCTATTTATAGCCTCAAGAAGCAAATGAACCGTTGGAGCTAGGGCTGAAAATCAGCAACCCAAACTGACAGTCAGTTCACCAAACTGACAGTCAGTTACATACACAACGGCCGACAAAATTTACGGATAAAAAATAGCTAGCCGTTTGTGGTTGTTTAAGGAAACTTGAAACCCCCAACTGACAGTCAGTTATGCAAACTGACAGTCAGTTCGACCAAAACAACGACCAGATCAAATAGAAACTCAGATAAAAACAGCTGTGGTCGAAACCCAAACTGACAGTCAGCATGGGCATACTGACAGTCAGTTTAGTACAAAAATTTTTGGCCCGAAAAACACACTCTCTGGACAATTGTCAGTTACACTAAACTGACATTCAAACTGACAGTCAGTTATGTAAACTGACAGTCAACATGAACAAAAACAGCTATAACTTTAAATCCCGAAATCCAAAAGAGGTGTTTAATAGCTCGTTGGAAAGATAATTTAAAGGGCTACATTTTTGTCAACAGAAGCAAAAGCCAGATCTATCTAGATCTTTCTGAAAAAATACAAATACTCTTCTGCTGTCAAAAACTGAACTGAAAAACAGATTTTTCAAATAAGACCAAAACCAAATCCACATAAAAATGATGCGATGCAATGACCTAACATTCTCGGTTTGTACTGGAGATAAAAAGAGGACTTTCGCTACCCCTCTTTATAGTACGGTTAAAGCTAGAAAGAATTTTTCCTAACCGATCATCTCCACACGCCAAGATCGGTAAAATATAAAAACTCGTAATACCTGAGGTCTTTCGCATCTTCACAATTTTCGTCCCATCTCTTGCTCTTTTGCGTCTCGTGCTTCACTTTAAGTTGGGTTCATCTTGATCATCTTGCATTTCTTCCCAACTGATCCTGTAACAATTAATCTCAAAAAGCACGATTAGTCCGGAACACTTTGTTTTCATTAATCATCAAAATCAGGGTTAGGCATGAAGGCCTAGATGCAACAATCTCCCCCTTTTTGATGATTGATGACAACAAGTGTTCAAAAAATAAAATAAATGTAATAGCTCCCCCTGAGTGTATGCATCATATCAAATCATAAACTAATACATGCACATACATACACATCAGGGCATCTCATACATAAGCAAGTCACAGATGTGCAATATCCACAAGTCATATCAGAGCATATGCATGCACATCAAGACATCGATGTATGAGAGCTATAATCACATATCACATATCAGAGCTCAAGAACATCATCTCAAGAAATCAATGACATCATATATATCAAAACACAAGTCATCATATGTATCAGAGCTAAAAAGAAAAGATGACATACACAGATAACCAAAAAACATCTCCATATATAAATAATCATCATCTGTTCAGTACATCAAAAGACAAACAGAACAGACTCCAATGTCCAAAATCCAAAATACTAACCAACTATCCAAAATACTTCAACTATCCAAAATACTTCTCCCCCTTTGGCATCAAGCACAAAAAGGGAGGCAAACAAAACAAATCAGAGCCTAATGCTCATCATCTGAAAGAAATCCTAAAACGGCTGTATCTCCGGAGCCATCTAGAGATGCAGTTGGATCGGCGGCTGGAGACGCCGGAGGAGTCACTGCTGCCACGGGAACAGGAGTCGCAGCGACTGGATCCGGAGCTGGTGCCGTAGGAGCTGGATCAACAGGTCCTGTAGCAGAGCTCGGGGACGAAGACGCAGGGCGGGCCCTCTTGCGAGGAACCGAAGAGTCTGACGCAGGCAGACGGCGCAGTATCTCCTCCTGCTGAGCAATCAACCGGAGCAACATCTGATGATGCTCCGCCTGGGTGCTGGGGATCTGCTGCTGCACCTGGAGGATCTCCTGAAGCTGGGAGGAAGATGACGCAGATCCGGTGCCTGTCCCTGCAGCTGGAGCTGGAGAAGACTCCTGGACAGGGGCCTCGTCCTCTGACTCCCCCGCAGCATCATCATCTGATGCGGGAGAACCAGGGCCAGCAGCTGCAGCAGGGCGAGCACCGAGCCGGCGATCAGCCTGGCCCGGAGGATAGAAGAGAAGAGGATGATGGGGCCTGGGCAGCTCAGTGTCCACGGCCTGGATATGAAGAAGCACCGCCATGATATACGGAGCGTATATCAGCTGACGGCGCGGGGAAAGAAGGACGTGCTGAATCTCACTGATGATGAGATCAGCAACGTCGAAAGGCTCCTCCTGAAAGATGGAGATGAGCACATGAAGACCCAGATAAGTGACCCTGGCTCTGTCTCCGCTCATGGGGACCAGAGTGAGACGGAGGATCCGCAGAGCCAGGTCAACATCGCGGCGCAGGCCAGCGATGTGACGGAGCTGGAAGGGGCCGGAATAGAGCATGGCCACCTCCCGACGCTCGAGGTCAGGGAGAGTATGGAGCTGGCGGCCAGAAGGAGGGCGCACCAGACCAACCGCTGACTCCAGCTGATCCTTCGTGACGGTGTGGACCTGGAGGCCCGTCATGAAGGTCATGAAGTCGTGCTGAGGGGAAACGAAGACGGTGGAATAAAACTAGCGAATGGGCCCCTCAGCCCAGTGCAAAGAGGAATCCGCGACTAAGTCGCGAATCCCTACAGTGCCGAAGAGATCTGCGAGGGTAGAGATGCCTGTGCGAGAGGCGATCGTACCCCACGACAGAGAGCGGTGGGCGAAGATGGGAGCGCGGCTGTAGACGCTGGTAAACAGGTCTAGGTGGAGGTTGGTGTAACAAGTGAGCACCGCGCACCCATCGCGACCAGTGGGTCGCGGCGACATGTACGGGTTCACAGAGCGGAGCGAGCGAAGGCGGCTCGCGTGCCAACGTGAATAATCCACGGGCACGCGCTCAGGCGGAGGCGAGGGCCGATTCTCGGACGTCTGGCCCGATGAACGCTGGCTGTTTGCCGCATTCTTCCGTCGGGCCCCACGACGAGAGGGACCGGCCTGATCAGACAAGATGGAAAAACAGAGAAGGAAAGGGAAGAGACGACCTGATCAGAGGAACTGAACCGAGAGCCTGAGATCGACGAAGCTGAAGCAGAGCAAAGGATCGGAGCAGCTACAGAGAGCAAACACAGGCCGGTTTGGGGAAGCTAAACGCCGGCAAGCTGCACACGGCGAGTCCACGGCCACGGCAAGGCACCGGCAGAGGTTAAGACCCACGGCACGGTGATGAAGTGGTCGAGGACGGAGGCCGAAATGCGGAGGAGGCGCAAGCAAACTGCGGTGATGGTCGTCAACGGCGAGAGGAAGGTGCAGGCACCGAGGAACGGTGGCACAACCACATCGGCGACGAGAGGAGCTCAAAGGAAACGGCGGCGAGGAGAAAAGGTGAAGAGGCGAGGAAAACAGAATGGGGGATTTAGGGTTCTCGATCCCGCAACTGACAGTCAGTTTGATAAACTGACAGTCAGTTCCAAACTCAGATACATGGAACTGACAGTCAGTATACCATACTGACAGTCAGTTCACAGAACTGCGTTTTGAAACTGACAGTCAGTGTATGAAACTGACAGTCAGTAGGGGACTTGAACACGACCAGGTCCTGCGACCAAAATCAAATGCACTTAACTGACAGTCAGTTTGTGAAACTGACTGTCAGTTATGACACTGACTTCGACCAGAGACTAAGACCAGGCTCCTAACTACTGAACTGACTGTCAGTTAGGGAAACTGACTGTCAGTTTGGTCAATTTCGACTAGAGGCTGTCTAAGACAAGAGAGGGAATAAAATAATAATATTTTATACAAACAACACATTTAGCACATCAACTAGCATTTGATATATCAATTATGTTCAGTTCACCCTTAAAAAGCAAAAACTTGTTTCATCTGGGGGTTTAGTGAAAATATCTGCTAGTTGCATATCAGTTCTGACATAATTGACATCAATATCTCCTTTTGCCACATGATCTCTAATAAAATGGTGCCTTATTTCAATATGCTTAGTTCTAGAATGTTGAACAGGATTATTAGCAATTTTAATGGCACTTTCATTATCACATAAGAGTGGCACTTTATCAAAAATAATTCCATAATCCAAAAATGTCTGCTTCATCCATAATAATTGAGCACAACAACTTCCTGCAGACACATATTCAGCTTCAGCTGTGGAGAGCTACTGAATTTTGCTTCCTAGATGACCATGATACTAATGATCTCCCCAACAGCTGACAGCTACCAGATGTGCTTTTTCGATCAATCTTACACCCAGCATAATCAGAATCAGAATAACCAATTAATTCAAAATTTGCATCTTTAGGGTACCAAAGGCCTAAACTGGGATAGCATTTTAAATACCTAAGGATTCTTTTAAGAGCAGTTAAATGACATTCCTTAGGATCAGACTGAAATCTAGCACATAAGCATACACTAAACATGATATCAGGCCTAGATGCAGTAAGATATAAAAGACTACCAATCATAGACCTGTACAGTTTAGAATCAACCGATTTGCTGCTTTTGTCCATGTCCAGATGTCCATTGGTCGCCATGGGAGTTTTGATTGGCTTAGCGTCTTCCATCCCAAAGCACTTGAGCAGGTCCTTCACGTACTTGGTTTGACTCACGAACGTCCCGTTCTTGAGTTGCTTGATTTGTAGACCGAGGAAGAAGCTCAACTCACCAATCATGGACATCTCGAACTCCCTAGACATCATCTCTCCAAACTCATGACAGAAATGTTCATTAGTAGATCCAAATATAATATCATCAACATAAATCTGACAAATGAACAAATCTTTTTCAATTTTCTTCGTAAAGAGAGTTGTATCAACCTTCCCAATTTTGAAACCTTTTGACAATAGAAAGTCTCTAAGTCACTCATACCAAGCTCGAGGAGTTTGTTTGAGACCATAGAGAGCTTTCGACAATTTAAATACATGATTTGGAAATTTAGAACTTTCAAAACCAGGAGGTTGTTCAACAAACACAAGTTCAGAAATTTCACCATTTAAGAAAGTACTTTTTACATCCATTTGGAAAAGTTTGATATTAAAACATGATGCATAGGCAAGAAGAATGCGAATAGCTTCAAGTCTTGCTACAGGTGCAAAAGTTTCACCAAAGTCTAAACCTTCGACTTGAGTGAAGCCTTGAGCAACAAGACGAGCTTTGTTTCTAATTACAATACCATTTTCATCTTGCTTATTTCTGAAAACCCATTTTGTTCCAATAACATTATGATCTTTGGGTCTTTCAACTAGAGTCCAAACTTCATTTCTAGCAAAGTTGTTAAGTTCTTCATGCATGGCATTAACCCAATCAGGATCATTTAAAGCATCATTAACATATTTGGGTTCTAAAGAAGACACAAAAGAATGATGTTCACAAAATGCAGCAATACGAGATCGAGTTTGAACACCCTTACTGACGTCACCCAATATTTGGTCTAGAGGGTGATCCTTGGTGATGGTTTGGTGTTGCCTTGGTTCTTCATCTTGTACTGCTTCATCTTGACTTTGTTCTGGAGGATCAACATGAGATGATGATGCGTCTTGATCAACATTTTCAACGTTGACATCATCTTCTTGATCTTCCTCTGTTGGCTTGATGTCTCCAATGGTTATGTTCTTCATTGCTTCTTGAAGATCTTCACCTGAAACTTCATGAGATACTTGCTCCTTTTGTGAGCCATTAGTTTCATCAAATTCGACATCACCCGATTCTTCAATACAACTTGTATTTTTATTAAAAACACGATAAGCTTTACTAGTGGTGGAGTATCCGACTAGAAAGCCTTCATCTACTCTTCTTTCAAATTTCCCACCAAAATTTCTTTTCTTAATAATATAACATTTGCAACCAAAGACTCGAAAATAAGAAATATTTGGCTTTCGCCCAACAAGAAGTTCATAAGGAGTCAAATTTAGAAGATGATGCAAATAAAGCCGATTTATAGAATAGCAAGCGGTATGCACGGCTTCAGCCCAGAAGCGAGTAGGAGTATCATACTCACTTAGCATAGTCCTTGCCATTTCTATAAGTGTTCGATTTTTCCTTTCAACGACTCCATTTTGCTGTGGAGTGTAGGATGTGGAAAATTCGTGTTTGATTCCAAGAGAGTCACAAAAATCAAAAAGAGTTGAATTAACGAACTCTCCACCATGATCACTACGGATTTTCTTGATGGATAATTCGAATTCAGTGGAAACACGTTTTGCAAAACTTTTGAAAACATCGGGAGTTTCAGATTTTTGAGAAATGAAGAAAACCCAAGTATAGCGAGTAAAATCGTCAACAATCACAAAACCATAGTTGCTACCCCCGATACTCTGGAACTCGGAAGGTCCAAATAAATCCATATGAAGGAGTTCCAAAGGTTTGCAAGTAGAAAGAACGCGCTTAGTTTGATGTGAAGTAGCTACTTGCTTGCCCGCTTGACAAGCGCTACAAGGTTTGTCCTTTTCAAAATTCACATTCTTTAAGCCAACAACCAAATCACGTTTTAAAAGTTTTCTCAATTGATGCATACCAACATGTGCAAGTCGTCTATGCCATAGCCAACCTTTTGAGATTTGAGAGACAAGACATGTTGAAAGAGATGCATCTTTTGAATGAAAATCAACCAAATAAAGATTTCCAAAACGAAAGCCTTTAAAGATCAAAGATTTATCTTTTAAACTTTCAACCAAAACTTCTTTTGGGAAGAACGTGCAACTAAAACCAAAATCGCAAATTTGAGCAACGGAAAGCAAATTGAAATTCAGAGATTCGACCAATAAAACATTTGAAATAGATAGATCATTTGAGATTGAGATTTTACCCAAGCCGACCACATTTCCTTGACGGTTGTCGCCAAAGGTAATCTTTTGGTTCTCGCTTGAGTTGTCTTCTATTGAGGTGAACAACTTCTTGTTGCCGGTCATGTGTTCGGAGCATCCGCTATCTAGCACCCAATGCCTCCCACCGGTCTTGTAGTTCACCTTTTCATCGCCTTTGGCCATAAGGCACATGGATGAACTAGTTGAAGTGTTGTTGCCGAGAGCCAATCCGGCCATCTTCTTGGAGCAACTTCGTTCGTTGTCGGAGTCGGAGTCGGAGCTCTCTCCGCCGGACATCCATTCTCCGAAACAGGCTTCTTTGATTTCTTCATTCTTCTTCTTGAAGAACTTCTTCTTCTTGTTCCACGCCTTGTTCTTGTTTGGACATCTTGATGCTATGTGTCCCTTCTCATGACATCCATAGCAAATGATGTCCTTGAAGTTGTTTTGCTTTTGCCCCTTTGGTCGTGTGTCAATGTTGACACCCTTCTTATGCAACCTGCGAAGGAGTTTTTGAGTGTTCTTTACCATAAGTGCGAGGTCTTCATCGGAGGAGCCTTCGCTTGAATCGTTCCTTGCATTTGCTTTGAAGGCCAAAACTTTCTTCTTCGTCTCAGTGGGTTCGGCCGCTTCCTTCTTCTCCTTCTTGTGCATCTCATGGGTGATGAGGTTCCCATAGAGATCGGTTGGTGTTGTGGTGGTTAGATCGGAGTTTGTGAGAACCGTGACCAAAGTATCGAAGCTTTCCGGCAAGGCCCTAAGCATCTTTCTCACAAGCTCAAGGTCAGTAAACACAACACCAAGACCCTTGAGTTCATTCACAATGTTATTTAACCGAGTAAACATGGAATCCACGGACTCGGTTGATGACATGGTGAATGTCTCATATTTTTGCCTCACCATTAGCAATTTTGCCTCTTTAACCTTTGTAGTGCCCTCGTAAATTTCTTCGAGGGTAGTCCAAACTTTATGAGCAGTCGTGAGATTGCTCACACGGTTGAACTCGTTTAAGGATAAACCGGCAAAGAGTGCATTTTTTGCACGGGCATTTAAATGCAACTTTCTCCTATCGTCTTCGGATTGACTTGCCGGATCAACCGGAGGAGTAAAGTCAAGTTTAACAATATCCCATACATCAAGCCCCATGGCTTCTAGGAATACCGACATGCGCACTTTCCAATAAGGATAGTTTGTCCCATCAAAGATAGGCGCACGACCGGTATGACCGAGAAGAAAATCTCCACTTGACGACATCCTCTCTCTAGGCGGTAAAGCCTAATGAATCGAGAGACCTGCTCTGATACCACGTGTTGGATCAAGGATGCTGACTAGAGGGGGGGTGAATAGGAGGCTATAAAAACTTTAAAACTTAAAGCAAATAAAGAACGAATTATGTAAATAAGAGAAAGAGAACGAACACGATGATTTTTACCGAGGTATCGGAGACTCGCCCAGTCTCCACTAATCCTCGTTGAAGCACTCAAATCTCTTGAGTCTTGCTTCAATATCCACAAAAGATATTATCACTAATGGTTGCTCCTTGTCCACTCCGGAAAGGCGAGCACCGATGCCTTGTACACACTTGCCGAGCCTCTCCGACAATCTCCGAACGAAGAGGTCAACGGCCACGCCTCCGAACCGTCTAGGTGAGGGCGCTCACCAAGAGTAAAAGGCAGCGAGGTCTTCTCTAGACCTCCAAACACGCACCGAGAAGCTAAGTATATGCAAAAGCAAAAGAAACGAAACTCTCGGTGGATCGGAAAACACTCGACTTGATCAAAAGATCAAGATTTAATATAGAAAACTAATGCTCAAGAGTGTATAAGAGAGGAGGCTGCTTGTTGTTAGAAACACATGCCCAAAGCCCCTATTTATAGCCTCAAGAAGCAAATGAACTGTTGGAACTAGGGCTGAAAATCAGCAACCCAAACTGACAGTCAGTTACATACACAACGGCCGACAAAATTTACGGATAAAAAATAGCTAGCCGTTTGTGGTTGTTTAAGGAAACTTGAAACCCCCAACTGACAGTCAGTTATGCAAACTGACAGTCAGTTCGACCAAAACAACGACCAGATCAAATAGAAACTCAGATAAAAACAGCTGTGGTCGAAACCCAAACTGACAGTCAGTTTAGTACAAAAATTTTTGGCCCGAAAAACACACTCTCTGGACAATTGTCAGTTACACTAAACTGACATTCAAACTGACAGTCAGTTATGCAAACTGACAGTCAGCATGAACAAAAACAGCTATAACTTTAAATCCAGAAATCCAAAAGAGGTGTTTAATAGCTCGTTGGAAAGATAATTTCAAGGGCTACATTTTTGTCAACAGAAGCAAAAGCCAGATCTACCTAGATCTTTCTGAAAAAATGCAAATACTCTTCTGCTGTCAAAAACTGAACTGAAAAACAGATTTTTCAAATAAGACCAAAACCAAATCCACATAAAAATGATGCGATGCAATGACCTAACATTCTCGGTTTGTGCTGGAGATAAAAAGAGAACTTTCGGTACCCCTCTTTATAGTACGGTTAAAGCTAGAAAGAAGTTTTCCTAACCGATCATCTCCACACGCCAAGATCGGTAAAATATAAAAACTCGTAATACCTGAGGTCTTTCGCATCTTCACGATTTTCGTCCCATCTCTTGCTCTTTTGCGTCTCGTGCTTCACTTTAAGTTGGGTTCATCTTGATCATCTTGCATTTCTTCCCAACTGATCCTGTAACAATTAATCTCAAAAAGCACGATTAGTCCGGAACACTTTGTTTTCATTAATCATCAAAATCAGGGTTAGGCATGAAGGCCTAGATGCAACACCCCCAACGTGGGTCGGTTGAGGAGGTTGTCTCGCAAGGAGAGAGCTCCTAGATACGCCTATTGACTTAGTGTGTATTGAATGCAAAATGATGAAGTTGTTACAAGAGAGGGGTATATATAGACCCAAAAAAATGCAAATTACTAAACTACCCTAACTTCGACCGTCAGATCGAGGGCGCGATGGGCTTTTTGCTGAGCAGTGTACGCGGATCTTGGACATATTTCTACTACTGCTCTCGAGGCACCCGGAGACATCAGCTTCCAGGGGCGACCATGTTTCTACCCGGGAACCACTCAAAGAGAATAAGACCCAAACCGAAAAAACCACTGGGGAGGGCAGAGTTTCTACCCAAGAAACCACCCGGAGAGGGCAAGGCCCAAACTGGGAAAACCACCGGAGAGGATGGGGCCTCTCCCCGGGGAACCTCCTGGAGAGGGCAAGGCCCGAACCGGGGAAACTACCATCGATGATATGGCCTCTACTCGAGGAACCACTCAGAGAAGGTAAGACCCGAATCAGGGAAAGCATTGGAGAGGACAGTGCCTCTACCCGGGGAACCACCCAGAGAGGGCAAGGTCCTTACTCAGGGAACCACCTAGAGAATCACTTCAAGATCTGGTCGGTTGCCCCAAGAGTACACATGTTGATGTCCTTTAGTTTCATGATTAATTATTACTCATTAATCAAGCAATCCAAAAGGGCTCTCACTCCTCGAATTTACTTAAATTTAAAGAGTAAATGTCATTATTAATCTCTACTAGGACATAAGAATTTTAATTTTATCTTAATTCTTTCAATTGCATCCAAAATCCCATATTGTACTCAAGAATTATAATTTAAGTCACTGTCTAATAAATTCCATAAATAATATTAACAGAAAATATTTTAAAAAAATACTAAAAATTGAGGCATCCATAATACTTCACAAAAAATATCAAAAATAGATTCTAGTTAGAGAAAATAAGTCTAAAACTAAAAACTAAACAGCATCAAGAAACATTAAGAAACAAAAATAATCATAAATCATAAAACAATCTAGAAACTCAAAATTATCTTTTATAATAAAAAACCATATTATGTAAACTATGAAAACTATGAAGTATAGAAAGGTAAAAAAAATAATACCAACAATAAAAAAAGTGAATAAAGAGTAACTTATAAATAAATACTTCAATAAATTAAAATTTTGAAATGAGTTCTTTTTATTTCTATAGATATTCCTTTAAGAAAAATTATACAATTTTCTCATATAAAAACTAATGAGAGAATTATAGTCTTTTATATATATACACCATAATTATATATTTTTTTCTAATGTAATTTCGGTTTCAAAATATTTTAAGAATCTCTTTGATGTTTAATTCTTATTTGAATTTTTATATGTTCATTAGTTTTTGGTATTTTTTAAAATATTTTTTATTAACACCACTTATAAAACTTAGTAGATAGGGATTTAATTAAAATTTTTGTATATTATGTGTGACTTTTAATGTCAAAATAAAAGAAATGAGAAAAAAAATTATAATTCTTATATTGTAGTAGGGATGTGAAATTTACTTTAAATTAAATCTTTTAAAATTCGGAATACAATTGGTACTTCCGTACTTAAAGAGGTACGGTCACCATGCAATCTCTGGCCAACTTTCTATTAGGATTCGGACAACTTAATTTCGAGATGCTTTAAAATTCGGAATAACTAGCTCGATCTCATCCTAGCTTGTCCGAATCGGACAAGTAGCTAAATCTCATCAAGATCTATAAATTAACCACATCACTAATTACATCTCTATACTAATTACCACTTGAAGCACGTACGTACCAGTTTACGACCATGGCGGCAGACGAGAGCCCGCTTCGCCGGTGTTGGAGGCTGTTCTGAGCGGGCGGCGCCGACATCTTCTACGTGATCCACGGTGCCATCGCCGTCGCCGCGGTGAACCACCCCGGCGAGCTCAAGAGGAGGCGCGACGGCATCGTGCAGAAGATCTACGCCGGGCGGGACGGCATCCTGCAGATCCACGACGCTGCTGCCGCCGCCACGATCGACGATGGCAATGAGGCCATGCCGGTCTCCGAGAAGGTCGCCACGATCAAGAACTGGCCCGACGACGATGACCTGAGCTCCGACGGCAATGTGGCCGTGCCGGTCTCTGAGAAGGTCGCCACGATCACGAACTGGCCCGACGACGACGATGACCAGAGCTCCGACGGCAATGAGGCCGTGCCGGTCTCGGAGAAGGTCGCCACGATCAAGAAATGGCCTGACGACGATGACCAGAGCCTTGAGGCCAAGCCGACTTGCCCGACGAAGTGCCAGGAAGCGCCAAGCGTTGAGAAAAAGCCAGCGACGGCGAAGCAGAAGGCTTTGGTTGACAAGCATGCCAGGGGGTCTTCGTCGACGACCAGCGCTGTTGCCGTCGTAGACACGAATATGACCAAGCCGACTTGTCCGAGCAAGCGTCAGGATGCGCCATGCCTTGAGGCCAAGGTGGCGACGGCGAAGCGGAAGGCTTTGGTCGACGAGCCTGTCAAGAGGTCGTCGCTGTTGTCGTCGGCCAGTGCTGCCGCCATCACAAACATCAAGGCGGCGGTGGGTGCCAAGCCGAGTTGTCCAAGGAAGCGCCAGGCAGCTCCGAGCCATGAGGCAAAGCTGGCCACGTCGAAGAGGAAGCTCTACCAGGCGTACGAGAAAGCAGTGAGCGCCAAAAAAGCGGAGTTTTGAGAGTTCCGACGGCAATGAGGTCGTGCCGGTCTCGGAGAAGGTCACCACAATCAAGAACTGGCCTGACGACGATGACCAGAGCCTTGAGGCCAAGCCGACCTGCTCGACGAAGTGCCAGGAAGCGCCAAGCGTTGAGGCAAAGCCAGCGACGGCGAAGCAGAAGGCTTTGGTTGACAAGCATGCAAGGAGGTCTTCGTCGGCGACCAGCGCTGTTGCCGTCGCAGACACGAAGATGACCAAGGCGACTTGTCCGAGCAAGCGTCAGGATGCGCCAAGCCTTGAGGCCAAGGTGGCGACGGCGAAGCGGAAGGCTTTGGTCGACGAGCCTGTCAAGAGGTCGTCGCTGCTGTCGTCGGCCAGTGCTGCCGCCATCACAAACACCAAGGCGGCGGCGGCTGCCAATCCGAGTTGTCCGAGGAAGCGCCAGGAAGCTCCGAGCCATGAGGCAAAGCTGGCCACGTCGAAGAGGAAGCTCTGCCAGGCGTACGAGAAAGCAGAGAGCGCCAAAAAGCAGCGGAGTTTTCAGGTGTTCGGCGCCCTGCGATGATGCCTCCGACGTATAGGATTTGAGCCGTCTCAGATCAACATTTTGGTCTAGTTTCATTATGTATGAATGTTGATGCGTTCACTGACTCACCGGTTCATGTGCCTTAGGGTTTGAGTCGCATGTTCTTGAGATCAAAATTGATGTATGCATGAATGTTCGTGTAATGTTGGCCATCATGTAATGGCACGATTCTTCAAATAATATTCTTGTGGTTTGAGTTTCATATCTGACTTATTTTGATGAATATTATGTTATGGTATTTAAACCAAGATCTCACTGGGGCGCTTAAAAATGCAATCGAAAGAGAGATACATTAATATGAGATCAAGAATTTCTCTAGTTGCAGATTAAATGTAGCACTGTCAAGCAGAAACGAATTTTTGAGTAATTGTTTTTTGAAGAATGTAGTAATTTTTGCGAAGATGATAATGCCAACATTAGCACAATAGGTGAACAATTGGCACGATGATGATAATGCGACAGGAGTGGATTTACCATACCCACAGATCAACTTTTGCAGTTGGTAACATCAATTACTAAGATTCTACCAGCGTCACTAGCAAGAAATGGTCTTAACTCTTAACCACAGTTTGCAACTCCAAACGTAAAATTCGTATTTGCAAATAATAAAAAAAGTTGGCTTGAGTTCATTGTCTTGAGAAATCAGCTTGTAAAAGGAAAATTTGCTGTCTTGCAAATCAGTAATTTTTTTGGAATGACTATCCGTGTCCTTGTGATCCCAATTGTATGGTACATTACCAAGCAAACAAAAGCGTTAACAGCAAGAAAAATAGTCTTAAACACACTACCCAAGGGGGTATAAGTTAAAACTCTTTTCAACTCTAACATAGCATGCATAAATATAAATATAACCACCATATGGATGCACGAGATTCGCTTGACTCCATGGTCGAGAAATCAGCAGTAAAAGGAAAATTGTAGCTCTTGTACATCAGTAATTTCTTTGCCATGTCTATTCATATCCTTGTGATCCCAGTGTGGTACATGCATGAAACTGCCATGCTTCTAATCAAATCTCTAATAAAATTGTCCCAGTACCAACATTATGGAACTTATGCTAGGTGCCAAATGGTGAAAATACAAACACAACCAATTGAAGTGTGAGGCAAACAGCCCAGATTCATCAAAAGGTGAACAATCAGCTCATCTCGTCTTCATCAATATGAACCTGGTAACCACAATAAATCAGTTCAGCTTCAAGGAAGCAAACTTGGTAGCAGTGTTCATTGCCTCCTCGAGTTGAGAAGCATCGCTCCCCTGCATTTAACAGCAATTCCAGAGTTCACGTATTCATTATTAGATTTTCACTGCTGAGATTGTGTTAAGGTTATGAGACTGGTGTGTGCTCACCTGTCCTTGGGCAACGCCGTTCTTCCCACCACCACCTTTTCCTTTGAGTGGTCCAATTGAAGCAGTTAGCCACTCTAGCACCATCAAGCCATTATTAGGCCCTTTGGGAGGTACGCCAGCATAGACTACAGCCTTGTTTGATGCCTCATCTGTGCTGAACACCATTATTGGTAGCATCTGCATGAAATAAAACTTGCGAGTTCACCAGCATATCAAGGACCCTAAATAAAGAAATAAATGTTTTTGAAATGTTTACTAAGATAAGCACTAGAAAGTAATTGCAGTAGTAGGCTTACCTTTTGTTCCATTACTTTGATGACTGCTTCCCGAACAGCAGTCGTATCAAGACCCACATCAACATGACTAACACAAAATGATTTTCCTTCAGATATAGCAGCTTCTGCTGTATCGATTGCTGCCTTCACGGCCTTCTGGATATTTGCTTCACCCATCTTCTTCTTGGCCTTCCTAAGTTCATCCTGATACGAGAAACAGCCATAATCAGATAAGCGATCAATTAATGGAAGAATAAAAAATAGCATAAGGAATCCCTATGAGAAGAATATTTTTGACAGCTGAACAAAAGTCTTTACACACCTCCAACTTGGAAATCTTGCCTCTTAGATCAGCTTTTCTGGCTGCTGGGATAGCCGCAGAATCTAGCCTACTCTTGATGGAAGCAATTTTCTGATAAAGGGATCAGTGTTAGATCCTACTCTTGTTTAAGATAAATCAAGAGAAGCATCTCTAATGTAAACTTACATGATTGACAATATAAAGGGAATAGAAATAGATCAAAGCACATTTTTACCAGTATCCAATTGATAAGATCTCAATGCTGCAACTTACAACTGAAAGAGACATAATAAAGCTTGTAGTACCTTTTCCAATATGGCTCCCTCCAATTTAGATGCTTCATCAATATCAGAATCGAGAGCCCATGCGAACTCCCCAGCCTTGGAGGCACAGTCAGCAGTAACAGCAGTTATTCTTCGAACACCTTTGGCAATACCCTCTTCAGATAAGAGAGCAAATGCTTTAGCCTCTCTAGTGTTTGAGATATGTGTACCTGGTGCACTTAAACTTTAAATAACCTAAACAAGAGTTATAGAAGTACATAACAGATGGCAGTAAATATACCTCCACAGAGCTCTGTTGATATGGATAGCCATTCTTTACTCTCAGGATTTTCAAGCAGATCTTCCACTTTGCGGCCAATTGAGACAACTCTCACCGGGTCAGGATAGATCTATCAAGATCATACAAGAGACTGATTACACCAAAAAATCAAGCAACCAAAGCAGATATATGAATATGGTATGTTAATGTAAGAAAACTTACTTCACCGAACACTGCTCGCAGACCATTTATGCACTTTGCATCTGCTAAAGTTGTTTCACGTGCAAATACATCTAACTCATCTTTTATTTGTTGGTTCACTATTGATTCAATTTTCCTCAAATCTTCAGGCTGAACAGGTTTACCTGTTACAATTGAGTTGACAAGCTAAGGAAATACATCATATATATGAAGTATAAAAGAAAATCATATATTACCATGAGAAAAATCATATCTCAATTTTTCTGGGAGAACAATTGAACCTTTCTGGTCAACATGGTCTCCAAGTACTTCCTGCATTCATGTCGGCAGAATAGAATCACGAAAATGTGAGAGGAATAACAGAACAAATTTACATATGGGTGTCGATTTACCATACCCTTAGAGCAAAGTTCAGCATATGAGTACACGTATGGTTTGGAGCAATTAGAGTTCGCCGATCAAAATCAACCTAACAATGTGACCATGAATATTGAACTATGATTTAGCAACTTTTCACTCATAAATATTGCAAAAGAATTGATTCTGTTATAAATATCTTGTAATATAGAATAGTATTCACCTTGCACATGACTTTATCACCAATAGACAATGCTTTGGAACCTTTGGTAAATGAGCCAATATGAAGAACATATCCTCCAAATATTTGAACATTGTTTACCATGAAAGATCCGAAAGACCCTTCGATGCTCCCAGTATCATATATCTGGTGCCAGAAAGTTCATGAGAGCCATATATGGTAAATATAACTCAAGCCTAAAACAATCACAGAAGGGTTTAAATAGTGAAGGAATCTGCAACAAAGCTTATTGATTTTCGACATCAATGAATGTAATTGTATTTTCCGTACCTGTCATACCACTACGAAATTTAGTGAAGAAAATAAAATAAATCTCACTATATTGCATGGGCAACTTGATGAACATATGCAGACCTTAAAAGTCCTCACTGCATTTTACTCTTCTACTCTCAGAAGTCAGAAGGCATATCTAATACAACTAATTGAGGTACAAACAAGTGAAGTGATGTCCATGAGATAAATTCCTATCACATTATCTATTAGGGTCCGTTTGGATCTCGAATTGGAATTAGTTTGTGAGATTCCAATTCCAATTCCAATTACAATTCTTGTGGAATTGGAATTGATCCAATTCCATATTGTTTGGATGCACAACATCTAGAATTACAGAATTCCAAGTTATTCTACTTGTTAAAATTCAAGTTTTAAACTCAAATCTAATATTTAAATTCAAGATCTTAAGATTCAAGATTAAATATAGAATTTTAATTACATAAAAATTTCAAATTTAAATTTAAATCAAGATTTTAAATTCAATTTGAGCTAACATCTTTAATTTAAACTAAAAATAAATTAAATCTTCTAATTTTTACTTTATATAAAATTAAAACCCAAATTTGAAATTTGAATTTAGAACTGAAATTTTAAATTTTAAATTTAAATCTGAAAATTGTAATATAAAATTCACATTTAATATTTAATTGTGAAATTTGAAATTTGCAATCCGAAATTTGAAATCTTAAAACCTAAAATTTGAAATTTCAATTCAGATTTGAAGTTCGAAATTAGAAATTTTAAAGTTTAATCCAAATTTGAAATCTGAGATCTGAAATCTAAAATTTGAAAACTGAAATATAAAATTTAAAATCTGAAATCTGAAATTAAAACTCAAAATTCAAAATCTCAAATCAGAAATCAGAAATTTTGGAATTTGAAATTTGAATTTTAAAATTTAAGGCCAAATTATAATTTAAAATAAAATTAAAAATTGGAATTTGAAACTGTAATCTAGATTTGAAATCTGAATTTCAAATATGATTTTGAATTTGATATTTGAATTCAAAATCTGAATATAAGTTTTAGAATATAATAGTGAGATATTAGAGAATCGAATTCCGCATGCAGGAATTCGAATTCATAGGGTAAGGGTAGAGTTCATGCAACTCCAGTGAAATTATAGTTGAATTTAATGGAATTGGGTATGAAATTGCAATTCTAATTCGTCGTGTGCATCCATACAGCAAAATTTGGTGCTCAACCTATAATTGCAATTTCAATTCATGAATTCCAGGCCCAATTCTAGAATCCAAACACGGTCTTAGGATTCACTGAGGGTACTCTGGTATAATAAACAACACAAAACATTGTGACTAGTAGATTTTGACTGTTTCAACTTCACAATTTTCACAATAATGACCCCTATTGTTCTATTGGGTATGACCATGCAAGAGCTGCGAGGTTGTACCTGACCACCTTGTTCAGCATAAAAGCTTGTGCTTTCTAAAACAAGACCAAGGTCATCGTCACCCGATGCAGAGTCTACGTACTCAGAGCCAGTGTATATAGCTTGTACCACACTTTCATGCTCCTGTCAAACATTTTAAGGTAATTTTAAAACAATTAGTATCTGCATGCTCAGGTCTAATTCAAAAGCTGAAACAAGAACAGACAAAAGTTGACAGCCAGGACATCCCAGATTGAACATCACAAGTAATTGCACTTATATCAACAATCATAAATGTAATCTGCCCAAAAAGCCACAAGGAATTATCCAATCATATCATCAAAAGGATCCTAACCTTGGGCCACAAGAATTTTGGGCTATCATCTGTGCTGGCAAGTCCCTTCTTACGCAGCTGCGATGTAGCATCAGCATCCATAACAATGGAATCACCCCCACCCTAAAAACAAGAAATAGAGATGTCACGGGGGAATTAAGTACCAACTGCACTATATAATATTAAACAAGAATGTTCTGATCTTAAAAAATAAAAGAATGGCTGCCCACTCAACCGAAACACCAACAGCAAACAAGATAATGAGAGGCCTTCAGACAACAATAACTGAGTAACATGACTATTAAGGATTAAGTAAAAACATAAATCGGAAGCATAATTTAATGGAAAGTTGCTCCAATAGGATTAACAAGGCATCAATCTTATTGAAGAAACCACTAGAGGCTTCAAACATGTTTAATTTGTTGAGCAGAGCATTACTATCTTTATTTTCATTTTATAGACCATATGGTTTTGATTGCCAATTTTTTTTTTTTTTGAATTATGACAGCAGCCCTGTAGCATTATTTAATCAAGATGTTGGATTCAAGGACGGTCCAGCACATGTAGAGAACCATCCAAGTACTTCAATGTGGTGTGATCATCATTGTCAGCTCAGCAAATCACCATAATGGAACTTATTGGTTTCTCCATTAAAAAGTTAAATGTTACACTAAACTAAATCCTGCTGTTAAATAGGAAATTAGGCATACAAGGCCTCAACTTCAAGACAATTAACCAATAATGCCTGTCAGAGATACCAGAATATCCAAATTTCAAATAAGTAAAAAAGAAAACCTCCACCTTTGGCCCCACAATTTATTGTATACCTTGCGCATCAGACCACTGGTATAATTTTTAAATGTATCTGCAATTTTGTAAAACTCACTGGTTCAAGCAAGTATGTTAAAATACGTGCCACCCACATAAATTGACAAATTGAGCACTTGATAAGCAAATATCTAAAATCCAAGTGCAAGGAAGTACAGAAATGGAATCTAAATACACAAAACAATCAGTAAACACTATATAATTCAGAATTACTTTTGATACTATTTTCCCCTAGAGAAAATAATAACCTTGTTACGAGCATTCCTAGCTTTTTGTCTTGCTTCTTCCATGGCAGCATTAAAACCCTCCATGTCAACAGTCAACCCTATTTCTTCTGCCATCACCTGACGGATGGGCAACAACAAAACAAAAAATATTAAGATAAGCAGTCAGTAAAAGATGTATTAAAGAAGATGATACAAGGTATAATAAGCAAACTGACCTGAGTTAAATCAATTGGAAAACCATAAGTGTCCCACAAAATAAATGCATCCTGAATGGAGGAAACCAAAATTTCAGCATATGGAAGAAAAAGAAAATGACAACATCACCTGGAAAGGCTAGATAAGGCTGTTAATGGTATATGATGAATAAACATAAATAGAATACAATCTAAGGGGCAATTTTAGTCTAATATACTCATTGTTTACTCTCAATATGGTAACAGGGAATGAGTTCTGCTCCATCCATGTACAGAATTTAAGACAAGGCCATTACAGAGTGCTTCTGCCATTTAAGTTTCGCAGAATGCCTTACTCATATAATGACAAATGATAAGCAACTGACATTCAAAATAGCTTTAAGCAACTAAATAATCTGAACATAGAACTAGGCTTGGCATGATAAATTTTGTGCACATATACCTGGTATTAATTACAAAATTACATGAATTCAACCTCACCGTTGCTGGTCAAACAGAATAGAAGCATAGGAATAGTAGCATGAAACCATCTGCTGATGAAAGCAGGTGATGCATATTTCTAGTGTTCTACCACTACCAAAAGTGTCTTAGGTTTAGGAAATAATTCTAACCAGCACACAGGTGCCACTGACACCCTATGGATCAAAGTGTTAGAAGCGGCAGTGCCCGCGAGGATAGCGCCGAGACGAGGCCGGATCGACAGCGGCAGGCCAGATCTGACCAGATCTGGTCCCGATCTAGCTGGAGAAGACGACGGCGACGGCGGACGGCGACCGGAGTTGGCCGGATCTGACCAGCTCCGGGATTGGTCGGTGGAAAAAACTGGATCTAAAGAGGATTCTAGCTCTAATACCATGTTAGAATGAGACCAATGAATATATCATGGGTTAGACCCGAATATATATATAGAAAGAGACAACTAGATCTCTAAGACTAGATAGGGCCAATTTGACCATATACACTAGAGTATATACATGTATATACATAACACAACGGACAGGCAAAGAAACAAATGGAGAAGGCAAACAATCCAAGGGACACAAACAAACTAGTTCCCTGTCCAACAGCATAGGCAATCTAACATGTGAAACTTTCCTTTGCCATCTCCTTTAAATGTCTAAACATATTTTAGTAAAGAAATCAACATACAAAGTAAGGGCAGCAACTTTTCAGCTCCATTTCATCCAAATGATGAATGAAATTTTTTCCTTTGTAAACTTTCAATTAACCCTTCATTCTCAAATCTCAACATGCATGGTATGAAAGAAAAAATGGGAGAATATACACTATAGCATGAAAATTGATATGATTGAGCATTCCTTAGATATACATTTTGCCCCGAATTAGAATCTTTTTTGGTCCAAAAACTGTTCGAAAATATTGATTGTTCGTGTTTTTATTCGTAAATTGGACAATCCACTACCAAAGATTTGTTTTTATGTGTTTTAGGACAAGAACACGGCAATTCAAGGCAAATTTGAGGCATATATGTCGAGTCAACCTCCATTATGTTGATTATTTGGTGATTAATGACAAACTTAATTGTGAGGATAATTTGCTTGTTGAGTTTATATCGTTTAGTCTTAATCGGACTGCGAAATGGTGGTTAAAAGATCACTTCAAAGAAAATGAATGATCGAATTTTCTCGAGCATGGATGAGCACCATCAAAGATAAAATCGAATATTAAAAATCTTTTTTCTAAAATTTTTACTGGTCTTAGTGTGAGGAGAATGGCCAAATTCGATAGATTTTGATTTCTAGTTTTTACCATACTATAAAGAAGGGCTCGAAGTGAATTACTTGTTTTTGGATGCCCATCGAGAAACTCAAGTTCATACATTCATTAACACACTGTTTCTCACCCATTTATAAAGTCTAGGTTTCTGCAATAAGTTTGGAAACTAGACTTAAATTTGGAACTTTGAAAATTCTCAGTTGAGCCGGATAGTTCAAATGATTGATACAAACATTTCTCCAATGAGTTGTTTTTCAGCTCAAATTTGTTAGCACACCCGGATTGGTTGTATGAATAACCCGGACAATTTAACAGTAGGACTTTTTAATGGTGGGATTGTCCGTGAATGTAACCCGGATATTTTAACAATAGGGGTGTTTTCCGGCCTCAATTCTGTGTGCATCCAGACTACCTGTGTTCAACCAGGATTGTCTGTGTGCATGCTCAACTGACCCCAATGAATAGTCAGTGCATTTATTAAGCTAGACCTTACAACTAACCCGTCCTGTCTGTATTGTACGCCCGGATTGTCCATGTGGGCTGTTTTCAACCTGTTACTTTTACAACAGCTAGTTTTGGTTGGTAGACTATAAATACACACCTTGGTTTGGCATTTAGTTCCAGGTGGAGCATCTATTGAATACACTTGACTTCGAACCAACCCTTGCATTCAATGAGCCTTAAATTTCCAAAATTGACTTAAGCACGTTGATCATATTGCATTTGAGAATTGAGAAGCACTTGGATTGTGTGCCTCCTCTTCCATTTGAGCTTCTCGGTGCTCTGAGCTTCTCGGAGCTTTATTGGAGTCAAGCAAGTGTACTCCAGCTTATAACTCTTGGTGATCACCGACACTTAGACGGTCGTCGAAGGCCGGTGATCTCTCCACCAACGAAGATTGTCGAAGAGGTCTGATAGTGTTGTAAAAAAAAGGCTTGATGCTCGCCTGTTTGGAAAGGAAAAAGGGCAACCACTAGTGAAATAGAAGCAAAGCTCAAAAGAGGAGCGCTTCAATGAGTGGTGGAGACCGATGAGTCTCCGAGACCTCAGGATACATCAGTGTCTTTTGATTATCTCTTGAGTTTCTTGTTTTCATTCCTAGATTACTTTCATATATTTACCGGTCACCCTAGGATTGCTAAATTCATTTGGGCACTAAATCACTTGAGCCCTAGTATATTTAGGTTGTCATTTTTGCGAAAACTGGTTCCCTTATATTCTTGCAAAAATCCTTTAAGCCAAAAAGTTTTTAAAAACCTCCTATTCAACCCCCCTCTAGTCAACATCTTCGATCCACAAAATACACAATGGGAAGAGTCAAAACGAGAGCACAAAGAAATGGACCAAAAACAAAGGCAACTGACACCAACACAAAGGCTAGCATGGGAGAATGCGACCGTGCTGACACCCATGCCAGGCTCCCCCCCCCCCCCCCCCCCCCCCAACCACACACGAGTGTGCCAGCCAACTGAAGCCGGCACGAGCTAGGGCACACCCATGCCCAAAGCCAAGCACTTGGCATGCCAGAGACTGTGTGCAGCTCAATTTAACCCCTATCAGTTGCGTTTTGCATGGATTTAAAGATGTAATTTGAATTGTTTTCTTTAGAAGGTTTGAAAGGATAAGAATTGCAACTATATTAATTTATTTAGGACTTTTTAGGCTACAAATAGAGAGGCTTCGGATTAGTTCAGCATCCAGGAGAATTTAGTTTAACCCATCTCTAATTTAGATTTAGTTTAAGTCTAGTTTTCTATTTAATTTTGCATCAAGTTGTAAGCCGATCTGGTCAGCTGTTTTTCAATCATTAATTCAATTTGGTACGGTTTTGTTATTTCTTTGTTATTTCCTGGTTTTTATGGACTTGTGTGAGTAGTTTTCCCTCTAAAGTTAGGGATTGGTATGATTTTGCTCTAGAATATTCGACTGACCCCTGATTTAATTACCCGAATTCTTAAACTCTAAAACCTAGATTCGTACTTCATTTGTGGTACATTCGTATTCAACGAGATGATTGATATTTGTATGGTAGGGCAACATGCGACCATTGCACTCTGACGATTAATCTAGAGTTTGGAAGGAATTTTTATGTCTAGTTGAGTTAGAGCAACACCATGATCCGCAATGACTGTTGTATGATTTCTAAGTCATCAACTTAATTTGTCTCATTGAGAATTTAGATAATTAATTCGTTAGTTCACTATCTTTGCTAAAAATCGTGCTTAATAGTGATGGAATACCAAAACTCTAGGTTTGATATCTTTATATGCCAATTTCAGCTGTTTTAGTAGTTTTAGGTTTAGCTCTCGAAAATATTCATGATTTAGTTTAGCAATTTCAATCTGAAAGCTGGTTCTACTTATTCAATGTGAATTCAACCCTCGAGTGTTCAACGATAAGCCGTCGATAGAATGCCAACAATCTGGAACTTGCTTTACCTACCTACTGCTTTTTCTTTTTATCCTTTAGCACTTTGAACTCTAGCTGTTCTCCGTTACGGCGGATAAGGTATTTCTCTCTACTCTTTCTTCACAAGAGAGACCGATGAACACACCCTTCTGGTGCGTGTGATGATCCCACAATGTAGACTCCAATATTTGAAAAATGATGGCAAAACGATGACCTACTTCGATGGCTTGGGCTTCTTAGAAACAAAAATAAGCATCTTTTAAGGTAAAAATGCATAATAGAATGAAAATTCCTAATAAGAAAGAAAATAAGCTTGCCTGCCCAGTAAGTATTTTCCCCTGAACATCATCTGCTGCTTTCTTAAATTTCTCAAATCCCTGCAAATACACCAACATGATCATCAGGTAAGATGATGAAAGCAGCATTATAAAAGTACATGAAAAATCCAATATTTTAAAACCAAAAATAGGACACAAAGCTTTAGTTGCAAGATTCTGTCCTATGATTACATGAACAGATAATTCTGCACAAATAAATCATAACTAGTTATTACTTCAACATTGAGCAGAATATTCTATATTAACTCCTTCAGTAGTCACACAAGCAGAAAACAATAACAGAAAGAACATACAGGTCAAATGAGAGAAAAATTGGCTCTAAAACCCCAAAATAAAAAATAAAGATTTTTCATGAAAATAGCTGAAATTTTACAGTAATTGAGAGATACATTCAGAAGATTGTAGCATGCAGATACTCCTTTCAATTGATAGAAGTTTCAGACCCTCAATGCACAATTGCTTCTGTGAATTTCACTTGCACCTCTATAATGCTACAATTTAAACAAGTCTTTTGGAACCAAGTATCACCTTCACTAGAGTTCTCCCAAAGCTTGCCTCTTCCTCTGCGATTATCTTTTTGATCTTCAATTCATGTCTCTTTAGCTCAGGAAATACATCACCCATCACATTCACAACAACATCTACAAGGCTATTGCAGTAACGAAACAACATTTAGATAGATCAAATATGTCAATCTCATAAAGAACATGTAATATTACTTTCCAAGCTGAGATATGAAACTACTATTAAAATTTCTATTTAAAATCAATATAAGTTGTATTTCCCGTGAAATTCATAAGCATACAGCAATGGGTTTGTCCTCAGATGAAACTAAGCTATAGAGTAAACATAATACTCATAATACATAAAAGCTAAACAAATTAGCCCAAACATAATGTTTGACGATAGCACCCAGTGGACCACCAATTGCACAAAGTGACAAAAACATTTCTTAATAAGTAACTTACTCTTATTTAGGGAGAAAAAACCATGGATTTGAAATAAAAGTTTAGTTTTTATTGCAAAATTGACTATTAACTAGATTCACTATTTAAAGGTTAAAAGTTTTAACATGCTCTAGGCATTCAACAAATAAGTAATTAACTAGGTTGCCTGATACTTCCAGCATGCTGCATACCAAATTACCAATGTCCTTGTGCATATCATACACAAAAATGGCTTAGATAAAGTATCCGCGCAGTATCAAGAAAATTCTTAAAAAAACAATTCACATTCAAATGATGCTATGACAAAAATATCAAATTAATTCTGATTTTTTTAAAAAAAATTCTTTTGGTCTTAGAAAATAACTTCTATTCCAATACAGCTACCAGGAAGTGAGACTAATTCTTATACTATGTGGAAGCACTTAAATCTATACCAACAATTGTCAAGTAAACCTATACCGACAATCACAGCCAAACCCAATACCAATTTAACTTGGTCTGACAAACGAGTGTGGAATGCAACTAAACACTCCCCATCTACACCAAACCTTGGTCCCACCAAAAGCATAAGCACACATGAATATAATGCGAAAACACTAGTACACATACATGCCTGATAGGCATGTATAGCTCCGTAAGCAAATACGACCCTGATAGGCACAACACTGGTCTGCACACAAACACACATATATGCGCACATATGGCTCAGTACCAATCTGAATCTGCTACAACTCAAATACAGAACCAAATTATAATTGGCTCAAACACTTGGCGACCCTGTACTACACAACATAACTAGTTAAATTTGGTCATTAAATAATGGGGACAAAGGGCATGTTTGGAACACAGAAATTCCACAAGAATTTTAAAGGAAACGTCCACATCGAGGGAGAGTGGATGTTCCTTTCCTCCAAAATTCCCACGTTTGGCCTAAACTTGGCTGAGCTTGGGTTACAACTCAACATTCCCCTGCCACAACACCAAAACTCAATCCAAATAAGCACACCAGCATGCATGGTTCTGACACGAAGTTGGTAATGCAAATAGCTTATTGTCATGCCCTAGTCATTCCTCTTAATTATATTTGTAAAATTGGCTCTTTATAGTCAACTAGTCACATATTATTGAACACAAAGGTAAGGCCTATAACCAAAGCAGTTGTTCTTACCAGCTAAAAAATCCTTCCTTTGCCTTCAAAATTTGCCGACCATAACGAACACCCCGTCTAAGTATACGTCTTAGAACATATTCTCTTCCCTCATTCCCTGAAAAAGAAATTTGTTCACGTCTCTTACAAAGAACTAACATAGTGAATACAAAATTAAAAATAGACAACACAAGGATAACTAAGAAAACATTAAGTAACTTGCAATACATTTTTTTGTTTCAGTTCAGCACCATTTTTAGCACATGGATCAACTCACGTGGTGGATTCGACTGTAAAAAAATATCACAACACACCACTAAAAGTAACAGAGTAAATTATTCTGTAACTACCTGTATTAATAAGTGAGAAAAATACCATTATGTGCTTTAAAAACCATAAAATTCACACTATGGACTTAACAAACAGTGCACACCCAGTATAATCTAACAAGTGGTACCATGGAGACACGCCGTAAATTTTCTAGTCCATAAGTTAGAAACATATAATCTGCAAGTGACATTTTAAATTATAAGAATCTGCCAAACTCAAAAGAAGTGAGTTCAGTGAGTTGAAATGCAAATTTTTTGATTGATATCCATAGAAATCAAAGTTATCAAGTCGGTCAGTCAATCCAAGTCGCCATGGGACCGACTAGGCGACAAAATTACCTTATATGACAACAAATTAAAAAGACATTAAGACTTAATGATTAAGCATAAACAACAATAACATTCGAAATAATAATTAAAACAGGACATCAAATTCTCAAGTCTCAAATAGCAAAAGACACAATATCACAAGATCATCCAAATGATCCTCAGTCCACCACTCTCATGAGTAGGACTAAATGTAGCCTCACCATAATCGTCCTCAATTTCTTCAATGTCAACTACAAAAGGTTCATCATCATCTTCACTGTCAGGCTCCGACTCATCATCAACCACCCTTGCACGCCGAGAATAACCTATCAGCTCACCATGAGCTCTCCTAGGAAGATTGCGACCCTGAAGCGTGTGTGATGCACCAATGACTTCATCAACATGAGCTCATGCAAGATCATCATTCCCATGATGAACTTCTTCAACACCCATGTCAACCCATTCATTGTCCCACTGAAACTCTTCTAGGATTAGCGGATTGAAATTGCTTCCTTCCACACACCACTTTTGAAACCTACTTGCAATCTTTCTGTTGTATTGAATGTAAACGAAGGTATTCAATCTCTTGTGCTCTAACCGGTTACTTTTTTTTTGTATGGATCTACAAGTAACAAATGAAATAAATAAACTATGTCATAGCCGACTCCAAGATGAAGACTAGAAGAATTGATTGCTTTGTTACTTACAAACTCAAAGGTACTCCAATTCTGTTCACACCCAGAGGCCGAACAACAAAAACCAATGATACGCCTTGCAAATGCTTGAAAGCTCTATAGCAAAGCCACCAAATGCACCCCAGCAAAGAACTAAAAAATCAAACATCATAGCTTATGTTAGAGACTTAGAACTTAAAAAGAATAAAAACCTATGTTCGTTTGTTAGTGATACTTATGAGGGCTCTTGTTCTTTTATTGTTTGATTGCCAATGTCTTGGCAAAGCAACCTAGCATGTTATCATATTCATTGGCTTGGTTACTTATCTTGCTTTGCCTATCATCATCAACCATCTTCTCAAGCACATCATTAAACATGCCCCGTAGCCTAGAAGCATATGCAAGATCGGCCTATCTGATGTCAAAAAATCTATTTGAATTCAAGAACAATGCAGCCCCATGTAAATTTTGCCCTATTTGGTCTTCCCACGCCACTCAACAATTGCTATCACTTTATTGAGTAATTTTGGCTTCTTTTCAAAAGAGTCGCTGATCTTCTTCTTTGCAAGATCCATGCTTATAGTAACCTTTGCCATTGCCGGCTTCTCATCACCGTCGACGATCCTCAACACAATGAGGAGCGGTGTGATGCTCTTATGCAATCTTCCATGCATTCCAAAATCTAGTAGAAAGCACAATTTCACACCTTTTTCCCAGCCTGTGCTTGCCAATTTGGACATATTCTAATCATCACTAACAAAGAGACCTCTCAAAACTGGCCGATGCTTATAAAAACTTTGCAAAGTGAGGAAAGATGTAGCAAATCGAGTAGTTGCGGGTCTCACAAGATCCCTACCACCAGTCTTCTCCCTCATTACATCAAGAAACCTTCCATGCCTGTAAATAAATGTGATCACACGCTTGGCATGTACAATGTACTTCTCGAACTCTTTCATCTTCCCAATGTCCTCCAACATAAGGCCCATGCAATGGGCAGCACAAAGAGTCCAAAATAGAGTAGGAATTCTCTCCATTAGAATTCTGCCTGCCGCCTTAAAATTAGCTCCATTATTTGTGACCATCTGAACAACACTATCCCTACCTATGTCATCAATTCTTTTCTCCAAATCTGCTAACATGTTTGCATCGGCTGATTGACTTGATGCATCAACGGACTCCAAGAAGAAAGTCCCCTCCAGACTATTGACAAGGAAATTAATCAAGTGACGCCCCCTCCAATCTATCCATCCATCTGATATAAGTGTGCAATCGAACTATCTTCAAGCCAATTCATGTTTCTCCCTCAACTTATGTCTCCTTTTTTGCCTTCTCAAGCAACGGCATTCTCAAGTCATGAAAAGTAGGTGGCTTATACCTAGGACCATACTACTCGATGGAATCAACCATAATCTCAAAACTCTTTGAGTTGACAGCATTGAATGGTATGCCACTCATAAAAAAAATTGGCTACATGCTGAATCACCCCCTTTTTCTTAGTCTTCATACATTGCTCAAGGGTGGTTTGACGAGGTCCATCAGCATGCCTTTCCTCAACCACCTCCTTCCTCAACCACCTCTCCAAGTGTCTTCCGAAGCAAAGAAGAAACTGATTTAGTTAGTTTCAGCGCCGACTATTTAAATTGAAGTACCGATTGCTTCCTTTTAGTAGCTATCCCAGAACTTAGATAATCAGAGGATTGAGAGGAGCCTCTAGATGATATTGCTGGCTGTTGGATTTCTTGAACTTCATCACCTTCATTTCCACCTTCATCTTCATCATCTAGCTCCAGCAATTTGTTTCTTGCATTCTTTCTCTAGTCATGCATCTCTTTCATGATAATTGAGATTGTTTTGAGACATTTCTCCACGTCTCCAAAACCCCCAGCAAGTTGTTGCTTCAATCTTCTGACTCCGGCATGCATTGTTTGCCACAAAGAGAACATTGGACGACATCCTTGTTCGACAAGTCTAGCCAAACCCGTATTTCCACCCCGAGTCTTTGGATTTAGCCTTCCAATGAGGATCCTTAGATGGATCATACTGCTCTCTACCCTCTACTTCAATCGAATGTGAAGCGACTGAACCTTGGTTTGCCATTGGATGTGGAGCAACAAACCAGCAAGCAAAAAGCTAAGTCAGCAGTGAACAACCAAAACAGCAACAGGCAAGTTGCAGGCTTGCAGTATCACAGCTGTACAGCAATAAGCCAATAACAGCAAGTCAACAACAAAAGTTACAAAATCTTAGCCCCAGCCCTCAGGCCCTCAATAGTTCAGTGAACAAATCCTCAATCCAGACAGAGGCATCGGTGCGTCGCCGCGGCTGGCTCCAAGCGTCAATCAGAGGCAACCAGCTCCAGGCGGCCATCAGAGGTGGCAATCAAAGGCAGCGAAGGCAGCAGAAAGTGCTAGCCAGGCTCAATCTGAGTCAGAGGCAGTGATAGTAGAAGGCTTGCGACAGCGGCGGACGGCTCGAGGGTCGGAGGCGGCGACAACGGAGGGCTTGCGACGGTGGCGACGATGAAAGGCTTGCGACAGCGGCAGACAACTCGAGAGTCAGAGGCGGCGACGGTGGAGGGCTTGCAATGGGGGCAAACGGCTTGCAATGGCAATGGACAGCTCGAGGGCGACAATTACGACAACGGCGACAAGTGCGCTCTCTCTCGCAGTCTCTCGTCGTCTCGGGATCTAACTCATCCATTTCTCTCGTTCGCACTCCTCTCCCTCTCTTGTCTCTCTACTCTCACTACCCGTGGAGCCTCGATGACTGAAAACTCTCGACAACGACTAGTCAAGTCATTGACAAGACGACCAAGTCGCTCGACTTGCTTCCTCCAGTCGAGTCGATGGTGCAAGTCGTCGACAGCCGGCTGACTGGACGACTAGTCGGCGACTTGATAACAATGATAGAAATTCCTCAGTTCTCTCCAAAGTATGCACAATACTAAGTTCATTAACAAGGGCATGTATCTATTCTACTATTTCCATTATTTCCATTTGCTCACTTCAAATAACCTCTAGAACAGTGTTCAAGAAGGTGCTAAGTGCCTAACGCCTAGACTGCCGAGGCGTTGCACATGCACTAGGGGCCAGCAGTTTCGTGGCAACTAGCACCTAGACCACCTAGTAGTTTATAACATACCTCTTCGTGTCATGAAAAAATGCATTTTTAATAATATATCAGATCAAACTTAAGTCATAAACTCACAATTAATAATTTATCATATCAAACCTAAGCCAAAAATTTACAATTAACAATTTATCACATCAAAAATAAGCCACAAACTCAAAAAACAACCCACCTAGCTCCGCCTAGCGCCTAGACAGCCAATTTTGCAAAAAATGTGGCAGATGGGTGCCGCCTAGGCCAATTTTTAGAACACTGCTCTAGGAATATGCATGACAATCATTACTATCTCAAGCCATTATAATGTATAAAGAACAAATGTATGCACTTACCAGGACGAGAACCATCAGCAATAGCAAAAGAAAGGGTTCTTATGTGATCTGCAACTACTCTATAAGCCATATCAATGTTGTCAACATCATCAGCACCTACTTTGCCAGAGTAGGCCGAAGCTCCAGTCAACTGCACTTATACATGCATATTAATTAACAATTTATATAACGTAGATATAAATGATAATTACAGCAATTTATTAAGTTAGACATGCACAAGCTGACAAGCATAAAAACAAATGAAAAGGGGGCATGAGTGGCATACTTGCTGGATGGAATCAAATATTGGCATGAACACATCTGTATCGTAATTGCTCATTTTATTCTGAAGGATAGAAGTCAAGCGCTCAAAACCCAATCCTGTGTCAACATGTTTTGCCGGCAAAGATCTCAGGCTACCATCCGCTTCCCTATTGAACTGGGAAAAAATCATAGTGTGCTATAAGAAATTTTCATTAAACAAAGGAAAGATATCAAAAGAGGAAAACATAGTTTTGATCCTGCATCAATTTAAAAGTTTGAATTATTTACACGGAGGAACAAATCTGACATACTGACCTGAATAAACACAAGATTCCATATCTCAATACATGTTGGATCATCATTGTTTACTAATGAAGCAGCATCACGGTTGCCAACACGATCAAAATGAATCTCAGTACATGGCCCACAAGGACCAGTATCACCCATCTCCCAAAAGTTATCCTATTCAAGTACTATATCAGAATTGATTGTCTTGTATCAAATAATGATAAAAAAATGAAGAAAGGGACATTATTACAATAATATATATCATAGCATTGACAAAATGACCCAAGAGAAAAATAAGCACAAAGATTGAAATTAATACAACATTAGTCCTTATATTCTATTTAGCTTTGATCAGCAATCCCAGCACATGCATCGTACCTTGCATCCAAAAGGTAGAACTCTTTCTTTTGGCAGATATTTTAACCATATGTTCTTTGCATCCATATCAGGAGCAAGGCCCAATTTCTCATCACCACCAAAGTACGTGGCATAAATTCTGTCAGTGGGCAATTTATACGCCTGTAAATCCATGAAGCAGTGATTAGTAGGAAATTTACACCAACTAAGAAGAAGCAGTTGAAGCGTGAAGAGGGGAGTTGAATTTTTTTCATACTTCTTTCTCTTCATTATCTATGATTTTTTTTAGTCTGAGTTCATATCTGAATCCAAGAAAACAACAAACAACATCCACATCCAAATCCATATTTATATCCAACAAAATTGTACTCAATATCCACGTCTAGGGGTGAGCATTAGATCTGTTCAGTCGGTTTTCCAATATTTTTGAACTGAACTAAAATTTTCAATTTCGTAATTTTGGACACCAAATTAACCGAAGTAAAAACCAAAACCGAACATAATTAACCGAATAAAATTTGTTTAGTACAGTTGGTTTAATCTGTATACTAACTAAAGCAATTTGATCATGAGTAGCATAAAAGTATTCAAACATGCAATCTCTAATCAAAATGATAACAGTAGTAGAAGATAATAAAATATAATTGAACAACTTGAAGACAAATATATTAGATTAGCATTAATTCCAAAGAAAAGTAAGAGAAGAATGAGGGGCAAAGCAAAGGAAGATTGAGGGGGCATATGCACTATTCGACTTATCCGGTCGGTCGGTTTGGTTTACGGAGCAGAACAACTGAGCTGAACAAGAAAAACCAAATTTCACACATTTTTGGATCGAACCAAAAGCCGATTTTGAGAAAACCGACCAACTAGCAATATTTCAAGCAGTTCAATTCAGTTCAGTTCAGTTTTTCGGTTTTCTGCTCACCCCGTACATGTCCAAATCCAAATCCATATTTGAATCCAAAAAAAATCCAAATCCATATTTGAATACAAAAAAATGGTAGACTCGATATCCACGTCCAAACCAAAATCCATATTTGAATACAACAAAATGGTAGACTCGATATCCACATCCAAACCCAAATCCATATTTGAATCCAACAAAATGATAAGACTCAATATCCATGGCGAAATTCAAATCCAACGAAATGGCATAAGTATATATCCAAATTCAAATGTGAATTTGATTTGTATCAGAAGTACTTACCTAAATTTGCATTATCTCAAATTTTTTGTATTAATAGCAGGCGATATTTTGCAAATTGATTTGTGTTATGTTATATAATTATTTAAAAAGTAAAATTTCTAACTTTGCATGAAGTGAATAAGAAACCTAAATAATGATCATAAAAATAACTAATATTTACCCAAATCTGATCTGAATAAAGTGATATTAGCCCTTATCCGTATTTGGTAATCATCCAATCCCTATTTGAATCCAAGTAATATCCAAGTTCATTTCAAAGATACAGATATATGGTATGAAAACTATCCAATCCAAATCAGACATGTCTTGATTGCTACATGCAAGTCCTACAGCAACAAACCAAAGCATCCCAATAACCATATCACTAGGTTGTGCCCTGATGTAACAATGGACTACACAGATGCATCCTGCAGTGGCCTTTTTCTTAACACCAGCAGTTTCCTTAGTTTCAATACATTCCTTTCTCAAAACTTTGCACACAGTGGGTAGGATGTCACATTCAGAGAATCTAGCACAAATGGTTCCAAGTTCATTGATTCTTCCAGAAAATTCACAAAATCCAATACATCAGCAAACAGTTCATCCTTTCAGCAATGCAGCCAGGTTCCAACAAGAAAACTTGGAACAAATATGACATATTCTTTTTAGAAATAGCCTAAATTTACAGTTGTTTTCTTCCAGCAGATGATTCCTTATGAGCAAATCACCACACCCAGGTAAAAACAAAAGAAAAAAACTTTCCCTTGCCAAATACCATATCACCTCAAAACTAACTAAACTTTCATAGGGAGAAACCCAAATCGGCACACAAGACAATACTTACCACCAGCTTTTTCATGCTGAATGGCTACTAAATCTTTCATAAAGTCAACCTTTCATGTGCATAAATCACAACTTCTCATCAATGTTTACTAAATCATCCATAACAATCCAATCTTTCATCAGTAAAAAACCCAAACCACCACATCAGTCATTAATTTTCATCAATGTTTCTTCCTAAATTGCTCCATCCAAAACTGTACGCACAACCTTCCATCAACAAAAAAAACTTCCTAACCTCCAACCATCATGAAAATCTCACACAAGCGTGCCACACACCAACTGACTAGAATATCAAAGAGAAGAGCAAGACGAGGCCTGGGTGTGGAGCTCCCAGGCCCAGCAACAGAAAAAAGGAAAAAACAAAAAAAGAGAACTCTTTCTTCCTAAAATGCCAGCCTCTCAGGAAAAATCCAAATCAAAATCAGAACTTCTTCACAACAAGTTTATGCTAAATTGCTACTAACCACAGCTTTTCATCAACCAATAATGAACGCAAAATTGCTCCCCTTCCAAAAATGTACCCAAAATAGATCAAAGCTTCTACCTAAACTGCTCCCCATTCAAAAATGGACCAAACATCTTCCATCGACAGCTCCAACAACAGAAAATTTTCACCACTATTCGAATACAATTCTCACTAAACTTCACCCTGTCTAGAAATGGAAGCAAAACCTTCCATCAACAAAAAAATTCCCAACCTCGGACCTCCAACTACCATCAAATTCAGACACACACACAGACCTGGGTGAGGAGCTCCCAGGCCCAGGCGATGGCCTCCGGCTTGAAGTAGTCCCCGAAGGACCAGTTCCCGAGCATCTCAAAGAAGGTGTGGTGGTAGGTGTCCTTGCCGACGTCGTCGAGGTCGTTGTGCTTGCCCCCGGCGCGAATGCACTTCTGCGTGTTGCACGCGCGGCGCAGCCTGCCGAGCGGCGAGTCCGGCGCCGCCGCGCCGAGGAACACCGGCTTGAACTGGTTCATCCCGGCGTTGGCAAACAGCAGCGTCGGGTCGTCGAGCGGCACCACCGGGCTCGACGGCCACGCCGTGTGCCCGCGCGCCTCGAAGAAGGACACGAAGGTCTCGCGCACCCGCCTCGCCGGCCACTCCATGGGTGCGGAGGCTGTGGAGGAGGTGGAGGAGAGGCAGTGGATGGCGGCGGCCAAAACCCTAGGTTTGGTGGTGGAGGAGAGGAGGCGGGGGAGGAGCATGTACCAGTGAGAGGAGATGGGGGTAGGTTTACAGTTTACTATAGGGAGGATATTCTATTTTACTTTATTGAATTAATTAAATTAAAAGTTTGGACTATCAGAAAAATAAAAATGCTTAATGAAAGCTTGGGGACGGACAGCGCAAAGTTATACGTTCCGTTCGATTTCATTTCATTTTGATCGGAATGGACGAAAAGTCTATTTTAGAAGACAAAGTGAGACATGAAAGTTCTTTTATTTCGCCTCAAATGAGACATAAAAAGTTAGATTATGTTCTGATCTAATTTTATTTCGTCTCAAATGAGAGATAAAAAATTAGATTCTGTTCAAATGGAGTGGGTTTATTATTTTATTTTCGGTAAGATATTTTATTTTATTAAATTAGTTAAATTAAAAGTTTTTGGCTTTAAAAAAAATAAAAACTTGGCGATGAAGGTAAAGTTATCGCTCCCATTATGTTCTGGTTGGAATGGTCAAAATGTTCTACTTTAATAAGTAAAGTGAAATACAAAAATATTTTTAGTTTTACCTACAGAAAAGAAGTTGTATGCTTGACGCTCACCCTAGGAGTAAGAGTTGCAACATTTGAAAAATTTAGGAGTGAAGGATAAGTAATTGTTATTAAGCAAAGACGACTTGCTTGATTAATTCGAAGGAGCTATGGTATTATCATGGTATTGTGAATACCTGGGCAGGTTTTGTTGAAGTCCGTAGCGAAGAAAAGACGACGCGAGCTGACCACGTGACCGATCTTCTCCCGTTGGGCAAACGTAGCAAATGACACGAAGGTTTATACAGGTTCGGGTCTTAGTGGAAACTCTAGTCCTGTCGACGTGCTCCCAACTAGAGTTGGCTAGGGGAGCTCTCTCGGGGAGAGATGACTCCAAAGCACGCTCGTTTGTTGTGTATTAGAGTAAAAATGAATTGTCCTTCTTACATGAGGGGTTACAAGGGCTTATATAGGGCCAAAAGATACAAAAAAGACTAAACTGCCGCGTCCGCAACCGTTGGATCGAGGGGCACTAGCGCCCTTTTCCTGGCCAAAGGGCTCAGATGTTTGACAGGTGTCACCGCCGATTCTCGAGGTGCTTCACGTGATCCTCACATGACCTGGCACCGGGGGTCCTTGTCTTCCGGAAAATGACGGCATCCGGACAAGCCACCTGGGGGCCTTGTCCCCAGGTAAATGGCGGCGCCCGGGAGTCTTGCCTCTTACCTGGACTTGATCCCGCGGAGACTTCCCCCAACAGCAGCCCCCATGCCCTCCGGAGACGCTGTTCAAGTCCCCGGAGGGGATGGTTCATGTTACCGGGAACATCTCCTCCGGGGTGGATTTCCGGCGCCTTGACGCTTCGATCTTCGTGCCAAGCGTTTATGGTGGCGTTGCTGTTTATTAAGGCCCCGTCTCGATTGGAGCGTGCCATTCGACCATAATGGCCGCTCACGATTCGAACCGACGACGCTTCATTTCGCGCGCCTGTCAGTGCAATTCCCGCGCACTGTTTGAATCGAGCGGCACGGATGCGCCGCGAGGAGCCACGTAGCGCCCATAGGGGCCACGCTCGAGCCCTATAAATAGGGCCTTGAGGGACCCGGAGGAGTCACTCGAACCCTCAATCCTCAAACACCACCGGCGCCCTTAGCTCTCCCGGAAGCTCAGTCCCCGGAAACTCAAACCCGTCCCCTTAGAGCCCCAAGCCACCAGAGAAGTCAATGGGTCCCAAGGGTCGCGCCAAGGCCGCCGAGGTGCCTCCGGAGGAAGTCATCGCGGACTTCCTCTAGGCCTCCGAGTTCACGTCGGGGGACTTAGAGTCCCTCGTGGACCGGGGGGTTGTTGCGGACAGGGATGTCCGGATCCCCTCCAAGAAAGACGGTGCCCCCCGCCCTAGGCCCTGGGAAGTGGTGGTCTTCGAGGCTTTCCTCGAGGCCGGGCTCCGGCTCCCGGTGCACCCGTTGCTCCAGGAGTTCCTCCGGGAGTATGGGGTGGCGCTCAACCACCTGACGCCGAACGCCTTCGTTTGGATGGGCATCTTCATCTGGCTGTTCGAGACAGCCACCGAACGGGAGCCGACGCTCCGTCTGTTCCGGCGGCGAGGAGCTCCCACCTGGTGAAGGGAGGGCCGAAGTCCCCGTTCGGCTCAGTCATGATCCAGCTCCTGCCATCCCGGGTGGCGGAGTACCCGGTGGCAGCTTCCCGGGATCACTGGGGGGACTGGGTCCAGAGGTGGTTCTACCTCCGGGTCCGGGACGCCGAGGTGACCTACTCACCGGAGCCCCCCTCCTACAGCCGATCGTCCGCCCCCAAGCCCCCGGTGTGGACCGAAGAGCTGAAGCTTCTCAGCAAAGTGGTGGGCTCCCGGGTGTCCGTTCCATGAGGGACGCCGCCGAGGAGCTGACACTACTGAAGATCCCCCCTTCTCGCACGGGAGGAGGGGAATTGGGATGTGTCCGGCGCAGCGGTCCCCGTAGAAGCCGGTGACTCGACGTAAGTTCCCGACTACTTTGTTAGCTTTTTTGTTGATTTCTCTAACTCTTTGCTTTTGTAGTCCGGCCGTATCTGACCGCTCGGGAGAAGGCGGAGAACCTCCTTGGGAGGTAATACGCCGATGAGCACGAGTGCATCGTGCACGTCATCGGGGAGGGCCCTCCCCGGAACTTGGTGGCCGAGGCCTTCGGGGTGAGGCTACCGGAGAGGACACCTCTCCCCACCCCCAACTCTCACAAGCGGGGGAAAAAGGTCGCCGAGGGTTCCGAGCCTAAGCGGGCCAAGGCTCAGAAGGCCCCCGATCCGGCAATGACGCCTGGTTCTACTCCCGTGAAGGGCCAGGATGCCACCCCTGAGTCAGGGCGCGTGCGGGCGCCTTCTCGGCACGAGGTGACGCCGCCCCTCCAAGAGAACTTCGGGGGGGCGGTGGAGGCGCGGGAACTTGCGCGCCTTCCCGAGGCCTCCGAAGAGGCTCGGGGAAAAGAGCTGGCCAATGACGGGGGGGGCATCCGACTCAGCGAATTACGCCCCCTCGCCGCCTTCGGCAATCGCTCTCCCAGCGGCCCCGGCGCCACCAGAGCCGGAGAGACCGGAGGTTCGATTCGCGGAGGCTTCCCCTCCGCGCGTCGAATGGCCGGTAGACGAGGAGGGAGCCCCTCGGTCTATGAGGTCCCCACGGTGACGGAGGTCCCGGGGGCCCCGCTGCCCGGAAAGGGGAAAGGGCTCCTCATCCCCCCGGGGGGACCCCCTCGAAGAGCTCATCGGCCTCTTCCTTGAACACCTCTTCGGCGGCAAGGACTCCGGCCACCGCCACTCTGGTCCACATCACCCCCGCGACCTTTGTGAGGGGGCCCGCCGCCAGTGCTGATGGGTCCAGAGTTGTTAGGAGGGAGACCCCCCTGCTGTCCGCGAGGGAGGTCTTCTGATTCGCGAAAGGGCTCCAGACCCAAAAGGTCCAGGATTACGTCTCGCACGGGACGCTTCGCGAATGTTGCGGGGAGCTGCAGTCGCTCCACATCTAGGTTCCTTCTTGAACCGGCGGTTTGTTTTTTCTGGGATTCCAACTCGGGTTTTGACTAACTCGCACATTCGTAGGGGGCGGCCATCGCCTGGGGCATCGAGGCGTGCTTTGACAAGGCACTGAAGGAGGCGGAGGGGAAGGCCGCCGCCTTTTTGGAGGAGCGGGACAGTGCGCTCCGGGAGTTGACTCGGGTCCGAGCCCAACTCCACGCCTCCGAGAACGCCAACGACCGGCTCCAGAGGGAGGCGAGGGCCAAGGAGGATGCCCTCTAGGAGCTCGAGGGCTCCAGTGCTTGGGCGGTGACGGACGCGGGTCGCTCGGTCCGCTCGGCCCTCGAAGGACTCGAGGTGAGCCTTGGCCCCGGGGGCAACTCCGAGGCGGCGCCAGCGACGCTGGCGGAGGCTGTGCATTTTCTTAACGCACAAGTCTCTGTGATCCTGGAGGCCTCCGATGCCCGGGCTCGTGGCCGGGCGATCCCGGTGGTGGCTGCCGCGGCGGGGCTTGTGGAACACTGGGGGGTCGGCGCCCGGGCGATCGGGGGTCGTATCCCCCGGGGTTTTCCCGAGTTCTTCGAGCCGCTCCGGCGAGAAATGGAGCAGCTCGCCGGTGGCTTCTACGATCGGATCGTTCGCGTACGATTCTCGGCTTTGGTGCCTTCGAGGGCGGATGCTACGGCTCCGGCGGGAGCCTCCCGGGGGGAGGACACCAATGAACAAGTATGAGCCACCCCCCGGGCCTTTAGATAGGACCCCTTTTTTGTTTTAGGGTTTTTGTTCCCAGTAGCTTCTTAGAAGAAGTCCCGAAGATTTGTACAAAAACATTTTCATGCAATAGATTGAATTTTTTGCTAAGTCTTTGAATTGGATTTACTAGGTGCCTCGGGAGGTTACTCCCGGGCAAAGACCCCCGAGGTTTGAGAGAAACCTCAGGGGCGCCCCAGTGTTGCGGGGGGCCTCTCCGGAGGCGGAGCCCCCGGGCTCCAGCGAGTGTCACCCAGGGGATGCCCAGGCCGCCTTCATCTTGTTAAGTCTCTTCTCCGGGGGACATGGTAGTGGTGTTTCCCGGGAGCCAATCTGGTTGCGGTGGCTTCTAGAGTGGCACCTGGACAACTTCGACAACCACCGCGCTGAACTATCCTCTCCGCGACTGGGGTCCCGAAGGGTTCCTTCGCTTCGAATACTTCCACCGGCGAGTTATGAATATTGGCACGAAGATTTGCTCCGGGAGGCCCAGCGTCGGATACGAAGCTTGTATCGAGACCTGGCCCGGGAGCTATCGGAGGTCCTCCAGGATTATTAGGTGTAGGAGCTTTCCAGGTTGTATCTTGCGTTTAATATATCGATGCCCACCGGAGGGGGAAGATGTCCTCCGGTTAAATATTTTAATAAAGCTAAGTTTGCTTGTGTGCTTCTTTTGTGAATTCTCAAATGATGGTCCAGAACAGGGTGATTCCTGGGCACAAGTTAGCCCCCCTCCCACAGTAGGCCGGAGGGTGGCTCCGCGCACTGTGGAGGTGACAAAGCCCGGGGTAAGAATTCCCCAAAAAATTTTCCATAGGTTTCGGTGAGAGATTTCCCAGTCGCCTTGAGGATGGGGGGCCGGGTAAAACTTCTGGGAATGATTTTCCGAAAATCCCGGTGAGGAACCCTCCGATCCGTGAGAGCAGGGAGCCGGGAATGAATTTTCCGGGTGACAGTGTCCGAGATTTCCAGGAATTTTTCAGGGAGAAAATCTCTGAAATTCCCGGGGATAATTTTTCTGGAAAAAACCCTCCGGTCGCAGTGAAAACTGGGAACCGGGAATGAGATCTCCGAAAAAGAATATCCGAGAGAATCTGAAATTCCCAGGGATAATTTTTCCGGGAGAAAACCCTCCGGTCGCAGTGAAAATGGGGAGCCGGGAATGAGATCTCCGAGAAAGAATATCCGAGAATTCCGTCTCGCTAAGGAGAAAATCGACTCCCGGAGGAGGATGTGCCCGATGATGGGTCTGAGTGTTTGAGGAGGGGACTAGTCTCTAAAATTGACTCATTACCACAGTCCTTGAGGACTGGGTTTCCGCTTACACCCTCAGTCCACGAGGGGTGATCGTAAACCGCCCTATGGGAGTGGGACTCCCATTGTAGGGACTTCTTGGGTCGTGATAGCCCACTTCCTCATGGGGAGGGCATCCTCACAGGGAGGGCATCGCCGTGAGAGAGGGTAATGTAAAGACCTGCAGTGAGCCAGAGCTGAGGAAAAACCAATTGTATTAATAAGGAGTTAAGATACAACGTCTCCCCCTGCAAGACCGCGATGGGGGAGGGGACGAGTCTGTAGGCTATACGTAGAACTTGCGAAGCAAGCGTACGTTCCACGTGTGCTTCAGCTCCTGCTCTTGAAGGTTGGAGAGCTTGTAAGCCCCCGAGCCCAGGACTGCTGAGATCCTGTAGGGGCCCTCCCACTTGGGGGAGAGCTTGCCTTGGGCCTGGGGGTCAGTTACGCAGTTGAGGACGAGGTCTTCGAGGTGGAAAGCTTTCTTACGGGCGCTGAAAGGGATCTAGAATATCGACTAGAGGGGGTGAATAGGCGATTTTAACAAATTATCAATAAGACAAACAATTTAGAGATAATGAGAGCAAATAAACAACACAAGATGAACAAAGCACAATTTCAACACAAGGATATATCCCGTGGTCTCGGTGATTTGCCGATCACCCCTAATCCACGTTGAGGCAAACTCAAATCTCTAACCGCTCCTCTATCTAGTCAACCTTCTCTCGAGAAGTGATCTAGATCTTGAGCCGGATTAGTGTGATGAGTTATCCAAACCTCGATTTCACTAAGGATGCACTTTTCCGCTCCGACAAAGCGTGCTCAATCCTTTCACAAGACGTTTTGAGGCTTCTTCACAATCTTCCTTGAAGAGCTCTCCAAAACCTTTCTCCTAGCCGTCTAAGAGCCGGTAAACTCCAAGAGTAACAAGCCGGTGATGATCACTTAGCCTTCTTCTAGTGCCATGAGGTTGATTTAATTATCTAGATGCAATGCACTAGAAGATCTCAAATGCACACTCTCACAAATTCGAGAATTTGAACCCTAGAGTGTATGAAATGTGCTAAAGCTCTCAAGGATGATGACAATACTCAAATTATGCCAAGAGTTATGAACAGGGCCGTGCATGGGAGTATATATACCCCCCACAATAAATATAGCCGTTACAGGCCGTTGGGAGAAAAAGATCACCGGGCGGTCAGACCGCAGGTATAAGCTCGGTCAGACCGCCGCAATTGCAACGGCATTAAACATGCGCAATAAATGCTCAACTGCCCTTGTCAGGCACATACACGGTCAGACCGGAGCCTATTTCGGTCAGACCGTGAAACTGTCCAGAGACGACATAGTTTCTGGACACCTTATACGGTCAGGCCGAAAAATACGGACAGACCGACCATACGGTCAGACCGTAGTACAAAAACACGGTCAGACCGATTTCTCGGTCAGACAGGTCTAATAAAACGGTCAGACCGTCAAAGCTCAAAAACAACAGAAGGATAGGTCATGAAGTTCCAGGAGATTGACCTAGGTTTTAAATACGGACAGACCGACCTTATAAAGGTACATACTATACTAAGACATAATGTCGGTCAGTCCGAGATCCTATTCGGTCAGTCCGTGAATTCGGTTAGATCGGTCTAACAAACGGTCAGACCGACTGAGACAGTGCTGAGCAGAAATGAGCTGAAACAAGCATATTCAAGGTATATGACCTTCTAGTATGCAATGCAAGTTGATTTGAAGATTGGTGGTACATAGAAGAAGTATTTTGTGATACACCACATGCTCCTCTTAATAGTACGGCAACTATCCTAAAATCCAGTCAAAATTCTTCTCTAATTACCTTAGACCGGTAAAAAAGGAAAAGACCCTATTTCGTACCTTTGCCCTTTTGATCAATGCCCTTTCTTCATCATGAGGCTCTTTCTTCGCCTTTCATTAACCTGTCTTTTAAGTCTCTTCTTGACACAACTAGGCAGGTAATGTTAGTGTAGTATTTGTAGTTGTCATTAATTATTAAAACACTCTTTAGGGGCCTAGAAGCTACAGACGCGCTGGTTGTATGCGCGCGCCATTTCGCGCTCGTAGATGGCGTGGCGGAGGAGTGCTCGATCGCGTTCCTCTTCCACGAGGTCGACCTCCAGTCGTTGATTTGCTTCGTTGGCTTGGTATGTTGCGGTCGTAGCTCCGTCTAAGTGCTTGACCCTCAGTGACCGGAAGCCAATCTCCGGGGGAAGAACTGCCTCGGCCCCATATACAAGGGAAAAGGGGGTGCGTCCCGTCGCTCTGCTAGGGTCGTACGCATGGAACAGAGGATGCTAGGGAGCTCCTCCGCCCACGCACCCCGTTTGGAGGCGGCTTGTTCGAGCCGTCAGCATAACCCTTGTAGGATTACGCTGTTGACCCTTTCGACGGCCCCGTTGCTCTGGGGATGAGCTACCGAGGCGAAGTGGATGGTGAGACCCAAGCCTCCGCAGAATTCCCGAAAATATACCAAGTTGAATTGGGTCCCGTTATTGACAGTGATTTCGTGGGGGACCCCGAAGCGACCTACGATGTTCTTCCAGAAAAACCGCTGTACCACTCGAGACGTGACGCTGGCCAGAGGTTCGGCCTCTAACCACTTTGTAAAGTAGTCGACCGCGACCACCGCGTACTTGTAGCCCCTGGGTGCTGGGGGAAGAGACCTAGGAGGTCCATCCCCCAGCACGCGAAGGGCCAAGTGATGGGGATAGTCTGCAGTACTACAGAGGGGAGGTTAGAACCCTTGGCCATCTTCTGGCAGGCCTCGCATGCGGAGACAAGGTCTCGCGCGTCGCGAATCACTGTGGACCAATAGAAACCCTGGCAAAGGGCCTTGGCCGCGATGGTGCGCGGGGCCAGATGAGACCCGCAACTTCCCTAGTGAATGTCCTCGAGAAGCCGGAGCCCTTCCGGCTGTGGAAGGCAGCGGAGCAAGGCAGAAGCCCCCTGCTTGTAAAGCTTCCCCTCCAGCAGGAGGTATGCTCGAGCCTTGGCTCGGAGACGCTTGGCCTCAGTTTCGTTGGAAGGGTCTCCCTCTCCCTTGATGAAGGAGATGAGGGGATCCATCCAGGATGAAGCCCGAGTGATCTCGGCGACTTCCGGGACGCAGGGCCCATCAACCACGTCCGAGGAGGCCATCGAGGGCTTCGCGATATCTCCAAGAAAGCCCTTTTGGGGAGCGGTTCCTGGGCGCTGGCTGCCCGAGCCAGGACATCGGCCCGGTCGTTGTCCCTCCATGGGATGTGCCACGCCTCTAGGCTGTCGAAGTGCTTCTCCATCTTGCGCACTTCCTGCAAGTAGAGGCTTAAGTTTGCGTTATGGCACAAGTAGGACTTGTCCATTTGGCAAACTATGAGTTGGGAGTCTCCTTTTACTAGGAGGCGTCGAATCTCCAGGGAGCGCTCGAGGTGCAACCCAAGGAGGAAGGCCTCGTATTCGGCGGCGTTGTTCGTGGCGGGGAACTCGAGCTGTGCCGCGTACTCCAGTTCCCTCCTCTCGGGGCTCCGGAGGACTACTCCCGCACCGACCCCGGCGAGACACAGGGAGCCATCGAACATGAGCGTCCAATGGTAGCTGCGTGGGGGCGGTGCGGGGAGGTTTTCGTCCTCGGGCCCGGAGGCCAGAGGCCAGAGTCCACTCCGCCACAAAGTCGGCGAGGATTTGTGACTTGATGGCGGAGCGCCCCGTGAGGGGAAGGGAAAAGGGAGCAAGTTCGGCCCCCCACTTTCCTATCCGGCCGGTGGCTTCTTTGTTCCGAAGCACCTTCTCCATAGGGAGGGACGACGGGACAGTAATCAGGTGTTGATACCGGCCTAGGCCGTCTCGCAATAGAACGAGATCGGTGCAATATAGGCGAGTATTCTGTCGTTCTTTCCACAGGGACTAGAGAAGCAAAACATGAAGAACTAAACTAAATCAAATGAATAAGAAACTAAAACAGATGAAAGAAAAGAGAGATGTCGAAAAAAAAATGAGAGGGAGATGGTCATCAAGCAACAGTCGAGTCAGTGTCAAATCTGTACATGTCATCGTGAGTACAAACGATAGCGCGATAAACGTTCAGCAGTCTCGCGATAAAAGGCGAAAACAACTAAACAAATACGCTTATCGATGGTATCAACAAGTGAACGTATAAAGGAATAACACAGACCCGCTCCCCGACTCCTTTCAACCACAACCACAAAGCAAATGAACCCCACATCTCAATATATCAGAAAACCAAGTCTCCAAAATCAATAACTCACAATCTCTACACAATAGTAAATCAGATCACTGGCTGCAAATGCATTGGGTTTAAAGCAATTAATACACAGAGATCCAATACCAGCAGGCCACAACATAAGAATTAGAATAGATGACCCAGATCAGAATTTATGCAACAAGAGTTCTCAACACTGCAATCTAACAGGAACAGGGGACAATTAACCAAATCAATTCAGATTATCGCAACACACACTCAATTGCATCACAAGGTAATTCAAGAAAAGAAAAGACAAATGCAATTATAATCATTGTCAAACTGATTCAGAATTTGGATTTGCTTCACATGACATGTTCCAGCTTGACATTTACAAACACATGATCTCATACACACAGATAATTCATATCATTTCATAGAGTATCAAGAGCAAGAAGAAGATGATTAGTCACCCAACATTGCTTGCTGTATGGCTTCTGGTCGTGGTGGCAGTGCCGAGGAGGAAGTGCTCGAGGTCACCACTGGAGTTGAGGCCGAGGCTGGGGAAGAAGTCGTACTGGAGTGGTCGTGGAAGTAGAAGCTGATGTGCAGCAGGTGATGAAGTCGGCACAAGGCGGCAGCTTATGCGTGTTGAGGTCGTGGTCGAGCTCGAAGAAGATGCACTGGTCGTGGAAGCTGCTCGAGGTCGCCGGCTGTGATGGTGAGAGGCGGATCTGGGCGCAGCGTGGAGGTGGTCCGGTGGCGGCGGCTCAGATCGGCGGTGGGCGGCGCTACAGACCGGCGGTGGGAGACTCGGCGGCGCCGGGTTTGTGGAGGTGGATCTGAAGTGGAGAGAAGGTGGAGAAAGGGGAGAGGAAGAAGAGGGCAGGAGGAGAGGAAAAGATGGAATGAACCAGAGAAGGGAAATAAAGAAAAAGGAGAGGGAATGGAGAAAGAGGAACAAGGCAGGAAGGTGAGGGTCCGGTGAGATGTGGTGGCGGTGCGCCGCCGGCGTACGGCCCGGCCACCGGCGGCGAGGTGGACGGAGGTGTGGAGGAAGATTTGGGGGAGATAAAAAAGAAGGTAAAAAAATAAAAACCGGGCTCAAATGCCTCAGGTGGCTGGCGACTAGGTAAAAAGGTGAATTTGGCACTTTTGCAGAAAAGCCCTCGAGGTTTGGAAATTTAGAAATGGAACCTCGTGGCTAGGGTTTGGGATTCCGGGCCCCCGGTGACTCCGATTTCGGTGCGGTCAGATCCTACGCGTTCGCGAGAACGCGCACTTCCATCAGGAATCGTCCGATGGCCAGATTAAGTCGAGGACGCGCGTCCGCTAGCCGAAAATCCATCCAATCCTCGCCGACCTACGATAAAAATTGGAAAAACAAGTAATCCTGTCGATTTGGCAATTAATCTGGAATAATCTAGGCATATACCGAAGAAAATGACTAATATGTGCGAAAGCATGAGGAGAATGTACAAAATAATAAGACAAATCGAGTAAATATCAGGTGTCCCAGGAAGTAATGACGAAGCTTCCGGGGCGCCATTAGAAGGGCGTAGCAGATCTTCTCCATCTTCGTGTACCAAGTTTTGGCCCCTTGGAGGGCCTCACTCACGTAGTACACGGGACGCTGTTGCCCATCTTGTTCCTTTACCAATATCGCATTTACGGCGACTGGGGTCGTGGCGAGGTAAAGGAGCAAGGGCTTTTCCAGAGACGGGATCACGAGCATTGGGGGGCTCGTGAGATACTTTTTTAGATCATCGAAGGCCTCCTGGGCCTCGGGGGTCCACCGGAACCCTTCGAGGCCCCGGAGGATTTTGAAGAATTGGAGGCCGCGTTCCCTCGACCACGAGACGAAGCGACTCAGCGCGGCCAACCGGCCGGTGAGTCGTTGAACGTCTTTGACCGAGCGCGGCGGGGGCATGTCCAGGAGTGCCCAGATCTTTTCGGGGTTGGCCTCTATGCCCCGCTGGGACACGAGGAAGCCCAGGAGCTTCCCCCCGCGTACGCCGAAGGCGCATTTCTCCGGGTTGAGCTTCAACCCGTATGCGCGGAGGTTGCGGAAGGTCTTCGCCAAATCGTCGATGTGAGCAGTCGCACGGGGGACTTTTGATGACCGCGTCGTCGAGATAGACTTCGATGTTGCGACCAATATGGTCCTTGAGGACCAGCATCATGAGTCGCTGGAAGGTCGCTCTAGCGTTCTTTAGCCCGAAGGGCATGTGGACGTAGCAGAAGGTCCCGAGGGGAGTTATGAAACTCATTTTTTCCTCGTCCCCTTCTGCCATTCGGACTTGGTGATAGCCCGAATATGCGTCTAGGAAGCTCATCAACTCGCACCCCGTGGTCGAATCGACCAGTTGGTCAATCTGGGGGAGCGGGAAGTTGTCTTTGGGGCAAGCGCGGTTGAGGTCAGTGAAGTCCACGCACATTCGCCACTTACCATTCGACTTCTTCACGAGGACGGGGTTTGCAAGCCACTCGGGGTGCAAGACCTCCCGAATGAACCCCGCCTCTCTAAGTTTGGCGATCTTGACCTTGATCACCTCTTGGCATTCAAGGGAGAGTTTTCTCAGCTTCTACTTGACCGGGGGGTGACCGGGGGGTCACTGCGAGCTTATACTCGATGACGTCCCGGGCGACGCCTCGCATGTCGGAAGGCTTCCAGGCAAAAACGTCGGAGTTCTTGCGCAGGAAAGCCGCGAGTTGCTCCGCGTGCTCCTCATGCAGATCTGCCCCGATCTTGACGGTTTTGTCTCTGTTGTCTGGGGACAGTGGGACCTTCTGGAGGTCCCCTTCTGGAGGCGGCTTGGGGAGGGACCTCTCGAAAGGTATCGCAGCGGCGTCTGGCTCTGGGGAAGGGGTCTCCCCCTCGGGGTCTTGATCATGTTGACGCTCCCGATCATTGCGGCGGCGCGTTCGTATAAAGCGCGGGCCATGTCTTGGTCTCCCCAGGCGGTGATCACGCCGTGAGGCCCAGGGATCTTCACGCAAAGGTAGCTGTGGTGGATCGCGGCCCCCAAGCGGTTGATCGTGGTCCTCCCCATGATTGCGTTGTACGAGGAGGGGAGGTCCACTACGTCGAACCGGATCATCTCTATCCGGTAATTGTCCGGGGTGCCAAAGGTCATGGGGAGATCCACCTTCCCCACGGGGTGGATTGTCTTCCCCGGGACGAATCCCTGCTAGGGCCCTGTTGCAGGCTGCAGTAGCTTCTCGTCGACCTGCATCTCCCTAAATGCCTTTAAGTATAGGACGTCGGCGGAGCTTCCGCCATCCACGAGGATGCGTGCTAGGTGGCAGTTGTAGATGGTAGCGGAGACGATGAGTGCGTCATCATGGGGGAAGCGAACCCCACGCGCGTCTTCTGCCTTAAAAGTGAGTGGAACGTCCGACCACTTGAGTGGCCGAGACGTATGCAGCACCCTACCACCTTTACTTCGCGCGCATACTCCTTGCACTGGCGCTTGGAGTCTCGTCCGGAGGCGGACTCTTCCATGATGACGTTGACACGCCTTTGGGAAGTTTGGAAGGGGAGCGTCTCTGACGGATCCCCTTCTCGCGCTTGTCCTTGCTGTCCCCCCGCGGGGGCAGGAAGGGCCGGTAAGGCCGGCTGAGGGGGCAAGGAGGCAAGATCCCCCCCTGCCCATGCTGGTCGAGGAATGTGGTGAAGTGTTGGAGCAGTTGGTGGCATTCCCGGGTGGCGTGGGTATTGGACTTGTGGAAGGTACACCACAGACCTTCCCTGCCTCCTGCCGCGGGGCTTTTGCGACCGCGGGACGACTGCCCTCCTCTGCGACCTTTCGGCTTGGGGAAGGGGCGGTTTCCCTTAGAGGCATCGCGCGAGCCGCCTCTGCCCTTGAGGACAAAGGTGTCTCGAGGTCGTGGCCCGCTACGATTGCCCCTCTTGGGGCGTTTGAGGGGGTCCCTAGTTTCCCAGTTGACGGGGGTGGGGACCCCCTAGTTTTTCTTCCAGAGGTCATCCTCCTCCGCCGAGCGTACTTCCCAAGTACGGTGAAGAGCTTGTCGGCGGAGGAGGGGCAGCTTCGGGGGAGTCTCCGGTGGAGCTCCCCGGGGAGGATCCCGCTCTTACACACCTCAATGACTGTGGAGTCAGGGACGTGAGCTACTTTGCTCTTGACTTGAGCAAAGCGCTTGAAGAAGCTGCGGATGGTCTCTCCCGTCCTCTGGTGGACAGTGTATAGCTGCAAAGAATCCAGGGGGCGCACGTAGTTCCCCTGGAAGTTTGCGCAAAACTCGCGCTTTAGCTGCGCAAAGGACTTGATGGAGCCGGCCTTCAGGTTGTAGAACCATGAGCGAGCGATCCCTGTCAAGTAGAGGGGGAAGACATTGCACTGAACTATCTCGTCCCCCCCAGCCGCCGAAATGGCTGTGGAATACACCTACACAAATTCGTAGGGGTCGGCCTCACCGTTGTAGTGCTCGATGTGCGGTGGACGATAAGGCCGCGGCCATCAAATGCACCGGAGTCTGCGGCACAGCGGTTGGTTTGCTCCTTCCACCTCCCGAGGTCCGCCGTCATGACGGTAGCGCCGCTTTTCCTCTGGGTTGGTCGAGCTGACCTCCAGGACGTCCGGACACCCCCCCAGGGGCGGTGGGTTCTTCGGCGGGTCTCTTCCCTTGGCCAGAGCGGGAGCGGGGCTCCCCGCGTCCACGACCTGGGGGAGGCTCCTCCCCAGACTTGGTGGTACGCATTTGCTCGATGTCCTCCCGGGTGAAGCGGACTTGATCCACCGAGGGAGCCCTCCGGGGCGGCCTCTGGGGAGGAGGGAGCTCATGCGCGTCGACTATGGGCGCGGGAGGCGCGACCGAGGCGTGGGTGGAATCCATTGCCAGGTGGTCCTCGGGGGTATCGTCCGGAACTGGAGAGTGGGGACCCTGACGGGGAAGGTCCGGCGGGCCACCTCCGGAACGACGGGCATAACTGGCGGAGAGAGGCCAGCGTCTGGTCTCAGGAAGGCCCCTGGCGCGGAGTGAATCATTGGCATGGGGAAAACCCCGAGGACGGGGTAAGTCCCCAGCACTGGGAACACTCTCGATGTCAGGAAGGCTCCAGATGACGGGCCCGCCGGAGCATAACCCCCATTGGAACCACAAGTCCCAGGAGCGACTGACCTCCGGGGGGTGGAGGGGCCATCGAATGTCCCATAAACGGGGGCATTGCCCCCATGAACGGGAACTATGGGTAGATGGGGGTCGGCGGCCGTGCCAGAACGCGGAGGAGCTCGTCCATCGAGCGTTGGGCGCGGAGTTGGCCCTCCGCAAGAGCTTCGAGCAACGTGTCCCGGGAAGCCGGCGGGGCCACCGGGGGAAAGTCAATCCCCTCGGGAGCGTCCGAGGTTGCTGGGTTGGACCCGGAGCCCTCTCCGCCGAAAATTACTGGGAGAGTTAGAGGTGGTACCTGGGTTTGTTCGTGTCCGGGCGGCAGTGCCGGGACGGTCGCGCTTTGGAGGGGTGGCGCCGGGTCATTGGGACCGGTGTCACCGGAAAGGGTGCGAGCCCTCGTTCTTGGGGGAGCCATGGAGATTCGTCACGCGTCCCCACGGTCGGCGCCAACTGTCGTGGTATTGTGAATACCCCTACAGGTTTTGTTGAAGTCCCTAGCGAAGAAAAGATGACGCGAGCTGACCACGTGACCGGTCTTCTCCCGTCGGGCAAATGCAGCAAATGACAAGAAAGTTTATACAGGTTCCGGCCTCAGTGGAGACCCTAGTCCTGTCGACGTGCTCCCAACTAGAGTTGGCTAGGGGAGCTCTCTCGGGGAGAGATGGCTCCAAAGAACGCCCGTTTTGTTGTGTATTAGAATAAAAATGAATTGTCCTCCTTACATGGGGGTTACAAGGGCTTATATAGGCCCAAAAGATGCAAAAAAAGACTAAACTGCCCCGTCCACAACCGTTGGATCGAGGGGCACTAGCGCCCTTTTCCCGGCCAAAGGGCTCAGATGCTTGACAGGTATCCCCGCCTATTCCTGAGGTGCTTCATGTGATCCTGACATGACCTGGCACCGGGGGTCCTTGTCTTCAGGAAAATAACAGTGCCCGGGACAAGCCACCGGGGGGCCTTGTCCCCGAGCAAAAGGCGGAGCCCGGGACAAGCCATCAGGGGGTCTTGTCCCCGGGCAAATGGCGGCGCCTGGGACAAGCCACCGGGGGGCCTTGTCCCCGGGTAAATAGCGGCGCCTAGGACAAGCCACCGGGGGCCTTGTCTTTTCTTACTTGCATTTGATTCCACGGAGATTTCCCCCAACAGGTATTCTGAAGGACTAATATGAATTCAGGACACCACCAGTTGAAAATTTAAAAAAAGAGGATATAGCAAATAAGTTTACCATATTGCTTTTTTGGTATAACTAGTGTATCAACTGTTTCCATGACAATGATTGACATGACATTTATAGAATACCTCAACAAGTTTGTAGTAGAGTTGTCGATGACACCCTCATATGCTCTAGAAATGAAAAAAGAGCATGTGTAACATTAGCAAATGGTCTTAGACAAGTTGCGAGAGCAGTAATTGTAATGTAAGTTGATAAGTGTGCCTTCAAGATGGAAGAAATTGTCTTCTTAAGGAAAAACATGACTGCAGATAGGACATCAGTTGACCCAACCAATATATAAGTCGCAATGGAAGGGAAGCTATCAAAGTCAGTAAAGGAGATCAAAAACTTTTGTGGTCAGCAAGTTACTACCGACAAATTCATTGTCTCTCTAGAATAACTCGACCTCTCACTAGACTATTGAAGAAAAAAGCTCTATTTGAAAAGACATTACTATCGATCTGCTAGGAACGAACGGTGGAAACAACTCAAATTGGGTTAAAGTCAACAGGTTAACTGTGATGACTCATCCCAATCATTACCAAGATGACAACACTAGCTTTTGGCATTACCCCAATAAAATGGCGTTTTATTAGAAATAATCTCTAGAGTAGAGTAGCACAATAAAATAACAAAAAGAACGAAATCTTCATTTTAGTTGCCCTTAAGGCTTAAGTAGTACAAACAAACAGATAATTGACAAAATTTAACTTATTGATACACTATGTCGATAGGATGCTAAACAAAATAAAATCCCTTTAACGGTCTTATCCTCAAATCACTCGACCCCCTTTCTAGTCTAGTCGAGGTCGTCGTCAGTACCCCAAGGTAAGCTCCTTCTTCATAATCATACCCAACAATGTCTAGTTTTCTGGACATGCTTGTGTCAACTATTTATATATAAATTTATGAAACTAAGGGTAAGTACAATTGTAGTTAGCAAGAATCTAACTCAAATGCATAATTATTCTTTCAATAATCTGATATCAGCACCTAAGTTTCCATTTAAAACAAAGAGGTATAAGAAATATCATTTTCTTTTATTAAAATAACTACTATTCAATTACAATGCGGGTGTAACTTCTTGTCTCGGAAGTCGGAGTGAATATCCATGTGTTTTACTTTGTAGAGGTGTACTGCATTATCCATAAAAACTCTCAATCAAATTGATTTCCATGATTCTTTAAATATGAGATATTGGTTGAGTGAACAGAGTTTTTCCCAGATCCGTACACTAAGTATCTCCACTCGGCATTTGTTTTAAAATACCGTTGTAGTCGGACTCCTCCTTTACTCCACTGGTTGAGTTTATAGTTCTTGGGTACTTTCAGGCGACCCATAGAATCTGCTATATTATTTTGAGTGATCTGCAATGCGCTTTAAGTAATTCAAAGCAACCCGTGGTGCTTAATACATATACCATACGTTCCCATGTGGAGGTTTAGTTACTTGATAGGGTACTCAACTAGGCCTGTCCCATACCAGGACTGTGGTCAATGCGTTTGTATAGCAGATACAAGTAAATGAAAGTTGGTTATGACCTTAAAATTTTAACTCAACTAGCCTCAAAAATTTCCTCCGAGCTCCCTCTACTAGCCATATAATTATCCGTCAACTACTCCAGTAACTAGTTACTAAAACATAATTAACCATATTCCTCATGTGGCTGTTGGTCCAAATTTCTTGATTTCAATCCTTGAAAAGGTATTTTAAAAAAATTACAATCAAACCTAACTACCGATGCAAAACTTGAAAATGTACTAATGTCTTTTTTTTTGAATGGAAGACAGTAGGCAAGAAGCCTACTGCTAGAATATATATATATATATATATATATAAAGAGAAGAAGAGTACAAGATTACAAAAGACCAAAAAAGAAAGCAAATTACAAGTTGCAGATTACAAGATATTCAGCCAAGAAAATTTTTTGATTTTAATACTATCTGGAACTCTTTGAGCCAAGAGGAACAGATCATCCTTGAAGGCCAGCTTCCAAATAAAAAAACTAGGAGACTAAAATTGGAAGATTTTCTTGTTTCTAATCTTCCAGATGTTCCACAAGGCAATAATAACAATCTCTGAGAGAAACTCTTTAGTGGAAGCAGAAAAACCATGAAAATTCGAATGATATATAGGAGGGAAGGATTCACCAACCAGTCCACAGCCCAATTTAATCCGATGAAATCCCAACATTGTTTAGCAAAACCACATTTAAAAAAGATATGAGAATGAGATTCAATACATCCCTCCTCACATAATTCACAATCCAAGGAAGGAATAACCATATTTCTCCCGAATAACCTCTCCCTAGTATTCAGACGTTCCCAAAGAAAGAGCCAGAAAAAACCTTGAGTTTCATAGGACAACGATTCTTCCAACATACTTTGAAGATGGGATGTATAGGACAAACACCCATCAAACTTTTGTAGACCTTGCTGACGAGGATTGACACCCGAGTCAGTTCAAATAAATGCACTGTTGGTTCAAGACAGATTCGAACCAGACACGTGTCTAGCGGTGCGAACTCAAGTTATTCTGAGAAGCATCAGCTCAAGGTCGCAGGCTTTGCGCGATCAGATCGCAGGCTTCCCGCGGTCAGAAGTTCATATGCTATGACCGAGATGTTGCGCGGTCAGCCAACATCCCGCGGTCAGAGCGTTCTCGACCACGGTGCTTGGAATTCATCTGTCCGGCTATCCCTATAGCGGGAATATTCCAAGTATCCCGAAGATTCCTCCACGTGGAGAATCAACCGTCAGGAGGTTAATACGTGCAGTTATCCATAAATAACACGTGTTTAACCTGCGTGGAGGTTAAGAGCGGTTCTCTAAAACCGCATCCAACCGTCTAAACAACTGTCTGATGCAGTTACGACATGGCACCCTTTCGACCAGTATAAGAGGGTGGCAAGGTGCATCAAGCAAGGGGGATCGTAAGATCAAGAGATCAACATCTCTAAAGCAAGCGAGATACAACACATCTCAACCACTCAAACAGCCAAGTCTACGGCCTAAATTAGATAGTTCTTGTAAGCCTTTCTGGCTTCATTCTGTACATTTACATAGGAAAAATCCTTCGCCTGTGAAGGTGTTTTTCTACTATCTTGTAACCTTTTATCACCTATAGTGAAATCTGAACAGGACGTAGGGCTATTACTCCCACCATAGAGGGCCCAAACCTGTATAAATCTCTCTGTGCTCCTGTTCACCATTGTTCTACATACCTTCCCGGAGGGTCATCTTGAAGGGTCTTGCTATTACAAATTTTGTATAAGTTCGGCTGAGGACTCTGAGTCCGAATCGTCGACAGCTGGCGCCCACCGTGGGGCCTTTCTCAAGGCGTCCTAGTTTTAATCCAGAGGTTCGCTGAAACATGGCTGGAGCATATGATTCCGAGAACGATTTCGATCTCGAGGATTATGCTCATATCCCGATGCCTTCTCCAAGCGATCCTGTCCCGATGGAGGAGGTTGAAGGCCAGAATATTCCACAGGTTGAATCGTCTCTCCAGGTCATGTCTATCGACCAGGGAGCAACTAGCGCAAGGTCAGGACCCACAGAGGTTCTTAATGCGCTAGGCGATGAATCCGGTCCGTCGTACGACCCCGCCGAGGGGAAGGATGATGTCGACCCGGAAATCAACCCCGGAAGGTTCGACCCTGATAACCTTCACCGTCTCTTTGATTTCGAGTCCGACTCGGAACAAACTGAGATGTTTTCCCTATCGGCAACCTCTCTCCCTAGGCAGTTTGCTGCGTTGTCGGAAGAAACTCCCGATCAACAGGCTGCTAGGGAAGAACAAGATCGCAAACAGAAGGAGGATCAAGATCTCGAGCAACAAAACAACGAACTACGCAGAACTGCCCTAGAGGCTCTTCAAGATGCGCAGGCTCGTTACGATGCTGCTTCGGGTTCTTCTCGGCGGTCGCGAGGTCGCAGATGCGACCAGACCCCTTCTTTACCACCGGAGCGTTTGCAGGTGGACGAAGAAACAGTAACACCTGGTGCCCCTAGGAGAAGTACCCATGGTCGACTGCGATCTATCGCGGAAGTCATGCGTAACTTTTCTCCTACGGTCACGGATGCGCAGAAACCGGCCTTTTTTAGGATCCTAGCGGAGAGACTGGATGAGGTCGCGTCTGAGGCGACCCCAACGGCCTCTTCCCGATCGGTAACACGTTCCCGCGAACGAGATTGTCCTCATTCTGGTTCCGGCCGACGAAGTTACCCGCCGCCCGTACCGTCCCAACAGGACAGATACTGGCGAATGCAGGATTCTCGTAGTAGGGATCGAGTTCCTGTCCACTCTCGTTTGGGACCACGAGTAACTTCGCCATTGCGTGAGGTCGCCCGAGACCCAGCCGAGAGTCACAGGGCGATTCACGGTCCCTACGTTGGTTGTAAAGCCTTCTCGCCTGGCCTACGAGCAGTCGTTTGGCCCGATAAGTTTCGACCAAGGGCCATTGAGAGGTTTGACGGAACTCAAAACCCATCCGAGTTCCTTCAAATCTATATCACTGCCATCCAAGCGGCGGGAGGCGATGACAAGGTCATGGCCAACTACCTGCCTACAGTCCTCGCAGGACCGGCTAGGACCTGGCTGTTTAATCAGCCCGAGGGTTCCATTTACAATTGGGAAATGCTATGCGATGCCATCCTCAGCAATTTCCAAAATTGTTACCAAAAGCCGGGTAAAGAGGACGACCTTCATCGGCTACGGCAAACTTCAACCGAAACACTTCGGCAGTTTGTCAAGAGGTTTGTCGGGGTGAGGAATACCATCCCGAACATATCTGATGGCTCCGTTATCAGGGCATTTAAACATGCCGTTCGATACCGGAGATTCACTGAGGACTTGCTTATCCACCCTCCTCGATCAGTGGCCGATCTGTTCGACATGGCCAATCGATATTCTGATGCAGCCGAAGCGGTCGAATGGAATCGCATGGTCGACAAGGGGGACCTACCACCTCAACCAGGCTTCAAGGACGCCAGGAAAGAAGATTCAAGCAAGAAGCCAAAATCTTCATCAGGTGGGAAGTCAAAGAAGTCGAAGAGGAACCGCTCTGGACAGTACCACGAGGTCGCAGTCGCAGAGAAGCCGCCTTCGACCAAAGGTAACAAGCCTTCATTTAAAAATAAAACTGCCTCTGGTGGTCGGAGTGTTGACCAGCCAGAAAAGTCCACTAATCCGCAGGAAGGCAAGAAGTGGTGTCCACTCCACAACTCCGCAGGCCACGACCTTAAGAACTGCAGGAGTTGGTTGAAGCAACTGGATGACTTCTACCAAGGAGTTGGGCCAATGCCAACCTTACCACCGAAAGAACAGGCGTGCGGACTTAGGGACACCGACGAAGACGAGGAAATGTCCTACCAGGTACCTCAAAATCATATTAATGTTATTTTTGGAGGTTCTTCTTCTTTCGTTTCCAAAAGGCAGTTTAAGGCTTTTTACCGAGAGGTTAACCAAACGGAGACATCCCTTGGTGAACCTCAATACCCCCGTTGGTCGGATACGCCTTTGACATTTGATCGCACTGATTGTCCGGCGGGGTTAACAAGACCATTGAGGCTCCCTCTGGTCATTACCCCGATCATCAGTAACGCGAGAGCGGAAAGGGTCCTGATCGACGGAGGAAGCTCCCTTGACATTTTGTTGGTCAAGGCACTCGACGAGATGCAAATTCCTCGTTCGAAGATTAAGCCCATAATCCACCCGTTTTATGGGATAATCCCAGGCCCCTCCATGATGCCGTTCGGACAAGTGGTTCTCCCGGTCACACTGGGAGAACCAGATAACTTCCGAACAGAATTGGTTACTTTTGACGTAATCGATTGTGATTCGGCTTACAATGCAATCTTTGGCAGGCCAACTCTCGCTAAATTCATGATGGCAACGCACTATGCTTACCAGTGCGGAAAATTGCCTGGCCCCAAAGGTGTCATCTCGGTCAGAGGCAGTCGCAACGTGGCGCTCACATGCGACCGGCTATCTTTGGAGATGGTCGATCAACTTCCTCTCCGGGATGCTCAGGTCGCCACTGTCGCTACCGACGCGATCAAGGCTGCGCCTCGACCAGATGAAAAACTCAAACTGGTTCCTTTGTACCCAGATGATCCATCCAAGACAGTTTGGGTCGGATCAGCTCTGGATGCCAAATAGGAACTCGATCTCATTGCTTTTCTCCGAGCTAACGCAGATGTGTTTGTGTGGAAACCGTCCGACATGCCCGGTGTCCCAAGGGAAGTAATTGAGCACAGGTTAGCAATTCGACCTGAACAACGACCAATAAAGCAAAAGCTCAGGAGTTTTGCTGTTGACCGACAAGAAGCCATCCGAGAGGAGTTAGACAAACTCCTGCAGGCCGGGTTTATCCGTGAAGTTGATCACTCAGAATGGCTTGCCAATCTGGTCATGGTCTGCAAGTCAAACAGCAAGTGGCGCATGTGCGTCGACTACACAAGCCTCAACGCTGCCTGTCCGAAGGATGACTTCCCCCTTCCCCGCATTGACTAGTTGGTCGACTCAACTGCGGGTTGCGAACTGATGAGTTTTTTGAACGCTTACTCAGGATATCATCAAATTAGCATGGCAGAAGACGATGAAGAGAAAACTGCCTTCATCACCCCGTTCGGCACATACTGCTACGTCAGAATGCCGTTCGGTCTCAAGAATGCAGGTTCCATGTACCAGCGCTTGATGCAAAAGACCTTTCTTTCCCAGATAGGGCGTAATCTCGAAGGATATGTAGACGACTTGGTTGTAAAAAGTACCAAAAGATTGTTTCATTTGGACGATCTCGCTGAAACCTTCTATAATTTGAATCGCTTTGGAATAAAATTAAACCCAGAGAAATGCTCTTTCGGGGTTTCTTCAGGAAAACTCCTTGGTTTCCTTGTGTGTTCCAGGGGTATTGAAGTTAATCCTGAGAAAATCAGGGCCATTGAACAAATGAGATCGCCCTCGACCATGAAGGATGTTCAACGCTTGGCTGGTCGCATGGCTGCTTTAAGTCGTTCCATATCGCGACTAGGCGAAAGGGGATTGCCTTTCTTCAAAGCCTTGCGAAAGCATCACAGTTTTACTTGGTTGGATGAAGCCGAAAAAGCGTTTCAGGAGGTGAAGACATATCTATCTAGTCCGCCAGTATTGGTGTCTCCCGACAAAGGAGAACCATTGCTCCTTTATCTGGCGGCCACACCGCACGCGGTCAGCGCCGTTCTGATCGCGGATAGGGAAGGAATACATAGACCCGTTTACTATGTGAGCGAAGTACTTCATGGTCCTAAGGAGCGTTACCCTGAGGTCTAGAAGATACTTTACGCGCTACTGATGGCTTCCCGTAAGCTACGACATTACTTCCAGGCGCACAAGATCATAGTACCCTCCTCTTTTCCTTTGGGGGATTGATCCGTTTGAGACCTAGTCTTGGTTTTCGCACTAGGCTCGCCCAGATTCTAATATGCGGAATAACGGGATCTTACTCGAAAATACCGAAACCCAAAGTAATTGCACAACTCTTTATTTCAAAGAGGGCTTTACACGTCGAACATTAGGCACACTTGCCTACGTCGAAGGAACTATAAGTGTCTAAAACTCAAATAAGTTCTATGACTCTTCGATTGAGTTCGATAATCTAAACTAGACCTATTACAAGGTATTTATATTCCAATCGTATGAGTACGTATCAAACTTAGAGACCTAAACGTATTAGACTCATATAACTAATCCTAAACAGATAAGCTTAGTTATACACATTCGGATCGGATTACAATTCCGAACAGGGAACGAATTCCTTTTCCTAGTCGCAGACCAATCCATGGTCGCGGAACCTTTCCGAACACGGTTAAGGTCGTGAAGCCGTATGCGATCAGGACTTGGTCGCGAAGCCGTATGCGATCAGGACTTGGAGATCCTCCCGGATCATGACTCCCTTGTTGAGAAGGAGCCAACCCCTGTTGCGACCTCTCGATTGAACTGGACATGTGGAAATTGGGCTTGTCCATCTTCTTTGGTGTACCACTTTGCCGCACGTGCTCGTTGATCTTTCCGACCGATTCGAAAAGTCTCCTTGGTGCCACTGCGGGTGGTAGTTACCTTCTTCTCCAGAATCACATCTTCACGTAGAGGTTCGTCTCGTTGATAGACCAAGTCTTCAACAGATGGTACTATAGTATCTGGCTCATCATCCAGCATTGAAGGCTCAAACAGTTTGAGGTGCTCAACATTAACAACCGAGTAAATATCCATGTATGGAGGTAACTCGAGCTGACAAGCATTATTACCCACTTTCCGCAAAATCCGAAAAGGACCATAACGAATGGGTTTGAGCTTCTTACCTTCACCTTTAAGTCTCACCTTACTCAGATGTAACCATACCATATCACCTTCTTGAAATTGCGCATCAACTAGGTGCCGATCATGTCGCGCCTTATACTTGAGTTGAGCTTGCAGCAAGTTCTGTTCAACCTCACGATGGAGTCGTTGAATACCTTCCAGGAACTTTTGTGCTCGATCCTGATCAGATGCTTCCTTGCTGTTCTGTGCTGAGGTAGGGATCACAAACTCCATGTCGAATGGACTCTGTGGTAGAAATCCTAAACAGACCTCAAACGGTGACTTTCCAGTTGAACCATGCACTGCTCGATTAAAAGCAAATTGCAGGTACGGTATGCTTTCATCCCAGGTCTTCGGGTGCTTCGAGTTATATCCTCTCAAAAGATGAACAACTGTTCGATTAACCACCTCGGTTTGACCATCAGTTTGCGGATGAAAAGCAGTACTCCTCTTTAGCTTGGTGTCCATCATCGTCCAGAGCGATCGCCAAAAGTGACTAAGGAACCGGGTATCGCGATCAGACACAATAGAAGTCGGCAGTCCGAAGTGTGTCCAAACGTGTTGAAAGAATACCCGAGCTGCTTCTTCTCCCGTGATAGTCTTTCGACAAGGTATAAGAACAATCATTTTGGAGAACCGATCAACGACCACGAATAAATAGTCGTTGCCACGTCGGGTCTTAGGCAATCCTCCCAAGAAATCCATGGATATGCTTTCCCATGGTCGCGATGGAACTGGCAAAGGAGTGTACAAACCTAATTTTTGGTTTGCCGGTTTCGAGATGCTGCAGAGACCACAGCCTTGAACAAAGCTAGCCACATCTTGCTGCATACGCGGCCAGAACACATGTCGATGAAGATTTTGCAACGTCTTCGTAACCCCAAAGTGACCAGCTACCTTCGATGTGTGCGCTTCTCGCAACCATTGAATTCGAGGTGCTCCACGAGGTATACAAAGTAAATTGCCCTTGTACAAGAGTCCTTCTCGATGAACGAACTCCGTAGGTTTCCCTGTTTCGAGCTCAGTCAGTACTGTTTGAAAATCAGGGTCTTCACTGTACATAGTGGCATAGTCATCATGACATGAGGGCTCGATCTGCATGAACGCTGATAAACAGAGGGCCGTAACTGGTGGTCGCGACAACATGTCTGCCAATTTGTTGTGTACGCCCTTCTTGTACTTAATCACCAGATTGAACTGCTGCAGATACGACATCCACTTCATGTGCCGAGCTTGCTGTAGCTTGGACTGAGTTTGCAAATATTGCAATGGTTGATGGTCGGTGTGGACAACCGTCTCTTTACCCAAGAGGTAGCACCGCCAATGTTTCACGGCCTGATGCAGTGCGCATAACTCCTTATAATAAGTCGGGTAGTTCTTCTGAGCTCCCTGGAATAACTCGGAGTGATATGCCACTGGTCGACCTTCTTGTATGAGCACTGCGCCCATCGCGTAACCTGAGGCATCGGTTTCTAGCTCGAATGGTTTCTGGAGATTCGGCAAAGCTAACACAGGCGCCTCGCTGATCTTCCTTTTCAGCAAGAGAAACGTGTCCTCATGTTTCCCTGTCCACTCAAACTTCTGATCGATCCTGGTTAACGCATGCAATGGAGAAGCCACAATCGAGAAGTGTCGGATGAACTTCCGAAGATATTGGCATGCTCCCACAAAACTACGCACGTCCGTAACTGTTCGCGGTCGCGGCCACTCGCGAATCACTTTTACCTTATCTGGGTCGATTTGCAACGTACCGTTGCCGACCAGGAATCCAAGGTAAAGTAGAGTTTGCTGGCCGAACTCGCACTTCTTACGGTTGAGGCGAAGTCGATGTTGCCGAAGCTGATCGATCACCTTTTCAACATGAATGAGGTGCTCGTCCCACGAACGACTATAAACCAATATGTCGTCGAGATACACGATCATAAAGTCGTCGATGAACGGTCTCAATACGTCATTCATAAGACACATGAAAGTTGCCGGGGCATTGCAGAGACCAAACGGCATGACTAGCCATTCGAACAGACCTTGTCGTGTTTTGAATGCGGTCTTCCACGTATCCTCCTCGCGGATGCTGACTTGATGATATCCTGACTTAAGATCCAATTTGGAGAAGACAACAGCATGCTTCAATTGGTCTAACAGGTCGTCAATACGGGGAAGGGGGTACCGGTTCTTGATGGTGATCTTGTTCAGTGCTCGATAGTCGATGCACATACGCCAAGTCCCATCTTTCTTTGGTACTAACACCACAGGAGATCCACAAGGTGAACTACTCGGTTGAATGACACCATTGTTCAGCAACTCACCAAGTTGTCTCTTGATCTCTTCATTCTCCAATACTGAGTTGCGATACATACTCAGATTGGGCAGTGTCGCATCAGACACAAGCTGAATTTCGTGCTCGACTGGACGTTTCGGCGGACGACCCTGGGTAGTCTCGAACAGATCATTGTATTTCTCCAGCAGTCCCGACAAACGACCAGAATCCTCTCGGCACGCCAGCGACAATGCTGGTCGAGTACCCTCACCTTGATCAATGGGTCGAATCATGACAAGCACATACTTGTGACATGCATTAACAATTCGTTTGGCTTGATTTGCGGTAATCAAGTTCGAAGTGTTGACGTGGATGTCTCTACTGATCACGAACTTAACTCCGTCTTTGGTGAGGTCGTACTCTTGCGCTCGCCGATGGAAGTGAGCGTCTCGATCATACAGATACGGACTCCCAAATATCACCTGACAGATATCGATAGGGACAACATCGCATTGCACCTCATCGATATATCGTGCAGAGATCGCAAATTTCAACACACACTGACTCGTAATCTGTTGGTTCACGTCGGATGTAAACCAACCCAGCGGATATGGTCGCGGGTGTGTGGTTGTCTTCAAACCAAGTTGCCGAACCAGTCCAGCGGAGACCAAATTCTTTTGACTTCCTGGATCGAATATCGCTGCGACCACTTCGTGCTTCACCTGGATGTTGATGGTGAACAAGTCCTCCGTCGGGTGATGGTCGTTCGGTGGATCCGAACCCTTCTCCTTCGGCATTGCCATCAGAGACAAGGTCGTATCCGCCTCATTAACCGAATTCACTCAGACAACTTCTTCGTCGGGTGAAGTCGCAGTAGCCGTGGCTGTTCTTTTCCCTAGTCTGTTTTTCTTTGGTCGAAGTTCAGGATGAAGCTTGTAGCATTTGTCCTTCGTATGTCCCGCGACTTGACAATGTTCGCAGAAAGCACTCGTGCCCGATTTTGAAGCGTTCTTCTTCGGACTCGGCTTTTTCTTTGTCGAGGTCGCACTTTCCTTCGTGCTTTTGTCACTGCGGGATTTGTTCTTCTTCTCGATCGCCATAGCAGTTGTGCTCGCGGTCGCGATATCTTGGACGCCGAACAGACTTAGCTCAGTACTGATCGATTTCTGAAGTCCAGATGTGTACTTCCGAAATACCTGAGGGTCGGATAGTGAGATGCCAATGACCATTGCTTGTCGCCGAAACTCTGTCATATAGTCTTGGACGGTCTGGTCGCGTCGTTGGTACAATCGGTGCCAACGCTCCCATCTCTCCTCAAGGTAGCCCATCGGATAGAATTCTTGTCACAGAAGTCGTTTGAATTGACCCCACGCAAGGTCGTCAGCTTCACCACTGGCGACAAGGGCCTTCCACCATGTCTTGGCGTGGTCCTTCATCTTCAAAGGTGCAAACTTCACCTTTTGAGCGCTACTGAACCCTTTTAGGTCAAAGTAGGTCTCAAGTTGATCGATCCAAGAATCCAGCTTTTCGGCATCGATCACCCCATCATATATGGGTATATCAATCTTAGCGTCGACCTTAAAAGATCCGACAGCTAAGGAGGTGTTGGCGAGGTCGTCGGTTTTGTGGTCGCCTTCGTCTTCATCTTCGTCTATACTACGCAAGTCTTCACCACTCTTCTCACCCGTAACCTTCCCTACTTCAGGAGGTACAAACATGGCCTGCTGCTTAATCCAAGCAAGCACGGTTTTCATGTCGGTGGAGAGCTTAGCCACTTGTTCGGCTAGGTTAGCTTGAACGAAGGTATCGTCAGACATTGTCGGAGACGCGGCTGTAGGAACCGTCAATTGATCGCCTGGAGTTTCGCCGGAGGTTTTGTAACCCTGGCGAGTCTTCACCGTCCACAGGATAGGAAAGTTGCTCTGATACCAACTTGATCCGTTTGAGACCTAGTCTTGGTTTTCGCACTAGGCTCGCCCAGATTCTAATATGCGGAATAACGGGATCTTACTCGGAAATACCGAAACCCAAAGTAATTGCACAACTCTTTATTTCAAAGAGGGCTTTACACGTCGAACGTTAGGCACACTTGCCTACGTCGAAGGAACTATAAGTGTCTAAAACTCAAATAAGTTCTATGATTCTTCGATTGAGTTCGATGATCTAAACTAGACCTATTACAAGGTATTTATAGTCCAATCGTATGAGTACGTATCAGACTTAGAGACCTAAACGTATTAGACTCATATAACTAATCCTAAACAGATAAGCTTAGTTATACACATTCGGATCGGATTACAATTCCGAACAGGGAACGAATTCCTTTTCCTGGTCGCAGACCAATCCATGGTCGCGGAACCTTTCCGAACACGGTTAAGGTCGCGAAGCCGTATGCGATCAGGACTTGGTCGCGAATCCGTATGCGATCAGGACTTGGTCGCGAAGCCGTATGCGATCAGGACTTGGAGATCCTCCCGGATCAGGGATATTGTCCGAAACCCAGAGAAGTTTGGTCGAATCGCCAAATGGGCGGTCGAATTCGGTGCCTTCGAGATCCATTTCACGCCCCGCACGGCGGTTAAGTCTCAGGATTTGGCCGACTTTGTGGTCGAATGGACCAACCCTGAGCCACCCGTGCAATTGCCAGAGGAATTGGAGTGCCCCGATTACTGGACAATGTACTTCGACGGCTCCCATAGTTTTCAACACTTGGGGGCTGGAGTGGTCTTAGTTACGCCCCAGGGCGAACAGCTTAAGTATGTCATCCAACTACACTTTGTTGCGACCAACAACGCAGCAGAGTATGAAGGTCTTCTTGCAGGGCTCCGGGCAGCCAAATTCCTCAGAGTCCATCGATTAGTGGTGAGGGGAGACTCACAGCTAGTCGTAAACCAGGTAAACAAGGAGTACAGGACCTCCGATGAGACAATGGCTCATTACCTGGGGGAAGTGAGGAAATTGGAAAAACACTTCAGTCATTTCGAAGTCCAATATATCCCGCGAAAGGACAACATTCTCGCAGACCAATTATCCAAAATTGGGTCCTCACGTACATCCGCTCCGGCAGGAGTGTTCGTTGAACACTTGGACCGTCCTTCGATCATGACTTCGGTCGAGGATGATCCGGTAATAGCCTCCATTACCAACCTCGGTCAGGGACAGAATTGGACTCATCCATTGAGAGTCTATCTTGAACACGGGACCCTACCCGAGGACCAAACCGAAAGCAATCGGTTAATTCGAAAAGCGTGTCTGTACAAACTCATAGATGGGGTTCTGTACAGAAAGGGTACTCAAGGAGTATTCATGTGTTGCATATCTCAGGAGGAAGAAAAATCCCTCTTGAAAGAAATACATGACAGTGTATGTGGTGCACACACGTCATATCGGACACTGGTCGGAAAAGCTTTTCGACAAGGATTCTACTGGCTTTCGGCACTTGATGATGCCAAGCATATGGTCAAAACGTGTCCTCAGTGTCAGTTCCACGCGAGACAGATTCATCAACCTGCCTATGCGTTACAAACTATTCCCCTCGCATGGCCCTTCGCAGTTTGGGGAATGGACATTGTTGGTCCTATGCCACAAGCGGTCAACGGATACAAGTTTCTGTTCGTAGCCATTGACACGTTTACTAAGTGGATCGAGGCCGAACCGGTACGAAATATTACCGCATTAGCAGCACAAAAGTTCTTTCATAAGAACATTATTGCTCGATTTGGTGTTCCAAACCGTCTTATCACCGATAACGGTTCCCAGTTCGCTAGTGGTCTTTTCCTAGACTATTGCGATCAGATCGGAAAAAAAGTGTGCTTTGCTTCTATGGCGCATCCACAAAGCAATGGTGCCGTAGAACGGGCCAATGGGCAATACTACAAGGCATCAAGAAACGTATTTTTGATCGCCTTAAGACTCGCTCGGGGGCTTGGGCAGACGAGCTTTATACCGTTCTATGGGCACTACGAACTACTTCTAGTCAAGCCACCGGTGAGACGCCCTTCCATCTGGTCTATGGGGTTGAGGCTGTATTGCCTATGGAAGTTAGTATTGGGTCTGTTCGGACAAAACGATTCGAACAGGTTAATCAGTCTGAACAGCGGTCACAAGATCTCATCCTCTTAGAAGAAGGACGTGATCGCGCCTTGATCAAGTCCGCGGCATACTTGCAAGCTTTGCACAAGTATCACAGTAAAAGGGTGCGACCACGTAGTCTTCACGTGGGCGACCTGGTCTTACGAAAAATCCAAGATCAGTCTAGTCGAAACAAATTCTCCCCGAAGTGGGAAGGCCCTTACACTGTGGTCTCGGCGCCGCGACCAGGATCCGCGCGGTTAGCCATGGAGGATGGTCGAATTTTGTCCAATACTTGGAACATCGATCAACTTCGCAAGTTCTACGTGTAAGTACTCAACCCCTTTTTCCTGTTCAATTAGCATTTTTTCATAATAAAAAATGTTTTGCTTTCATATGATGAATATTTTCCTTTATGCCTATCCACTATGAATTCGGCTCGGGGGCTGGTCGCCCGCGGCTAGATCATTATAACACCCTGGACGGATTCGCTGGCCGATCTCATAACCACTTTTAGATAAGTCACTCCTAAATAAGCCGTTTCTCAACACACACGGGGCTTTCTGGCAAGTTCTTGGTTATCTGAGTGGCTGCTGGTTTGCAAACAAGCCTAGATGTTATAGTGATCCTAATCGTTGATTCGATCACTCACCCCTGGTCGTTACATTCACTTTTCTCCTGTGTTTGTAATACTAAGTTTTCAGTATCTACAATCACAGGCGGGGGCTAGGGGGATATGTTTATAATATGAAACAACATAAACAAAAATATATTCATTTTCAAAAATAAATTTTCATGTGCATTGCATTGTATACAACTGTTTTTATACAGGTATAGGGATCATTCGATCCCGAGCTCAGTCAGGAGCTTATCTACAAGGGGACTAATCTCCTCCATGACGGCCTCTAGTTGCTCTTCACTCTCGACCTCAACCGGTCCCACTAGTGGATTCAGATCTGCATCTGGGCCATGGTGAAGTCGAACCCGGCTGAGGATAGCGGAAGCGGCTGACCGAACTCTGGTTCTGATCACCTCTTCTCGTCGCTGTGTATCCTCAGGGAGATATTCGAGAAGTGACTCTGCTTGAGCCATAACTAGTGCAGACCAGTCATCTTGGCTGAGATCGTCTCGTGTGGTTTCGACCACATCAGCCTTCAGAAGATGAGCCACCGCCTTCAGTTTTTCGAAGACTGAATGGCTCAGCTTTCCAATCGCCCTTCCGGGGGCTTGGATAGAATCCTGGAGGATTTTGTTGTTCTGACTGAGTTGCTTTATTTGACCAGCTTGCGCTGCAACAAGAAAAAATATTACTCACAGGTTATGAGGACAAGTATTCCTAATCAGGAATCAACTTACCAGCAAGTTGTGACCGCAGTTTGTTGTTTTCGATCTCTTGGTTCCTAGCTACTGAGATCGAATGAAGCTTGACTGTGGCCACTTCTTTGTCCAAGATGCCACCTTTCTGTAGTAAAGCAGAAGGGGAGATCATAATCAAATTGTATCTTTACAAGTTGAAGAGTAATGATTCTTACCTGCGCAAGCTGTCCCGTTCTCTTTGTATGGCCACCATGCTTGCCGCCGTAGCGCGCGATTAGGCCATCATCCGGGATAGTTCCTGTGATACAAAAAAGGGAGTTAAAGGTGTCTTAGGAACAATTCAGGACACCCAGAGAGGGATTCATCATACCTTCATGAACTTCTCTACGGAGGCATCTTCCGGACTGATGGGAAGATTTGTTGAAGGCCCGGAGGTGCCTACAGCAGGGGCAGTAGGAGGAAGTGCCTGCTAGGCACTGCTTCCAGTCGCCGTTGACTGCGACTGGGTCCTCGCGCCTGCTTCTCCCCCTACGGCCCGGACGACTTCCTGAACCAAGGGGATGGAGCGCCCCTCACTAGAGGTTTCTGCACCAGCAGTGACTTCAACCCTTCCCGAAGTGGTTGAAGGATTGGGCGTTGTTTCTTTTCGTCTGATAAAGGAAAAGAAAAATCAAATGGTAACGATTCGTGACCATCATTTCTAATACGACCAGGATAAAGGTTCTTACCTTATTTGAAATCCCATTAGCTTTTGAGATTTCAGGGAAGGTTCTCCTCGAGCACGGGGACAATTATCGTCCACCCTGGTCTTCCTCTTGGAAAACAAGGCCGCTCCTCCCTGTGTGTGTTCCCCTATGAACATTTTTTCAAGGGAAAGATAAAGGCTAACGAGAAGAATCTTTACCCGGGCAGTCGATCCCGTTGGCGGCGTCGCACCCGACGACCTGATGTCTCATGGGTTTCCGGGGCTGGCACCTCGTGTGCAACCACCACAGGATCTTCCACAACCACCTCCGCTTCTGTCTGCGGAGGAGGAGTATTTTCCTCCCTGGGGCTCGCAGGAGTCACAGGGGGAAGCTCTTCTCCCTGCATAAGCACTAGCTCATCAAATGCACAGGGGGAATTGATGAAAACGAGACTTTGAGAGGATTTTACCACGGTCGTCCCTGCTACCAGGGAAGTGGAGGCGACTGGCCTTGAGGCCTCGGGGGCTTCAGGAGCCAGGGGATCCTCCGTGACCATAGGGTTTTCGGTGGTCGCGGGGTCTGCTACAGCCGCCTCTGCGGTAGCAGTTGTCCCTGCGGAAGGGGTTGGAGCGTCGCCGGATGGAGAGCTCGCGATCTTCCTCCTCCGGAGAACTAGAGGGACATCATCCTCCTCCTCCTCCTCGCTCCCCTCCCCCTGTACGACGAAGAAGTAATTCCAGTTTGGACCTGGAAAGATCGGAGGGATCTGATATCTTACCGCAGTTCTTCGGGCTGTAGGAGGAGTGCTTCGCGAAGACCCTTCCCCAAGATTTAGCCTGACTTTCTTGGGGGCGGGATTCCTCGTCCTGGGTCTCGAGGAAATCTTCTTCACGTTTTTGGTCATCGGCTTTCCCAGGGAACTGACGTTCTCGCTGGGAAACGTCGCCTCAGCAAACCTCCCAAGAAGCTGTTCACATGGGATTAGTGCTCGACAGACATAAGACCTGTAAAACAGAGGCCAAGTCGAAAATGTACCTTTCGGCACTCCTGTTGGAGGTCGTCGCCGGCGTGAATTAAGCTTTGGGGGCGAGGCGACCCCTTGGCACCCTCTACCTCGGCGTTGTACGCCCGGAGAAGGCAATTAGTTTGCCTCTCGATCTCGGCAGAGGATAGGACTGTTCCCAAATACAAATTAAAACTGGTGCATTCCAGAAATCACATAAGAAGGTTTTCGATGCCAAAAATGAATACCTTCATTGTAGTCCAAGGTACCATCTGCCATGGACTTGATCTCCCAAGCCGGATGAGCCCTTTCACGCAGGGGGCTCACCTGGTTCCTCACAAAGTCTCGGATGACGTCCCGAGCCGTCAACCCTTCTTCGACTAAGTGAAGAATTACCTCGGCGTGCTTCATGAACTCCGCGTTCATCACCGGGAGAGTGTCTAACTCGCTTGGCTTCTCTGGCCGCGAGTTTTCAAACCACAGTTCGCTCTCCTTCGGCGGGGTGCAGTAGAACCACTTCTGATGCCACCCGTGCACTGAATCTCGCAGGGGTGGAAAGGGATACTCCTTCTTATCCCTCAGCCGGAAGTAAATACATCCGGTGGCGTTGGTGCTCTTCGACCACGCCGAGAAATAGAATCGTCGGAAGAAGTCCACACTGGGGTACACTCCGACGAACGCCTCGCATAGGTGTTGAAAAACCGCCAATATCAACACTGCATTTGGGTGGAGGTTGATCAACTCCAACCCATAATGCTCGAGGACATCCTTGAGGAACTGACTCTCGGGAAATCGGAACCCGCAGCGCAAATACTCTTCAAAGACCACCAACTCGCCCTCCTGGACGGTTGGGGTTTCTTGATCCTTCTCCGCAGGCCGCCAGTTGATCAATAGTCGCGGAGGAAGAATCTCCTCCTTTTCCAATGACATCAAACTCTCCTCAGAATGGTGGATGGATCGGCTCCAGGACGCCATTGTTCAGTGGAGAGTCGAAGGAAAAGTTGGTGATTTTTGGGAAGACGAAGGTTAAGAAGAATGAGGGTTTTGTGCGGCGGAAATGATGAGGGTTTTTGGCTGTGTGGCTTCTTTAAGAAGACATCTGCTCCTTTTATAGACCCGAGGAGGCGCATTAATGTGAGTAACGTTTCGTTCAAACGTTCCACGGAGTATTTTATTCATTTCCCATAATGGATACTGTCTTTGGCGAACCCGTTAAAGTGTTCCAGGAATCGGATCTGAAGCAAAAAGACTTCTTTGTTTCAGAAACTGAAAGTGCAAAAGCCTGGAAAGTTTTTCAGAGGACGTTTTTCCTTTATGTACCCTGAAAACTTTTACGAAAATATCCTGTGACTTGATTTTTGGACGTATGGATATTTTTTGATCGGGTTGTGGTATGATCGAGACCATGTTTTCGATTAAGCTCCGATTCTGACCGCAGTGATGGTCTGGTCGAGTTTCAAGTCTGGTCGCGATAAGTTTCACTTCTAACCGCAACTCTAAGTCTGATTGCGGTATCAGATGGTCGCGGTGCCTTTGTAAAAGGTGTGGTCCTAATCGCAGAGTTGAACTTTACCTGTGTATGAGTGATCGTAAAGGCATTTGCTTGTGGTCATATTTTCACACAGAGGATGTAAAGAGTATGTATATAAAGAAATTTTATTTTTTACATTCTTTACATGTAAAAGGGATACCGGCGACAAGAGCGTCGACCTGATCCGAAAGAAGTTTACAAAGTTCTCCTAGGGACATGTTGTTATCAGTAGGATCTACACTGACAACCCCCAGAGAACTAGGAACTAATCTAAGCCTATCTACATCGTCCCTAACAAGAGGTACACTACTGTTCCTGATCAAATCGGAGAGTTCCCGCTGTTGCTGAGCATGGTCCCTCTCCCGACAGAACTGGTGCGCCTCTTCACGGGATCGTTCAAAACAATCTGCTAGATGCAGAATTGCCGAGGACATGTCTTCGGTCTTCTTCTCCAGGGCATTCTTCTCCTCCAGAAGAGTCCGTCTGAGGGGAAGAAGCGGAGCAGCAGAAGGCTGACCACTAGGGCCTCCAATCTCCTACATTGGCAAGGGTTAGTTATACTAACTATAACTATCGACAAAAGGAGATGAGGATCATTACCTGTCCTTGTTTGGGACACGTTGATGTATCCATCCTGGAAAGATGGACGCCAGGTGACGGAAGTGCAACCTTCCCACCAGAAGATTGCTTCCCCAACACAAGTTGAGAATTTTCTGGCCGAATAGTCACCGCTTGCTGGCCAGAAAATTGATCACCCAAACAAAAGCAAGGGGTGCTAGGGAAGAAAGCTGCAGGAAGAAAAGATGATGGCTCATCTTCTACCTTTGCTCTGCTGAAGGATCTTTCGTCAACCTTGGGTTTCTTCTTTGAAGGAGATGGATCCTCAGGCATTTGGGGCTCCTGCTCGGGAACTTCCTCTTCATCACTCTCAATCTCGATGATGTTGTGATCTGCCATCGGGAAGTGTATAAAGAGAAGAATGAAGGTGTCTTTAGAAAGGACTTAGCCGTGAGAAGAAATTGTGAAGATTTACAGATTCAAAGACCCGGTATTTATAGCCATCAGGGTGACGGTTCATATACTAAGTGCCTCGGGTTCTTAAAAGCATTTACAATTTTACCTTGGGTTAAAAAACTTTTTCAACAGTGCCATCATTACCCGTCACATAATACTCAGAGCATGTCTCGGGGAATCAACCGTTCCACTTAGTGCGCCACTAAGCGTGGGATTTGAAGAGTCGGGTTAATAATCCGAAGCATTTCTTTAAATTTAAAGTGAACACGTCCCTTCGTTTTCTCTAAATTTGGGGGCTAGATGACGAGGATTGACACCCGAGTCAGTTCAAATAAATGCACTGTTGGTTCAAGACAGATTCGAACCAGACACGTGTCTAGCGGTGCGAACTCAAGTTATTCTGAGAAGCATCAGCTCAAGGTCGCAGGCTTTGCGCGATCAGGTCGCAGGCTTTGCGCGATCAGATCGCAGGCTTCCCACGGTCAGAAGTTCATATGCTATGACCGAGATGTTGCGCGGTCAGCCAACATCCCGCGGTCAGAGCATTCTCGACCACGGTGCTTGGAATTCATCTGTCCGGCTATCCCTATAGCGGGAATATTCCAAGTATCCCGAAGATTCCTCCACGTGGAGAATCAACCGTCAGGAGGTTAATACGTGCAGTTATCCATGAATAACACGTGTTTAACCTGCGTGGAGGTTAAGAGCGGTTCTCTAAAACCGCATCCAACCGTCTAAACAACTGTCTGATGCAGTTACGACATGGCACCCTTTCGACCAGTATAAGAGGGTGGCAAGGTGCATCAAGCAAGGGGGATCGTAAGATCAAGAGATCAACATCTCTAAAGCAAGCGAGATACAACACATCTCAACCACTCAAACAGCCAAGTCTACGGCCTAAATTAGATAGTTCTTGTAAGCCTTTCTGGCTTCATTCTGTACATTTACATAGGAAAAATCGTTCGCCTGTGAAGGTGTTTTTCTACTATCTTGTAACCTTTTATCACCTATAGTGAAATCTGAACAGGACGTAGGGCTATTACTCCCACCATCGAGGGCCCGAACCTGTATAAATCTCTCTGTACTCCTGTTCACCATTATTCTACATACCTTCCCGGAGGGTCATCTTGAAGGGTCTCGCTATTACAAATTTTGCATAAGTTCGGCTGAGGACTCTGAGTCCGAATCGTCGGTCGACACTTGCTTGTTTGAAAACTCAGGGAGTCGCTAGATAGCAAGGACCAGCCATCATTTGAATGATTATTTTCCACATGATTCTGTTGTAGAAGGGACATTTGCTGGAATTGTGAAAAAGCCAATTCAGAGAGAGGAAGATGAAAGCAATCAACCTCCAAGTTTAAATTCTGAAAATCCTGAACTTTGAAGTTTCTAGAAGAGAAAGAGTATAATTCTTGCCATTTATGTGATGTAATTTCTGAGCTCCAAAGATCATTACAGAAATCACAGGTATCTCCTCTTCCTAGAGAATAGGAGAAAAGACCTTTAAAAAAGACCAAAAGATGTAAAATGCCCTTCCACCAAAAGGACCCAATCATCCGAGAATCTGATGTGAAAGTAATAAGCATTCCAAAAAAGCTGAACCCAGGGAACTGAATCTTTATTAAAAAATTTAAACAAGAACTTCAAAAGAAGGGCCATGTTTTGAGTTTTCAGGTTAATAACCCCAAGACCACCATTCTTCCTAGGTCTGCAAATTTTATCCCAAGCAATCAGACAGTGACCTCCTAAACAACTGGATTGACCTTTCCAAAGAAAAGCTCTTCTGATCTGGTCAATTTTATTGATGAAAGAAACAGGTATTCTCAAGGTTGACATAAGAAACATAGGAAGAGAAGAGAGCACCGAATTAATAAGAGTTAACCTTCCTCCTAAAGAAAGGAAGGAAAATTGCCATTCGGATAATCTCTTGTTAATACGATCAATGACATTATCAAAATGTTCAACCCTTGGTTTAGTCACTCCAAGTGGATGTCCCAAGTAAGTAAACGGGAAGGAATCAATTTGACATCCAAGAATGCCAGCCAAATTCCTGGTCAAATCTTCAGAACAGTTGATCGGGATTAAAAAAGATTTAAAAAAATTAACTCTTAAACCAGTAGAACTGGCAAAAGAGTTAAGAAGAGCTTTAAGCAAAAATAATTTTTTAGCATCCACTTTGACTATAATGAGAGCATCATCAGCATATTGAACAATGGGGAAATCTTCAAACTCCACAGTAGACACTGGAAGACTAAACAGGCCCAAATTCTTTGCACGATTCAAAATAGATTGTAACAGATCAGCCACTATGACAAACAACAGGGGAGAGAGAGGATCACCTTGCCGAACACCTTTTCTATAAATAATTTGTTTGCCAAGAACTCCATTTAACAAAATTTTTGAGGATCCAGAGTTCAAGATGAGACGTATCCAACTCAGCCATCTATCTCCAAAACATTTAGATTTTAATACCTTCAAAATGGATTCATGCTCAATCAGATCAAAGGCTTTTTCAAAATCAAGTTTCAACAGAATAGAGCTCCTCGAAGAAGTCTTGCAAATATGAACATATTCATACACCCAAGCAGCACAATCCTGAATGGTTCTGGATTTAATAAAGCCATATTGATTACGGTGAATACTCATTGGATTAACTTATTGAAGACGATTAGCAAGAAGTTTGGTAATAATCTTCAAAGAGCTATTTAACAACGAGATAGGCCTGAAATCAGAAACATTTGCAGCTCCCTGTTTCTTCGGAATTAAAGTAATAAAGGATGCATTTAATCTGAATAATTCAGAATCACCATTAAAAAAGCATCTGACAAGGTCATAGAAATCATGCTTAATGAAAGGCCAAGCAGCTCTGAAAAAGTTTCAATTGAAGCCATCAGGACCCGGACTTTTATTTGGAGGCATGGTAAGTACCACATTGTCAATTTCCTGGGTAGACAAATTTTGCTCAAGACAAGAAAGCTCTTCAGGGAAAGCATAAACCAACTCCTCTAGATTAAACCACATATTGGTATATTCTGAAACATCAAATTTGTTTTTGAAAGAAACCCATAGATGGTTCGCCATACCTGCTTGATCAAGAAGATCCCTATTATTGTCATCCTTCAAGGAAATAATGTAATTCCTTCTAAAATTATTGGAGGCCACAAAATGAAAGAATCTATTGTTCTCGTCTCCCAATCTCACCCATCTAATACGTCCCCTTTGTTTCCAAAAGGTGCTTCTGATTCTGAGAATTCCACAAATGTGTTTTTTGAGGATACTCCTGAAATTATATTCCTGCCTGAATAAATCTCTCTGTTCTTCCAGACCATCCAGTATACTCAAAGCATAGTAGCAATAATCCAACAAGGCTTGAGAGAACTTTTTACTCCAGTACTTCAACGCTCTATGCAAAAGCTTAAATTTGGAATTGATTCTTCTGGCCACATTATAGTCCATGACACCTGAATTCCAAGAACTTTGAACCACATTTAAAAAATCAGGAGAAGAAGCCCAAAAGTTCTCAAATCTGAATATTTTCGACGATGGAAGAGAAGAAGAAATCAAAATGGTACATGGCAAATGATCAGAGACCACCCTGGCAGAAGCCCTAACAATCGTGTTGGGAAAAACATTAAGCCAGGCACCATTAACAAAGAACCAATCAAGCTTTTCCATGATCGGTTGTGCTTGCATATTTGACCATGTAAATTTATTTCCTTTAACAGGCAAATCCTCCAAAAGAAGATAATTAATAGCTTCATTAAAAAGATCAGCTTCCCCAGATTTGAATAAACCTTTGTTTTTGTTAGAAGAGAAACGCAAAAGGTTAAAATCACCCATGATTAACCAGGGCAAATCAGAGGGAGCTGATGAGCTATGGAACCAGTTCAAAAATTCAATTTTCTTCTTGGGGCAACAAGGGCCATAAACATTAGAGATCATCCACACCTTTCCAGAAATTTTGTTCATGAGAGTTACCGAGAGACAATAATCAGAGTGATTCACACTCACTTTTTGAAAAAAGGAGCAATTCCAAACAGTCAGAATCCCCCCTGAGTTGCCCCGAGAGGGAACATAGTCAAAATCCGTCCAAGACTTTGGACAAAAAGATTTAATCACAAACAAATTAACGTCCTCTAATTTGGTTTCTTGAAGACAAAGAATGGAACATGTTTCATCTAAAATTTGGAACAAATAGCAACCTTTTTACCCATAGCATGTAAACCTCTAATATTCCAATTGAGGATACTGAATTTCTTAAAAGTAGTCATCAGTTAATAAGCAAAATACATCCAAGTCATGAACTCGAAACGAGAACATGTTGGCCCAATCATCAAAATATCTAAGAAAACATTCAGCAGGCTGTAGAAACAAGCCATCCAAAAAGTTGTCCAGAAGGAGGTTATTAAACAAGACTTAAGACCCCAGTACATTTCACTAAACATCTAAGCCTTGGATAATTGGTGCCATCAGTTTGTCGTTGGAGATTAACTCCATAGGGATCCCACAAAACGAACCAATGGCTTGCAGAATTTTGACCGAAAGTTGAGGAGCGGGAGGCAAGACCGACCCAGGTTTGAATCCTTTAAATTTTGCCGCCAATCTGGGACTGCGACGTAAACTAGAAACCACCAAAGGAGATTTATTCTTATTCTTGGATGAACGAGAAGACAGAACAGATTTCACAGATAACAGCTTGAATTCTGAAGAAGAGAAAGCCCTTACAGCAGTTAAACAGCGACCAAGTGCTCCTCAAACAAACCAGAGTATTGATAGATAAAAGACTAGATCTAGCAGTTCCATGTAAGTCTAACAAATAATTTCCAGCAAGCGGGCCAGAAGAGAGAGTAAGATCAGAGGAGGAAGTAGAATCCTCAAAGTTCTCCCATGCATCCCAGACTTCCAATTGCTGGGGAACAAGAGCATCCCAGACTGGATCACCAACATTCAAATTGTCATGATTACCAACCTCATTCAGATTATCTTGATCATGATCAGGATCCTGCTCATCAGGGTCATCCATGTCCAAATCTTCTAAGTTATCATTATTATTATCCAGCGGAGGATGAGGATCATCTGGATCATCCTCATTCCCCTCAGCAGCATTAGTGGGGTGAGAATGGCAAATTACCACTTGTACAGTCCAGCTACATCCGAGAGTAACACTTGGTTCAGTGATCACTAGAAAACGAGGGATATCAACAAGGTTTGTGACCAGACACTTAACCAGAGCATGAGATCGATCTCCAGTCCTCAGATAATCGCTATCCCATTCACGAAGAAAACCAAAGGATGGCACAGCTTTGCTCAAAGTTGAAACTAACCAGAAATCCAGAGGGAAGTTCAAGAGTAGAAGCCAGACCTCCTGATTGAAGCTAACTCGTCTAGAATTAATACCCTCATCATGATGATTGAAAAACAGCATGAAATCGGCATCTACATGAAGGCCTTCATTAAGGAGAATATCTCTCTGAAGAGAGGAAGGAAGGCGGACTAATGCATCACCAAGACCAGAGGGGTAAACCTCGGCCTGAATTTGCCTGATGTTCTGGAGGTAGTTACCAACAACATGAATGGGATCCACCGCCTCAGGCACCACATCCACAATAGTAGAGTTTTCATTGGATTCACTCCTAGTAGAGATGCATCTAGTACGAAGAGGCCGACCCTGAACTGCTATTTCTTCTAGGCCTTCTCCGAGAAATGGAGCGGGATTGACCCATAAATTAGCCATTTTTTTGATGGAAGAAGCTATGAGAGTTGAAGAGAGCAATGAAGCTAAGAGAAACAACGAAGAGGGAGAATAAGAGAGTGCGGGAGGCGAAGAGACATATTGAATGACAAGGGGGTTAACGCAAGCCCCGAAGAACTCAGAGAAACTATCATAATGGGGAGTAATAGCCTTTCCTTTGATCAATGTCATCTGGTCCGTCAAAGAAAGGTTAGTGCCAAACAAAAGAGCCACATCCACCATCCGATTCGAGAAGTCCCCAGAAGCAAAAGGAGCGAATGGAGAGGCAGAGGCAGGAGAAAAACCCTGTTTAACCAAGCTAACCTTGGGAACAAAAACTTTTTTCCTCTTCAACTCAAAACGTCGTTTAAAGCAGAAACGCTTAATATGCCCATAATTGAAACAGCTCGCACAGTGAACCGAAGAGACACACTCTTTTTTGAAATGACCTAGAGCCAGGCAATTAAAACAAAATCTAGATATTCCCAAACTCAAAGAGGAGGAATGGGTCCTCTTGCTATGAACACTGACATGATGATGACAAGCCGAAGGGAAGTAAGCCGATTTATCAGAGAAATTCACAGAAGGAAATTGCAGACGATCAAAAATCGACTTGCGAAGATTCACTTGCCCAGATAAAGATGAAAACTTATTCCTATTGAATCTTTTAGAAGTAACCAAATTCCAATCATTATCTTGTTCAATCAACCATTTGTTAAATTCTCTCTGCCAATGAGGACCCCCATTATTCCAAAGTGAGAAGAAAATAGAGAAATCCTGGTGAATAATCCTGTTTATTTTATAAATGGCCAAGCCAATTCTTTTATTGCAAACATAAAATCTGAAGCTCCATTCAGTCAAACTCATCACTCTAAAATCCTCAGGAATTCCCCCAAAAAAAGCAACAAGAATAGAGCTCAATGAAACTTCAGAGGGATGAAATTTCCTTCTCCCAAAATAAGCCACTAAGTGAAAATCATTAGCATCAAACCTTGAAATATTAGTAACCGGCAAACCAAATAGGTCTTTCATGTCCCTTTTAAAGAGCAGGCCACTAGACCAATCCAGGGAAGAAGAAAGAACCTCCATGAAACCACACAGAACAACCAAAAACAAGACACCTTCAAAAGGTTCAGCTAACAAAGGAGAGGAACCGATCCAAGAGGAAAGCCAAACCAAAGGAGGAGCAAATCAATTAAGAAAAACCATGAAGAAAACCAGATCGCCTACCCGATAGCCATTCTTCTTCCGCTGCGCATGATGAAGTCTGTCATTGCGAAAGAACCATTACTCATTTACTTAGCCGCAACCCCATGCGCGGTCAGTGTAGTGCCACGAATGTCTTATTTAAATGATCCTACAGTCAAAAATTAGTGTTAAAACCAAGAAACTTAGGAATTTTACTGGTTGTCAGACTAACCCTAAATTTCTAAAATCAATCATCCTTTATAATTAATCCTTTTAAAATATTCCCTATTATTTTCTATAAAAGTTTTTACCTTTGAATCTTTTTTTCTTTTTTCCCCTCATTTCTTTCCTTTTATTTCTCTCGGCTGATACCCGAGCCATACCCGCCGCCACCTCCAACTCCACCTCATCCATGCCTCCTCCGGCCATGTCCAAGTGCCGATGCCCTACATCGAAACCCTAACCTAATTTGACCTTCCCAATTTTCCCAATTTCAAACCCTATTCTACCTATACCTCGAATGGTGGCATAGTGGTCGTTGGAGCTCGAGGTGATTCTAGCACGGGGTGAGGATGGCTTCCTACATCGAGAATTGCCGCTAATAAGGCCCAGTTGAGTCCCTTTAGTCCCTCTACTCTTCCTTCTCTTGCTCATGTGCAATGTGAGTGTGTGCGCGTGTGCTTACTCCTCACCGCTTGCTGCCTTTTATAGTGCTTGGCCAATCACTCCCTCTCATCTCATCTTGTCTGCGGCACACACATGCTCGATGTGGTTCATGCCTGTTGCATCCACGGCCAGGTGTGGCGAGTGTCTAGTGTAGACTTCGCTCTCTAAACCCTAGGATGGCTAGGTACAGTGCTAGGGTGCTAGGGTGATGCTGGGTGCACGACCGTCGTGCTATCATCGGTTGGTGTGAACCATGATGAAGTCCAACAAGTAATATGCTGTCTCGGTTGGATTTTGAACTGGATTTCTATAATTCGATGAAACCCAGGTCTTTTTTGAAAAATTGTTGTTTTCTAAGTTCCTAGGGTTCTAATTGAGATTAAGGCATGAATTAGGGCAAACTCTCTAAATTTTGTTAGGGTTGTTTCATTGTGTGAGACCCTAACCCAAGTAGGTTTAGTCCCACCTTGCTAGTGCAAGGTGTGGAAGTGGTGTGTATAAAGCCACTAACTTTGGGTTGATCCTTTTATGTGAAGTGAGAATGAAAGTACAAGTGAATTAGTGTGTGTGCATCATCATTCCGCGTGGAGGTGTAGTGGGAGCGTGTTAGACTCTAGGGCGTTACATTAACTAAAGCAGAACACTTTTTACCATTCAAAGTGACACATGATGGCAGCAAGTTGGTAAAACTACACCGGACTAGGATAGCCATACTTCACATCATGCCCAAGAGGATTGTGTCAGGTAAAGGAGTTCAATTCACAAACAAAGTTTGGGAAAAGCTGCAAGAAATATCAGGAACCACACTGAGTTCAACACTGTCTATCATCCCCAATGCAGAGATCAAATAGGAAGAGTAAAGCTGATTCTTAAGGACTTGCTAAGAGTTGTGCTATTGATGATGGAACATCTTGATAACAATGCCAACCTTTCCTAAGCTCATGTACTACAACAGTGGGTAGGCAAGTTTGTAGAATATAGGAGTGTAGGTTGCCAGTTCGATGGACCGAAGTTGAGAGAAGAAAATTAATTGGATCATAATTGTTTGAAAACACATAAGCTTATGTAGAACCTATCACAGAGGAAAGTTGGAAACAGTCTAGTCCAAGTAGAAGAGTTAAGTCGACAACAGACATAAATAAGGAGACCTATGGTGTAATTTTCTCCTCTTTTCTCTCTTTTTTTTCGAGCCAGTTGAATCTCGGGGTTGAGAATCTTTTTAAGAAGGGTAGGTCTGTAACACCCAAAATTCACCCTATTTGTGTATATTATTTTCAAAAATAGCCCTAACAAATTTTGTTTTTAAAAACCACCCCTCCAAAACTTTCTTTCCAAATTAACCCCTAAAAATTTCCTTTTAATTTTTTCCCCTCAATTCCTCTCTTCCTTTTTCTCTCCCCTTTTTATTCAAATTATTTTCTTTTCTCCTTTCTTCTCTTTTCTTCCTTTCCACTTTGTCCCCTCTCCTTTTCCCTTCTCTCTCACTCAACTCCCTCTCCTATAGTCCTCTCATTCTCTCCAAGTGACACCCAAAAAGGGTGTGTTTAGTAATAACCGCAAGTGAACGGCTATTCGTTGAGCACTTGTGGGTCAAATCCACGAGGAACAAGCATTATCGTCTTTTAGATTAAAATTGTTAACTAAATCAGAGTGAAAATTGGTTTTAAAAGCTACCCTAAAATCTACAACTACTAATTATGAAAATTGGGGTTTAAAATTGAGAAACAATAGAAATTAAGGTTTTAGAATGCAAAGAGAAAAATTTAAGGTTTTAGGAATTTCATAACCATTGGGTGTAATTTGCAATGAAGGTCAATTGAATGTTGAATTAATTTCAAAGATTTTAAACGACACAAATTAAATTGTTGACTCCAAATCCAAGCAACAGTTACAGAGGATCACATGTACTGCTCTTACTCAACAAGGTGAAAAAACCCCTTCCAATCCCTAAGGGTGTAGCAATCGCGTGTTGCCCTAAAGTACGAATACCAATCATTTCATGGAGTATGAATGGTACCGTGGATGAAGAACAAAATCCAGGGTTTAAAGAATAAAATTTGGGAAATTAAAATGGTAAAATTGCAAACAAAACCAGAGCTGAAATCACACCCTTCGGATTAGGTCGACCCTAACTCAAGAGGAAAAATTATTCTAAAAGCCATGAAAACAGCAAGGATGCAAAGGATTAAAAAAACATACCAATTTTCATTGACGAAATAATAAACGCTGTCCACGGGGCTTACAGTTGACCAAGAACAATAAGAACTAGATTAAATCTATGAGAGAGGTTCTAAACTAACCTAAAAACTAAAGTAAAGTATACTTGATTGATTTGTGGATGAGTGTGGATGATAAACTAACCCAATCACCTCTCTATTTATACCTAAAAAGTCCGATACAACTCAAATACAACTCATACAAAAGAAATTCACCAAAAATCGAGTTCAAAACCACATAAATAATACTACGCAACTCGGGTCAATAGGAAGCACTCCCAAGAGAACGAGCATGCTCACAGTGTGCATAGGCGTGCTCCCACCAATGCTCACCTTTGTTTGCTGCTCGTGTTGATTTTATTCCAACTTCACTTCTTGGAGTTCGTTTTGGCTTCATCATTTGTCAGAATTGCTTCAAATTTGATACACTCAACCCCAGAAACATAACAAATACACTAATCAAAGAGGATTGTTGATATCTTGAAAATAAAGCACATAAAATGTAACACCCCAAAAATAGGGTCTAAAATTTTGTTTTTCAGAAAATTGACTAATCGCACCGCGCAACGTCGCACGGCGGATGTGTGTAATAACTGCAAGTGAACGGTTGAACATTGAGCATTTGAGGGTCGAATTCCACGAGGAACAAGTGTATTCATCTTTTAGGTTAATGGATCACTGATTAAGTCTAAACGATTTGGGAGTTTTGTGAGCTACAACTAAAACTACAACTAAGTCTAACAATCTAGGGTTTATAAAGCAGTAAAGAGCAAGTAGAAGGAAAACCTAGGGTTTTGGGAGTTCCATAACCATCCAACATAATCCTATCCAAGATTCAAGAATTGCAAGTTAATTTCAATTGTTTTCCAAGACTGATTAAGTAGCCAGTATGGTCGCTGGTATAACGGTCAGATGATCGCTTCCCCTATTATGTTTGATGAGAGCCTCTCTCCTGTCCAGGATACCGCGTCAAAGCGCTAAGGATTCAGTGACTCCCATAAATTCTTGCTAAGACTCAACTGTTACGTCTGTTTCCAAAACGAGAATTTAGGGTTTGGAGAAAGAAAACATCAGGAAATAATTGTAAAACTTAAGATCGGGACCAAGGAAGAATCACGCCTTCCAGTTTAGGTCATCCCTAGCCCTAGAAGTGAACTACTCACAAAATGCCATAAAAATACTGGAATAATAAGAAATAAATGAAAACTTACTTGATTGCTTCAAAATTAAGTCTACCGTTCTTGCCGGCTTACAAACGTAGGAAAAATGGAGAAGTGGGCTCTAACTAAAAAGCATGTAAAAGTATCAAAAATACCTAAAAACTACCTATGAAAGCATATCTAATTGAGACAAAAGCTTCTCTATTTATAATACAATGGTTTAACGTGCCCAAATATAAATCTTTGACATGCATGCGACGAAATCCAACTTCGAACGGCACGAGAATGAACAAATCCAAGTCAAATCCGACCAGTTTTGACCAATAATGCCTCTGGAAACCAACTCGAGCATGACCTGTGGCACAGGTCATGCTCCAGGCCAAGCATGGGTCGTGCCCTCAATCGTGCTTTGCTCGGCCAAACAACCGACCAAGCGATAGTCATGTTCGATTGGGACTCTTTTCGACCAACCGTGTTCGTGTTCGATTGAGACTCTTTTCAACCAGATGTCTTTATGTTTGATCGGGACTCTATTTGGGCAGGTGCCTTCATGTTCGATCAAAACTCTTTTTTGTCCAAATGTATTCGATTATGGTTCCTTCTCGCCTAAGTGTATTCGACCAGGTTGTTTCGACCATGGAATATTCGATCACGGTTCCTTTTTGTCCAGTTTTGGTATCTTTTGTTGAATTGAGCCCAAACAAAGTCGAAATTTCCTCACATTTGGTAGGTTTGATTCTTGAAACATGGCAAACACAGCCGTGAAAGTGAATTGTAAAAATAATATAAAAATATGCATAAAATGTCGCATCAGAGGAGTTTTAAACATGTTTTTGCACGTTTTCAATAGCAAATTTACGATAAAAATACTACCATTTTAGTATTTATTGTGGGACCCTCATTTGAGGAATCTGGTGGCCACCGCCCAGGTGGATTGCACTCAGAAGGTACAACATAAGCTCCCAACAACAGGAAGTACATTAAACTGTAGTAGAGATAAATAAACAGGTACAAAGTCGTAAGGACCAATACTACAATATCATAACGCCAAGAATGACGTTAATTAGAGTTGCTACAAAAATAACAAGTTTCTCAAAAGGAGATTCGGTATCAAAGTACCGAACACAAAGAACAACACAAAAAGCAACAACAAAGATCTTCACTTCAGTCGACAGAGGCGCAGGAGGGGCTTCCACCACATTTGACTCAACTCGGCGCATGAACCCTCTAGAAGATCGAATCATTAGGAGCACTTCCTTCTTCTTCTTGGTACTCGAAACCAAAGGAATCAGGATCGACGAATTCCTCTTCTGAGTTTGTTTGAAAAGGCAAGAGTGAGCATGTTTTCACATGATGCTCAGCAATTCTCGTTACGCTAATGCAAGTACATAGATGAGGTGTTCTCAAGGAAATAGGTCTTAGTTTTATAAATAAGAGTAGAAAAGGTTTTCACTCTAAAGTTCTAAAGAAAAGGTTTTATTTCCAAAAGCAGGCTTTGAAAATCTTAAGATAGGCTTTAAGAAAACATTATATGTGGTGGTCTTTCATGAGTCACCACTTTTATTAATCCATATTAAGAAAACTTTCCAAATATTACTTGTGCTGTAACCACATGGATAGAATCCACTACGAGCAGACTCCATAACCTGGGAGTTCAGAGTATCTGATACTTTTTTTTAAAACTTTGCAAAGGTGTACCTCTTTTTAAATCCACTTCTTCACTCGACTTTCAAGTCAGTACCTCTCCATGTGACTTTTACGCATGTGACAAGGTCGAGATCACACAACGATTTTGCAGTCTAGTTTAACAGTATCCCTGCACGGTAAATAGACAGTTAAGTCTAAGATACCGTTGTGGGTCCTCCCCACTGCCCGAACTATCTAGCCTTGGTCTATGTCCTCACAAGACACATGACCTATGGATGCAGCCACGCACGACTCAATCTAGGCATAGGGCGACTTCCTTCTTTACACCTTATCCTCTCATTATTTTTTTGATCTCACACCACTCATGGCCGTCTGTGGCCCACCAGTTTCCATGCGAGAAACCGGACCGACATACCATGCAGGGAACGGTTAATACCAAGAAAGCTACTAAGTTGTGCCTGTCCCATATCATAGAGGCACAACACAAGATTCTTGTCCTTATGAACCAATAGTGAGGAGACATTCACATTCCCGATGCGTACACAACAGCCAACCATCCAAAACATCCTCACTATCGATTCTAATTCACATTTTCTTTCACAAAAAGAGTTTTAAGCATTTTTCTCATACAATCAACCACTTAACACTTAATGCATACATTTGAGTATGAGCATATCCTAAACATAATGTCCTAGGGGGTGCAGGTGATACACAAATATAAAGGGGCTTTACAAGAGATTAGGTCATATCTATTCACATTCTTTCAACATAACACTTAACTTGAAGATAAAGCATGCATATATTCAAAACAGAATTTAATCTAGTTCGTTTTAAAATAGTAGGAGAGATATGGTCAAGGGAATGAAACTTGCCTTGAAATACGGGTTATGACTGCTCTGCTGAGTCTTCAAATATTTCTTCCAAACCTTCCGCTTCTGGTTCTGCTCTCGCACACAAACAACGAAACAACACAACACAAAAGCATTCAGAAACTATTTGCTATAGAAAATAAGTAAAGTATAAACATGTATGCAATGGAAATGATCTGGTCGAAAATACTTGGGCTTGGTTTACAGGGTTTGGCTTAGATGCATCGAATGTCTACAGGCTCACATTCGGTTCACGACCTGACATTGACTGAAAATGGCATAGAGCTAATCTGGAGTTTCTAAAAGATCAAAATGAGTTCAAAAGGGAGCATTAGGTGCCAAACACAGTAAGGCATCTAATTGACAAATGGTTTTGACAGAAAAGTCCAGGAATTAAGGAAAAATTGCAGCAAAGTCCCTGGCACAGGAAAATCGAGTGCCAGTGCACTGCAGCGCACTAGGGCTTGCGTGTCTGGATGATCCACGCATGCACTGCTTGGCTAACTTTGTCAAATGTGTAGGCGAGATCAAGGTGAAGCTACAGGTGCAGTGAATTGGGCAAAGGTGGCTTGACGACGGTGAATGACAAAGTTCAAATCGTCGGCCGCCAGAAACGAAGATGGGCTACGGTGACAGAGATCTGGGCTGATGAATCTGGAAATTGATCGAGGGGTTTTGATCCTGGGGTGACACTGATGGTGCTGGAGCGAGGGATTGGGTTGCAAATAAGTTTGGAGGCTCGCCGGCGTTGACGCCGGACTTGGAGACGACAGTGAGAAGTGATACTGGTGATACACAGCATTGCTGGTCAAAAGGCTTTGGCTACACCATCTAGGGGACATGGGAAAGGTGTACGTTGAGTCAGTTTGGCTGGAGGATCGGCGAGGTATGCCGGCGACGTGAGGTGTTCACAGCGACGTGCGAAGAATTGGGAAAACTCACGACATGGCCTCAATTTGAAAACTGACTAAGTAGGTTTGCTATGAATCTCCAGAGGATCGATTTGTTCCACTAGAAGGGGTAAAGAAGATGGCTGGGGAAGGTTTAATTGCAAGAACAGGGCATTTGGACTTTTCGGCGATCACCAGCGATGAGGATCACCGGCGGCCAATTGGTTGCTATGACACAGGGAGATAGGCACATGGAACTTACTGGTGTGATTAAAGTGGAGTTTGGGACAGTGAAGGGCTCTGGCGATGTTTGCCTCAATGGCGGCTCGTCGGGGATGAAGAAGAAAGGAGAAGAAGGCGAGTGAAAATGGCTAATTAAGTCAAAAGCACAGCGATGAAACGTGTTGATGGTGGGTTTAAATAGGCGAGGGGCGGAGGTTGTGAGGGTAAACAACAACGGAACTTCTGCCAAGGATGAGATCGGCTAGGCGTAGGAGAAACAGCGGCGAACGACAATGCGACGGTGTGCAGGCGGCTAGCCAGCTTTGCTAGCAACGGTTGGGGACTTAGGAACTTGGTCCAGGCTGGTGCATCGGCAGAGGCAACGAAGTTGCTCCGGCAACGACACGTACGCGCATGCAACTTAAATCTTTCCTCGGGCACGCACGCTGAAGCTGTTGTTGCTGGTCGAAGCACTGCCATGGCGAAGGACTTGGCGCGGACACGAGCGCACATGCAGGCATGGGCGACTACGAGCACAAGCGACGTCAAATGTTGGCCGGCGGCGAGGAAACATGGCGAACGTGATAGTCGAAATGACGCTGGAGCTCTGGTCGAAACAGCAGCCGGGTCCTGGTCGAAAAGGGTTGGAAAAAGAGATATGGACTGATTTGCAATTACAAAAACTTGATTTTAGGACCAAATTGTAAATTTGAAGAATTGATAGGGTTGAGCTGAAAAGAATTTCACCAGGGTGGCTTACTAAATGTCACAAATAGTTTAGCAATGAAGAATAATAGAATTTAGGGTTTTGATTAGGTTTTGAGCCGAAACGAAAACAGGGTAATTAGGGTAATAAGGGTTTGGAAAATGGCGAGGCTGAAAACAGTGTCTTAGGATGATATTTTGGAATTCTCACAGAAGGGAAGTTTGCTCAGAATAGTGAATGGGAGATATTCTCTGAATCAGATGAAGATTTGGAGTTGATTGGTGGCTTTTAGCCTTTTGGGCTTTTGGAAAAGCTGAAAAGGACTAATCTGCGATACTTTTGGGCTGATTTGTGAAAAAGGGCTGAACAAAGGAGTTATGTTGCCAACTTTTTGGGTTAAGGTATTAGCATACCCTGGATTATAATCCTGAGATAACTGACTTAGATTAGGTCAAGGCTTGGAGCAAACAGGGATGTTACACTTATCACTGACCTTGGAAATTTCATTTTGATTGGCTACAAAACTATCTTACAAAATGTTCTTTAGAAATCATTACCAAAATTCGAACCTAATTCTTAAAGCATAAAGATATTTTCTTCATGTACTTGTGCATACACACACACGTGCGTGTGTGTGTGTATTTTCTTTACTAAAACACCATACCTTAATTTTTCATAAAAGATCCATTACCAAGTAATAAGAGTAACACCTTGATTTTAAAGAATCTCTAAAACTCTAATGGAACACTAAAACCCTAATTTGTAATAATCAAGATTAGCCCCTAATTACTTTGTCCATTCTAGAAAACCCTAATAAACTATAATAGCCCATAATATTTCTTTTGCCTTATTTTCATATTTATCTAAACTCATGATTATTAAGCTTTTATTTTAAACATTTACAAATTATTCCCTCCTATTTTTCCAAATTACCATTCAGTCCTTTCAACCCCAGAATTAGCTAAATTTTTTTAAACAGCATGGAATTCAAATATGTTTGAACAGATAGGATGTCTAGCCTATCTTATACAAGTTTGCCTTCAGGAACCAAATCTATCGTAGTGTTACGAACCCCACGACAGGTTTTCTTGCATGGAACACACGTAAGGCTATGCGAGCTGACCTTGTCGACGTGCCCCCGATGTAAGTCGGCTTGGGAAGTTGTCTTGCAGGGAGAGAGCTCCTAGGCATGCTTATTGACTTAGTGTGTATTGAATGTAAATGAGAGTTGTTGTTGACGAGGATTAATACCCGAGCCAGTTCAAATAAATGCACACTTGGTTCAGGATAGATTCGAATCAGACAAGCGCTTGGTGATGCGAACTCAAGTTACTCCGAGAAGCACAGGCATGAGGTCGCAGGCTTTACACGATCAGACCATAGCTAGTGTGCGGTCAGGAGTTCGTATGCCATACGCGAACAGAAGACTGCAGAAGGTGCGCGGTCAGCAAACAACACGCGGTCAGAACATCTTCGACCAAGGAATGCAGGATTATTCTGTCCCTACGACAGGGATATCCTGAGTACCCCGAAGATTCTTCCACGTATGGAGACAACTGTCAGGAGGTTAATATGAGCGGTTATCCATGAATAACACGTGTTAAACCTGTGTGGAGGTTAGAGGCAGTTTCCTAAAACTGTATCCAAGCAACTGTTTGATGCCGTTATGACTTGGAGCCCTTTCGACCAGTATAAAGGGGTAGCCCAATGCATCAAAAAAGGGGGCTTGATCGCCGTCGCATCGAATCAAAACAATCAGAAGACAGTAGTCTAAGTTAGATAGCTTTCACAAGCCTTCCAGGCATTGTCTTGTACAAACACATAGGAAAAATCTTCGCTTGTGAAGATCTTTTCCATAATTCTGTAACTCTTTTTACCATACATAGTGAAATCCCAACAGGACGTAGGGCTATTACTCCCACCATCGAAGGCCCGAACCTGTATAAACCTCTCTGTGCTCTAGTTACCATTGATTCATCATACCTTCCCGGAGGGACACCCTGAAAGGTCTCACAACCTACAAAATTCTACATAAGTTCGGCTAAGGACCCCGAGTCCGAATCGTCGACAGCTGGCGCCCACCATGGGGCCTTTCTCAAGGCGTTCTAATTTTCATCCGGAGGTTCGCTGAATCATGGTTGGAGCATATGACTCCGAGAATGATTTCGATCTTGAGGATTATTCTCACATTCCGATGCCTTCTCTGAGCGATCCTGTCTCGATGGAGGAAACCGGAGGCAAGAATCTCCCAGAGGTCGAATCAACTCTCCAGGTCATGTCCATTGATCAGGAGGCGACTAACGCAAGGTCAGAACCAACTGAGGTTCTTAATGCGTTAGAGAATGAATTTGGTCCGTCATACGACCCTGCTGAGGGGAAGGATGATGTTGACCAGGAAATCAGCCCGAGGAGGTTTGATCCTGATAACCTCCATCGTCTGTTCGATTTCGAGTCTGACTCGGAACAAACCGAGATGTTTTCTCCCTCGGTGACCTCTCTCCCTAGACAGTTCACTGCATTATCGGAGGAAACTCCTGATCAACGGGCTGTTAGGGAAGAACAGGAACGAAAACAAAAGGAGGATCAAGATCTTGAGCAACAAGACAATGAACTACGCAGAACTGCCCTAGAGGCTCTTCAAGATGCGCAGGCTCATTACGATGCTGCTCTGAGTTCTTCCCGACGATCATGTAGTCGCAAACGCGACTAGACTCCCTCTTTGCCTCTGGAGCGTTTCTCGGTGGACAAAGAAACGGTGACGCCTGGTGCCTCTAGGAGGAGTACGCATGGCCGGCTCCAATCTATCGCGGAAGTCATGCGTAATTTTCCTCCTACGGTCACGAAACCGGCCTTCACCAGGATCCTGGTTGAGAGGTTAGACGAGGTCGCATCTGATGCGACCCCTACGGCCTCTTCCCGGTCGGTGACACTTTCCCACAACCGAGAGCATTCTCACTCTGGTTCTGGTCGACGGAGTCACCCGCCACCTCTACCATCCCGCCAGGACAAGTCCAGGCAGGCGCAGGATTCTCGTGATAGGGATCAAGTCCCTGTCCACTCTCGTTTAAGACCACGAGTGACTTCTCCATTGCGTGAGGTCGCCCGCGATCCGATCGAAATCCATAGGACAGTTCACGGTCCCTACGTTGGTTGTAAAGCTTTCTCGCCCGGCCTTCGTGCGGTCATTTGGCCAGACAAGTTTAGACAAGGGGCCATAGAAAGGTTCGACGGAAATCAGAACCCATCCGAGTTCCTTCAAATCTACATTACTGCCATCCAAGCGTCAGGAGGCGATGACCGGATCATGGCCAATTACCTGCCAACAGTCCTCGAAGGACCGGCAAGAACCTGGTTGTTTAACCAACTCGAAGGTTCGATCTATAACTGGGAAATGATGTGTGATGCTATCCTCAGCAATTTCCAAAATTGTTATCAGAAGCCGGGTAAAGAGGATGACCTTCATCGACTACGGCAAACTTCGACCGAAACCCTTCGTCAGTTTGTCAAGAGATTTGTCGGGGTGAGAAATACCATCCCGAACATATCTGATAGCTCCATTATTAGGGCATTTAAACATGTCGTTCGATATCAGAGATTCACCGAAGACTTGCTCATCCATCCTCCTCGATCAGTAGCCGATCTCTTTGATATGGCTGATCGATATTCCGATGCAGCCGAGGCTGTCGAATGGAACCAGATGGTCGATAAAGGTAACCTACCGCCTGAACCAGGTCTCAAGGACCCTAGGAAGGAAGATTCAAGCAAGAAAGCGGAATCTTCATCAGGCGGGAAGTCGAAGAAGTCGAAAAGAAACCGCTCTGGACAGTACCGCGAGGTCGCAGTTGCAGAAAAGCCTCCTTCGACCAAAGGTAATAAGCCTTCGTTTAAAAATAAAACTGCTTCTGGTGGTCGTAGTGCCGACCAGCCAGAGAAGTCGACTAACCTGCAGGAAGGCAAGAAATGGTGTTCGCTCCACAACTCCACAGGCCACGACCTCAAGAACTACAGGAGTTGGTTGAAGCAGTTAGACGACTTCTACCAAGGGGTTGGGCTGATGCCGACCTTACCAACTAAGGAACAAGCATGCGGGCTAAGGGATGCCGACGGGGACGAAGAAATGTCTTACCAGGTACCTCATAATCATGTTAATGTCATTTTCGGAGGTTCCTCCTCTTTTGTTTCCAAAAGGCAATTTAAGGTATTTTATCGAGAGGTTAACCAAACGGAGACATCCCTTGGTGAACCTCAGTACCCCCGTTGGTCGGATACACCTTTGACGTTTGATCGCTCTGATTGTCCTGCGGGGCTTACTCGACCATTGAGACTTCCTCTGGTCATTACCCCGATCATCAGTAATGCGAGAGTCGAAAGGGTCCTGATCGACGGAGGAAGCTCCTTGGACATTCTATTGGTCAAGGCACTCGACGAGATGCAAATTCCTCGTTCGAAAATTAAGCCCATAATCCATCCGTTTTATGGGATAATTCCTGGTCCCTCCATGATGCCATTGGGACAGGTGGTCCTCCCGGTCACACTGGGAGAACCAGATAACTTCCGAACAGAATTGGTTACTTTTGATGTAATTGATTGTGATTCGGCTTATAGTGCAATCTTTGGCAGGCCAACTCTTGCTAAGTTCATGATGGCAACGCACTATGCTTATCAGTGCGGCAAGTTGCCTGGCCCCAAAAGTGTCATCTCAATCCGAGGCAGTCGCAACGTAGCACTGACGTGTGACCGGCTATCTTTGGAGATGGTGGACCAACTTCCCCTCCGGGACGCTCAGGTCGCCACAGTCGCCACTGACGCGATCAAGGCTACTCCTCGACCAGATGAGAAACTCAAACTAGTTCCGTTGTACCCAGATGATCCATCCAAGACAGTTCGGGTCGGATCAGGCCTGGATGACAAATAGGAACTCGAGCTCATTACATTCCTCCGGGCTAACGCAAATGTGTTTGCGTGGAAACCATCCGACATGCCTGGTGTCCCAAGGGAAGTAATCGAGCACAGGTTAGCAATTCGACCTGGACAGCGACCAATAAAGCAAAAGCTCAGGCGTTTTGCTGTTGACCTACAAGAAGCCATCCGAGAGGAGTTAGACAAGCTCCTAAAAGCCAGGTTTATTCGAGAGGTCGATCACCCGGAATGGCTTGTAAATCCGGTCATGATCCGCAAGTCAAATGGTAAGTGGCGCATGTGCGTCGACTACACTAGCTTCAATAGTGCCTGTCCGAAGGACGACTTTCCCCTTCCCCACATCGACCAGCTGGTCGACTCAACCGCGGGCTGCGAACTGATGAGTTTCCTGGATGCTTACTTGGGATATCATCAAATTAGCATGGCAGAAGAAGATGAAGAGAAGACTGCCTTCATCACCCCGTTCGGCACCTACTGCTACGTTAGAATGCCGTTCAGTCTCAAGAACGCTGGTTCCATGTACCAGCGCTTGATGCAAAAGACCTTCCTTTCCCAGATAGGGTGTAATCTCGAAGCATATGTAGACGACTTGGTTGTAAAAAGCACTAAGAGATTGTCTCATTTAGACGATCTCGCGGAAACTTTCTGTAATTTGAATCACTTTAGAATAAAATTGAACCCGGAGAAATGTTCTTTCGGGGTTTCTTCAAGAAAACTTCTGGGTTTTCTTGTTTGTTCCAGAGGTATTGAAGTCAATCCTGAAAAGATCAGGGCTATCGAACAGATGAGGTCTCCCTCGACCATGAAAGATGTTCAACGCCTGGTAGGTCGCATGGCGGCCTTAAGTCAGTTCATATCGCGACTAGGCGAGAGGGGACTACCTTTCTTCAAAGCCTTGCGGAAACACCACAATTTCGCATGGTCCGATGAGGCCGAAAAAGCGTTTCAGGAGGTGAAGGCATATTTATCCAGTCCACCAGTCTTGGTGTCTCCCGACAAAGGAGAACCATTACTTCTCTATTTGGCAGCTACACCACACGCGGTCAGCGCTGTCGTGATCACGGATAGAGAAGGAATACATAGACCCATCTACTATGTAAGCGAGGTGCTTCATGGTCCTAAGGAGCGATACCCTGAGGTCCAGAAGATACTTTACGCACTACTGATGGCTTCCCGTAAGCTACGACATTACTTTCAAGCACATAAGATCACAGTACCCTCATCTTTTTCATTGGGGGATATTGTCCACAATACGGAGAAATCTGGTCGGATTGCAAAATGGGCTGTCGAGCTCGGTGCCTTCGATATCCATTTCACGCCCCGCACTGCGGTTAAGTCTCAGGTCTTGGCCGACTTTGTGGTCGAATGGACCAATCCTGAGCCACCCGTGCGGCTACCCGAGGAATCGGAATGCCCCGATCACTGGACAATGTACTTCGATGGCTCCCGTAGTTTTCAACACTCGGGGGCTGGAGTGATCTTAGTTACGCCTCAGGGCGAACAACTTAAGTTTGTCTTTCAACTACACTTTATTGTGACCAATAACGCAGTAGAGTATGAAGGTCTTCTTGCAGGGCTCCGGGCAGCAAAATTCCTCGGAGTCCGTCGATTAGTGGTGAGGGGAGACTCACAGCTGGTCGTAAACCAGGTAAACAAGGAGTACAGCACCTCCCATGAGACAATGGCTCATTACCTGGGGGAAGTGAGGAGGTTGGAAAAACACTTCAGTCATTTCGAAGTCCAATACATCCCGCGAAAGGACAACATTCTCGCAGACCAATTATCCAAAATTGGGTCCTCACGCACATCCGCTCCGGCAGGAGTGTTCGTCGAACACTTGGAACATCCTTCGATTATGACTTCGGTTGAGGATGATCCGGTAACAGCCTGTGTTACCAACCTCGGTCAGGAACAAGATTGGACTCATCCATTGAGAGTCTATCTTGAACATGGGACCTTGCCCGAGGGCGAAACCGAAAGTGATCGGTTGATTCAAAAAGCGCGTTTATACAAACTCATAGAAGGAGTTTTGTATAGAAAGGGTACTCAGGGAGTATTCATGCGCTGCATATCTCAGGAGGAAGGTAAATCCCTCTTGAGAGAAATACATGACGGTGTATGCGGTGCGCACGCGTCATATCATACACTGGTCAGAAAAGCTTTTCGACAAGGATTCTACTGGCCTTCGGCACTCGATGATGCCAAGAATATGGTCAAGATGTGTCCTCAGTGTCAGTTTCATGCGAGACAGGTTCATCAACCTGCTTATGCATTGCAAACCATTCCCCTTGCATGGCCCTTTGCGGTCTGGGGGATGGATATTGTCGGTCCTATGCCACAAGCGGTCAATGGATACAAGTTTCTGTTCGTAGCTATTGACACGTTTACAAAGTGGTTCAGGCCGAGCCGGTACGAAATATTACCGCTGCTGCAGCATAGAAGTTCTTCCATAAGAACATTGTTGCTCGATTCGGTGTTCCAAATCGTCTCATTACGGATAACGGTTCTCAGTTCGCTAGTGGTCTTTTTCTGGATTACTGCGATCAGATTGGAACCAAGGTGTGCTTTGCTTCTGTGGCTCATCCACAGAGCAATGGTGCTGTGGAATGTGCCAACGGGCAGATATTGCAAGGCATCAAGAAACGTGTTTTCGATCGCCTTAAGACTCGCTCGGGGGCTTGGGTAGACTAGCTCTACACCGTTCTATGGGCACTACGAACTACTTCTAGTCGAGCCATTGGTGAGACGCCCTTCCATCTGGTCTATGGGGCTAAGGCCGTATTGCCTATGGAAGTTAGTATTGGATCTGTTCGGACAGATCAATTTGAACGAGTTGATCAGGCCGAACAGCGATCACAAGACCTCATCCTCCTAGAAGAAAAGCGTGATCGCGCTTTGATCAAGTCCGCGGTATACTTGCAAGCTTTGCGCAAGTACCATAACAAAAGGGTGCGACCACGTAGTCTTCACGTGGGCGATCTGGTTTTACGAAAAATACAAGACCAATCCAATCGCAACAAGTTCTTCTCGAAGTGGGAAGGCCCTTATACTGTTGTTTCGGTGCCGCGACCAGGATCAGCTCGATTAGCGATGGAGGATGGTCGAATCTTATCCAATACCTGGAACATCGATCAACTACATAAGTTTTACGTGTAAGTACCCAATCCCTTTTCCTTTTCAATTAGCATGATTTAATAAAATGAGTGCGTTTTTGTTGTTTCGTATGTCAAATATGTCCTTTTATGCCCACGTGTTACGAATTTGGTTCGGGGGCTGGTCGCCGGTGGTTAGATCGCCACAATGCCCTAATAGGATTCGCTGGCCAATCTCATGACCACTTCCAGGCAAGACACTCCTCAATAAGCCATTTCTCAACACACATGGGGCTTGCTGGCATGTCCTTGGTCATCTAAGTGGCTGCCGGTTCGCAACAAGGTTAGGCATTGCATCGAGTATAATTGCTAGCCTGGTCGCATGTCCCTGGTCGTTGCACCCATATTTTTCCTGTGCTTATAATACTAAGTCTCCAGTATATATAATCACAGGCCGGGGCTAGGGGAATATAGTTATAATATGAAACAACAAAAAATGCTTTCTTTCGCAAAAAGTGCTTTCTTTCGCAATAAAACCAAAAAATTGCATGCATTGCATTCTATAAATTGTATCTGTACAGGTACAAGGTTTACATAATCCCGAGCTCGATCAAGAGTTTGTCCACGAGAGGTCTAATTTCCTCCATGATAGCCTCAAGTTGGTCTTCACTCTCGATCTCTGCCTCTCCTACCAATGGATTCAGATCTAGGTCTGGGCTATGGTGGAGACGAAACCAGCAGAGAATGGCGGAGGCTGCTGATTGGACTCTAGTTCTGATTGCCTCCTGTTGCCGCCTAGTATCTTCAGGAAGATACTCGAGGAGTGATTCCACCTGGGGTACGACCAACTTAGACCAGTCAGTAGGGCTAAGGTCGTCTGTTGTTGTCTCGACCACATCAGCCCTTAGAAGACCGGCTACCATCTTCAGCTTCTCGAAGATAGATATGCTCAAGTCTTTGTTCTCCCTGCGGACTGAGTCGATGGACATCTGGAGGTCTAACTTCTCTTAACCAAGCCGGTTTATTTGATCTGCTTGCGCTGTAGTAAGAAGATCGTTATAAACAGTCCAAATGACAAAGTTAAGCCATTTTGGTCGGAAGTTGGCTTACATGAGAGCTGTGATCGCAGTTCTTTGAGCTCGGCCTCTAGGTGTGAAATTATGGTGGCCGCCCTGAGCTCATCATTTTCCCGATCGACAAGGCTCTTCTTCAGGAAGGCGTTCTCCCTGTAACGAAAAAGACGATTGTCATAACAAGTTTGTATTCAGGCAAACTAAAGCACTTTTTTCTTACTCCTGCAAGCGATTCTTTTCCTCTTGTATGGCCTCGATGCTATTAGCCATAGCCATCGATCTGGTCGCCATACGGGTCAGTTCCTATGGTATAGAGGGAAGTTAGTCGCAAAATCTGAATGCTTTATCCAAAGCTCAGATACTGTGAGGGGTGTTCGACATACCTCAGTGTATTCTCGAAGCAACTTGTCCTTCGGGATGGTTGGAGGCTGAGTCGATGGGCTCGCCTCATCCCCGGCGGGAGCAGCAGATGAATGTCCCTGCTGAGCCTCAGTTGCAAGTCTCAGTGCCTGCGATTGGGCCTCTGCATCCAACTCATCCCTAACGACCCGGATGACTTCCTAGACCAGAGGGACAGAGCTTTCTTCGCCGAAGGCTTCAGCACCAGAAGGAACTTCAACCCTCACCGAGGCTGTTGGAGGGTTTGGCACTGAATCTCTGCGCCTAAGCAAGAAAGGAAACCGTCAGTTTCTCAGATGGTTTCCACAACTTGATCCAATATTAACGGAGGGGAATTCTTACCTTAACTGAAATCCCATTAGCTTCTGGGACTTCAAAGATGGTTCCCCAAGTGAAAGAGGACAATCATTTTCCGTTCTGGTCTTTCTCTTCGTGAACAAGACCTTCTCCTTTTTTCCCTATGTATATCACCCTGTAAGCATATACATAAGGAATGATGAAGATCTGAATGGTAAGAACCCTTACCGGGGTAACTTGCTCGGTAGGCAGGGATGCTCCCGATGGTCTGGGTGTCTCCTGAACCATCGGTACTGCCACTTCGTTCGCGACCCTGAGGTTGGAAGTGGTCGCGGGATCTTGCTCCGTTGTCTCCGTCCTTGTCGCCAGGAGCGGAGTACTCGCCCCCCTAGGACTCATAAGAGCCGTAGGAGGAAGTTCTTCTCCCTGCATAAAGAGTAGCACGGTGAACACGCATGCGGATGAAAATGTAAATTCAAGATCGCGAGGAATCTCACCGCGGTCGTCCCTTCGACCAAGGAGGGAGAAGTTACAAACCCTAAAGCCTCTCGGGCTTCAGGAGCAGAGGTCTCACCCGTGACCACAAGATTCTCAGTGGCCACGGGGTTTGCAGTAGCCGTCTTTGCAGGCTGAGGCAGGTCTTCGCCGGCTTGAGGAGTGATCGCCGTCCTCTTCCGGTGAACTAGAGGAATGTCGTCTTCCTCCTCCTCGCTTCCTTCACCTTGTACAACGAAGGAGTAATTCCAGTTCTCACCTGGAGTAACAGGAGGCACATGATATCTTACTGCAGTCTTCTTCGCGGTAGAGGGTGTCCTATGCGAGGAACCTTCCCCGAGAAGTTTTTTGGATATCTTGGGGGCAGGATCCCTCGCTCCAGGCCTTGAAGAGACTTTCTTTACTCTCTTCATGGTCGGCTTTCCCAGGAAACTGACGCTTTCACCTGGACATGTTGCCTCAGCAAATTTCCCCAAAAGCTACGCCGTCCCGGTGTTCTTGTTAGCACAAAACACACATATGACTAACAGACAGAACGTAACGAGAGATGACATACCTTTCAACGTTCCTGTCTAAGGTCGTCGCCGGCATGCATCAAGCTTTGGGGGCGAGGCGATCCCTTGGTTCCCTCCACTTTGGCACTATATGCCCTGAGGAGGTAGTTCGTCCGCTTCTCGACTTTGAACGAAGGCAAAACTGTGTCACCAGTAGACCAGTTAGCGAACATGAGAGAAAAATATAAGACTTCGTTGTCTAAATCACATACCATTGTTATAGTCCAAGGTGTTGTCTGCCATGGACTGTATCTCCCAAGCCGGATGAGCCCTTTCACGCAGGGGGCTCACCCGATTCTTCACGAAATCGCGAATGATATCGCGAGCTGTTAGTCCCTGCTGGACTAATCGAAGAATCACTTCGGCTTGCTTTTTCTGCTCTGCATTCAGAGCAGGGAGGGAGTCCAACTCGCTGGGCTTCTCTGGCCGTGAGTTTACAAACCACAACCCGCTCTCGGATGGAGGGGTGCAGTAAAACCATTTTTGGTACCACCCGTGCACGGAGTCTCGCAGGAGTGGGAAGGGATACTCTTTCTTCTCCCTTATCTGGAAGTAAATACATCCGGCGGCGTTGGCGCTCTTTGACCATGCCGAGTAGTAGAAACGTCGGAAGAGATCCACGCTGGGATACACTCCGATGAAGGCTTCGCATAGGTGCTGGAAGACCGCCAAGATCAAGACCGCATTTGGGTGGAGATTCACTAAATCCAACCCGTAATGCTCCAAGATCCCCTTCAGGAACCGACTCTCAGGAAATCGGAACCCGCACCTCAAGTATTCTTCGAAAACCACCAACTCGCTCTCTTGGACGATTGGGGTTTCTTGATCCTTCCCCGTGGGTCGCCAATTGATCAACAATCTTGGGGGAAGGATCTCTTCTTTCTTTAGTGCCATCAGGCTCTCCTCCGAATGATGAACTGATGGGCTCCAAGATGTCATTTTTGGAAGAGATTGGAGGAAAAAGCTGGCGGCTTTGGGGACGATGGAAGGCGAAACACAAGGGTTTTTGTGTGGCGGAAGTTCTAAAGCTGGGGGCTGGGTGCGTGGCTTCCTCAAGAAGCTACTTGTTCCTTTTATAGGCCCGAGGATATGCACCACTGAGGGTAACGTTCCATTGAATATTCTATTCATTTCCCATAATGGATGTTTTTTCTAGTAAACCCGTTATGCGCTTCCTGCACCGAATCAGAAACGAAAAACCTTCTTTGTTTCGAATTTGAGAATTAAAAATGGGTACAAAAAACGTGAAAAGTTTTACAAAGTTTTTCGGAGAACATTTTCCTTCATGTTTCTTGTAAATCTTCACGAATCGATCATAAAGATATTTCTATGGTCCAATTGTTGGACGTACGGATGATTTTTGATCAGATTGCTGTGTTGTCAGAACTATGTCTCTGATTGGGCTCCGATTCTAGTCGAAGTGATAGTCTAATCGAATTTCGGTTCTGACCGCGGTAATCTTCCAGATCGAACTACGGTTCTAACCATGGCTTTGAGTCTGATCGCAATATTAACGCTACTCGCGGTATGACATTTAAAATGTGTTTCTGGTCGCAGCACTGGAATTTACCTGTGTATGAGTGGTCATAAAGACATTGTTTGTGGCCATGTTTTCACACAGAAGTTGTAAAGAATATCCATATGATATGTAAGGTAAAAGAAATCTTTATTTCTGACAATCTTTACATACAAAAGGGATGCCGGCGACCAGAGCGTCGACCTGATCCGAGAGCAGTTTGCAAAGTTCTCCTAGGGACATGTTGACGTCAGTAGGATCTACATTGGCGACCCCCAGGGAACTAGCAACTACTCTAAGTCTATCTACATCATCCCTAACAAGAGATGCACTATTATTCCTAATCAAATCGGAGAGTTCTCGCTGTTGCTGAGCGTGATCCCTCTCCCGACGGAATTGTCACGCCTCTTCACGGGATCTTTCAAAACATTCTGCCAGATGCAGAATCGCTGAAGACATCTCTTCGGTCTTCTTCTCCAGAGCCTCTTTTTCCCCTTGGAGAGTCTGTCCAAGGGGGGAGGCAGGATCTCAGTAGGCTGATCGCTGGGGGCTCCGATCTCCTACATTTGCAAATGTTAGTTGCACTAATTGTAACAATGAGCAAAAGGAGATAGAAATAATTACCTGTCCTCGCAAGTGACAGGTTGATATAGTTCCCCCAGAAAGTAGATCACCCGATAAAGTTTGGGGATCATCATATGGTGGAAGTGCAACCTTCCCACCATAAGATTGCTTCCCCAACACAAATTGAGGACCATCTGGTCGAGGAGGAACAGCTTTCCAACAAGAAGATTGATCACTCGAACAAAAACGGGGATCATTGGGATAAAATGGAGAAAGTTGGGAAGAACGTTCCTCCAAAGGTGGAGATGAAAGTTTGACCTGCCGAGGTGCATGGATAGGAAGAACTAGAGGAACTGAAGGAAGAAAGAGCAATGATGCATCTTTCACCTTTGTTCTGCTGGAGGATCCCTCGTCAACCTTGGGTTTCTTCCTTGAAGGAGACAAATCTTTGGACATCTGTAAATCCTGCTCGAAAACTTCTTCTTCATCACTCTCAATCTCGATGATGTTGTGGTCTGCCATCGAGAAGTGTAAGAGAAGAGAAGGGAAGATGGCTTTGGAAGAAACTTAGCCGGGAAGAAAAATTGTGGAGCTTTGAGATCCAAGGGCTTCGGTATTTATAGCCGTCGGGGTGACGGTTCAGTTTCCGAATGCCTCGAGTTTTTAAAGCATTTACAATTTTACCTCGAGTTAAAAAACATTTCAATGGCACCATCATTACCCGTCACGTATTACCCAGAGTCCGTATCGGGGAACCAACCACCACACTTAGTGCGCCACTAAGTAGAGGATTTGAAGCATCGGGTTAAGTATCCGATGTAAGTCTTGAAATTTGAAGCAAACACGTCCCTTCGTTCTCTTCAAATTTGGGGGCTAGCTGACGAGGATTAATACCTGAGCCAGTTCAAATAAATGCACGCCTGGTTCAGGATAGATTCGAATCAGACAAGCACTTGGTGATGCGAACTCAAGTTACTCCGAGAAGCACAGGCATGAGGTCGCAGGCTTTACGCGATCAGACCGTAGCTAGTGTGCGGTCAGGAGTTCGTATGCCATACGCAAACAGAAGACTGTAGAAGGTGCGCGGTCAGCAAACAACGCGCGGTCAGAACATCTTCGACCAAGGAATGCGGGATTATTCTGTCCCTACGACAGGGATATCCTGAGTACCCCGAAGATTCTTCCACGTATGGGGACAACCGTCAGGAGGTTAATACGAGCGGTTATCCATGAATAACACGTGTTAAACCTGCGTGGAGGTTAGAGGCAGTTTCCTAAAACTGTATCCAAGCAACTGTTTGATGCCGTTATGACTTGGTGCCCTTTCAACCAGTATAAAGGGGTAGCCCAATGCATCAAACAAGGGGGCTTGATCGCCGTCGCATCGAATCAAAACAATCAGAAGACAGTAGTCTAAGTTAGATAGCTTTCACAAGCCTTCCAGGCATTGTCTTGTACAAACACATAGGAAAAATCTTCGCCTGTGAAGATCTTTTCCATAATTCTATAACTCCTTTTACCATACATAGTGAAATCCCAATAGGACGTAGGGCTATTACTCCCACCATCGAGGGCCCGAACCTGTATAAACCTCTCTGTGCTCTAGTTACCATTGATTCATCATACCTTCCCGGAGGGACACCCTGAAAGGTCTCACAACCTACAAAATTCTGCATAAGTTCGGCTATGAACCCGAGTCCAAATCGTCGACAGTTGTGTTATAAGAGAGGGGGTACAAGGGTATATATAGACCCCAAAAGATGTAAATTACTAAACTACCCTAGCTACAACTGTTGGATCGTGGACATAATGGTCGTTTTGCAAGGCATGAGGCCCAGATCTTCCACATGTGTTCACTTCAATTTTTGAGACACCCGAGGACAGGGGTTTCCCAGGAGCAACCATGTTCCTGTCCCGGGTGGTAGGACCTGGAGAGGACGAGGCCTGCGCTTGGGAAACTACCAGATAGGGCAGTACCTCCACCAGGGAACCACCAAGAGAGGGTAGGACATCCATTGGGGAACTGCCCGGAGAGGGCAGTGACTGTACCCAGGGAACCACCAAGAGAGGGTGTGTCCTGCACCCGGGAAACCACCGGGGTGGGCAGGACCTCCGCCGGGGAACCACCTGGAGAGGGAAGGGCCTCTACCCAGGAAACTATCTGGAGAGGGCAGGACCTCCACCGAGGAACCACCTAGAGAGGGCAGGACCTCCACTAGGGAACCACCCTGAGAGGGCAGGGCCTCTACCTGGGGAACCACCTAGAGAGGTTGCGACCTGCATCCGGGAACCACCGGGGAGGGCAGGGCCTCCGTCGGGGAAACACCTGGAGAGGGCAGGGCCTCAACCCGGGGAACCATCTAGAGAGGGTGGGGCCTCTACCCTGGGAATCATCCGGAGAGGGCAGGGCCTCGACCCGGGGAACCACTCGGAGATGGCAGGGCCTGCGTCCAGGAAACCACCAGAGAGGGCATGACCTACACTGGGGAAACACCAGGAGAGGGTAGGGCCTCTACCCGGGGAACCATCCGGAGAGGGTAGGGCCTGCGTTTCAGGAAACAACTAGAGAGGGCAACCCGGGGAACCACTTCGAGGGACTATCATTGTCCCCAACAGTAGCCCCCGTGCCAGCGAGGACACGTAGTGGCATCAGGGGTACACTACAAACTCACTTGGAAGTTTTGAACTCGCGTCCGGTGACACATGTTGATCAAAGGATGCTGACTAGAGGGGGTGAATAGGCGATTTTAAAATTTTAATTCCAATTTACAATCTAAATCTAAAGCAATAATGTGAGATTATCACAAACAAGTGTAGTTGCAAAAATTTGGGTTTTGCTTTCCTAGAGTGATCAAGACAACAACAAATATCTCTAAATATAAAATTTGCAAAAGGAAGAAATAACCGATGACACAATCAATTTTTCCCGAGGTATCAGAAATTTGCCATTTCCCACTAATCCTCATCGAAGCACTCTATATGAGAGTATCACCTCAATTCCACTAGTGGTTGCCCTTCTCCTCTCCGGATAGGCGAGCACCAAGCTTTCACACCCAAACACCGGACCTCTCCGACAAACATTGTCAATGGAGAGATTGCCAGACTTTGCGGTCGTCTAGGTGACGACAATCACTAAGAGTAACAAGTGAAACACATTCACTTGATCCACTTCTACACAAGAAGCTCAATATGCAATGCAGTTCACTCTCTAAACTATCTCTTCAATGCAACTAATGTATTGAATACAATTTGCTAGTTTTAGATGCAAGAATTTGTGAATTGAATAAAGAATTGAATTCTCTTAGGTTTTGCAACAACTAGCAATGAATTATGTGTGCCAAAAGATCTTTAGTGAATGCCAATTGAAGTGTATATATAGCCCATGAGATGAAACTAGCCGTTAGCTAAATTTTAGACAAAGTTTGTACTGTTCGGATATTGTCTGGCCACATCAAACATTGTCCGGCTAGTGCAAGTGATTAGTGATCGTTGGAAAATTAATACACTTGTCAATGATCGTTCGATACAATTTTGTGAAGGCCAGACGGATACATACTTGGCCGGACAAATATTCCGGACAAATGTATTTATCTGTGGTTACGATTTGATTGCACATACATTGTTTTTGTATTGGGCGGACAATGTTTAGTCATTTTGAACAAATAAGCTGGACAAATGTATGTGTCTCTGGTTATACTGATCTAACCAGTTTTGAATTGATACGACCACGAACAGGTCGTGTACTAATCCGACCAATTTTGAATTGATATGACCATGAACAGGTCTTGTACTGACACGACCAGTTTTCAATTGATGCGACCATGAACATGTCTTATACTAATACGACCAGTTTTGATTTTACTAAAACTATCAGTTCTTTTACTTGTATGACTACGATTTTTACTGTCACGACCAAGTTTCTGTTTTGCTGATTCGATCCGTTCTTTTATTGGTGCAACCAAGATTTTTACTATCATGACCAAGTTTCTATTTTACTGATTCAATCAGTTTTTTTACTGGTGCGACCAAGATTTTATTGTCACGACCAAGTTTGTGTACTAGTCGGACATTGTGATCCGTTTGAGACCTAGCCTTGGTTTTCGCACTAGGCTCGCCCAGATTCTAATATGCAGAATAACGGGATCTTACTCGGAAGTACCGAAACCCAAAATATGACCGCAACACAGTTCAAAGTAATTTCACAACTCTTTATTTCAAAGAGGGCTTTACACGTCGAACGTTAGACACACTTGTTTACGTCGAAGGAACTATAAGCTGGATATATGATCCAAGGCTATAATAATATTCGATGATATTCGATGCTTTAAACTAGACCTATTACAAGGTATTTATAGTTCAATCGTATGAGTACGTATCAGACTCAATAACCTAAACGTATTAGACTCATATAACTAACTAACCCTAAATAGATAAGCTTAGTTATATTTGTCGATGATTCAGACTCGGGGTCCTTAGTCGAACTTATGCAGAATTTGTGAGTTATGAGGCCTTTCAGGGTGTCCCTCTGGGAAGGGATGATGAGCCAAAGTCGGTTGGAACACAGAAAGATTTATACAGGTTTGGGCCCTCGATGGTGGGAGTAATAGCCCTACGTCCTGTTGTGATTTCACTATGTGTAGGAAAAAGGTTACAAAGTTGTGGAAAAGATCATCACAGGTGAAGATCTTTTCCGTATGATTATGTAAAACACCACTAAACTAGCCTAAGGAAGTTTGTCAATGTTGATCTGTTCCCGATGTGTGATGTCCTCGTTTGGTGCATTTGCTCACCCTTTTATACTGGTCGAAAGGGTGCCAATGCACAACGGCTTCAAACGGTTACTCGGGTGCAGTTTTGGCAACTGCACTTAACTTCCACGCAGGTTTAACACGTGCAATTAAAGGATAACAGCACATATTTACCTCCTGGTAGTTGTCTTCATACATGGAAGAATCTCCGGGGTACTCGGGATATACTCGTTGTAGAGCCTAAGCAACCCCGTGTCTCCTGGTCGAGAGTGGTCCACAACCTTCTGACCGCGTATTGTTTGCGTATTGTCTGCAATCATCTGACCGCGCATTGTCTGCAACCTTTTGTCCGCGCATCGCCTATGGGCTCTTGACCGCGCACTATCTGCGGCCTGATCGCGCAAAGCCTGCGACCATGTGTCCGCGCTTCTCAGGCCATCTGGGATCACACCCATGGACACTTACCTGGTTCGAATCTGTCTTGAACCAGACGTGCATTTATTCTGAACTAGCTCGGGTAACAATTCTCGTCAGCTAGCCCCCAAATTTGAAGGAAACGAAGGGACACATTTACTTCAAATTTTAAACCTTACATCGGATAAGTGACCCGACGCTTCAAATCCTCCACTTAGTGGCGCACTAAGTGTGGTGGTTTATTTCCCGAGACGGACTCTGGGCAGTATTTGACAGGTAATGATGGCGCCGTGGAATTGTCTATTAACCCGAGATAAAACTGTAAATGTTTTAAAAACTCGAGGCATTCGAAAAACGAATCGACATCCCTGGGGGCTATAAATACCGAAGCCTCTTAACCCTAAAACTTCACAAGTTTTTTCCCGGCTAAGTCTTTTTCACAGCCATCTTTTCTTCTCTTCTGTTTCCACCTTAATGGTAGATCAAAACATCATTGAGATTGAAAGTGATGAAGAGGAAGTGGCATTTGAACTCGACCAAGATTTCCAGAAAGTAAGTCTTCTCTAGAATCTTTGGTTTAAGTTGCCATATTATGTTCTGATTATTTCCAAAATGCTTTTTCGGATATTCACAGATGACCGAAGATTTGGTTCCTCCAAGGAAGAAACCCAAGGTTGACGAGGGATCTTCCAGTGGCACAAGGATTAGGGATGCATCATTGCTCTCTCTTCCTTTGGCCCCTGTAGTTCTCCCTGTCCATGCAACTCAGCAGGTCGAATCTTCATCTCCACCTTTGGAGGTTCATAATAACCCTTCAAAGCCTTCTTCTCAGCTTTCTCCGTTGCGACCAAGTGATCCCCGTCTTTGACGGCTTATCAATTTTCTGGTTGGCAGGCTGCACTTCCGCGACCAGATGATCCTCAACTTGTATTGGGGAAACAATCTTCTCGTGGGAATGTTGCACTCCCACGACCTGATATTTCCCGACTTTTGTTGGGTGATCTACTTTCTGGGGGAAACACTTCATCCTCTCACTTGCGAGGATTGGTAACTATTTTCATCCCTTATGTTGGTTGTTTTAACTTGTAAAACTAACACATTTATGTGCAGGAGATCAAAATTGTTGGAGCCCCCAGCGACCAGCCTGCTTAGATCCATCCTCTTTCCCTTGAACAGACTCTCTAGAGGGAGAAAGAGGTTCTGGAGAAGAAGACCAAAGAGATGTCTTTGGCCATTCTGCACCTGGCAGAATGTTTTGACAGATCCCGCGAAGAGGCGCACCAATTCCGATTGGAGAGGGACTACGCTCGACAACAGCGAGAACTCTCTGATTTGATCAGGGATGGTAGTGCTTCTCTGATTTGGGATGATGTAGATAGGCTTAGAGTAGTTGCCAGTTCTCTTGGGGCGGTCAGTGTAGATCCTACTGACACCAATATGTCCCTAGGAGAACTTTGTAAACTTTTGTCAGATCAGGTCGATGCTCTGGTCGCCTATATCCCTTTTGTATGCAAGGATTGTTAGAAATAAAGATTTCTTTTACCTTACATAACTTGCCGTAAGAGTTAATTTGAATTAAAACTCTTCACAATCTCTGTACGAATATATGGTCACAAGTAATGTCTTCACGACCACACATACACAGGTAAATCTAAGGTAACAAGTTTTTTCGATAAGAAATGCATTAATAAGTCATACCACGACCAGTACTGGTACTGCGATCAGAACCAAAACCGCGATCAGAACTGAAATCCGATCAGAACTGTCATAGTGATCAAGACCGAAGTCGTGATAACATAATGCTTTGACCGGATGATAACCGTCTGTATTGCGATTATCCATTTGCAATGATCACAAAATATTGTTGTGATCAAAATGCAAACTTTAAAGTGATCACAGGAACGCATTGTGATCAATACATGAAAATTTAACTTAAAAAAAACATGAAGGATAACTTCCTCCGAAAATTTTTGCAACATTTTCACGTTCTTATGTACACCCTAGCCCCCGAATTCGAAACAAAGATTATGAAAATACCTTTTGTTTTAGATTCACTGTGGGGAGTGCATAACGGGACTCCCGAGAGAAGACATCCATTATGGAAAATGAATAAAGTATTCAATGGAACGTTGCCCTCAATGGAACGTTGCCTCGGGCCTATAAAAGGAGCAGGTAGCTTCTTGAGGAAGCCACACAACCAGAAACTGGCCTTAGAACTTCCGCCGCACAAAACCCTCATTCCTCATCCTCCATCGCCTCCAAAGTCACCACATTCCCTTCCGATCCTTTGCAAGAAATGGCGTCCTGGAGCTGATCTGTTCACCACATAGAGGAGAGTCTGGTGGCGCTAGAGAAAGAAGAGATCCTTCCTTCACGGCTGCTAATCAACTGGCGGCCCGCGGAGAAGGATCAAGAAACCCCAATCGTCCAAGAGGGAGAGTTTGTGGTTTTTGAGGAATACCTGCGATGCGGGTTTTGATTCCCTGAGAGCCGATTCTTGAAGGGAATCTTGGAGCACTACAGGTTGGAGTTGGTAAATCTCCACCCCAATGCTGTCCTGATCCTGGCGATCTTCCAGCACCTGTGTGAAGCCTTCGTCGGAGTGCTCCCAAGTGTGGAGCTCTTCCGACACTTCTACTACTCGGCATGGTCGAAGAGCGCCAATGCCACCGGATGTATTTACTTCCGGATAAAGGAGAAGAAAGAGTATCCCTTCCCACCCCTCTGGGATTCCGTTCACGGGTGGTACCAGAAGTGGTTCTACTGCACCCCTCCGTCAGAGAGGGGGTTGTGGTTTGAGAATTCCCGGCTAGAGAAGTCCAGCGAGTTGGATTCTCTTCCTGCTCTGAGCGCGGAGTAGAAGAAACAGACCCAAGTGATTCTTCACTTAGTCCAGCAGGGACTAACTGCTCGCGACATCATCTGCGACTTTATGAAGAACTGGGTGAGCCCCCTGCGTGAAAGGGCTCATCCGGCTTGGGAAATTCAGTCCATGGCGGATAGCACCTTGGACTATAATAACTGTATGTCTTCCAGTCAACAAAAACGTACATTTATTCTGAAAAAATGTCGTATTTGCTAACCTGTTTGCTGGTGACACAGCTCTACCTTTGTCCGAAATCGAAAAGCGGACAAATTACCTCCTCAAGGTGTATAGTGCCAATGTGGAGGGAACTAGGGGATCGCCTCGCCCCTAGAGCTTAATCAATGCCAGTGATGACCTCAAACAGGAGCGCCGAAAGGTATGGACTCTCTCAATAGGCTCTTTTTTTAGACCATTTGCTCGTCTTGTATTAACAAGGACATTGGAATGACATAGCTCCTGGAGAAATTCGCCGAGGCGACACGTCCAATCGAAGACGTTGGTCTCCTGGGGAAACCGGCTCTGAAGAGGGTGAAGAAGATCTCTTCGAAGTGCGGGGCGAGAGAACTTGCTCCCAAGAAGTCCAAGAAGATTCTTGGAGAGGCCTCCTCGCAAAAGACTTCCCTTACCGCAAAGAAAGTTGCGGTAAGATACTCAATGCCCCCTGTTACCCCAGGTATGAACTGGAATTACTTTTTCGTCGTACAGGGTGAAGGGAGTGAGGACGAGGAAGACGACGTCCCTCTGATCCGTCACAAGAGGAAGGTGATCGCTCCCTCGTGCAGCGAGGCCTTGTCTCTGCCCACAGGGACAGAGATGACCGCAGCGGGCCCCGCGACCACTGAGGTTGCGGGTGAAACTCGTGTACCTGAAGCCCAGGAAGCTTCAGGATTTGCAACACCTCCCCTCCTGATAGAAGGGGTGACTGCGGTAAGATTTCTCATAGTCCTGGGTGTTGTTATTCGTCTATGAACATCCACTAAGTTATGCTCGTACAGGAAGAAGAAGACATCCCCCTGTCCGCCGCGAAGTTACTCCTGCCAGTCCTGGGGCGGCGAGCACTCCACTCCTGTCGGCAGGAGTGGGAATAACCGAGCAGGACACAGCGACCACTACCAACCCCGTGGTCGCGGATGAAGTCCTAGCGCCTGCGGTCCAGGAGATATCTGGGCCAATGGCAGTATCCCTACCGACCGAGAAGGTTACCCTGGTAAGGATTCTTACAGCTTCGGTCTTCACCATTCCCCATGTATGTGCTTATAGGCTTGTACACACAGGGAGAAAAAGACAAGGTCTTATTCACGAAGAGGAATACCAGGACAGATGACAACTGTCCTCTTTTCCTCGGGGAACCATCTTTGAAATCCCAAAAGTTGGTGAGATTTTGAGTAAGGTAAGAATCTCCCCTGTCTGGACAGGGTCGGATTACAGTGATCGACTGTAAAGATTCTAACCGATGGTCTTTCTATTTGCTTAGGCACAGAGACCCAGCGCCCAACCCTCCAGTGGCCTCGGCTAGTGTTGAAGCTTCCCTCGCTACCGAGGTCTCCGGCGAGCAAAGCTCCATCTCTTCGGCCAGGGAAGTTTTTCGGGCCGTTATAGATGGGTTGGCTGCAGAAGTCCAATCGGAGTTATTGGAATCTGCGGCCCTAGCAAAGAATAAGGCTCAGTAGGAAGACTTATCCGCTGCTCCTGCTGGGGATAAGGCGAGTCCAGTGACTCGGCCTTCAGTAGAACCGTCAAGAGGCTCATTCCGGGAGTATGCCGAGGTATGTCGAACTCCCTTTGCAACTTTTTAAGTTCACATCTGGATAAGAATACCCGGGCTTTGAAACTGATCCCCTTCCATATCATAGGAACTGACTCGTCTGGCGACCAGATTGATGGCTATGGCAGAAAGCATAGAGGTCGCGGAAGAGGAAACGGGTCGCCTGCAGTGGTAAGGAAGACTTTTCTTCATTTGCCCAAGTGTGAATCCTATCATGACAATTGTCTCTTTTGTCACAGAGAAAATGCCTATCTGATGAAGAGCCTCGCTCATCGGGAAGACTAGGAGTTCTGGGCAGCTTCCAAGATCTCATTCTTGGAGGCCGAACTCCAGAAATTGCGATCACAGCTCTCCTATAAGCACACTCCCGACCATAGTAAATTAGTTTTGTCATACGAACTGTATGTAATGGCCTCCTGTCGCAGCGCGAGATGACCAAATAAGCCAGCTCGGTCAAGAGAAGGCAGATCTCCAGGCGACCATTGATTCTGTCTGCAGGGAGTACAAAGACTTGACCACATCACTCTCGACCTGCAGCAGTGCTCAAGAAAACATCTTCAAAAAACTAAAGATGGTGGCCGGTCTGCTAAGGGCTGATGTGGTCGAAACCGCGATGGACGACCTTAGCCTTAGCGACTGGACCACGCTGGTCACGACCCAAGCAGAGTCACTTCTCGAGTATCTTCTTGAAGATACTACGCGGCAAAAAGAGGCGATCAAGTCAAGAGTTCGGTCAGCAGCCTCCACCATCCTCTGCCGGCTTCGTCTTCACCATGGCCTAGATCTTGATCTGAATCCAATGGTGGGAGAGGCAGAGGTCGAAAGTGAAGACCAGCTTGAGGTTATCATGGAGGAGGTCAAACCCCTTGTAGAAAAACTCTTGAATGAGCTCGGCATAATGTAAATCTTTGCACCTGTATAGACACAATTTATACAATGTGAATGTATTCATTTTTTTGTTTTGAAAGGAGGCACTTCTTTTTGTTTCATGTTGTGACCATATTCCCCTAGCCCCCGCATGTGATTATGTATACTGAAGACTTAGTATTATAAGCACAGGAAAAATATGGGTGTAACGACTACTAGGGATACCCGACCAGGCCGACAATCATATTTGATCAATATCCAACCTTATTGCAAACCGGCAGCCACTCTGATGACCAAGGACATGCCAGCAAGCCCCGTGTGCATTGAGAAACGGCTTATGGAGGGGTGTCTTGTCTGGAAGTGATCACGAGATCGGCCAGTGAATCCGATCAGAGTATTGTAGTAATACAACCATCGGCGACTAGCCCCCGAGCTAGACTCGTAACATATGGGCAAAAAGCAATAATCCACATATGAAACAACCAAAAGTACTGATTTTATTAAATCATGCTAATTGAAAAGGAAAAGGGATTGGGAAATTACATGTAGAACTTGCGTAGTTGATCGATGTTCCATGTATTGGACAAGATCCGACCATCCTCCATCGCTAACCGAGCTGATCCTGGTCGCGGCACCGAGACAACAGTGTATGGGCCTTCCCACTGTGGATAGAACTTGTTGCGACTAGATTGATTTTGTATTTTACATAAAACCAGATCGCTCACGTGAAGACTACGTGGTCGCACCCTTTTGTTATGGTATTTGCGCAAAGCTTGCAAATATACTGCGAATTTAACCATAGCTTGATCATGTTTTTCTTCTAGGAGGATGAGATCTTGTAATCGTTGCCCGTTCTGATCAACTTGTTCAAATTGATCTGTTCAGACATAACCAATACTAATTTCCATGGGTAACACAGCCTCAGCCTCGTACACCAGATGGAAAGGTGTCTCACCGGTGGCTCGAGTAGAAGTAGTACGTAGTGCCCATAAAACGGTGTGGAGCTCGTCTACCCAAGCCCCCGAGCGTGTCTTAAGGCGATCAAAAACACGTTTTTTTATGCCCTGCAATATTTGCCCGTTGGCACGTGCAACGGCACCACTGCTCTACGGATGAGCTATAGAGGCAAAGCACACCTTGGTTCCGACCTGATCGCAGTAATCCAAAAAAAGACCACTAGCGAACTGAGAACCGTTATCAGTGATGAGATGATTTGGAACACCGAATCGAGTCACAATGTTCTTATGAAAGAACTTTTGCGCGGCAGCAGTGGTAATGTTGCGTACTGGTTCGGCCTCAATCCACGTTGTAAACATGTCAATAGCTACGAACAAGAACTTGTATCCGTTGACTGCTTGTGGCTTAGGATCGACAATGTCCATCCCCCAGACCGCGAAGGGCCATGATAGAGGAATGGTTTGTAGAGCATAGGCAGGTTGATGAACCTGTCTCACATGGAACTGACACTGAGGACATGTCTTGACCATATTCTTGGCATCATCAAGTGCCGAAGGCCAGTAAAATCCTTGTCGGAAAGCCTTTCCGACCAGTGTACGATACAACGCGTGTGCATCGCATACACCATCATGAATTTCTCTCAAGAAGGATTTACCTTCCTCTTGGGACAAACAGCGCATGAATACTCCTTGAGTACCTTTTTTTATACAAAACTCCTTCTATAAGCTTGTATAGACGCGCCTTTCGAACTAACCGATCGCTTTCGGTTTCATCCTCGAGCAAGGTCCCATGTTCAAGATAGACCCTCAATGGATGGGTCCAATCTCGTTCCTGTCCGAGGTTGGTAACGCAGACTGTTACCTGATCATCCTCGACCGTAGTCATGATCGAGGGATGTTTCAAGTGTTCAACGAACACTCCTGCCAGAGTGGATGTGCGTGAGGACCCAATTTTGGATAATTGGTCTGCGAGAATGCTGTACTTTCGCGGGATGTATTGGACTTCGAAATGACTGAAGTGCTTTTCCAATCTCCTCACTTCCCCCAGGTAATGAGCCATTGTCTCATCGGAGGTGTTGTACTCCTTGTTTACTTGTTTTACGATCAGCTGTGAGTCTCTCCTCACCACTAATCGACGGACTCCGAGGAATTTTGCTGCCCGGAGCCTTGCAATAAGACCTTCATACTCTGCTGCGTTGTTGGTCGCAACAAAGTGTAGTTGAATGAAAAACTTCATTTGTTCGCCCTGAGACATGACTAAGACCACTCCAGCCCCCGAGTGTTGAAAACTACGAGAGCCGTCAAAGTACATTGTCCAGTGATCGGGGCATTCCAAACCTTCGGACGCCTGCACAGGTGGCTCAGGGTTAGTCCACTCGACCATGAAGTCGGCCAGGACCTGAGACTTGACCGCAGTGCGGGGTGTGAAATGGATGTCGAACGCTCCGAGTTCGACAGCCCACTTGGCGATCCGACCAGATTTCTCCAGATTGCGGACAATGTCCCCCAATGGAAAAGATGAGGGCACTGTGACCTTATGTGCTTGGAAGTAATGTCGTAGCTTGCGGGAAGCCATCTGTAGTGTGTAAAGTATCTTCTGGACCTCAGGGTATTGCTCCTTAGGACCATGAAGTACTTCGCTTACGTAGTAGACGGGTTTGTGCACACCCTCTCTTTCTGCCATCAGAATAGCGCTGACCGCATGAGGTGTGGCCGCCAAGTAGAGGAGTAATGGTTCCTCTTTGTCAGGGGAAACCAAGACCGGTGGACTGGACAGATATGCTTTTACCTCCTGAAATGTCTTTTCGGCCTCGTCGAACCATGTAAAATTGTGATGTTTGCGTAGGGCTTTGAAGAAAGGTAGTCCCCTTTCGCCTAGTCGCAATATGAACCGGCTTAATGCCACCATGCGACCTGCTAGGCGCTGAACATCCTTGATGGTCGAGGGAGACCTCATCTATTCGATAGCCCTGATTTTTTCAGGATTGACTTCGATTCTTCTGGAACAAACAAGAAAACCAAGAAGTTTCCAGATGAAACCCTGAAAGAACATTTCTGCGGGTTTAATTTTATTCCATATCGATTTAAATTACAGAAGGTTTCAGCAAGATCGTCTAAATGAGACGAACTTTTTGAACTTTTTACAACCAGGTCGTCTACGTAAGCTTCAAGATTATGCCCCATCTAGGAAAGAAGGTCTTTTGCATCAAGCGCTGGTACGTGGAACCTGCGTTCTTGAGACCAAATGACATTCTGACGTAGCAGTAGGTGCCAAATGGTGTGATGAAAGCCGTCTTCTCTTCATCTTCTTCTGCCATGATAATTTGATGATATCCTGAGTAACTGTCCAGGAAACTCATCAGTTCGCAACCCGCAGTAGAATCGACTAACTGGTCGATGCGGGGAAGGGGAAAGTCATCCTTCGGACAGGCACTATTAAGGCTAGTGTAGTCGACGCACATGCGCCACTTGCCATTTGACTTGCGGACCATGACGGGATTTGCAAGCCATTCTAGATGATCGACTTCGCAAATGAATCCAGCCTTTCGGAGTTTATCCAACTCCTCTCGGATGGCTTCCTGCCGATCAACAACAAAATGCCTGAGCTTCTGCTTCATTGGTCACTGTCCAGGTCGAATTGCCAACCTGTGCTCGATTACTTCCCTTGGGACACCGGGCATGTCGGATGGTTTCCACGCAAACACATCTGCGTTAGCCCGGAGGAAAGCAATGAGCTCGAGTTCCTATTTGTCATCTAGGCCTGATCCAACCTGAATCTTCTTGGACGGATCATCTGGGTACAATGGAACCAGTTTTAGTGTTTCATCTGGTCGAGGAGCAGCTTTGATCGTATTAGTGGACACTGTGGCGATCTGGGCTTCTCGGAGGGGAAGTTGGTCCACCATCTCCAGGGATAGCCGATCACACGTCAATGCCACGTTGTGACTACCTTGGACCAAAATAACACCCTTGGGGCCAGGCAACTTGCCGCACTGGTAAGCATAGTGCGTAGCCATTATGAACTTAGTAAGAGTTGGCCTACCAAAGATTGCGTTGTAAGCCGAATCACAATCAATTACATCAAAAGTAACTAATTCTGTTCGGAAGTTATCTGTTTCTCCCAGCGTGACCGGGAGCACCACCTGTCCCAATGGCATCATAGAGGGACCAGGAATTATCCCATAAAACGGATGAATTATGGGCTTGATTTTCGAACGAGGAATTTGCATCTCGTCGAGCGCCTTGACCAATAAAATGTCCAAGGAGCTACCTCCATCGATCAGGACCCTTTCGACTCCGGCAATGTGATGAGGACATCATACCTTCAGATACGCGCATTGAACCGGTCCTTGAAGGTCCCATAACAAGAGCTCGAGCACGACTACTTCATCAACAGGTGAACTCGCTCCTAAGTGAATCGCATTGTATTTTCGAGGATGGATTGCTATTTAATGATGCTATTATACTTAGGAATCATGGAGAGGATCACCGCAAGCATGGAGACCAGCAAGGAAGCAAAGGAGGCCAACAACCACGTCGAATTTGAGTTGGAGGTGAAGTACCCCAGTCTAAACGGCAGCCATGGCGGCCATATATATACTGTATGGGGCGGCCATGGGGTGGAGGAGGAAGCCCTAGGGGTACATGGGCCTTGGGCCCAAAGTGGAGCGTCGCAGCGCACGTCAGATTCTGGTTGTAATCTTGTTTTGACGATTCCTGTTGATCCGTAAGGAATTTGGACATGGAACTGGATCCGTTCGAAAGCTCTCGTCGTTCTCTTGTCCGTAGAGTCCAAGAATGTCAAAAACGGACTTCGTATGTGGCCTGTACGTCCGTTTGAAGTTGGACTATGCGCAGATGGCCGAACCGGACTCGCGGATGAATTGAGCTCACTTGTGGGCTGGCCTTGGAGCGACGTGGCTTGTGCGACCTTAGAGGTGTAGAGGCGCCTTTCTTGAGCACGTCCTGTGTTTGGGGAGGTGGCCAAGGTGGAGGCCGAACTTGTGGCGGCGACAGCACAAAATCCAGACGACGTACGTGCTGCCAGCTTTCGCGTCCTGGCCAAGGTGGCGGACGATGACATCTTGATGACCACCATGTTGATGTCGTCTTGGTCATAACCATGATGTACATGGTCTCATCAAGCCCATCCGCAAGGAAGCAAAGGAGGCCAACAACCACGTCGAATTTGAGTTGGAGTTGAAGCCCATCCCGTCACCAATTCGAAGTTCGAGTCCACCTCGGAATCCAGGAGCAGTCTGCACTAAAATCGTTGCCCAGGACGTATACGGACTCCGTTTTCAACGTTTTATATACCGTTGGAAAGATAAGGAGATAAGCTTTCCAATGGAACTGATCCCACGTCAAAATTCCATCGGAACCAATGGGAATCGTCGAAACAAGGCAGCGTCCAGAATCTGTCAGGGTGCTGCGCCACCGTCTTTGGGCCGTTGGCCCATGTACCTCGTTGGAGCCCATTAGGGCGTGTCCAGGGTTTCTTGGCCGACCCTAGCTCAGTACTAATCGATTTCTGAAGTCCAGATTTGTATTTCCGAAATACCTGAGGATCGGATAGCGATATGCCGGTGACCATTTCTTGTCTCCGGAACTCCATAGTATAGTCTTGGATGGTCTAGACGCGCCGTTGGTACAATCTGTGCCAACGTTCCCATCTCTCCTCAAGGTAACCCATCGGATAGAATTCTTGTTGCAGAAGTCATTGAATTGACCCCACACAAGGTCGTCAGTTTCACCACTGGCGACAAGGGCCTTCCACCAAGTCTTGGAGTGGTCCTTCATCTTCAAAGGTGTAAACTTCACCTTTTGAGCACTACTGAACCCTTTCAGGTCAAAGTAGGTCTCAAGCTGGTCGATCCAAGAATCCAATTTCTCGGCATCGATCACCCCATCATATAGGGGTATATCAATCTTAGCATCGATCTTAAAAGATCTGATAGCTAAGGAGGTGTTTTGGCGAGGTCGTCGGTCTTATGGTCGCCTTCGTCTGCCCTGCACAAGTCTTCACATCCATAACCTTCCCTGCTTCAGGAGGTACAATCATAGCCTGCTGCTTAATCCAAGCAAGCACAGTTTCCATGTCGGTGGAGAGCTTAGCCCCTTGTTCGGCTAGGTTAGTTTGAACGGAGGTATCGTTAGACATTGTCGGAGACACGGCTGTAGGAACCGTATATTGATCACCTAAAGTTTTGCCGGAGGTTTTGTAACCCTGGCGAGTCTTCACCATCCACAGGATAGGAAAGTCGCTTTGATACCAACTTGATCCGTTTGAGACTTAGCCTTGATTTTCACACTAGGCTCTCCCAGATTCTAATATGCGGAATAACGGGATCTTACTCGGAAGTACCGAAACCCAAAGGATGAACGCAACACAATTCAAAGTAATTGCACAACTCCTTATTTCAAAGAGGGCTTTACACGTCGAACGTTAGACACACTTGTTTATGTTGAAGGAACTATGAGCTGGATATATGATCCAAGGCTGTAATAATATTTGATGATATTCGATGCTTTAAACTAGACCTATTACAATGTATTTGTCGACGATTTGGACTCGGGGTCCTTAGTCGATCTTATGCAAATTTGTGAGTCGCGAGGCCTTTCAGGGCGCTCCTCCGGGAAGGTAGGATGAGTAATATCTGTATGGGCACAAGAGAATTTATATAGGTTCGGGCCCTCGATGGTGGGAGTAATAGCCCTACGTCCTGTTATGATTTCACTATATGAGAAAAAGTGTTTACAAGAGGGAGGAAGAGATGATCACAGGCAAAGATCTCTCATATATTAATGTCTATCTAACTATGTCTAAGTCTTCAGGCTATTTTGACTCCTGGTAATGTTTGTATGCTTAACCGTCCTTTAGATCATGCATTGACCACCTTTTTATACTAGACAAAAGGGCACCAATGCGAAACGGCCTTGGACGATTGCTAGGATGCAATTTTTTTTAACCGCACTTAACTTCCACGCAGGCTTAACACGTGCAATCAAGGGAAAACCACACATGTTAACCTCCTGGCAGTTGTCTTCACACATGGAGAAATCCCCATGATCCTCGGGATATGCCTGTTCAAAGGGTTAGACATTCTCGAGTTATTCTGGTCGCAGATAGTCAACGACCTTCTGACCGCGCACTGTCTGCGACCTCATGATCGCGTAAGGGCTGCGATCATAGATCATCTTTGTGACCGCGTCCTTCAGGTCGTTTGAGACCATGGAGACGGACTTATAGGCGTACGTCTAATCTGATTCTATCTTTAAACCAAATGTATGTTATTTTGAACTAGCTCAGGTGATAATCCTCGTTAGCTAGCCCCCAAATTTGAAGAAAAATGAAGAGACGTATTTACTTCAAATTTTAATCTTGCATCGAAATTATGAACCCGACGCTTCAACTTCAACTGAAACTGTTTCACTGTGTGACGGTTCATATCCCGAGAAAAACCCTGAGTTTTTCTTGCGAGGTAATAATGACTTAATTGACCCATCGTGATGGCAACCGTAAGTGCGTTTTAAGAACCCGAGATGTATGTGGAAATGAACTGACACCTCCTGGCTCTATAAATAGAAGAGCTTTTTGGTTCTTTGAACTCACAAGCTTTACATCTTGACTAAGTCTTTTAGAGCCACTTCTCCTCTCTGGTTACACCCTTTAATCCTCTATTCTTGTCTCGATGGCGGATCAAGACCCCAAGAACATTATCGAGATTGAGAGTGATGAAGAAGAAGTGATAACCAAACTCAACCACGACTTCCAGAAGGTAAGACTTTTCTGGAACTCTGGTTCAAGTCGTCGTTTTACACCCTTATCGTTTTCCAAATGCATTTTGGGAACTTACAGGTGACTGAGGAACTGATTCCTCAAAAGAAGAAGTCGAAGGTTGACGAAGGATCCTCCAGTGGAGCTTTGTTCACGGGTGCCAAGGTTGGGGATGCATCATTGCGTTCTCTTTCCTTGTCCCATGTAGTTTGCCCTGTCCATGCAACTTGGCAGGTTGAACGCTCATCTCTACCTTTGGAGATCCATAACAATCCTTCAAAGCTTCCATCTGCTTCTGGGGAAAGTCTCACACCTTTGCAATCAGACGATCCCCAGCTTTTGTTGGGTTATCAATTTTCTGGTGGGAAGATTGCACTCCCGCGACCAGTGGTCCTCGACTTTTGTTGGGTGATCTACTTCCCAGGGGAAGTACCACATCCTCCCATCCAACTTTACTGCGAGGATCGGTAATCATCTTCATTCTCTCTGCTGGTCATTTTATCTTTATTACTAACATATGTATGTGCAGGAGATGAAAATCTCTAGAGCCCCCAGTGACCAGCTTGCTAAAGTCCAGGCTCTTTTTGGTGAGGGTGTAGCCTTCGAGCGAACTCTCCAAAAAGAAAAAGAGGCTGAGAAGAAGACCGATGAAATGTCTTCGGCCATTCTGCATCTGGCAGAATGTTATGACAGTTCCCGCGAAGAGGCGTGCCAATTCCGCTTGGAGAGGGACTATGCTCGACAGCAGCGAGAACTCTCCGATACGATAAGGAACAATAGCGCTTCTTTGCTTCGGGATGATGTAGATAGGCTTAGAGCAATAGCCAGTTCCCTTGGGGCGGTCAGTGTTGATCCCATTGATGTTAACATGTCCCTAGCAGAACTTTGTAAATGGCTATCAGACCAGGTCGACGCTTTGGTCGCCTGTGTCCCTTTTGTATGTAAAGATTGTCAAAAATAAAGAATTTTTTCCTTACATACTTGGTCCCTTAAAAGGATTATGTAAAACTTATAATCCGAATTAAGGTTCTTTATATTCTGCACGAAGAAATGGTTACACAAGAATGCCTCTGCGACCAAAAAATACACAGGTAGGTTTCTGTCCGAAACCGGCTCAGGTCAGTTCTTCGGCCTCAGAATAGCATTGAGATCGTAGACTGCGATCAGAATCAATGCTACGATCATAGCACAATATCCTTACCGTGCGACGACCACAGCTGTTGCGATCACATATATTGCAGCGATCACATAATTACATTGCGAACAGTATACAATACATAAGTTTACTCAAAGTCATAAGGGATTATTTCCTTAATAAACTTTTAAGAATTTCTCATATTTTTATCTGTACCATAGCCCCCGAATGTGAAATAAAATGATAAAGATACATTTCATTTCGGATTCATTACTGGGTATGGATAACGGGTTCCAAGAGGAAAGGCACCCATTATGGGAAATTAATAAAATATCTAGCAAAGGGTTGCCTCGGGCATATAAAAGGAAAAGGTAGCTTACTGGAGAAGCTTCACAACCAAAACCCTTTGTTGCCTTGGACATTTTTGCCGCACAAAACCCTCTTTTGCACACCTCGTCTTCGTCGTCTCCAAAGCCATCACCTTTTTCCATAATCCTCTGAAGTAATGGCGTCTTGGAGCCGATCTGTCCACCACACAGAGGAGAGCCTGGTGGCACTAGAGAAAGAAGAAATTCTCCCCCCACGGCTGCTAATCAACTGGCGGCCAGCAGGGAAGAACAAAGAAACCCCAGCCATTCACGAAGGCAAACTGGTGATCTTCGTGGAGTACTTGCACTGCAGGTTCTGATTCCCAGAAAGAGAGTTCCTGCGGGGAATCTTGGACCACTACGGGTTGGAGTTGGTGAATCTCCACCCAAACGCAGTTCTCATCTTGGCGATTTTTCAGCATCTATGTGAAGCCTTCGTCGGAGTGCTTCCAAGCGTGGAGCTTTTCCGACGCTTCTACTTCTCGGCATGGTCAAAGAGTGCCAATGCCGCTGGGTGCATCTACTTCCTCATAAGGGAGAAGAAAGAGTACCCATTCCCGCCTCTGCGGGATTTTGTGCACGGGTGGCACCACAAATGGTTCTATTGCACCCCTCCGTCGGAGAGCGGACTGTGGTTCGCGAACACCCGACCAGAGAAGGACAGTGATTTAGACTCCATTCCTTCTCTGAGCGCAGAACTGAAGAAGCAAGCTCAAGCCATTCTTCACTTAGTCCAGCAGGGCTTGACCGCGTGTGACATCATCCGCGACTTTGCGAAGAATAGGATGAGACCCCTGCGTGAGAGGGCACATCCGGCTTGGGAGGTGGAGTCCATAGCAGACAACACCTTAGATTCTAACACTGGTATGTCCTCTAGTCAACGAAATATGCATTTTACTGATGAAAGACATCGTATCAAGTAATATGCTTGTTTGTGACGCAGTGCTGTCTTTGTCCAAAATCAAAAAAAGGACAAATTACCTCCTACGGGCGTATAATGCTGCGGCGGAGGGAGCTAAAGGGTCGCCTCGCCCCCAGAGCTTAATTAATGCTGGCGATGATATTAAACAAGAGCGCCGAAAGGTATGATCTTTCCCAACAAGCTTTGTTGTAAATCATCCATTTTACTTGTGTTACCAAAAGCATTTTAAATAATACAGCTTTTTGGAAAATTTGCTGGGGCGAAGCGTCCAAGCGAGGATGTTGGTCCTTCGGGGGGATTAGCCGCGAAGAAGGCGAAGAGGACCCCCTCGAAGCGCAAAATGAAGGAGCCTGCTCCCCAGAAACCTAAGAAGATCCTGGGAGGGGCTTCTTCACGAAAGAAAATTATAACCGCAAAAAAGACTACGGTAAGATTTTCCGTACCCCCTGTAATCCCAGGTACGAGTGGAAATTACTTCTTCATTGTACAGGGTGAAGAGAGCGAGGATGAGGAAGACAAAGTTCCTCTTATCTATCGCAAGAGGAAGGCGACTGACCTTTTGGAGACAAGCATCCCAGAGAGGTCACCCTCCCCCCGGACAGACGAAGTCTTGTCCCTGACTGTAGGGACGGGGATGGCTACAATGGGCCCCGCGACCACTGACAATCCTGTGGTTACGGGCAAAACCCCTGTGCCTGAGGCTTGTGAAGCCCCAAGACTGATAACTCCTCCCTTACTGATCGAGGGAGCAACTGTGGTAAGAATCCTCACAGTCTTGTATTTTGTCATTCCGCTGCACATAACCATAGGATTGTGTACATACAGGGAGAAGAGGACATTGTCCTGTTTAAGAAAAGGAAAACAAGGACAGAGGACGATACTTTCCCAGGAGCACCTAGTGGGCTTCTTTCTCCCGGGAGCTCATCATCGAAACCCAAACCATGGGTAGGGTTTCAAATAAAGTAAGAATTTCCCCTATTGCCATCTCGAGATGATCGACAAGAGGCATTCTACCTCACAATCTGTTTGTTTGTTTTTAGGCGCAGGGATGCTGCGCCCAGCACTCCGGCGACCTCGACAAGCCTTGGCACAACACCTATAGTAGAGGTCGTGGGAGAGCCAAGTTCTACTCCCATGGTCGAAGAAGTTCTTCAGGCCATTGTGGAGGGAATGGCAACGGAGATCCAATCCCAAAGGATGGAAACAGCAATCCCAGCCACAGAGGGGGATCAGCAGGAAAGATCTTCTACTGCCCCTGCCGTGGACACATCAGGTCTTGAGGCTCGACCTCACGCTGACGTTGAGAGCAGCTCATTTTGCAATTACGTAGAGGTACGCAATAAACTCTTTTTATTATTCTTGAGCTCGCAGAAATTTAGGAATATCCAAGTTTTAAGAGCAATTTCTTATCGTGTTCCAGGACTTGACCCGGGTGGCGACCAGGTCGATAGCTATAGCAAAGCACATCGAGGTCGCGCAACGGGAAATCAACCAGCTGCAACAGTAAGTGTGGTGCTTCTTATTTGTGCTAAATTGAATCCGTATTTAAGCGTAGCTGATTGTCTTTCTTACAGAGAAAATGCCTTTTTGAACAAGAGCATGGCTGATCAGGAGAATCAAGAAGAAGCTGCAGCCATGAGATGTTCTTCTCTAGAGAGGGAACTTCGTGAAGCGCAGTCAAAACTTTCTTGTAAGTCTACTTCCGACCAGAAAACATTATTTTGCTACATGAACTGCTGTAAAATTGACTGCCGTGTTCATGCAACACAAGAGGATCAAATAAGCCTTCTTTCAAGAGAAAAGAATGACCTTCAGGCGACCATTGAGCTCCAAAGCTCAAAGATTGATATTATCTGCACGGAGAACGAGAATTTGAGAACAACGATTGCATCCGTCAGCAATGCTCAATCTTCCGTCTTCGAAAAGCTGAAGATGGTGGCAACTCTGCTCAAAGCTGATGTGGTCGAATCTCAAAAGATCAATCCTAGCTTCGGCGAGTTAGCCACATTGGTTGCGACTCAGGCTAAATCACTTCTCGAGTATCTTCCTGAAGATACAAGGTGACAGGACGAGGCGATGAGGAAAAAAGTGCAATCTATAGCCTCCGCCATCCTTTGCAGACTCCGTTTTCACCACGGCCCTGATCTTGATTTGAAACCAGTGGTCGGAGATGCAGAAATTGAGAGTGAAGATCAGCTTGAGGCCATAATGGAGGAGGTCAGGCCCTTGATCGAAAATCTCTTGAAAGAACTTGGCTTATCTTAATTGTTGATGTAACAATTTTTGTACTTGCAAACATGTGATTATACAATGCAAATGCATGCCTTAAATTTTGAAAAAGAAAGTACTTTTCTTTATTTCATGTTATGACCATATTCCCTTAGCCCCCTCCTGAGATCATAAGTACTGAAGACCTAGTATTATAATCTCAGGAAAAATATGGGCGTTATGAATATCTAAGAAATGCTTTAACTTAGATATGATCATCTGATCATACCGATACTGACCTTAATACAATACTCGGCCTTATTATGAACTGGCAGCCACTCGAATGATCAGGAACATGCCAGTAAGTCCTGTGTGCGTTGAGAAACGGCTTATTGAGGGATGTCTTAGCTGGATGCGACCATGAGATCGGCCAGTGAATCCGGTTAGGATATTGTAGCAAGATGATTATTGGCGATCAACCCCTGAGCGAGGCTCGGTATAGGTATGGCAAATAAAGAAACGAACGTAACATGAGCTGAAGAAAAGTACTCACGAATTTTTTGTTAAACCATGCTAATTGAACAGGAAAAAAGATTGGAGAACTTACACGTAAAACTTGCGTAGTTGATCAATGTTGCAAGTATTGGACAAGATTCTACCATTCTCCATTGCTAACCGAGCCGATCCTGGTTGCGGTACTGAAACAACAGTGTAAGGGCCTTCCCACTGAGGAGAGAACTTATTGCGGTTAGACTGAGTTTGTATTTTTCGTAAAACCAGATCACCCACATGAAGGCTACACGGCCGCACCCTTTTGTTGTGATATTTTCGCAAAGCTTGCAAATATCCTACTGACTTTATCAGCGCTCGATCACGTTTTTCTTCGAGGAGGGTTAAATCCTGAGTACGTTGTCCGACTTGATCAATCTGATCGAATTGATCTGTTCGGACAGAACCAATACGAATTTCCATAGGTAGTACAGCCTCGGTGCCATATACCAATTGGAAGGGTATCTCACCGGTGGCTCGACTACAGGTAGTACGTAATGTCCACAGAACGGAGTAGAGCTCATCTACCCAAGCCCCTGAGCGCATCTTAAGACGATCGAAAATCCATTTCTTGATGCCTTGTAATATCTGCCCTTTGGCACGTTCGACGGCACCATTGCTCTGTGGATGAGCTATAGAAACAAAGCACACCTTGGTTCCAATATTATCGCAATAGTCCAGGAAGAGACCGCTAGCGAATTGGGAGTCGTTATCGGTGATAAGACGACTCGGAACACCAAATCAAGTGACGATGTTCTTATGAAAGAACTTCTGTGTTGCAGTAACGGTGATATTGCAGACTGGTTCAGCCTCGATCCACTTTGTAAACGTGTCAATAGCTACGAATAAGAACTTGTAACCATTAACCGCCTGTGGCATAGGTCCCACAATATCTATCCCCCAGACCGCAAAGGGCCACGTTAAAGGGATAGTTTGCGAGGCATATGCGGGCTGATGAACCTCTTGCATGAAATTGAACTGAGGGCATGTCTTGACCAAGTATTTGGCATCATCGAGTGCCGAAGGCCAGTAAAAACCCTGTCGGAAAGCCTTCCCGACCAGTGTGCAGAATGACGCGTGCGCACCACATACACCGTCATGGATTTCTTTCAAGAGGGACTTTCCTTCCTCTTGAGAAATACAATGCATGAATATTTCTTGAGTACCCTTCCTATATAAAACCCCTTCTATAAGTTTGTATAGGCGCGCTTTTTGAATCAACCAATCACTTTCGGTTTCATCCTTGGGCAAGGTCCCATGTTCGAGATAGACCCTCAATGGATGGGTCCAATCTTCTTCATGTCCAAGGTTGGTAACGTAGACTGTTACCGGGTCATCTTTGACTGTAGTCATGATCGAAGGGTGTTCTAAGTGTTCGACGAACACTCCTGCCAGAGCAGATGTACGTGAGGATCCAATTTTAGATAATTGGTCTGCGAGAATATTGTCCTTTCGCGGGATGTATTGGACTTCGAAATGACTGAAGTGTATTTCCAATCTCCTCACTTCCCCCAGGTAATGAGCCATTGTCTCATCGGAGGTGTTGTACTCCTTGTTTACCTGGTTTACGACTAGCTGTGAGTCTCCCCTCACCACTAATCGACGGACTCTGAGGAATTTTGCTGCCCGGAGCCTTGCAATAAGACCCTCATATTCTGCTGCGTTGATAGTCGCAACAAAATGTAGTTGAATGACATACTTGAGTTGGTCGCCCTGAGGCGTGACTAAGACCACTCCAGCCTCGAGTATTGAAAACTGCGAGAGCCATCAAAATACATCGTCCAGTGGTCGGTGCATGATAAGTCTTTAGATTCTTGCATAGGTGGGTCAGGGTTAGGCCATTCGACCACAAAGTCTGCAAGGATCTGAGACTTGACCGCAATGCGAGAGGTGAAATGAATGTCAAATGCTCCAAGTTCCACAGTCCACTTCGCGATCTGACCAGATTTCTCCGGGTTTCGGATAATATCTCTCAAAGGGAAGGACGAGGGCATTGTAATTTTATGTGCTTGAAAGTAATGTCGTAGCTTGCGGGAAGCCATCAGTAGCGCGTAAAGTATCTTCTGGACCTCAAGGTAACGCTCCTTAGGACCATGAAGTATCTCGCTTACGTAATAGATGGGTTGTTGCACACCTTCTCTTTCTGCGATCAGAACCGCGTTGACCGCATGAGGTGTGGCCGCCAAGTAAAGAAGTAGTGGTTCCCTATGATCGGAGAAACCAACATTGGCGGACTGGATAAGTATGCTTTAACCTCCTGGAACACTTTCTCGGCTTCGTCCGACCAGGTAAAACCATGGTGTTTTCGAAGAGCCTTGAAAAAAGGTAATCCTCTTTCACCTAGTCGCGATATAAATCGACTTAGAGCCGCCATGCGACCTGTTAGGCACTGGACATCCTTCATGGTCGAATGAGACCTCATTTCCTTGATGGCCCTGATTTTTTTGGGATTAACCTCGATTCCTCTAGAACAAACGAGAAAGCCTAGAAGTTTACCAGATGAAACCCCGAAAGAACATTTTCCTGGGTTTAATTTTATTCCAAATCGGTTTAAATTACAGAAGGTTTCAGCAAGATCATCTAAATGAGTCAAGCTTTTTAAGCTTTTTACAACCAAATCATCCACGTAAGCTTCAAGATTATGCCCCATATGGGAAAGAAAGGTCTTTTGCATCAGGCGTTGGTACATGGAACTGGCGTTCTTGAGACCAAATGGCATTCTGACGTAGCAGTAGGTGCCAAATGGGGTGATGAAAGAAGCCTTCTCTTCATCTTCTTCTGCCATGCTAATTTGATGATATCCTGAGTAAGCATCCAGGAAGCTCATCAGTTCGCAACCCGCAGTAGAGTCGACCAACTGATCGATGCGGGGAAGGGGAACATCATCCTTCGAGCAGGCACTATTTAGGCTGGTGTAATCGACACACATGCGCTACTTACCATTTGACTTAAGGACCATGACCGGGTTTGCAAGCCATTCTGGATGATCGACTTCGCAAATAAATCCAGCCGTTTGGAGTTTATCTAACTCCACGCGGATAGCTTCTTGCCGATTAACAGCAAAGCCTCTGAGTTTCTGTTTTATTGGTCACTGTCCAAGTTGAATTGCTAACCTGTGCTCAATTACCTCGGGACACCGGGCATGTCGGATGGTTTCCACGCAAACACATATACATTAGCTAAGAGGAAAGTAAGGAGTTCGAGTTCCTATTTGTCATCCAGGCCTGATCCAAGCCGAATTGTTCTAGATGGATCATCTGGGCATAACGGAACTAGTTTCAATTTTTCCTCTAGTCGAGGGGCGACCTTGATCGTATTTGCAGCTGTGGTGGTGATCTTGACATCCCGAAGGAGAAGTTGATCTACTATCTCCAGGATAACCGATCGCAAGTCAATGCCACATTGTGGCTGCCTCGGACCGAGATAACGCCTTTGGGGCCAGGTAACTTGCCACACTGATAAGCATAGTGCGTCGCCATCATAAATTTAGCGAGAGTTGGCCTGCCAAAAATCGCGTTATAAGCCGAATCACAATCAATTACATCAAAAGTAACTAATTCTGTTCGAAAATTATCCGGTTCACCCAGTGTCACTGGGAGCACCACCTGTCTCATTGGCATCATCGAGGGACCAGAAATTATCCCATAAAACGGATGAAGTATGGGTTTGATTTTTGAACGAGGGATTTGCATCTCGTCTAATGCCTTGACCAACAAAATGTCCAAGGAACTACCTCCGTCGATCAGGACCCTTTCGACTCTCGCGTTACTGATAATTGGGGTAATGACTAGTGGTAGTCTCAATGGTCGAGTAAGCCCAATGGGACAATCAGAGCGATCAAATGTCAAAGGAGTATCTGACCAACGGGGGTATTGAGGTTCGCTAAGGGGAGCTTCCACTTGGTTCACCTCTCGATAAAATGCTTTAAACTGACGTTTAGAAACAAAAGAGGAGGAACCTCCAAAAATGACATTAACATAATTACGAGGTACCTGGTAGGACATTTCTTCATCCCCGCCAGCGTCTCTAAGCCCACAAGTCTGCTCTTTTGGTGGCAAATTTAGCATCGGCCCAATTCCCTGGTAGAAGTCATCTAGTTGCTTCAACTAGCTCCGGCAGTTCTTGAGGTCGTGTCCCGGAGAGTTGTGGATCGGACACCACTTCTTGCCTTCCTGCGAGTTAGTCGGTTTTTCTGGCTAGTCGGCGTTGCGCCCACCAGAAGCAGTTTTATTTTTAAATGAAAACTTGTTACCTTTCGCCATTGGAGGCTTTTCCGCGACTGCGAGCTCCCGGTATTGTCCGGTTCGATTCTTTTTAGACTTCTTTGATTTCCCGCCCGATGAAGACTCCGGCTTCTTGCCCGTATCTTCTTTTTTCACGTCCTTGAGACCTGGTTGGGGCGGCAAATTCCCTTTATCCACCATCCTATTCCACTCAACGGCCTCGGCTGCATCAGAGTAGCGGTCAGCCATATCAAAGAGATCAGCTACTGACCGAGGAGGGTGGATAAGTATATCTTCCGTGAACCTCCAATACCAAACAGCATGCTTAAACGCCCTGATAACGGAGTTATTGGATATGTTTGGGATGGTATTTCTCACCCCGACAAACCTTTTAACAAACTAGCAAAGAGTTTTCGTAGAGGTTTGTCGTAGACGATGGAGGTTTGTCTTCTTTCCCGGGTTTCTGATAACAATTCTGGAAATTGTTGAGGATGGCGTCGCACAACATTTCCCAGTTATATATCGAACCCTCGGGCTGATTGAATAGCCAGGTTCTTGCCGGTCCCTCAAGGACCGTCGGCAAGTAATTGGCCATGACGCGATCATCTCCACCCGCCGCTTGAATAGCGGTGATGTAAATTTGAAGGAATTCTGACGGATTCTGGGTCCCATCAAACCTCTCGATAGCCCCTGGCTTGAACTTATCCGGCTAGACGACTGCACGGAGGCCTGGCGAGAAAGCTTTACAGCCAACATAGGGGCTGTGAAGAGTTCCGCAGTTCCCAGCCTGACCACGAGCGATTTCACGCGACGGGGACGCACCACGTGGTCCCAGACGAGAATGCACAGGAATTCGATCCCGATCATGAGAACTTCCCACTCGTCTGGATTTGTCATGCCGAAGTGATTCGGATGGTAATCAATTACGTCTGCCATGACTAGAGTAAGAATACTCCTTTTCATGGGAACGTATCGTAGACCGGGAGGAAGCTGTAGGGGTTGCATCGGATGTGACCTCATCTAGCTTCTCCGCCAGGATCCTAGCAAAAGCCGGTTTGTCCACATCTGTGAGGGTAGGAGGAAAATGACGTAAGACCTTCGCGATAGATCGAAGACGGCCATGCGTACTTCTCTTTGGTGCGCCAGGTGTCATTGTTTCTTCGTCCACCGGTGAATATTCCGAAGGTGTCTGGTCGAGCCTGCGACCATGTGGGCGACGGGAGGAGGTAGGGGCGGCGTCGTAACGAGACTGCGCATTTTGCAGAGCCTCTAGGGCTGTTCTGTGGAGTTCGTTATCTCGTTGCTCAAGGTCTTGATCCTCCTTTTGGTTGCATTCTTGTTCCTCCTTTTGTCTGCGCTCCTGTTCTTCCCTAACAATCCGCTGATCGGGAGTTTCCTCTAACAAGGTAGCGAATTCTCTGGGGAGCGAAGCTGCAGAAGGAGAGAACATCTCTGTTTGTTCTGAGTCGGACTCGAAATCAAAGAGAGAGTGGAGGTGTTCAGGATCAAACCTCCTCGGACTGAGTTCTCGGTCACTGCCATCCTGATCCCCGAGGGGACGGATGGTGATTGAGACTTGATTTTCCGTATGGTGAAACTGACATCAAGTTGCAGACCTGTCTCTTCCATCCCCTGGTCGATGGACATGACATGGGTAAGGGAAGACGTGTCCTCCTGGCGTTCCTTCAGAATGTCTTCGCAATCGATCTCTTCCATTAGAATGGGATCGCTAGGCGAAGGCATTTGTATGTGAGCATAATCGTCGAGATCGAAGTCGTTCTCGGAGTTATATGCCCCAGACATGGCTCACCAAACCTCCAGATGAAGGAAAAGCACCCTGAGAAAAAGGCCCCACGGTGGGTGCCAGCTGTCGACGATTTGGACTCGGAGTCCTTAGTCGATCTTATGCAAATTTGTGAGTCGTGAGGCCTTTCAGGGCGCTCCTCCAGGAAGGTAGGATGATTAATATCTGTATGGGCACAAGAGAATTTATACTGATTCGGGCTTTTGATGGTAGGAGTAATAGCCCTACGTCCTGTTATGATTTCACTATATGAGAAAAAGTGTTTACAAGAGGGAGGAAGAGATGATCACAGGCGAAGATCTCTCCTATATTAATGTCTATCTAACTATGTCTAAGTCTTCAGGCTATTCTGACTCCTGGTAATGCTTGTATACTTAACCGTCCTTTAGATCGTGCATTGACCACCTTTTTGTACTGGACAAAAGGGTACCAATGCAAAATGGCCTTGGACGGTTGCTAGGATGCAGTTTTGTTAACCGCACTTAACTTCCACGCAGGCTTAACACGTGCAATTAAGGGATAACCGCACATGTTAACCTTTCCGAACTCGGTTATGGTTGCGAAGACATATGCGACTTGACTTGAAGATCCTCTCGGATCACATTATTCGGTAACATTGGACTTTCTCCAGCCATATCAGACAATTTGTACCCGAACTAATTCATTTGTCTCTGGTGAACTAGTGCACAATTTTTATCTCTGAAAGTCACACTTTGCCCTAATTTGCTCTTAGACTATATGAGTAAGCATTTGAGCTTCAAATCATTAGATGGATTAAGCTACTAGGGCTACACCCCTCTTAATAGTATGACCAATAAATCTAAAACTTAAAGAATGAATCTGGTCGACTTCATCACCAATGACCGGTAAAAGCCTAAGAAATGAACCTTAATCTTCATCTTTATCTCGGCCATCGGCCATGGGGTTTTCTCCTTCTCTTGCTTTTCTCACGACGTTATCATGCTTTGACTTGAAACTTAAGCCACTCGGAATAAACACGTTAGTTCTGTTCTTTGTCATTAATCACCGAAACCCTAAACAGTCAAAAGTTCGTGATTTTGGTGATTGATGACAACCAAAAAGCATGATGCATAAACACAAGATCAAATGCATGAAAAAGAGTCATAAGTTCGTAAACTCCCCCTAAATCATAAGCTCCCCTTATGTGCACCACCATGCCTTTTCTTTTCTTATGTGCATCACTATGCTTTTTATTTTCTCTCCCCCTATGGCATTAATCACCCAAAAGGGACAAAAACAAGATAATAAGACTTGTAGAATACTCATGTAGCTATATAGGAAACAATCAGCTTGCTCTCTCCCTCTTTGACATCAACCACACAAGAGGGTAATCATAATAATAAGCAATGGAAGCAAATGATACTACTTCAGAAAAGCATGCACAATTCTATGAGGCATGGTCTTGAACTTTTCTATCGGTTTGTACAGAGACAACCATTAGAAGAAGTATTTGCATTATACTCTTTCTAACTGAAAGCTTTTATTAACGGTTGTTACGACAGAACTGTTAGAAGAAGTGATGGCTTATATTTATGTGACAATGAACAGTCAGATATATATATATATAAATGATCAATATGTGTCAAATGCATGCTAGCATTGAATTACTTTAAGAAAATATATACATGCATACCTGGACTTAAAAGCACATGGCGGACAAAGTTCACGAGAACCGGCCAAAGTCCAGCTTTTGTTGAAACCTTGCAAAATAGTCTGAAACTTTTGAAAAATTTAGCATTTTGATACAACTTGATTCTAGCTTGTCCCATATTTGAGTTTGAGAATGTGTATTTGGGACATTTTTTGAATTGATTCAAAAAGATTTTGCAAAGGGATGAAGTCAACTTTATTTGAATTAGAGTTAGGAAGGGGTAATAAACGTATTTTTGAAAAGTGTTCATCAAATAGCCAATTTTCAACCAAACTCGATGTTTTTGTGAAAAGTTTGGATTTGTATATGTTTGAAATACTATTTCAAGCCTAGATTTGAGAAGAAATCCGGCTCATATAGCTAAACTCACAATATGCAAGTTTTGGGTATTTTTAGGTTAAAGACTATTTATCAGCGACCTTCGAAAGAGAATAGCTTGAAAAACATAGGTCTTTTGAGAAAGTATTCAACATGAACTATCTTTGAGGGTATGAGTTCTAAAAGTTTCATGTGGAAAGTTTTTGTCAAAACTCAATGTATCTTGTTTTGAGAGAATGAAACATTTTGAAGCAAAACAAGATCCCTGAAGTTCCAAATTTTGTCAAAATTGACATTTGAGCTCAAAATTCAAATTTCCAACTTTCAGAACCTTTGAAACATTGTTTGAAGCATATTTTGAAAATTTTGATCCTATTTTGGAAACTTTGACCACTCTTAAGCTATTGTTGATTTTTTTACCAAAAATCATAATCTTAAGATGCTTGCATGTTTATCTATTTTAACACATATATGAGATATGTGGGTTTTCAATGAAGTTTGAAGCATACTCCCCCTTAATGTATCATCTCATTTTTGATGAAAATGGGCAATTTCATGAACAATTTTGATTTTTGCAAATATAAAGAGAGTCAAATGACTTATTGATGAATAAAAAGAGTTCAACAAGAATTAAAATAGAATAAAAGTCATAAACTCCCCTCTTTATGGCCTAAAGCTTCGGCTTCTGCGCGTCACTTCGTATTCAATTGTTGGGATCCTTTCGGGGGACACATGGCGACCATCCGAGCCATCTCCATCTTCTATAAATAAGGGGGGCCCAGTGTGAGGCGAGCTCACTCTGAATTCTTAGCTTCAAATTTTCACCCGGTAGTGCCAATGCTCTCCTGGGAAGAACCCTTTGTTGAGTTGTTTCTGGTTTGAGCCCTTTCCGGGTACGAAGAAAAGAGAAAATTCTCATGGCTCCAAAGGTGCGAGGAAAAACCATTGAGGTGGCCCTGGAGAGAGTCACTTTCGACTTTCTCGAGGCCACCGAGTTCAGCTCTGAGGACGTGGAGTCCCTTGTGAAGGATAATGGGTTGCTACTCTAGAGATAATTTCAAAAATTTTTACCCGAAAACCCAAGAACCATGCAAGCAAGAGATCGTAGATCAAAGGTTTACCAATAGACGCGCGGATGCGACTACACAGCAGCAGAAGAAGAGTTGGTGTCGCAACTGGATCATGACCAACAGTGCAGTAGTAGCAGCCACACCTCTCGGAAGTCCACACATCCGGGGAAGAAGCATCGCGTGTTCGTGTGCTAGCACCATCACATGTGGCTAGGGTTTTTTGAAGTTTATCTCGTGGATGGTGGTGGCAGCCAGAATAGATCAGATATATTTTGCATGCCCACCTCACCTCCTTTTATAAGGTTTCGCAGATAAGTCCTACTCCAATGTGAACCCTAATCCCAATGGTAAACCCATTACCAATAGGAAACCCATTTCAGATTCCATCCAAATTAATACTCTAACCCGTTAAGTGTGTGACCCTGTAGGTTCGTGTATATTTGGCCGTGAATGGAAACAACTTCCCAAATCACATGTTAATTTTGGGAACAGGGCATTCGGCCTTTCCCGGCGATCACCAGCGATGGAGATCACCGGAGCTCAATTGGTTGGTATGACACAAATAAACAAGTATAAGAAGCTTACTGGCGAAGTCAAAGTGAAGTTTAATTGAGTGGATGGCTCTGGCGACGGTGGCCTCAACGGCGACACGTCGGGGAAGAAGAAGAAAGCGGGAAAAGAACTGGGACTTAGCTAAAATCTGGAGATGTGAAGATTACATAGTGTGAGGGGGTTTAAATAGGCGAGGAATGGAGCTCACGAGGGAGAAACAGCACGGGACTTGCGCCGGGGAAAAGACCGGCCGGGCGCAGAAGGAACAGCGGCGAACGACGACGTGACGGCGTGCAGGCGGCACACCAGCTTTGCCAGTGACGGTCGGGACGTTAGGACTCGATCTGATCCGACGCAGATGTGGAGGCGCGAAACTGCTCCGGCGGTGACACGTACTCGCATGCAAAATGAACTTCCACAGGCGCACACTGAAGCTGTTACTTCTAGTCGCGATGATCTAGGTGAAGACACGAGCGCACTTGCTGGCACGGGCGACCACAAGCACAGGCGATGTCACATCTTGGCCGGCGGCGAGGAGACACGGCGAAAAAGCACGACGAAGATCTGGTCAAATGGCGCTGGAACTCTGGTTGAAAACGGCGACCAGGGGATGGTCGAAAAGGGGCTGGAAAATGAGACTTGGGCCTATTTGCAATAACTGAAACTTGATCCAGGGACTCATTTGTAAATCTGGTAAAAAGGCTTAGATACAAATAGGATTGATTTCACCAAATGGAAACACTAAACTCAACAATTAGTTTAGCAGCGACAAAAGACAAAATCTGGGATTCTGATAAGGTTTTAAGTCGAAACGAAAACAAGGTACTTAGGGTAATTAGGGTTTTGAAAATTGGCGAGACTGAAAACTGGGGCTTCGGATGAGATTTTGGAAATCTCATAGAAGGGAAATTTGCTTAGAATAGTGAATGGGAGATATTCCTTGAATCAGATACAAATTTGGAGATAATCTATGGCTTTTAGCCTTTTTGGGCACTTAGAAAATCTGAAAAGGACTAATCTGCGATACTTTTGGGATGATTTGCAAAAAGGGTCAACTTCTGGGGTTAGGGTATTGGCATACCTTGGAGTATAATTCTGAGATAACAGACTTGGATTGGGTCAAGATTTAGTGAAAATAGGGATGTTACAATTATTTGCATACCTCCCTATGGTCTCAGAGACCTAAGAGTGAGACAATAGGATAGTCCAAAATATTTTGGATATAGCCTATTCTATGGTCTCGGCCTATATTGTTGCGGGGTCCGTAGTCTCGAGACATTCACAAAACTAAGGTCGAGGAGTTCATGGTCTCACATACCCACGAATACCCTGGTCACGGAGACCTTTTCCTGAGGTCGCCCAGGTAGTGGAGAGTGGGTGAATAACTATACCTGGTCGTAGTTAATACGCAACCTAAGCGATTGAGGAGTCAAAACATCCAATGGCGATATGGTTAAATTTATTCGATCATACCCAGTAGTTAAGCCTATTCAATTACTACCTCTGCCTTGGATATCTTCAGCCTCCTTAAATAACTTCTAATAACTGTCAAGAAGATACAGACGTAATTACAAACAGGCATAATTACACATTATGGCTGGCGCACGTTTGCCTCCCAGCGAGCCTTCAATCCCGTAACCGGTGACCGGCGACGAGCTATAAAAAGGAGGCTGCTGGGAGAGAAAACCATCTGATCTCATCTGAACAAAGACACAAGACCTAAGAGATAGAAAAAGTAGATTGTTATACACTGTGTAACCAAGAATAGGAGATTGTTCTTAGTTTACCCAAGAACACTTCTTATTCTCCCCTTGTAAACCTTGATATTCTTAGTGAAATACCAACAGAAGTAGGGCTATTACTCATCATTAGAGAGCCCGAACCTGTATAAATTTTTTTTCTTCCTTAGACATAATACCCTGATTTACTTGACTTTCACCTTAGATCGGCTTCACACTTCATCATCTAACTTTACATAAGTTCAACTAACGACCAGAGTCCCAATCGTCGATAGGAACCTCCATAATGATAATGTTAGGCTCTACTTCGAGCGGGACATTAAACCAGCACTTGTCAGGAGGCAACCCGTTGCTTTTTCTTTCATTCATTTTTCTATATTCTTCTCTTTCTTTTTAATTTGTTTTCCTTTTCTTTCTCTTTTTCAGGACCAACCAACTTCAAACTATGGCATTCTACTCCACATCACATCATTTGCCATAAAAAAAATGAAATCGTGATGGAATAGGCCTTACGCGATCGAAAAAGTCGTCCCGTATGGTGCCGTAGAGCTTCGGGCGCACAACGGTACCACTTTCAAGGTAAACATGCATCTCATCAAGTTATACAATGCAGGAGACCAAGTAAGTGCATTGAACTCAGTCAATTTTTTCAATTCCATATATTTTTGAACGACCGAGAATGTTTCGTCGAGCGGGATGTTCAACCAGCGCTAGCTGGGAGGCAACCCGGTTTACTAACATGTAGTTTTCTCTTTTATGAACATATGTAGAATGGCACAGGAGCCACCCAAAACCTATTTTTCACAAACTAGGGCTAAAACTTTTTAGAAAACCAAAAAATAAAAAATTTCCAAAACCATTCGAATCAAGCATGACCAGTAGCACGACTAGTGCTGGGCTCGGTTGGTTGAATTCAAAAAATAAAAATTTTTCTAAAACCACTAAATCAAGCATGACTAGTGCTGTGCTCGGTTTGATCGATTTCACAAAAAATAAAAAATTCCTATTTTTAACAAGACCGAGCACAACCAGTGCTTGTGGTTTTGCTGGGCTCAGTTTGCTTAGTTTGTTCATTTTTTAAAAAAACACTGGTCGAAAAAACTCTGGTCGAAAAAAAACTAATCAGAGTCGAGCACAACTCGTGCCCATGGTCGTGCTGAGCTCAGGTAGCTCACCTGTTTTGGCTGTTTTGTGCAGATTTTTGATTTTTTTCATATTTCCTTCTCCCATACACCTATAACTCCTATCTACCACTTTATTTGAATAAATCCGTCTTCTCCAACCCTCCCAACAGCAAAAACTCCATTATTTGAGCTTCAAACTTCCACAAAATCAGCCCTAAATATTTTCATCCAACCATCAAAACTTTGATCTGACTGCGGATTCCGCCTCACAACTCTGGATTTGAAGTTTCTACACCAATGAAGACACCCCCATGCAACATCAAGAAGACCACAAAGCGCCAACGAGGTATGTTTCTACGAACCTTCTCTGATCCTGATTTTCCACACATCTACGAATCCTGATCATCTTACTCATTTTTTGCATTTGAAAAAGAGACCCTTATGGCCAACTAGATTTTTAGATGTTTTTACCATTAGGTCTCTAGGAATATAGAATGATGTGTTCCACCTCATTCATATTGTGGGTTGGGATATGCTTGTAGGGGTACTGGTTTCGACTTTTTGCGAAGTCGTTTGGGAGATTCTAGCCTCCCTTGAAGAAATACCCTATGCGTTCCTCCCAGCCAAATTGAATGCATGGGATTTAGGTTTGTCAATGAGGATTATTGGTCCTAGTTCCTCACAAGTTGCCGAATCTATCTGACCAACCGACGGCATATGATTTTGCCGCTCTGTATGCTTCCATAGAGTCCTTGTGTTCTAGTTTCTCCGACTTTAGGTCGGAATTTGCAGATTACAAGGCTATGATGGATTCAAGGATGGACCACCTCCCCGGTCGTGTGGATTGCCTCTACGACTATCATGTACATGCAAGCCACATCCTCCCGGATGGCACCTATCCAGGCGCATCTACCTACCATGGGGCACATCTCCACGACCACCTCCACCACCTCCAATGAGTGATCTCCATGGTACGCAAGTTTTTTATTTTTATTTTTCTTTTCTTTTTCATTTCTTTTTGTTTTTCTTTTCAAGTTTTTACTTGCGACACCTTGGACCGAACCGTTGGAGCTACGTGGACCACAACACCCTCTTTCACCACATCATCTTCAACATCCACCTCCAAACACCACGACCGCAAACGGTAATCTGTATCTCTTTCTGACATTGAGGACAATATCTGATTTAATTTGATTTAGCTTTGGGGGGGGGAGGGGGTAGTCACTTTACCGTTTTCTTATCATTTCAGAAAATCATCATTCCACTCTCTTGCCATCATAAACTGAAAAACAAAAAAATATATCAACTTGGAATGCCTGGTTTTGAAGATGATCTTTAATCAATTAGATGACTATTCTATCACATCTTTGCATATGATCCATTGAACTTAGCTCTCTTTAAAAGTTTCAAATGCCTATGTTCAATTATTGTCTTAACTTAACCATTAAAGATTGTGCTTGTCTTTTAGATCATTATTGACTTCTTCAAAATTGAAGGTTTCTAATAAACTATTATCTAAAATTAACTCTCTTATATCACTTTTTATGCTTAGATTTCTAACTTCCCTTCTCTTTAAAAAAAAATAAAAAATGTGTAATAGTGAAGTATAATCGACCCACTGGGGCAAGGCGGTGATGAATCGTCGACCAGCTGGGGAAGGGAAGATTTACTTAACTTATGCACACAAATTTTATTTTTTTCCTTTGTTATAATAAAAAAGGTTGCTTAAGATGCGGCTTTGTCTAATCTCTTGTAACAAATATGCAACCCGCTGGGGGAAGGCGGTGATGAATCATCGATAGCTGGTGAAGGGAACATATACGGAACAATGAGGTGCTTACAAGGGCTCGAGAAACCGACAAAGCTGCCTATCTGTAAGTGCACTTAAGTAAGCGTCTTCAGCTATGTCTCCTCTAGCCGCGATGGAATGATCCAGTTCAAAACATTCTGGCCAAAAGCACAAAAAAGTTGAAGAAGAAAACAAAAAAATGAATAAATAAAAAATGAGAAATAAGTGTTTAAATTTCTCTCTAAATAGGGCAATCTAGCAACTTTGTATAAATTATAGCATAACAATTGTTTTCTTTAGCTATTGTTTGTTCTAAACCCTATATGAAAGAAGTTTTCAAGATGATTTGATCGATTAAGCTCTATCTTTTCTAAGGTTGAGATGTGATAAGCCAAATATTTGCATTTGGAGAGTTTAAATTGCTTACATCAATTGTTTCATATGCATAGATGTGATGTGAATTGCCGGAAGTTGTTTATTGAAAATTTGATTAACCAAGGCATTTCAATTTTTGGAAAACTCATTCACATTCTTTGCTTGAGGACAAGCAAAATGCTAGCTTGGGTAAATTTGATAAGTGCTAAATTGATAGTATTTTTACCCTAAGTTTGCTATTGAAAACGTGCAAAAACATGTTAAAACTCTTTTGTTTTGACATTTTATGTATATTTTTATATTATTTTTACAATCCACTTTCACGGCTATGTTTGCCATATTTCAAGGATCAAACATACCAAATTTGAGGAAATTCGACTTTGTTTAGGCCAATTTCAACAAAGATTCCAAAACTGGACAAAAAAGGAATCCTGATTGAATATTCCTCGGTCAAAACACCTTGGTCGAACACACTTAGGTGAGAAGGAAGCATATGCGAACACAACTGGACAAAAAAGAGCTATGATCGAACACACAGTGGGCTCGACAAGGACACTGGTCGGGCACGACTCAGTTTCCAGAGGTGTTTTTGGTCGAATCTGGTCGGCTTTGACTCGAATTTGTTCGTTCTCGCACTGTTTGAAGCCAGACTTCATCGCCTGCACGTCAAGGAGTTATATTTGGGCACGTTGTGTAACACCCCAGATTTTGCTGCCTCTTTAGTATGCTAGTCAGTGCATCTCCATTGGATTCCTCAGATATCTCGACCCTATCTTAGATTGAACCCTAGATCAATCCCCAAGTTTTGACCTAATCTAGATCAGTTACATGAGGAATATGATCCAGGGTATGCCACTACCTTAATTTAAAAAGTTGGCAGCAAAACTCCACCTTTCAGACCATTTTCGCATTTCAGTCCAAAAGTATTATAGATTTATCCTTTTTAGATTCTCCCTAAAGCCTGAAAAGGCTAAAAGCCACAAATCAGCTCCAAATCTTGATCTAAATCAGGGAATATCTTCCAATCGCTATTTTGAACAAAATCTTCTTCTGAGAGAATCTCAAAATCTCATCCTAGATCTCAGATTTTAGCCTCGACAAAACCCAGACCCTAATTACCCTAACTACCCTGTTTTCGTTTTGCTCAAAACCTGATCAAAAACACCAAATTGTGTCTTCTACCCTTGCAAACCTCGTTGTTGAATTTAGTAAGCCTAGCTGGTGAAATCAGTTTCAGCCAAATCCTAGTATTTTGCCAGATTTACAATTCAGTCCTAAAACCAAGTTGTAGAAATTGTGTTTTAGTCCTAGCCTCTTTTCCAACCCCTTTCGACCAGAGCCCCAGCTGTTTCGACCAAGGCCCCGGTCAGCCGTCTTTGACCAGGAGTGCCGCCGCGATCTTCGCCACCGGCCAGTGTCCGCCTTCACCAGTGCTCGTGTCTGAAGTGTCCGCATGTCGCACCAAAGAAAGCCACGATAGTAGCGTCCACGACGACCAACAGCCGTAGCGCCGTCTCGTCACGCGCGCGCATGCCTGCAGCCATCAGAGCTTTTTTGCCATGCTGTTGACATGCTGAGGTCGTCCATCACTTCATCTCTGTGCTAGCCAGGATCTCGCGTGATTCCCACCTCCCAGCTAACAAAGCCGCAACAGCCGCTGCAGCCGTCCCGTCGCCGCTGCACGCCGTCTCAATCGTCGCCACCGACGCTGGTCAATTTGATATTTAACTCGATTTGCTTCAAGTCTCGAGGGCTCCAGCCCACTGCCTATTTAAGCCCCTTCACCCAGAGCTAGCTTCACACCACCCAGAAACTCGCTAAGTTCCAGCTTTTGCCGTTTTCTTCTTCTTCTCCGGCGAGCCGCCGAGGAGAGAAACGACGCCAAAGCTCACCACTGCCCCTTTTCTCCATCCAGCTGCACCAGTATGCTCCTAGCATCTATCTCCCTGTTCAGTAGCATGCTATTAACCTCCGGTGAACCTCACTGCTGGCAATCCCCGAGATTTCATTTTGCCCTGTTCCTACAATTGATGCCATTCCCGACCAAATTGGCTTTCCCTCCAGTAGAGTTAATTGACCCCCAGATCTAGTTGAACAAGCCTGTTCAGCTACATTTTGAAATTAGCCCGTAGTTGAAGTTTTCCATTCCTTCCCATGCCGCCGTGGACGTCTCACATCGCTGGCACGCCTCGCTGCATCCCCGATCAAATGGATTGCACCTACGCACTCCTTAGATCCCGTGGATGGTGTAGCAGCCTTCAATTGCTCAGCATTGCCCTAAATCACAAACGCCCGTTTCAACCGTCGTCTTTGAGTCTGGTTGTGACGCCGGCGAGCCCCTACCCACCACCAAAACCAAATTCCTCACTCCTACACCATCTACTTCACCCCAGGAACAAAACCCCTCAACCAATTTTGTGATTCATCAACCCCCTGTACCTTGTCACCGTAGCCCATCTTCTGTTCCAGCGGCCGACAACTTTAACCTCGCCGTTCGCCGCCGTCAAGCCGCCATCTTCCAATTAGTCTTGTTAGCAGCACTCGTTCTACCTCGCCTACGTGACTGACAAAGTTGGCGAAGCAGCGCATGCGTGGATCATCCAGACGCGCATGCCCTAGACTCAATAATGCACTGGCACTCGATTTTTCCTATGCCAGGGTTCTTTCTATAATTTCACTAATTCCCTGGACTTTTTTGCAAAAATCAGTTTGTCAATCAGCCCCCTCACTGTGTTTGGCACCTAATGCCCTACTTTGAGCCTATATTGACTTTTCGAGAGCCCTAGATTGACCCAATGCCACTCACTGACATTGTCAGGCCACGAACCGAATGTCAGCGAGCAGACATTCGCTGTGTCCGAGCCAAACCCTTGTGCTCTTAGCCAAACCCCGAGTGTCTTCTCCCTCTCAAGATCATTCCCTACCAGATGATCTCGCTTGCATGCATGTCTATACATTATATACATATAATTTATGTATGGTTATCTGTCGTATTGTGTTTTGCGTGAGAGAGTAGAGCAAGAAGCAGAAGAGGCAGCAGAAGTCTTCAAAGATCCCTTAGGGCAGTCAGACCCTGCATTGCAAGGCAAGTCTCTACCCCTTTGATCATGTCTCTCCTAGTATTTTGAGTAAACTAGTTTAACTTTTGTTTTAAAGTATATGCATGCTGTATATTCATATAAGTGATATGTTGGAAGAATATGAATAGATATGACCTAATTCCTTGTAAAGCCCCTTCGATTCGTATATCTCATGCACTCTTGTCACCCTAGGATATCATGCTTAGGCTATGCTTATTTTTAAATGCATGCGTTAAGTGCTAAATGGTCATGTGTATGAAAAATGTACTTAAAACCTCTTTTGTGAAAGAAAATGTGATTAGAATCGATAATGAGGATGGTTTGAATGGTTAGTGCTGTGTACGCATTGGGAATGTGATTGGCTCCTCACTAAAGATTCGTAAGGACAAGAACCTTGTGTTGTACTTCTATGCGGCATTAAAAATGTACTAACCACTTGTCCGGTATGGGACGGGTGCAGCATAGTAGTTTTCCCGGTATTAGCTTTTCCATGCAATGGTTGTCGGTCTGGTTTCTCGAGAGGAAACAGGTGGGCCACAGAGGGCCACGAGTGGTGCGAGAAAATGAGTGAATCAGGAGTATTGAAGGAAGGCACCCTACGCCTAGATTCCGAGTAGTGCGCGGCTGAATCCACAGGCTATGTGTCTAGAGGGACCATAGACTAAGGCTAGGTAGAATTGGCTGTGGGGAGTACCCACAACCGTAATGAGGACTGAAATGTCTATTTACCGGGCAAAGAATTGTTAATGCTAGGATTGCAAACTGTTGTGTGATCTCAGCCTTGTCACATGCGTAAAAGTCGCATGGAGAGGTATCGACTTGAAAGCTGAGTGATCGGTGGATTAAAGTGGTATACCTTTGCAAAGTTTCAAAAAGTATCTGATACTCTGAGCTCCCAGGTCATGGAGTCTGCACATGGTGGATTTTATCCACGTCGATGCAGCACAAGTAGCTTTTGAAAGATTTTTGTGATATTGATGAAAGTGGTGACTCATGGAAGACCGCCACGCATAACATCTTCTAAAAAATCTAGTTTAGGATTTTAAAGTCTCGCTTTTTGAAAGCAAAACCTTTCCTCAAAACTTTAGAGTGAAAATCTATATTACCCTTATCCATAAACCATAGAGCCATCTCTTGGAAATCCCCCTCATCTATATACTTGCATTCTTAAATTGAGGCTTGTTGAGCACCGTGTGGACAACGTGCTCACCCTTGCTTTTTAAAACAAATTTAGAGGAAGGATTCATTGATCCCGACTCCTATGGCCTTGAACCCAATGAGGAAGAAGGAACCATCCTAGAAGATTCAGCTTACTAGAGGGTCACTCACCAAGTGGAGTCCGATGTGGAGGAAGCCCATGCAACACCGCTGCCAATGAAGATGAAGACCATCGTAGTCTTATTGCTTGTTGTTGTTATGTTTTTCTTTGTGCCGACCTTTGTGTCGAAGAAAACTCCTTAATTTTGTATCAACTTTAAATTGCGTCATCTTTGGCGCTATGATATTGTAATATTGGTCCTTGTGACCCGGTACTTGTTTTAATTATTTTCATTGCAATGTAATGCATTCCGTTGTTGTGAGCTTGCGATGTATCATTCTGAGTGCAACCAACCTGGGTGGTTGCCACCGGATTCCTCAAATGAGGGTCCAACACATTGACCCATGTATCATAAATAGAGAAGCTTTTGGCTCAATTAATATGCCTTTTTTGGATACTTTTTAGATACTTTTCTTAGTTTTAGTTTAGTAGAGCCCCCTTCTCTATTTTTCTTGTGTTTGTAAGCCGACAAGGATGGCAGACTTAATTTTGATGCAATCAAGTAAGTTTCTTTTATTCCTTATTATTCTGTATTTTTATGGCTTTTTGCGAGTAATTTACTTCTAGGGTTAGATGACATAGTCCAAAAGGAGTGATTCTTCCTCGGTCTCGATCTCAAGTTTTGAAGTTATTTCCTTATGTTTTCTTCCTCTAAACTGTGAATTCTCATTTCGGCAACAGACGTAACAGTTGAGCCTTAGCAAGAATTTAGGGGAGTTCTTGAGTCTTTAGCGCTTTGACGCGAGATCCTGAACAGGAGAGAAGCCCTCACCAAATGTAATAGTGGAAGTGATCCTCTGACCGTTGTACCAGCTATTGTCTTGGCAACTTAATCTGTCTTGGAAAATAATTGAAATTAACTTGTAATTCTTAGACCATGGATAGAATTATGCCTAATGGTTATGGAATGCCTGAAACCCTAGGTTTTTCTTTACTGCTTTAAACCCTAGATTGATTGATTTAGTATTAGATTTAGTTGTAGCTCACAAAACCCCCAAGTTGTTTAGACTTAATTAGTGATCCATTAACTTAAAAGACGAACACTTGTTCCTCGTGGTATTCGACCCTCAAGTGCTCAATGTTCAACCCTTCACTTGCAGTTTATTACCTCATGTACGTGTGTGTGACCGCATAGGCACGATCAGAGGGGGCCCTGTGGGAAACCGAGGCATCCTGGGCCAAGGCCTTGGTGTCTGCCGGGAACAAGGTCTGGGCCACGTTGGACAGGCTCGGGCTCGAGCTTGGCCCAGAGGAAGACGTTCTAGTCTCAGTTGCGGAGGCGAGCCACTTCCTTGATTAGTAGGTGTTCGTGATCCTGGAGGCGGCGGACCTCCAGGCCCGGGTCTTGCTGCCCCAATGATCGTTGCCGCTGCCGCTTTTATGGAACACCAAGGTGTCGATGCCCGCGTCATTGGGTGCTTTGTCCCTCGGAGTTTTGCCAGATTTGTTGAGCCCCAACGAAGGGAGCTCAAGGGCCTCACCAGGGCATTCTTCGACTTGGTGATCGGTGCCTCTTCGGCCAGTCGGGCCTCGGGAGCGGAGGCGGACGTCTCGGGAGAAGCCTCCTCTGGGGTAGATTTTGACGGCCAAGGATGAGCATTCCCCCCTCAGATGGTAGTTTAGGATTTTCTTTTACTTAGGATTTTTGCTCCCGTTAGCTCCTTAGAAGGAGCCCAGAAAACTTGTAAAACTTTTCTCTCATGAAATGGGAAAGATTGTTTTTTCCTAAGTCATGTTCCCAGTTGTCAGCAGGTGTCTAGAGCGAGGTTCCTGGGGGGTCTGGGAGCTGATCGCGCGCGTAGATGGAGAAGTAATAACCGCAAGCGAACGGTTGAACATTGAGCACTTAAGGTCAAATTCCACGAGTGACAAGCATATTCATCTTTTAGGTTAATGGATCACTAATAAAGTCTGAACAATTTGGGGGTTTGTTTTTCTACCACTAAATCTACTACTAAAGCTATCAATCTAGGGTTTAAAGTAGTAAAGAGAAAATATGAAATCTAGGGTTTATAAAGCAGGAAGGAAAACCTAGGGTTTCGGGAGTTCCATAACCATCCGGCATAATTCTATGCAAGGTCCGAGAATTCCAAGTTAATTTCAATTGTTTTCCAAGATATTAAGTTGCTAGTACGGTCGCTGGTACAACAGTCAGAGGATCACTTCCACTGTTACGTTTGGCGAGAACCTCTTGACAAGGATTATAACCCGAGTTAGTCACCTTTGTCATTCTATAGTCGCAAGGCTTACAGAATGAGATCTAAATTATTTGCATACCCCTCTGTGGTCTCAGAGATCTAAGAGGGAAACAATAGGACAGTCCAACATATTCTGGACATAGCCTATTCTATGGTCTCGGCCTGTATTGTCGCGAGGTCCGTAGTCTCGAGACACCCACAAAACTAAGGTCGAGGAGTTCATGGTCTCACATACCCATGAATACCCTTGTCATAGAGGCATCTTCCCAAGGTCGTCCAGGTCATGGAGAGTGAGTGAATAACTATACCTGGTCATAGTTAATACGTGACCTAAGCGATTGAGGAGTCAAAACATCCAATGGCAATTTATGGTTAGACTTATTCGACCATACCCGGTAGTTAAGCCTGTTCGACCACTACCGCCGCCTTGGATATCTTCAGCCTCCTTAATGAACTTCTAATAACTGTCAAGAAAATAAAGGCGCAATTACAAACAGGCATAATTGCACATTAGGGCTGGCGCACGTTTGCCTCCCAGCGACCCTTCAATCCTGTAACCAGCGACCGGCGACGAGCTATAAAAGGGGGCTCGCCGGGAGAGAAGGCATGAATCTGATCTCATCTTATCTTAGCAAAAACACAAGACTTAAGAGATAGGAACAGTAGACTACTATACACCGTGTAACCAAGAATTGGAGATTGTTCTTAGTTTATCCAAGAACTACTCTTATTCTCCCCTTGTAACCCTTAATATTCTTAGTGAAATATCAATAGGAGTAGGGATATTACTCATCATCAAAGGGCCCGAACCTGTATAAATTCTTTTCTTCCTTAGACAAAGATACCCTGATTTACTTGAGTTTAACCTTAGATTGGCTTCACACTTCATCATCTAATTTTACGTAAGTTCGACTAAGGACCAAAGTCTCAATCGTCGACAGCTGGCGCCCACCATGGGGCCCATTTCAAGGTGTAATTCTTCATCAAGAATCTTGGTAAGCAATGTCGGGAGTTTATGATTCCGAAAATGATTTTGATATTGCAGATTATGCTGATTTTAACATGGAGGATGAAACTCTCTACATGGAAGAAAATGAAGTTCCCTTAGAGCCTTCTGCTGAGGAGTATTCTCAGGACATGGTCCATGGCTAGGAGCCTGAACTAGCAATTCATTTACCTCTGGTGAGTCCTGCCACATCAAGAGGTGAATATGTGCCAGAACCCATCGTCCCAGATGATGTGGGAGCTGAGGATCTTGAATTCAGTTTGGAAGTATTTGCTCTAGATAACTAGAATTCCATCTTTGATTTTGAGTCTGATTAAGATGAGGAAATGCTCTCCTCGTCTGCGGACTCAGTTCCCCGGGAAGTTGCTGTACTTTCCGAGGAAACTCCTGAGCAACGCCCTACCAGAGAAGAGGAGGAACACAAACGGAAAGAAGATGCAGCTCGGGAGCGGCGAGAGGCCGAGGTTCGTAAAGTCACAGAGCAAGCTCTGCAACTTGTGCAATCTCGCCATGATAACGCAGCTCGTGACCTTGCCCCTAGAACTTCTCATCCGTGACATTACCATGGTCGCAGGAGGGATCAGACTCCACTATCAGCCCCACCCTGTTCTCCGGTGGATGAGGTGACAATAACTCCCATGGCACCCAAAAGGAGTACACAGGAATGCATTCATGTGATTGCACATACTCTTCACAATCCTCCATCTGATTTAGCGAATGATGACAGAACATTGTTCACAAGGATATTGGTGGATAACCTCGATGAGGTAGCAACTGTTGTGACTCCAACATCATCCTCACGATCAGTAACTCGTTCACGTGAGCGGCCAGTTATCATTCGAGCTAGGGGCAATATGAACACACCTCATCAGCCCGGTTCTGAAAAGCCAGACGAACATGTAATCCCAGTGACCCTCGTCGTGAACCAGCGCATTCGCATTTGGGGCCATGAGTAGATTATTCTCGCGACCATAATCATGGACTGGTGCGATCACGCTTGGGGCCACCAACTGATTCTTTCCACGACCTTGATGGAGGTCATGATGATCAACAACCGCGTCCCGCATACGTAGGTTGTAAGGCTTTCTCACCAAGACTATGTGCAGTAGTTTGGCCAGATAAGTTTAAACCCAGAACGATCGAGTGATTTGATGGAACTAAGAATCCTTCCAAATTTCTCCAAATTTATATTACTGCCATCCAAGCGGCTGGTGGTGATGATCGGGTTATGATGAACTACTTATCGACTGTCTTGGAAGGTCCAGCACGAACATGGTTGTTCAATCAGCCTGAAGGATCAATCTATAATTGGGAAATGTTGTGTGATGCGATCATCAACAATTTCCAAAATTGTCACCAAAAGCCTGGCAAAGAGGATGATCTTCATCGTTTGCGTCAGGCTTCCACAAAAACTCTTTGATAGTTTGTCAAACGATTTGTGTGAGTGAGAAATATCATTCCCAATATCTCTAATAGCTCTGTTATCAGGGCATTTAAGCATGTCGTTCGATATCGGAGATTTACCGAAGACTTGCTTATTCATCCACCATGATCAATAGCCGATCTCTTTGATATGGCTGATCGCTATTCTGATGCGACTGAAGCCGTGGAATGGAATAAGATGGTGGATAAAGGGAATTTGCCGCCTCAACCAGGTCTCGATGCCAACAAGAAGGATGATGCGCACAAGAAACATGAGTCAACTATAGGCGGGAAATCAAGAAAGGCTAAGAAAGCTAGAACTGGCCAGTTCCGAGAGGTCACCATCATCGACAAGCAACCTCAAGGGAAATGTAAGTTTTATTCTGCTGGTCGCAGCGACCAGACAGAAAAACAAGCTAAACCACATGGAGTGAAGAAATGGTGTCTGTTGCACAATGTTTCATCACACGACCTTCAAAATTGTCGAACCTGGTTAAGAAAGCTGGATGACTTCTATCAAGGTAAAACTTTCATGCCCACAATACCAAGTCAAGGACAAGCCAGCGGAAATAAGGGCGCTAACGGAGATGAGGACATGCCATATCAGGTACCTAACAATCATGTTAATGTTATTTTTGGTGGTTCTTCATCTTATTTTTCTAAGCGTTAATTTAAAAATGTTTGCCGTGAGGTAAATAGACTGAAGCTCCGTTAGGAGAGCCTCAGTTTCCCCGATGGTCAGAGACTTCCTTGACCTTTAGCTGGGAAGATTGCCCTATGGGATTGACACGACCTCAGCGCCTCCCTCTGGTAATATCCCCTATCATTAGCAATGCTAAGGTAGGACTAGTATTGGTCGATGGAGGAAGCTCCCTTGACCTACTTTTTGCCAAGGCTCTTGATGAGATGCAAATCCCTCGTTCAAAAAAAAGTCGGTGGCTCAATCCTTTCTTGGGATAATTCCTGGCTCTTCTATGTTACCAATTGGACGGATTGTGCTACCCGTAACACTTGGAGAACCAGCAAATTTTTTAATAGAATTAATTATTTTTGATGTGATTGATTTTGATTCAGCTTATAGCGCCATTTTTGGTAGGCCTTAACTTGCTAAATTCATGGTAGTGACGCATTATGCTTATCAGTGTGTCAAGGTGCCAGGTCCTCATGGCGTGATCATGATCAGAGGCAATCAAAATACCGCTCTAACTTGCGATCGAATTTCCCTGGAACTGGTTGATCAACTTCCACTACGGTATGTCAAGGTTGCGACCTTAGCACCAGATGCAGTCAAGGGATCCCCGCGACTAGAAGAAAAACTCAAGCAAGTTCCATTGTTCCCAGATGATCCATCTCGAACCATTCGGATTGGGTCAAATCTAGATAATAAATAGGAATTGGCGCTCATTGCTTTCCTCCATGAATGTGTTTGCGTGGAAAACCTCAGACATACCTGGAGTCCCAAGGGAAGTAATCGAGCACAGGCTATCTATTCGACTTGGACAATGACCAATAAAGCAAAAACTCAGACATTTTGCTCCTGATCGGCAAGAAGCTATCTGTTTGGAGTTAGACAAACTCCAGAAGGCTGGTTTTATTCGTGAGGTCGACCATCCCGAATGGCTCACGAATCCGGTCATGGTCCTAAAATCAAACAGTAAGTGGTACATGTGCGTTGATTACACCAGTTTGAACAATGCATGCCCGAAGGATGACTTTTCCCTTCCCCATGTCGATCAGTTGATTGATTCAACAACGGGTTGTGAACTGATGAGTTTCCTGGATGCTTACTCATGTTACAATCAAATTATCATGGCAGAAGAAGATGAAGAGAAAACTGCCTTCATCACCCCATTTGGTACTTACTGCTACATCAAGATGCCATTTGAGCTCAAGAATGATGGTTCCACATACCATCGCTTGATGCAAAAAACCTTTCTTTCTCAATTAGGGCGTAATTTAGAAACTTATGTTGATGATTTGGTTGTAAAGAGCCTTAAGAGCTCTAGTCATATAGATGATCTTACTGAAACTTTTTGTAATTTGAATAAGCATGGAATAAAGTTGAATCCTGAAAGTGCTCTTTTGGGGTTTCTTCGGGTAAGCTTTTAGGTTTCCTTGTTTGTTCAAGAGGCAATGAGGTTAATCCTGAAAAATTTCGGGCCATTGAGCAAATGCGATCCCCTCGACCACGAAGGAAGTGCAAAGTTTGACCGGTCGAATGGAGGCCTTAAGTCGTTTCATTTCGCAATTAGGTGAACGTGGTTTACCTTTCTTTAAGGTTCTACGTAAACACAATAGTTTCTGATGGTCAGATGAGGCCGAAAAAGCTTTTCAAGAAGTGAAAGCACACCTCACCAGTGCTCCGATATTGGTTTCCCCTGTTAAGGGAGAATCTTTACTCATCTATTTGGCTGCTACCCCTCATGCGGTCAGTGCAGTACTAGTTGCAGAACGGGAGGGAGTACAACGACTAGTTTACTACATAAGTGAAGTGCTTAATGGACCGAAAGAGTGTTACCCTGAAGTCCGAAAGCTACTTTATGCTCTTTTAATGGCTTCTAGAAAGCTTCGATATTACTTTCAAGTGCACAAAATTTTGGTGCCTTTGTCCTATCCTTTGGGGGATATCTCCGGAATCCGGAAGTTTCTGGTCGAGTTGTGAAGTGGGCGGTAGAACTTAGAGCATTCGATCTCCATTTCACTGCTCGAGTAGCAAGTAAATCTCAAATTCTTGGAGATTTTGTGGTCGAATGGTCTAATCCCGAACCACTTGCACAAGAACCTTTGGATTTAGCAAATACCGATTATTGGATGATGTTCTTTGATGGCTCTCGTAGTTACCAACACTCAGGGGGCTGGAGTGGTCCTAATTACACCTCAGGGTGACCAACTTCGGTATGTCATACAATTACACTTTGTTGCTACCAATAATGCTGCAGAGTATGAAGGTCTTCTTGCTGGGCTTTGAGCAGCCGAATCCCTTGGAGTCCGTAGATTAGTGGTGAGGGGGGACTCACAACTAGTCATAAACTAGGTAAATAAGGAGTACAGCATCTCCGATGAGACAATGGGTCATTACCTGGAAGAGGTGAGGAAATTGGAAAAATACTTCAGTAGTTTCAAAGTCCAATTCATTCCATGAAGAGACAATATTCTCGCAGACCAATTATCTAAAATTGGGTCCTCACGTACATCCGCTCCGGCAAGAGTGTTCATTGAACACTTAAAATCCCCTTCTATCAAAGAAGGGTTAGAGGCGATGCCTAACATTGCCACCTTAGAGCAAGAAGCAAACTGGATTCATTCATTGAGGATCTATCTTGCGAATGGGATTTTGCCTAAGGATGAAATCGACAGTGATCGGTTAGTTAGAAAAGCACTCATGTACAGACTTGTTGAGGGAACCTTGTATAGAAAAGGAACTCAAGGAGTACTTAAGCGTTGTATTTCTCAAGAAGATGGTAAATCCCTTCTAAGAGAAATACATGGAGGCATATGTGGAACACATGCTTCTTATCAGACGCTAGTCAAAAAAACTTTTTGACAGGGTTATTATTGGCCTACGGCACTTAATGATGCTATGCAGTTGGTCAGGACATTCCTATAGTGTCAATTTCATGCTTGGCAAGTTCATCAGCCAGCATATGCCTTATAGTCATTCCCTTAACTTGGCTATTTGCCGTTTGGGGAATAGATATTGTAGGAATGCCTCAAGCAGTCAATGGATACAAGTTTTTGTTCATAGCCGTTGATATGTTCACTAAGTGGATTGAGGCTAAACAAGTCCGCATTATTACCGCCGCTACAGCAAAGAAGTTCTTTCATAAGAACATAGTGACACGATTTGGTGTTCTAAGTCATCTCATTACTGACAATGGTTCCCAGTTTGTTAGTGGTCTTTTCTTGGATTATGCGACGACATTGGGACCAAAGTCTGTTTCGCATCTGTTGCTCATCCACAAAGCAACGGTGCAGTTGAACGTGCCAACGGGCAGATAATACAAGGTATTAAGAAATGTGTTCTTAACCGCCTTAAGTTGTGCTTGGGGGCTTGGGTAGATGAACTCTACTCCTATTATGGGCGTTACGTAACACATCCACTTGAGCTACAGGCGAGACGCCTTTCCAATTGGTTTTTGGTGCAGAAGCTGTTTTACCAGTTGAAGTACAGCTTGATTCGGCTCGCCTAAATCACTTAGATATTGATAATCAAGGTGATTATTGAGAGGATGAACTCTCTCTTCTCGAAGAAAAACGTGATCGAGCATTGATTAGGTCTACTACATATTTACAAGTTTTGTGTAAATATCACAGTAAAAAGGTGCGACCAGCCGACCACGTAGTCTTCACGTGGGTGACTTGGTTTTAAGAAAAATCTAAAATCAAACCAATCGCAACAAGTTCTCCCCTCAGTGGGAAGGTCCTTATACTGTGATCTCAATTCCACGACCTGGATTGGCTCGATTAGTTATGGAAGATGGAAGGATATTATCCAATACTTGGAATATAGATCAATTGCACAAATTTTATGTGTAATTTTTCCAATTTCTGTTTCCCTTTTCCATTAGCATATTTCCTTTAATAATAAAGTGCTTTTTTCACTTTATGTTATGGTTGTCTTCCCATTTTCTGTCCTTGATTTTTCTCGAGATAAGCTCGGGGCTGATTGCAAATAACCATCTAACTATGATGTTTAAAGTGGATTCACTGAATGATCTCATGGTCACATCTAGATAAGATATATCTAAATAAGTCGTTTCTTAACGCATACTTGACTTACTTGCATGTTTCTGATCATTCGGGTGGCTGTCAGTTCGAAAAAGCTTTGACATTTGTATTAAGTTGTTTATTTTTGTGACTTCATTATAAACTCTAATTAAGATATCTCTTCTCTAAGCCGTTTCTTAATGCATAAGAGAATCGCAAGTCATGGTCTTTTTAAGTCCATGTTTCTTATGCTGAGATTACTATAGTGTATCTTCAGCATTAGTGATCTCAGGAGGGGGCTAGGGGAATATAACTATAACATTTTGTTGAAGTTAAATATGTTTTTTATTTCAAATTCTATTAGGCACGCATTTGCATTTTTCTATTACTTATATGTATTTGCAGGTTAAAAAGATCGATGCATCAAAAAATTTCCATTTCCATTGAAACATTACAATGAGAGGAAAAACTTATACAAGCTTGAGGTTTTCTAATAGTTTGTCAACAATGGGCTTAACCTCAGCTATGGTCGCAGCCATTTGATCTTCATTGTCAAACATGATATTCTCTGCCGCTGGATTCAGATCTAAGTCCGGTCCATGGCGATGCCTCAGTTTGCAAAGGATAGAGGAAGCGGCAGTACCTACATCGGTCTTCACTGTTTCCTTATACCTCTTGGCAAACTTTGGGATATTGGCGATCAGAGAATCAGCTTGAGTTGCGACCAGGTTGCAAGACTCCTCAAGAGATAGATTATCCTTCTCAGGATCAATAACTGTTGCCTCGAGTAAGTCCGCGATTTCCCTCAGCTTTGCGAGAGTGGCCTCTTCGATAGTACTGCAGTTGTTGATGATTTTTTCCAAATCATTCTTTTCTTCTTGACAAAGTTTTGCAGTATTTTTAGCCTTCTCCATTACCACTTGGAGGATATTGATGGTCTTGTGAAGTTTTTCCAGATCATGTCCTCTCCGGATGGACTTTTCTTCCAGGTTATTCTTCTCTTTAGTCAACTTGGAATTTATTTCTCTTTGACTTGGTTAGATAAAGAAATAGAGACAGTTTAATTAGTTCATGAAAATTCATAAATGCAATGACTAATTCTGCGAGAACGAACTTACGATTTAAGTCAGACTATAACTTCTCCTTGTCCCCTTGGAGAGTGGCGTATAATCGTTTATTTTCCTCCAAGGATGAAAGGGCTTCAGCAAGTTTTCTGCTATTTTCCTTTATAGCCTCTGCTATCACTGTTTCCTTATTTGAGCGTTCCTTAGCAACCTTGCATGATACAGCAGAGTTTTCCCTGCGACTACAACAAATGTCATCCTAATTCATAGAGGACTGGGAATGGAGCAAGATGCTTACTGTTATAAGCAGTTGCACTTCTCTTGAACAGCCTTAAATTGTTCTATCAATGCATTTACCAAGGTTGAATGGCGAGCAGAGTTCTACAAGGAAGTGAATATCTTTACTTAGAAAAACAGTAAAGCATATTCGGTAAATATTTTTACTTACCTCTATGAGATCTTTGAGAAAGAACTCAGATCCTAAGTTGTCTTGCACCTGTTCAACAGTTTGTAGATATAATTCTAAAGCAGGCCGCGAAATCTCAGTGAGTTGAACCGCTGCTTCCAAATCTTCTTCTCCCTGATGAGGGGAAGGGATGATTTCTTCGACCATGGGGGGAGCAGAAGTTCCAGCTTCTTCACTTATCCCTATGGTCACTGTCGTAGCAGGTGCGACCTCAGTTTCTTTATCATCGACAGGGTTTGAGGATTGAATCTGTTGAACCATTTCGTCAATGATAGCTTCAGGTACTTCAGCTGGAACTGCAGTAACAACTATGGCAAGAGTTTTCGCCATAGAAGTTGTTACCCTCTCTGCAACAGTTGTTTCAGTTCCTAATATTGCAACAGATTGTGCAGGGGGTGGACTTGACCTGTACATTCATTTTTGTGACTATCTGAGTAAATACCTAACTAATTTCCAAGGAATGGTTAGAGAAATAACAAGTTGTAGGAAGTGGAGACCTTTCGAGACGCTTACTAGGTAAGTTAAGATAATTATGTACTGGAGACACAGAGAATTATACAGGTTCGGGCCCTCAAAGATTTGAGTAATAACCCTACGTCCTGTGATGTTTTCACTATGTATGTAAGTAATTACAAAGGGGGGAGATTGTTACAGAGGAAAGATAACAATCTCTTTATCATGCTAAGACTATTTGTTACAGAGAGAGACTCTCTCTGTATATATGTCTATGTTTATATGTCACTATCTATATCTTCGTTCCGTCCAATATCACTTCTGGTACGCTTGATGTCCTTTTATAGTGATCGAAAGGGTGCCAACATGGAGCAGTTTTGGGAGGTTAGACGGTTGCCGATATGCGGTTCCCAGGTAACTACATATCTTAACTCCCTGGTGGTTATCTTCACAAATAGGAGATGAAGTTATCTTATCCTGGAACCGTGGCTGGAAGACTCAATCACTACTCAGGTTAGACATGACTCTCTCGATGCTATGGTCGCGTACAGTCTGTGACCATATGTCAGTACTAAGGTCGTCATTAGTTATACGACCTTCTGGTTCACAGGAAACTGAGCTCTGCGACCATAGAACCATATACCATATCCGAAATGTCTTAGACATGATATATGTAATGAACAGATGACTAGCCCAAGTAATATTCATCGTCAGCTAGCTCCCAAATTTGAAGCAATAAAAAGTTATTACTTCGAATTTAAACTTTCGAGAATATATCATCTGACGTTTCACCTTCTTCTGTTGTTTTGAAGACGTTGCTTCCAACATATGCCGGTTTGTTTCTGAAGAAGAACTTTGAGATAAATTCAATAAGTCATCATTAAGCCTTTTGCAACAAATCAAGGCAAAAAACTTAAGTGCATTTTTAAGAACTCGAGGCTTATGTGAATACGAACCGACGCCTTTGGGCCTTATAAATAGTGAGGCCCTTTGTTATAAGATTTACAAGCTTTCATTTGCTAAGTCTTTAGAAATTTTTTTTAACTTCTTACTTCAGTTCTCCTTCTTTGTTCTCATCTCAATGGCGAACCGAGACTCCAAAAAGATTGTTGAGAGCAATGAAGAAGAAAGTGAAATAGAAGATGAAATTGAACAAGCACTTCAGAAGGTAATTCTCTTCTGAAGAATCTGTATGAATCTTTTATTTTGGTTGGATGTTTCCAAAGTAACACATTTTGGAATTCTTTAGATGTTCGAGGATTCGACATCTTCGAAGAAGAGGTTTGGGAATGATGCAGGATCATCCAGTGGAACTTCATCCAAGAAGCTAGTGGGAACTAAAGACTGGGTTGCCACATTACCCCAAGCTTCTACTTTGCATCCAACTTATGTTCCACCCTCAGCTTTTGCCACCCAGGTTATAATTCTCCACATCTTATGTCTTTGTTGCATAGTTCTGGAACTAACCCTTGTACATACAGGAGGACAAAGCCCTGTGGGTCCTCAGCGAACAGCTTGTGAAGATGGAGGTTCTTCTGAAGGAGAAGACTACCTTGTGTAGAACTCTCCAAGAAGAAAAAGAAAGGATTGAGGAGCAAGCCCTCAAGCGAGGATGCAACCTCAATACTGTCTTCATGGTTATTGATCGGCTGAGGGAGAGCCACAGCAGGGCTGTGGATGATGCGAGGTTGGCTCACGAAGAGCTTGACCTCATGCGAGGGTAGAGGGATATCTCTAATTCACTTAGGACTAGTTGTAGTCTCATTATAAGAGACGATATAGATAGATTAAGGGACATTGTAGAGTCTCTTGGGGCAGCTAGTGTTAATTCCACTAGTGATAATTTGTCTCTTGGAGAAATTTGTAAATTACTTTCTGATCAGGTTGACGCTTTGATCGCCTGCATCTCTTATCTATGTAAAGAATGTAAGAAATAAATTTCTTTTTCTTTAATGATTATGCATGATCTATAACCATTTGTGAATTCTCACTTTGATTTAAGTGAATGTCTCTGTGTGAAAAAATGGTTACAGGTAAATGCCTCCGCAACCATAACATCCACAGGTAATTAATGCTATGTCCATGATTACTGTGATAACGAATCAAAGTAATATAAAACCAGGACAAAATTTCTGTATGAATAAAAAGATTATAGGTAAATGCTTCTATAATCACAATATTCATAGACAAGATAGAGAACACTAAGGTCACAGGATTACATTGAGACCATAGGGAGCACTGAGGTCACAGGATTACATTGAGACCACAGAGTAGCATTGAGATCTTAGGATTACCCTGAGACCATAGAGTAGTACTAAGAACATAAAATCCCACTATAATATGATTATTTGTACCATAGCCCCCGAACGTGAAATAAAATGACCTTTCAATTTCCAAAAAGATTCATTTTGTTTCAAATTCTATTAGGGTTAATGATATGGTTTTGGGTTCAATTTGTGAAAACCCGTTATGAGAAAATATTAAAATAATGAATATAGCAAGTAGTGGCCTTGGGAATATAAACTGAGTTACCTTCGTTGAGAAGTTTCAAAGAGCCCTCTTTTACATCTGCCACTCTGCCGCAAAAAACCCTTGTTGTTCACCTTTGCTCTCATCGCCACCAAAAACCTTCATCTTTCCAAAGATCTTCACAGCGATGGCGTCCTAGAGCTGATCAAGCCATTGCGACATTGAGAGTTTAGCAGCATTGGAGAAAGAGGAAATTCTTCCCCCTCAGCTGCTAATCAATTGGTGGCCCGCGAGGAAACGAGAAGAAACCCCCAATGTCCAAGAGAACGAACTGGTGATTTTTGAAGACTTTCTGTGGTGTGGATTTCGTCTGCCAGAAAGCAAATTTCTGTGAGATATCCTGGCACACTTCGACTTAGAGCTGGTAAACCTCCACCCCAATGATGTCCTCATTCTAGCTGTCTTCTAGCACTTGTACGAGGCTTTTGTTGGAGTGTTGTCATGCGTAGATCTATTCCGACAGTTCTACTTCTCGGCATGGTCAAAGAATTCCAATGCAGCAGGGTACGTATACTTCCACCTGAGGGAGAAGAAAGATTACCCCTCCTTCCCGCTGTGTGACTCTGTGCACGGATGGAACCAACGATGGTTCTATTGTGCCACGCCAGCAGAGAGCAGCCTCTGGTTTGAGAACCGACGACTAGTGAAGAGCAATGAAATGGACGCTGCGCCCATTTTAAGCTAAGACTTATAGAAACAGTCCCAGGTGATTCTTCACTTAGTCGAGCAGGCACTAACTGCTTGAGATATCATTCATGACTTTGTGAAGAACATAATGAGTCCCTTGAAGAAAAGGGAACATCCAGCCTGGGAAGTGTGTTCGATGATGGACAACACCTTGGACTATAACCAGGGTAAGTTTGTTGACTTAACATGTGTGAAATTGTTGACAATCTGATGTTTATACCAAATGATTGCCATGACAAGTAGCCCTGTCCCCATCTGAGATAGATAGGAGGACAAACAATCTTCTGAAGCCGTACAGTATGGCAATGGAAGGAGCACTAGGCTCACCCCGACCGCAGAGCCTGGTCGGCAGCAACAACAACGTCAAACAAGAACGTCAAAAGGTAAATCTTCTTTCGAGAAAACTTGTTCACGTGTGTCCACTAACATGGATCATCAAAGAGTAAACTTATTGAATGACACAGCTGCTGGAAGGGCAAATCATTAGGACAAAACGTCCTGTGGATGATGTTGGGCCTTCTGGGAGGCCAGCACTGAAGAGAGTAAAAGTTATCTCTTCTAAAGCCAAAAAGATGAAGGACCCAACCTCTGGAGCAACCAAGGTGAAGACTATAAGAGGGGCTTCATCGAAGGCAAAGAAAACCAACACGAAAACTGATGCGGTAAGGTTTTCTTTTCCCCCTGTTGTACCATGCACGAATAGGAGTCACTTCTTAATCGTACAGGGTGAGGGGAGCGAGGATGAGGAAGATGACGTTTCTCTCATCCATCGAAGGAGAAGAACGGTAAACCCTTTGGAGATTGCCATTCCAGAGAGACCATCCTCCCCACCATCGCCAACATACTAACCTCAATAGCAAAAGCAACTATTGCGACAGTGGATCTTGTGGCCACAGAAGAACTTGCGGTCACAAGGGAGGTTGCCAGCCTTGAGGCCAGAACTTATACAACCATGGTCGTGGAGGACTCTATAGCCATAGTTTCAACAGCCCCAGACCTGGTGACACCCCCTGCAAATGCAGGAGCTGTTGTGGTAAGAATATCATACTCCGTGAATTTTACTCCAGTGCAGATATGAATCATCTTTTGAATATGCAGGAAGAGGAGTCTACTATCCTGTTTAAGAAAAGGAAAACAAGGATGAGCTCCAATGATACCACAACAAGGTCGCTGACCGCACTCCTATCTCCAAGAAGCACATCACCAAACCCCAAAAGTCTAATGGGGCTTCGAATCAGGTAAGGATACCACTTCTTACCAAATCCTGACTTTCACAAAATTGAAGTTATCAATATTACAAATTGTGATTTTTTTCAGGAATCCTATACCTAGCACTCTGTTGACCCGACCGATATCCAGTGAAACACATACCGTGGAGGTCGCGAGAGATGCAGGCACAAGCACAATGGCTGAGATGGATACTTAGGCCATTGTGGAAGAGATAATTGCGAACACCCAATCCAAACGGATTGAGACCGTACCATCTGACCTGACTGCGGGAACAAATCTACAAGAAACAACATTTGCTACACCCGTGGTCGAGGAAAGAACTGTTCTCGCGGTTCAACCTGTTAGGGAACCCGAGAACCTACTAAAAACAACCTTCAATAGTTTCTTAGAGGTAAGTAAAAATTTTTACCCTCTCCCTAATTTAAGCTCTCAGGAATATCCAGGTTCAAACAACAGGTTTCAATGTGTTTCAGGATCTGACCCAAATGTCGACCAAGTCGAAAACTTTAGCATAGCTAATTGAGGTCGCACAAAAGGAGATCAGCCATCTACAATAGTGAGTATCCATACATTGTTTATACTAACCTGAACATCATCCAAGTATCATGACTACTTCTATGGTCGTAGGGAAAACTCTTCATTGACAAAAAGCATGGCTAATCAACAAGGTCAGGAAGATACTGTGGCCATAAAATTTTCCTCTATGGAGAAAGAACTCGACGAGGCTCAGAAAAAGCTTGCCTGTAAGTTCACTTTTAAGCAAGGGATGTTATTGTTGAATCTTGAGCCCTAATTAGGGTTTTGGTGATTAATGACATCCGTGAGATTTGCGACTAACCTCTGTATGTGAGACACAGGTAAATCAAAGGAGAAAGCATCAAGGAAAGACAAAGCAAGGTTATCAAGACTCCATAAAGCGAAAACGACGAAAATCTCGACAAGAGTACAAATACCTAAACCTAGCGTCTTCTCGTTTTGAAATTTTCTAGGTTAGATGGTCGTCCTATTAAGAGGGGTCTTAGCACAAGTATCTTGATCAACCTTGAAGTTTTTAGAAGCATATTTGCATTTGCTTTTGCCCTAAATCAAAGTTGAGTAAAAATTCAGAAGTCTGTTTTCGTTTTGTACTGGCCGGACAGTGTCTGAAGTGACCGGACAATGTCTGGCCAATACAAACAATTTTAGAACTTTGCAAACAAGTGCAACAGAGACAAATACATTTGTCCGGTGCATCTGTCCGGTGAAGGCCGGACATTGTCCGAAGTGACCGGACAATGTCCGGCCAATACAAAATCTGGGCTATTGTAAGGACTGTGTTAACACAGACAAATCCATTTGTCCGGACATTTTGTCCGGACAAATCCCATATGTCCGGCCCATACAAAAATCTGGAGTGTTTTATGTTAAGTGTCAACAGAGACAGATACATCTGTCCGGACATTTTGTCTGGACAAATGTATCTGTCCGGCGTGTACACATCACTTTAAACAGGGGTGTCAACAGAGACAAATGCATCTGTCCGGACATTTTGTCCGGACAAATACATTTGTCCGGCCTTCACATTTTAATCCAAACGGCTACTGACACTCGCAATTCACGTGAATAACGGTCAAAATTTTTGTACTGACCGGACATTGTCCGAAGTGACCGGACAATGTCCGGCCAGTACAACTTTCGCCCAATCTTCTTGATTTCGACCGTTTTTGTTGAGAGTATAAATAAATCACTGCTGTAGATGTCTTATACATATGAAATACATCTCATAAACCCTGAGCAACAGTGTGCAAGCTGTCTCACATCCATTCTCTAGCAATTGAAGTCAAAAATTGAGAATTCTTGAGTGCTAGTTGAGTGAATTTGCTTCCAAGCCTTCTTGCATTTGCATTGTGTTCATCGAGCTTTGAGGTTGATCAAGCAAGGTGCTAGGCTTGTTACTCTTGGTGATTACCGTCACCTAGACGACCCGGGAGGTCCGGCGATCTCTCCATCGACGGTGTGTCAGAGAGGCCCGGCGATTGGTTGTAAAGGCTCGGAGCTCGCCTATCCTGAGAGGAAAAGGGCTACCTCTAGTGAAATCGAAGCATAAGCTCAAGCGAAGAGCGCTTCAACGAGGATTAGTGGAAATCGGCAAATTTCCGAGACCTTGGGAAAAAACTCGATCTTTTCGGTTACCTCTACTACTTGCTTAATTTTCATAGTGATTGAATTGTTGCTATTAATATTTTAGAAAGTGCTAAATCTGAATTGAATTGTCTTTCATATCCTTAGAAGATTTGTTATTGCAATCTTAGGTTGTTAAACCCTAATTTAGAAGAAAAATTTTAAAACCGCCTATTCACCCCCCTCTAGTCGGCATCCTTCGATCAACACGTGGTATCAGAGCACTAGGTCTCTCATTTTAGGCTTAACCGTCTAGGGAGAGGATGTCGTCGATCAAAGAAAACTATAATGGAAAGGTCCCCTTCTTCAAGGGTGACAACTATTGCTACTGGAAAATTAGGATGGCGGTTTATCTAGAATCCATTAGTCTTGATGTTTGGAGGGTCACTAGAGATGGTTTTAGGGCTCCAATTGACTTAGAAAATCTCACACCTCTAGAATCGAAAAACCTTCAAGCAAATGCTCAAGCAAAAAATGCCATATTTAATGGTCTTGATTTAAGTGAATTCAATCGCATTAGTAATCTTGATACATCCTATGAAATGTGGAAAACCTTAGAGGTAATTCATGAAGGTACATCAAAAGTCAAAGAAGCTAAGCTAATTAAATTAACTAGAGAATACAACTCCTTCTTCATGCTTGAATCTGAAAATGTTAGTGACATGTATACTCGACTCAATCTATTAATCAATGATCTCAAAGGTTTAGGTACAAAATTTGAAGATATTGATATTGTGCGTAAAATGCTTATGATTTTACCATCGAGTTTTGATACAATTGTGACAGTGCTTATCAATGGCGATCTCTCTTCCACAACTCCTACCAAGCTCTTGGGTACTCTTATTACCCATGAAATGCAAAAAGAGGAAAAGAAAGGGATTGTAGAAGCATCCAGATCAAAGAAGAAAAACTTGGCATTTAAGGCAAAAGTCGAGGAAGCCAAGGAGGATAGTTCGGATGAAAGCTCCGATGGTGATCTAGCTCTTCTTGTGAGAAAAACCCGCAAACTCCTAAACAAGATCAACAAAAGAGGATTTGAATTTGACAAAAGACGAGGACCACACAAGAAGACCGGATTCAAGAACATTACATGTTATGAATGTAATGAGAAGAGACACTTTGCCTCAAGATGTCCAAATAAGAAGGGTGATCATCAAAGATCATATGAGAGGAAAGATGACGGTGAAGGGACAAAAGGTAAAAAGAAGCTTTTCAAGAAGTTCTATAACAATAAAAACAAGGGCCAAGCCTATATTGGTGAATGGTACTCCGGATCGGAGGAATCCGAATCGGAGGATGAAGTACCATCATCTTCTAAGAAAATGGCGGGAATTGCTATCGGAGAAGTCACTTCGTTTGAAGACAAGTCATCATTATGTCTCATGGCTAGTGATGATGCTAAGGTATTGGATCTTGAACCTTCTTATGAGGACCTTGTTGATATGGTTATGGAATTAAATGAGGCATTAGGTAAAGTAACTAAGGAAAACAAAATGCTTAAGAAAGAATATTCAATACTTAGTGAGTTATATGTAGAACTAAATGACTCGCATGAGGCACTTCTAGTTAATGAAATTATTGATTCTAAACAAACTAGTGAAATAGGAATTACTTGTGATATCCTAGACGAATCAACTCATAGTGTCTCTCATTCAAAATCAATCACTTGTAATGCTTTAGAAATTAATCATGAAAATGTTTGTGATGAAATTGTTGATAACAACTCTAACTTGATTTTAGAAAATTTAGAACTCAAGGCACAAGTGGAAAAGCTAAATCTAGGACTAGCAAAATGCTTTAAAGGAAAAGAAATCCTAGACAAACTTCTTAGTGAGCAGCGATGTTCATTTAGAAAAGAAGGTTTAGGATATGAACCAAACAAGAGAAAGAAATTGAGTACTAAAATGACTTTTGTAAAGGCCACTAATATGTTTTGTCACAAATGCCATAATGTAGATCATTTACCGGAAAATTGTCCCTCAACTTCTAGAGCTAAAGAAAATAAGTATCACTCCCATTACATGCTAAAGAAAACAAAGTACGGAAAAGTAATTGCAAAATTCGTTGGTTTACCTTATCAAAATAAACATAAAAAGAAAACTTGGGTTCCAAAAACCCTTGTTGCTAACTTTCAAGGACCCAAACAAGTTTGGGTACCTAAAAGCGTCTAACCGTTCTTTTAGGTAAACTACAAAACCGGTGGGAGGCATTGGGTGCTTGATAGCGGATGCACCCAACACATGACCGGTGATGGAAGTCGGTTCTCTTCATTTGAGAATGGTTGCAATGACATTGATAAAATCATGTTTGGTGATAATAGCAAAGGAAAGGTAATTGGGTTAGGTAAAGTCGCAATCACAAACAACATTTCCATCTCAAATGTATTACTTGTTGAATCTTTAAACTTCAATTTGCTTGCGGTTGCAAAAATTTGTGATTTGGGTCTTAGATGCATTTTCGAACCAAATGCTGTTATAATAGAAAGTCTAGAAGACAAGTCTTTAATTTTCAAAGGTTTTCGATATGGAGATTTGTATTTGGTTGATTTCGGTTCAAAAGACTCTTGCATTTCAACATGTTTGGTTGCAAAAAATTCTTTGGGATGGCTTTGGCATCGTCGTTTGGCTCATGTTGGGATGCATCAATTGAAAAAACTTTTAAAAAGAGATTTAATGCTAGGTATGAAAAATATAAAGTTTGAAAAGAATAAACTTTGTAGTGCGTGTCAAGCGGGAAAACAAGTTGCTAGTACTCATCCCGCTAAAAATGTTTTGTCAACATCTAGACCACTTGAGCTTTTGCATATGGACTTGTTTGGTCCATCGGAAACTCAAAGTATTGGTGGTAGTAACTATTGCTTTGTCATTGTTGATGATTTCTCTCGATTTACTTGGATTTTCTTCTTAAATCATAAATCCGATGCTCCAAGTGTGTTTAAAAGATTTGCAAAACGAGTTGAAAATGAATTTGAATTTTCCATCAAGAAACTTCGAAGTGATCATGGTGGAGAGTTTCAAAATTCGGATTTTATTGAGCTTTGTGATGAATCTGGAATTAAACACGAATTTTCCGTACCATATACTCCTCAACAAAACGGTGTTGTGGAAAGGAAAAATCGAACATTAATTGAAATGGCTCAAACTTTGTTGGATGAATATAAAACCCCCACTAGGTTTTGGGCCGAGGCCGTAAATACGGCTTGTTATGCCATAAATCGGCTTTATACTCATCCTTTGTTAAACAAAACTCCTTATGAGCTAATTATTGGAAGAAAACCAAACATCTCATATTTTCGAGTTTTTGGTTGCAAATTTTACATCCTTAAAAAACGCATGCATCTTGGAAAATTTCAAAGACGTGTTGACGAGGGCTTTCTTGTTGGATATTCGTCAACTAGTAAGGCTTATCGTGTTTTTAACATCATAACCGAATGCATTGAAGAAACGTGCAATGTTGAGTTTGATGAATCTAATGGCTCTCAAGAAGAGTATGAAGATGTTGAGAATGTAGGAAATGAAGAATTACGAGAAGCTATGAAGAATATGACGATTGGAGATATCAAGCCCAAAGATGAAGATTCAAAGTCACCCAATCAAGAAAAAGAAATAGCTTCTATGAACCCGGAGGCCCCTACTCAAGTTGATCTTGATTCGGAAATAAAGGAAAATGAAGATCAAACATTGCAAAATCCAAGACTTCATCAAACCATCACTAAGGATCATCCCGTCAACCAAATAATAGGTGATGTTGGTAAAGGTGTCCAAACTCGCTCTAGAATTGCATCTTTTTGTGAACATGCATCTTTCATTTCTAGTATTGAGCCTAAATGCATTGATGAAGCTTTAGCAGACCCAGATTGGGTAAATGCTATGCATGATGAGTTAAACAACTTTACTAGAAATAATGTTTGGGAACTTGTAGAACAACCTCCTGATCACAATATAATTGGTACAAAATGGGTCTTTCGAAATAAGCAAGATGAAAATGGCATAGTTGTAAGAAATTGTCGTGGTATTGCGAATACCCCGGCAGGTTTTGAAAGTGATCCTAGCGAAGATTACGCGGCGCGGGTTGACCGGATGACCGGTCCTCCCCCGCCGGACAAGCACAAAGAATAACACACGGGTTTATACAGGTTCGGGTCACGGTGGGGACCCTAGTCCTGTCGACGTGCTCCTGACCGGAGTCGGCTGGGGAGGCTCTCTCCGGGGGAGAGGCTTCCGGAGCACGCCTGTGAGTTTAGCTATTCCAATAAAATGAACTCTCTATCACAACAGAGGGGTACAAGGGCTATTTATAGCCCCAAAAAGCAGCAAAAAAACCTAAACTACCCCGGAAGCCACCGTCGGATTGAAGGGCAGGACCGTCCTTCTCCCGGTCAAACGCCTTGGATGCTTGACAGGTGGTCGCTAGTTCCCGAGGTGCTCCTCGCGTGACCTGCACGTGATAAACAGTTCAATCCTTTACCTTTAGGAGGGTGGTGAGGCCCGGGACGGCGCCGGAGGCCGCGTCTCCGGGTCAAAGGCGGCGCCCGGAGAGGCCCCGGAGGCCACGTCCCCGGGCAAGTGGCGACGCCCGGGAGGGCACCGGAGGCCACGTCCCGGGAGCCAAAAGGCGGCGCCCGGGGAGGCCCTGGAGGCCACGTCCCCGGGCAAGTGGCGGCGCCCGGGAGGGCACCGGAGGCCACGTCCTGGGAGCCAAAAGGCGGCGCCCGGGGAGGCCCCGGAGGCCACGTCCCCGGGCAAGTGGCGGCGCCCGGGAGGGCACCGGAGGCCACGTCCCGGGAGCCAAAAGGCGGCGCCCGGGGAGGCCCCGGAGGCCACGTCCCCGGGCAACTGGCGGTGCCCTCCCGGAGGCCACGTCCCCTGGGAAGTGGCGGCGCCCGGGAGGGCACCGGAGGCCACGTCCCGGGAGCCAAAAGGCGGCGCCCGGGGAGGCCCCGGAGGCCACGTCCCCGGGCAAGTGGCGGCGCCCGGGAGGGCACCGGAGGCCACGTCCCGGGAGCCAAAAGGCGGTGCCCAGGGAGGCCCCGGAGGCCACGTCCCCGGGTAATCGTGACACATCTTACCTGGACTTAGTCTCGCGGAGATTTCCCCCGACAGCAGCCCCCCATGCCCGCCGGGGACGATGCTCGAGTCCCCGGTGGGTATGGTTCAGGTCACCCGGAAGATCTCCGGGCCAAGCTACCGGAGCCGCGACGCTTCAGTTTCCGTGCCCCACACTTAAAGCCGTGCCGTTTCGCCATAAATGCGCGCGCGGTTCGAACCGGCGCCTCGATTCTCGCGCCCGTCCCTTCGTTTCCCGCGCATGGTTTGAACTTCTACGGTCCAGATTGATCCGCGGGTGCCACGTGGCGTGCATCTAGACCACGGCCCGCCCCTATAAATAGGGCCTTGGGGGGCCCGGAAGCTCATTCCAAATTCTCAGCCCCAACGATCTTTGCTCTCCCGGTAGCCCTCTCCCGGTAGCTTTTTCCGGTAGCTTTTTCCGGTAGCAGGCGTCCGGGAGTTTCTATTAGTAGCCTCCTGCAAAGTTAGCCACCAAAAAGAAAACTAACCTCATGGCACCCAAGGGTCGAGCGAAGACCACGGAGGTGCCCCCGGAGGAAATCCCCTCGGATTTCCTCTGGGCGTCCGAGTTCACGGCCGAGGACGCCGAATCCTTGGCCGAGAGGGGCATTGTTGCGGCCGGGGACATCCCAGTCCCGGTGAAGAAGGACGGAGCCCCCCGCCCCAGGCCTGGGGAGATCGTGGCCTTCGAGGCCTTCATCGAGGCGGGGCTCCGGCTCCCGATGCATCCCATGCTCCGGGAGTTTCTCAAGGAGTATGGGGTGGATCTCAACCACCTCACCCCGAACGCGCTGGTCCGGATGGGCCTCTTCATTTGGGTCTTCGAGACAGCGACCGGGCGGGAGCCCGACCTTCGCGCCTTCCAGTACTTCTACGAACCGGCGGCGCGGACCTCCCACCTGGTGAAGGGGGGCCCCAAGTCCCCCTTCAGTTCGGTCATGGTCCAGATGTTGCCGGCCCGGGTAATCAACTACCCGGCGGCGGCCTCCCGGGACCACTGGGGGGATTGGGTCCGGAGGTGGTTCTACCTCCGGGTCCGAGACGACGCGGTGTTGTACGCCCCGGAGGCCCCCACCTACAGCCGGTCGTCCGCACCGAAGCCGCCGGTGTGGACGGACGAGGAGTACGAGCTCCTCGGCAAGGTGATCCTCTCCAAGAAGACCCGCTCGATGCGGGACGCGGCTGAGGAGATGGCTCTCCTCCGGATCTCCCCCTTCACCGGCGGGAAGAGGGGGATCGGCATGGGCCCCGAGCAGCGGCCCCCGGTGAAGTCGATGACGCGACGTAAGCTCCGGGAACCCGCTGCATTGCTCTTACAAAATTTTAATGAAATTGACTAACTCTTTACCTCTTGCAGTCCGGCCGTACCCGACGGCGCGGGAGAAGGCGGAGAACCTCTTGGGGAGGTACTTCGCGGATGAACACGAGCGCGTCGTGCGCGCCGTGGGCGAGGGCCCCCCCAAGAACCTGGTAGCGGCGGCCTTCGGGTTAAAGCTGCCGGAAAGGAAGCCTCTCCCCACCCCCGGGTCGCATAAACGGGGGAAGGAGGCGGCCAGGGGCTCGGAGCCCAAGAAGGCCTGGGTTCAGAAGACCCCCGGCCCATCGACGACGCCGGCGGCGACACCGGCGAAACCCCGGGACGAGACCCCCGAGGGCGAGCGTGCCCGGGCACCGTCCCGGAAGGAGGCAACGCCTCCCCCCCCGAAGGGCCCCGTCGAGGCGCGGGGGAAGGAGGCGACCGCGGGCGGGGCGGCGTCCGACTCGGCGAACTACGCCCCGTCGCCGCTCGCGATGGAGCTCCTCCCGCCCCTTCCGACTTCTCTGGAGCCAGAGAGGCTGGAGGTGAGATTCGCGGGGGCCTCGCCCCCACGGGTCTGGCCGGTGGACGAGGGGGGGAGCCCCTCGGTTTACGAGGTTCCTCCGGAGGAGGGGGCCCCGAGGACCTTCCGGCCCGGGGCAGGGAAGGGCTTGATGGTCCCCCCCCCCCGGGCGGAGGCTCCCGCCGAGAGCTCCTCGGCCACGTCTTCGGGGGGCACAACCTTGTCGACGAAGACGCCGGCCGCACTACCAGACCTTGAGGTCCAGGGACCCCCCGTCGGCCGCGCCGGCGGCTCCGGGCGGGAGACCCCCCTGCTCCCCGCGGGGGAGGTCGCCCTCTACTCGGAGGGCCTGCATACCCGGAAGGTGAAGGCCTTTGTCGTGGGAGGGACGCTCCACGAGCGTTTCGAGGGGCTTCAGTCCCTCGGGGCCCAGGTAACCCGTCGATAACACCTTCGCTCATCCCCTGCACTTTGAAATTTTTCTAACTCTTATGTATTTTGTAGGTGGCAGCTGTTACCTGGGGCCTTGAGCAGTGGGTCGCCCGGCTGCTCAAGGAGATGGAAGGCCGGGCCGCAGCCTCCGTAGGGCAGCGCGAGGAGGCCCTCCGGCAACGCGACGAGGCGCTCGCGGAATTGACCCGGGTCCGGGCCCAGGTTCACATTTCCGAGGCCATCAACGCCCGCCTCCGGGAGGAGGCGCTTCGTGAGCTCGAGAGCTCAAGCGTTCGGGCGGTGGCGGACGCGGGCCGCTCCGTCCGGACGGCCCTCGAGGGCCTTGGCGTAAGCCTCGGCTCCGGGAGCAGAGAGGTGCCACCGGCGACCCTCGCGGAGGCTATGCGTTTCCTTAACGCACAGGTCTCCGCCATCCCAGAGGCTGCCGATGTTCGTGCGCGGGGTCGGGCGATCCCCGTCGTCGCGGCCGCTGCGGGGCTCGTCGAGTTCCGGGGGGTCGGCGCCCAGGCGATCGGGGGCCGCATCCCTCAAAGCTTCCCGGACTCCTTCGAGCCTTCGCGCCGGGAGGTCGAGCAGCTCGCCGGAGGATTCTACGACCGGATCATCCGGGCGTGGTTCCCGGCTCCGGCGCCTCCGGCGGGAGACGCCCCGGCCCTGGCCTCGGAGGAAGCCCCCCGGGGGGAGGACGCCAATGAACACGTATGAGCCTCCCCCCGGGTCTTAGCTAGGGCCCCTTTTTTTGTTTTAGGATTTTGATTCCGGTAGCTTCTTAGAAGAAGCCCCGGGCACTTGTACATAAATATTTTCAATGCAATGAAGTTAGAATTTTTTCTAAGTCTTTGAATTGAACTTATTGTTACCAGGGTTCTCGGGAGGTTGCTCCCGGGCGAAGGTCCGGGAGGGGCTCCCGGGGGACGCCCAAGCGGCTTTAATTTTGCTAAGCCTTATCTCCGGGAATCGCGGCGAGGATAGTATCCGGGAGCCGATCCGGTTGAGGTGGCGTGCGGAGTGGCACTTGGACAATTTTGATAATCACCGTGCCGAATTGTCCCCTCCGCGACCGGGACTCCGGATGATCCCTCCCCTCCAGATACTTCCACCGGCGCGATACGAGTTCTGGCCTGAAGATGTGCTTCGGGACGCTCGGCGCCGCGTACGGACGTTGTACCGGGACCTGACCCGGGAGCTAGCGGAGAGCCTCCGGGAGTATTAGGCGTAGGAGCCTTGGGGCTTAGAGAATCCCCCGGGTTAGAACCCGGGTTGTATCGTTTCCGAAGCCCACCGGAGGGGGAAGATGTCCTCCGGGTTTGCTGATCAATAAAGCGCGTTGTTTCCTTTTATTGCGCCTCTTTATTTTCTTCTTCTTGGATGGTCTGGACGACTCATCTTAACAAGGATGAGCTAAGTTTCCTCGTGGGCGGTGCGGTCGACACCCGGGGGTTCCTTATCCCCCCCGTCCACAGCGGGCCGGAGGATAACCGCGCGCTGTGGGGGTAACAAGGCCCCCGGGATAGAAGTTACCTGTAGCATAGGAAATTTTCTAAGTTAGAAGATCTTAAAGCGAGGTTTTCAAGGAGAAGACCTTCCGGGAGATAATCATCCGGTCGCCGTGAGAACGGGGAGCCGGGAATAAGGCCTTAAGCGGAAGGAATGTCCAAGAGAACCCGATGAGATTTCCAGAGGCGAGCTTCCCCGGGGACATTCGTCCGGTCGCCGTGAGAACGGGGAGCCGGGAATAGGGTCTTCGAGGAAGAAAATGCCCGAGAAATCCGACTTCTCCGAGAGACAATCGTCCGGTCGCCGTGAGAACGGGGAGCCTGGAATAGGGTCTCCGGGAGGCATTCATCCGGTCGCCGTGAGAACGGGGAGCCGGGAATAAGGTCGCTGGGGACCAATCGTCCAGTCGCCGTGAAGACGGGGAGTCGGGAATAACGTCGACTCCCGGAGGAGGAAGATAGATCCAATCAAGCCGCAAGGGGCTGATCTTCCGGTCGCCGTGAAAATGGGGAGCCGGGAATAACGTCGACTTCCGGAGGTGGAAATGCCCGAAGACGGGACTTGAGTGTTTGGGCAGGGGACTAGTCTCCCAAAGTGACTCGTTACCACGGCCACTGTGACCGGGTTGCCGCTTACACCCTCAGTCCACGAGGGCTGATCGTAAGCCGCCCTACGGGAGTGCAGGCTCCGTTGTAGGGACTTGTTGGGGCTGGCCCACTTCCTCGCGGGGAGGGCATCCTCACAAGGAGGGCATCCTCGCGGGGAGGGCATCGCCGCTAGGGGCGGTAATGAGAGGCCTGCAATGAGACAGTTTGCAAAGCAAGACCTATGTATTGCTAATGAAATGAAGTACAGGGCCTTCCCCTGCGAAGCCGCGAAAGGGGAAGAAAATATAGCGTCCCTCCTCCCCCTCCGGCGTGAACGCCCCGGGGGAGGGGACATGCCCGTAAGGCTAAACATAGAACTTGCGAAGTAAACGCAAGTTCCACGTGTGTTTCAGCTCCTGCTTTTGGAGGTTGGAGAGCTTGTAGGCCCCCGAGCCCAGGACCGCGGAGATCCTGTAGGGGCCCTCCCACTTGGGGGAGAGCTTACCCTGGGCCTGGGGGTCCGTCACGCGCTTGAGGACAAGGTCCCCAAGGCGGAAAGCTCTCTCACGCACGCGCTGATTGTACGCGCGCGCTATTTCTTGCTCGTAGATGGCGTGGCGGAGGAGCGCTTGGTCGCGTTCCTCCTCCACGAGGTCGATCTCCAGGCGCTGATTGGCCTCGTTGGCCTGATATGCCGAGGGGGTGGCTCCCTCCAGGAGCTCCACCCGCAGTGACCGGAAGCCAATCTCCGGGGGGAGGACTGCCTCCGCCCCGTAGACCAGGGAGAAGGGAGTACGCCCCGTCGCCCGGGACGGGGTCATGCGCATGGAGCAGAGGATGCTAGGGAGCTCCTCTGCCCATGCACCCCGCTTAGAAGCGGTTTGCTCGAGTCTCCGGCGCAATCCCTGTAGGACACGCCGTTGACCCTCTCGACAGCCCCATTGCTCCGGGGATGGACTACAGAGGCGAAGTGGATGACGAGCCCCAGGCCTTCACAGAATTCCCGAAAATAAGCCGAGTCGAATTGGGTCCCATTGTCCACGGTGATTTCCCGGGGGACACCAAAACGACATACGACGTTTTTCCAGAAAAACCGCTGAACGGCTCGGGACGTGATGCTGGCCAAAGGCTCCGCCTCAACCCACTTTGTAAAATAGTCGACTGCGACTACCGCATACTTGTATCCTCCGGGCGCTGGGGGGAAGGGCCCTAAGAGGTCCATCCCCCAGCACACAAAGGGCCAAGTGATGGGGATCGTCTGCAGCGCTATAGGGGGGAGGTTCGAGCCCTTGGTCATCTTCTAGCATGCCTCGCACGTGGAGACAAGGTCTCGCGCGTCGCGCATGACCGTGGGCCAGTAGAAGCCCCGCCGGAGGGCCTTGGCTGCGATGGCACGCGGGGCTAGGTGAGAACCACAGCTCCCCGCGTGGATGTCTTCGAGAAGTTGAAGTCCCTCCGGCCGGGGGAGGCAGCGCAGGAGGGCGGAAGCCCCCCGCTTGTAGAGCCTCCCCTCCAGGAGGAGATATGCCCGGGCTTTAGCCCGGAGACGTTTAGCCTCGGTCTCACTAGGAGGGTCCCCCTCCCCCCTGATGAAGGAGATGAGGGGGTCCATCCAAGACGGAGTCCGGGTGATCTCGGCGACCTCCGGGACATGAGGCTCGTCGTCCGTGTCCGGGGAGGCCACTGAGGGCTTCGTGATGATCTCCAGGAAAGCCCCCTTGGGGAGCGATTCCTGGGCGCTGGCCGCCCGGGCCAAGGCGTCGGCCCGGTCATTGTCCCTACGTGGGATATGCCGGGCCTCGAGGCCGTCGAAATGCCTCTCCATCTTTCGCACTTTCTGCAAATAAAGACTTAAGTTTGCGTCATGGCACAGGTAAGACTTGTCCATTTGGCAAACTACGAGCTGAGAATCTCCCTTGACTAGGAGGCGCCGGATCCCAGGGAGCGCGCGAGGCGCATCCCGAGGTGCAAAGCCTCGTATTCGGCGACGTTGTTGGTTGCGGGGAACTCGAGCCGCACGGCGTACTCGAGTTCCTTCCCCTCGGGGCTCCGGAGGACTACTCCCGCGCCAGCCCCGGCAAGACACAGCCACCCATCGAACAAAAGGGTCCAATGATTACTGCGTCGGGGCGGCACAGGGAGATCTTCGTCCCCGGACCCAGAGGCGGGAGTCCACTCTGCGACGAAGTCGGCGAGAACCTGCGACTTGATGGCGGAGCGGCTGGTAAGGGACAAGGAGAAGGGGGCGAGCTCAGCCCCCCACTTCCCGATCCTGCCGGTGGCTTCTTTGTTCCGCAGTACCTCCCCAAGGGGGAGGGACGACGGGACGGTGATGGGGTGCCCCAGGAAGTAATGCCGAAGCTTCTGGGACGCCATGAGGAGGGCGTAGCAGATTTTCTCCATTTCCGTGTACCGAGTTTTGGCCCCTTGGAGGGCCTCACTCACGTAGTACACCGGACGCTGCTGCCCCCCTTGCTCCTTCACCAAGACCGCGCTGACGGCGACAAGGGTCGCGGCGAGGTAGAGGAGCAAGGGCTCTTCCGGGGACGGGCTCACGAGCATTGGAGGGCTCGTGAGGTACTTCTTGAGGTCATTGAACGCCTCCTGGGCCTCGGGGGTCCAGCGGAACCCCCCGAGCCCTCGGAGGATCTTGAAGAACTGGAGGCCCCGCTCCCCCGACCGGGAGACAAAGCGGCTGAGTGCGGCTAGGCGGCCGGAGAGCCGTTGGACATCCTTGACGGAGCGCGGCGGGGGCATGTCTAGGAATGCCCGGATCTTCTCGGGGTTTGCCTTAATGCCCCGCTGGGACACGAGGAAACCTAGGAGCTTCCCCCCGCGCACCCCGAAGGCGCATTTCTCCAGGTTCAGCTTGAGCCCGAATTTGCGGAGGTTCCGGAAGGTTTCAGCCAGGTCGTCGATGTGGAAGGCTGCGCGGGGACTCTTGACAACCGCGTCGTCTACGTAGACTTCAACGTTGCGGCCGACTTGCTCTTTGAAAACCAGTGTCATAAGGCGTTGGAAGGTCGCCCCCGCGTTCTTGAGCCCGAAGGGCATATGGACGTAGCAGAAGGTTCCGAGGGGAGTAATAAAACTCGTCTTTTCCTCGTCCCCTTCCGCCATCCGGACTTGATGGTAGCCCGAGTAGGCGTCTAGGAAGCTCATGAGCTCGCACCCCGCAGTGGAGTCGACGAGCTGATCAATCCGCGGGAGCGGGAAGTTGTCTTTGGGGCAGGCGCGATTAAGGTCGGTGAAGTCCACGCACATCCGCCACCTGCCGGTTGATTTCTTGACGAGGACGGGGTTCGCGAGCCACTCGGGGTGCAGGACCTCCCGAATGAACCCCGCCTCTCGAAGCCGGGCGATCTCCGCCTTGATTGCCTCTTGGCGCTCGAGGGAGAGTTTCCGCAGCTTCTGTTTGACCGGGGGGTGGCTGGGGGCCACTGCAAGTTTGTGCTCAATGACCCCCCGGGCGACGCCCCGCATGTCTGACGGCTTCCACGCAAAAACATCGGAGTTTTCGCGCAGAAAAGCCGCAAGTTGCGCTGCGTGCTCCTGGGGGAGCTCCGCCCCGATCCGGACGGTTTTGTCTTCGTTGCCCGGGGACAGCAGGACCTTCCGGAGGCCCCCTTCCGAACGCGGCTTGAGGAGGGGCCTCCCGGGCGGTGGCGCTGCAGGATCTAGTTCCGGGGGGGGAGCCTCCCCCCCGGGCGTCTTTATGAGGTTGACGCTTCCGATCGTGGCCGCAGCGCGCTCGTATAGAGCACGGGCCATGTCTTGGTCTCCCCGGACATTGATCACACCATGCGGCCCGGGGATCTTCATGCAGAGATAATTTTGATGGGTGGCAGCCCCCAGCCGGTTGATTGTCGTCCTCCCCATAATCGCGTTGTAGGAGGAGGGGAGGTCTACCACGTCGAAGCGGACCAGTTCGGTCCGGTAGTTCTCCGGGGTGCCGAAGGTCATTGGAAGATCTACCTTGCCCTCGGGGTGGATCGCCTTCCCCGGGACAAAGCCTTGTAGGGGCCCGGCAGCGGGCTGCAGGAGCTTCTCATCCACCTGCATTTCTTTGAAGGCCTTCAGGAATAAGACATCGGTGGAGCTCCCGCCATCCACCAGGATCCGGGCCAGATGGCAGTTGTAGATGGTCGCGGAGACAATGAGCGCGTCGTCGTGGGGGAAGCGAACCCCCCGCGCGTCTTCCGCCGTGAAGGTGAGGGGGACGTCCGACCACTTTGGTGGCGGGGACGTGCGAAGCACCCCCACAACCTTGACATTGCGCGCGTACCCCTTACGCTGGCGCTTAGAGTCCCGCCCAGAGGCAGATCCTCCCACGATGACGTTGATACGCCGCTGCGAAGTTTGAAAGGGGAGAGCTTCTGAAGGCTCCCCATCTTGCGTCTGCTGGCCCCCCGTGGGAGCAGGAAGGGCCGGAACAGCTGGCCGAGGGAGCAAGGAGGCCGGAGTCCCCCCCCTACCCACGCTGGTCGAGGAAGTCCGCAAAGTGCTGCAGCAGCTGGCTACAGTCTCGAGTAGCGTGGGTATTGGACCTGTGGAGGCTGCACCACGGTCCTTCCCGCCTTCTCCCCGCGGGGCCTTCCCGGCCGCGCGAAGACTGTCCTCCCCCATGGCCCTTCGGTTTGGGGAAGGGGCGGTTGGTCCTTGGGGGGTCGCGCGAGCCGCCTCCGCCCTCGAGGACAAAGGTGTCCCGAGGCCGTGGCTCGCTACGCCCCCCTTGCCTGGAGCGTTTGGGGGGATCCCTGGCCCCCCGGTCGACAGGGGCAGGAGCCCCCTGGGTCTTCTTCCAGATATCGTCTTCCTCCGCCCGAGCGTACTTTTCGAGCACGTTGAAGAGCTCGTCGGCGGAAGAGGGGCAGCTCCGGGAGAGCCTTCGGTGGAGCTCCCCCGGGAGGATGCCGCTTTTGCAGGCTTCGATGACCGTAGAGTCGGGGACGTGGGCCACTTTGCTCTTCACCTGGGCAAAGCACTTGAAGAAGCTTCTGATGGTCTCCCCAGTCCTCTGCCGGACAGTATACAGCTGCGAGGAGTCCAGGGGACGCACGTAGTTCCCCTGGAAGTTGGCACAGAACTCCCGCTTGAGCTGCGAGAAAGACTTGATGGAGCCGGCCTTCAGGTTGTAGAACCAGGAGCGGGCGATGCCAGAGAGGTAAAGGGGGAAGACGTTGCACTGTACTGACTCGTCCCCCCCGGCCGCGGAGATAGCAGTGGAGTAGACCTGCAAAAACTCGTAAGGGTCTGCCTCGTCGTTATAATGTTCGATGTGTGGCGGGCGGTAGGGCCGCGGCCACCGGATGCTGCGAAGTCTTCGGCACAGGGGCTGGTTGGCCCCCTGCACTTCCCGGGGAGAGCCCCGGTCGCTATCTTCTTTCACGGGACCTTCGTTGTCTGAGTCTGGAAGCGGTCCGAGAGGTCCGCCAGAATGGCGGTGGCGACGTTTTTCCTCCGGACCAGGGCTGAATTCTCGGACATCCGGGCTCTCCGCGGGAGAGGTTGGCTCCTCAGCGGGTCTCTTCCCCCGGCCGGTGCGAGAGCGAGGCTCCCCGCGCCCGCGGCCGGGGGGAAGTTCTTCCCCGCACTCTAGTGAACGCATTCGCTCGACCTCCCCCGGGACGACACGGACCTGCCCCACCGAGGGAGGGAGCTCATGAGCTGTAGCTTCGGGAGCCAGTTGGGGTGAGCCCCCTGCGACGACCCCCGGGACCAGAAAGGGCGAAGCCCCTGTATCATCCGGGACCGGGGAGGGGGCGCCCGCGGCGACGCCTGGAATCGAAGTGGAGGGGGCCCCAGTGGCCACGACCGGAACCGGGAAGGGGGCAGGCCCTGTAACACCCGGAACCGGCGAGGGGGGAGCCCTGGTGGCGGCGTCCGAGACCGGGGAGCCCATGCGAGGGGAAGTCCGCTGCGGTGCGGGGGCCGCTCTGTCGACCGCTCCCGGTGCGGTAAACGCAACGCGGGGAGCGGGACTGGCTCCCGGCGCAGGGTAAACCCCCGGCAAGAAGTGGGCTCCCGGCCCCGGGATCAGGCCGGGAACGGGGTACCCCCCTGGTGCCACGAAGGGCCCTGGCATGAAATAACCTCCCGGCACCGGGACGGGCCCGGGTGCCGGGAAGGGTCCGGGCGTGTATCCCACAGGGGGAGGGAACCCCCCGGCAGGATCGTACGGGGCGGACAACCCCCCCGAGGCCGGAGGGGCCGCCGGGTAACCCATAAACGGGGGCATGTTCCCCGGATATGGGTGTGACGCAAATGTGGGGGCCGGAGGCCGCGCCAACACGCTAAGGAGTTCATCCATAGAGCGCTGGGAGCGGAGCTGGCCTTCCACGAGAGATTCGAGCAGGGCGTCCCGGGGAGCCGGGGGGGCCGTCGGGGGGACGCTTGTCTCGGCCGAGGTCCCCGCGGTCACCGGGAACGACCTGGAGGTGGAAGCACCTAAGTTAAGAGGAAAGGAGGGAGGCGGTACCTGGGCCAGGTCGCCTCCGGAAGGGATCGCCGGGACAGCAGTGTCCCGGGCGGACGGCGCCGGGTCTCCGAGACCCGGATCACCGGGAAGGGTGCGAGCCCTTATTCTCGGGGGAGCCATGGCGTCTTGTCACGAGTCCCCACGGTCGGCGCCAACTGTCGTGGTATTGCGAATACCCCGGCAGGTTTTGAAAGTGATCCTAGCGAAGATTACGCGGCGCGGGTTGACTGGATGACCGGTCCTCCCCCGCCGGACAAGCACAAAGAATAACACACGGGTTTATACAGGTTCGGGTCCCGGTGGGGACCCTAGTCCTGTCGACGTGCTCCCGACCGGAGTCGGCTGGGGAGGCTCTCTCCGGGGGAGAGGCTTCCGGAGCACGCCTGTGAGTTTAGCTATTCCAATAAAATGAACTCTCTATCACAACAGAGGGGTACAAGGGCTATTTATAGCCCCAAAAAGCAGCAAAAAAACCTAAACTACCCCGGAAGCCACCGTCGGATTGAAGGGCAGGACCGTCCTTCTCCCGGTCAAACGCCTTGGATGCTTGACAGGTGGTCGCTAGTTCCCGAGGTGCTCCTCGCGTGACCTGCACGTGATAAACAATTCAATACTTTACCTTTAGGAGGGTGGTGAGGCCCGGGACGGCGCCGGAGGCCGCGTCTCCGGGTCAAAGGCGGCGCCCGGGGAGGCCCCGGAGGCCACGTCCCCGGGCAAGTGGCGGCGCCCGGGAGGGCACCGGAGGCCACGTCCCGGGAGCCAAAAGGCGGCGCCCGGGGAGGCCCCGGAGGCCACGTCCCCGGGCAAGTGGCGGCGCCCGGGAGGGCACCGGAGGCCACGTCCCGGGAGCCAAAAGGCGGCGCCCGGGGAGGCCCCGGAGGCCACGTCCCCGGGTAATCGTGACACATCTTACCTGGACTTAGTCTCGCGGAGATTTCCCCCTACAGAAATAAAGCTAGATTGGTAGCACAAGATTATTCTCAAATTGAGGGATTAGATTTTGATGAAACTTTTGCTCCCGTAGCTAGACTAGAGGCCATTCGCATCTTACTTGCATTTGCATCATGTTTTGAAATCAAACTTTTTCAAATGGATGTTAAAAGTGCTTTCTTAAATGGTGAAATTTCGAAACTTGTATTCGTAAAGCAACCACCGGGTTTTGAAGATCCAAAATATCCAAATCATGTCTATAAACTCTCAAAAGCCCTTTATGGTCTTAAGCAAGCCCCTAGGGCTTGGTATGAAAGATTGCGAAATTTCCTAATTTCACAAGGTTTTAAAGTTGAAAAAATTGATACAACTCTCTTTACCAAAATCATAGACGATGACTTCTTTGTTTGCCAAATCTATGTCGATGATATAATTTTTGGTTCCACTAACGAATCTCTTTGCCAAGCCTTTGGTGAAAACATGTCCAAGGAATTTGAGATGTCTATGATAGGAGAATTGAGCTTTTTCCTCGGACTTCAAATTAAGCAAATCAAAGAAGGCATATTTGTGTGTCAAAGAAAATACGTGAAGGATTTGCTCAAAAGGTTCGGTATGGATGATTCAAGACCAATCAAGACTCCTATGGCTACAAATGGGCATTTGGACTTGGATGAGGGAGGTAAACCGGTAGAACTCAAATTATATCGTTCTATGATTGGTAGTTTATTATATCTTACTGCTTCTAGGCCTGATATTATGTTTAGCGTGTGAATGTGTGCTAGGTTTCAAGCTGCTCCTAGAGAGTGTCACCTAACTGCAGTAAAAAGAATCTTTAGATATCTAAAACATACACCAAACATAGGACTTTGGTATCCTAAGAATGCTAGTTTTGATCTAGGATATTCGGATTCTGATTATGCCGGTTGTAAAATTGATAGAAAAACTACTTCCGGTGGTTGTCAACTTCTAGGAAGATCATTAGTCTCTTTGACTTCAAAGAAACAAAATTCAGTTGCACTCTCAACCGCCGAGGCGGAATATGTTTCGGCCAGTAGTTGTTGTGCACAACTTCTTTGGATGAAGCAAACCTTGTTAGATTATGGCATAAGAGTCAATTGTGTTCCGCTTTTATGTGATAATGAGAGTGCCGTTAAAATTGCCAACAATCCTGTTCAACACTCTCGAACAAAGCACATTGACATTAGACATCACTTTCTAAGGGATCATGTATCAAAAAGGGATATAGTGATTAGTCATGTTTCAACCGAAAATCAATTAGCGGACCTATTCACTAAACCCTTGGATGAGTCAAGATTTAGCAAGTTAAGAAATGAATTGAATGTTATTGATATTTCAAATGTTATTTGATCTCCTGCTTATCTTGAATTGATTGTTAGTTTGATTATATCTAGCATATATACTCTTGGCTATAAATTTATATATCCAATCAATGTAGGCATCTATGCCAATCACTTCCTATTTTGAAGAAAAAGTCCAAAAATTCACCACTTTGTCGTTTTTTCAACAAAACTCGGAGAACACATTAAGGGGGAGCAACTTCAAGATCATTGAATGCTTGTATACCCCAAAATTGTGTACAAAAAGGAAAAATATGCATGTTGTTTATCAAAAGGGTCAATTTTAACATCAAAAGGGCTAAAAAGTGCCAAAATGTTCAAAATGTGTTAAAATAACACAAAATCTTCAAAAATATCTTTCAAATATGTTCTCAAAGGTTTTGAAAGTGAAAAGAAAGGATTTCGAGCTAAAATGTTGAATTTTGACAAAATTGAACATCTAAGGATCTTGTTTTGGCCTAAAATGACTTATTTCTATAAATTAAAATCGGTTGAGTTTTGACAAAAATTTTCTACATAAAACACTTAGAGATCAGTCATTCGAAGACATTTCATGTTGAACTTTTTCTCAAAAGACCTATGGTTTGAAAATTATCACATTTTGCAAATCGCCCGAAAACGAGCATTGACACGAAAATACCCAAAATGTGCATTTTGTGAATTTCGCTATTTGAGCCAAGATCTCTTCCATGTTTTGGCTTGAAATAGTATTTAGAATTCATGCAAGGTCAAACATCTCAAAAAAATTCGAGTTTCATGGAAATTTGACAAATTGGTGAAAAACCGTTCTGTTTTACCCTTTTTCCCTAAAACGCGATTCGGAGGCTCATCCTGAAGTCAATTTCTCTCAAATTTCTTCTCAAAGCTAGCTGGATATATTCCAAACATGATATTTGAGCTTATCCAAAATTCAAAACTCTGTTTGAGTCAAATCTAAAAAAAAAAAATTGCAAAAATTCAGAAGTTTCAGAAGCAAATCTGAACTGACCGGACATTGTCCGGCCAGATCGGACTTTGTCCGGTCATATCGGACAGTGTCCGGTCATATCGGACTTTGTCCGGCTTGTACATATCGGTTCAGTTATTAAAACCTCCCGTGATTTTTTTTTTCTTCCCCAAATCGATCAAATCATCCTGTTGCTGCTGCTCTCCACCTCTTCCACTGTTCATCTCCTCTTCTCCGGACAAGAAGATTAGTCCGGCCATCTCCCGTCCGGCCTCACAGTTGATCTCTTGTGCATCTCCTCCTTCCTTGGATTAGGTCAGTTTCTCTTCTTTTCCTTCTCTGGTTCATGCATTACATCTCATGCCATACTAGGGTTTGAAATTGTTCAAATATTTTTGCATGTCAAATCTAGTTATGGGTTCATGAAATTAACATCTAGGAGTAATCATATTTAAGATGATTTGTGCAAAATAGAAGTTTATCATAGACATGCATGATATAAGTAGATCAAATTGCCATCTAGGGTTAGATTTTGGAACAAAATCAACTATGCTTTGTATGGAAATGTGATGATCTAATAGAATCGAATCTGTAGAGTTAAATGACGGATTTATATCGGATTTGTTCAGATTATTTACCATGCACAAGATGGGTGGTTAAGATGAAAATATCGTAGATGATTTCCTTTGATTGCCCTAGATCCTTGATTTTGATCACAGCAAATTGAGTAGAACAAAATTGAATCAAAGAGCAGAAAAGGATGATATGGAGTGCAAACTAACATCTATTAGCAAATGCATGAGTAAGAATTGATTCATATAAGAACTAGGTCATGCATCCATATCCTTCGGAAGATTGGTTCATGCTTCCCCTATCACCTCTTTTGAGTCATATCTTGAACAAATTATCTATCTTTTCTTTCCAGAGTCACTATGACTGGAAGAATGAAGCAAACTAGCCGTCGTCATGGGCCTGGGTCTTCTCAACAGGCTCAACCTATTGACTGGGATTCTTTGGCTATTGATGAGGATGATGCAGCTCCAGCATCTCCCGTTGGATCTCCCATTGATGATTCCGGCTCAATCGATAGCAGCAGCAGTAGTGGTGATGAGCAACCCAGAGGCCATCCAACTTTCACCGCTAGTGCTATTCGGCGACTTCGTCGAAAGAACCCATACGAGCATCCGAGGACATGTACTGAGAGGAATTTCTATAATGCCTTCCAGATGTCTCAGTATCACACCAGATTCTCCTCTGCCAAAGTGTTTGAGCATCAGGCCATTGACTGGAACCTGATTGAGAGCAAAGTTCACTATCCTCTCCCGGGCAAGTTCATGGCTGTCAGGTTGCACTCCTTCACCGAGATGAAGGAAGAATGGAAGTGGAACGTGGACATTATCCGCTCATTCTTTGCGTCTCTTCATGTTGCCTCGGATCGATCCCATGTAGTATTCATGAACAACAACTCCAGAAGGACTCTCACCAAGGCACAGTTTGAAGAGGCTCTACAGATCGAGCATGTTGACAACAGTCTATTCGCCTTGGATGAAGTTCGAGTTGAAGACGTGACTCATCTCTTCGACAATCCAGATCCAAATATTGGTAAATTCTAGAAAAGCTGAACCGCATGACTATCTTGCCAAAAACCGGAGATCGCGGGGTTGTCACATCTACCATGCTGTGACTTCTGAGAGCCCAAGTTGACGAGACACCTTTCGACTTTGTGGAGTTTATGTTCCACGAAATGCAGGAAGTTCAGATGGACCCAAAGAGGCTTTTGCCCTTCGCACCTTTCATCGCTCATACTCTGACCTACTTTGTACTGCATCGAGCTTCCCGTCCTACTTCTATGGAGTATTACCGGTTGAAGAGCCTGGGAATCCTTATTCGCTATGAAAATCAAGTTGGATCACCAGTTCATGAGCCTATGTCTCCGGTCGCGGGAGCTCCCTCTCCACTTCAGTCCTACTCTATATCCCAGAGCCCTGACATCTCAGCTCCATACATGATGATCATGGAGCGGCTGGATCAGATGTCCATGCGATTCGAGACTCGCTTCGATGAGGTTGACACTAGATTGAGCTCCATCGACCATTGCCTCAACGTCATAGAGCCTCACATCGATTCCATGAGTCAGGATATCTCTGAGCTGCGGGGACGATTCGACGCAGGCCAGTATCAGCGTCGTCGTCGCGGCGATTCTTCTTCCGATCATCCTCCGCAGTCCTAGATTATCTTTCTCCTGTATCTATGATCTTTTGTATCTATGTCTTCTCTCCTTTTATGGATGTTTGATGACAAAGGGGGAGAGTTATGTATGTATATGTGGTATGGATTGATATGTGTTATGTGTGTGATGTTGTTATGGTTATGTCATCGTCTTATCATTTATGAATGTATGAACATGAACATGGAAATAGCTTTGTTATAAAAATGCTGCTTTGCTATCTCTCTTGTGTATGTATGTATGTGTTGATACGTATGGATATCTCGTTATACCTTGTTATGAATATGTTTATGAACTTGAATGCAAAATTCAGGGGGAGTATCTCTTGCTTATACTCATATTTTTGATATCCATATGTTTTATGCATAACGGTTGTCATCAATCACCAAAAAGGGGGAGATTGTTGAATCTTGAGCCCTAATTAGGGTTTTGGTGATTAATGACATCCGTGAGATTTGCGACTAACCTCTGTATGTGAGACACAGGTAAATCAAAGGAGAAAGCATCAAGGAAAGACAAAGCAAGGTTATCAAGACTCCATAAAGCGAAAACGACGAAAATCTCGACAAGAGTACAAATACCTAAACCTAGCGTCTTCTTGTTTTGAAATTTTCTAGGTTAGATGGTCGTACTATTAAGAGGGGTCTTAGCACAAGTATCTTGATCAACCTTGAAGTTTTTAGAAGCATATTTGCATTTGCTTTTGCCCTAAATCAAAGTTGAGTAAAAATTCAGAAGTTTGTTTTCGTTTTGTACTGGCCGGACAGTGTTTGAAGTGACCGGACAATGTCCGGCCAATACAAACAATTTCAGAACTTTGCAAACAAGTGCAACAGAGACAAATACATTTGTCCGATGCATCTGTCCAGTGAAGGCCGGACATTGTCCGAAGTGACCGGACAATGTCCGGCCAATACAAAATCTGGGCTATTGTAAGGGCTGTGTTAACAGAGACAAATCCATTTGTCCGGACATTTTGTCCGGACAAATCCCATATGTCCGGCCCATACAAAAATCTGGAGTATTTTATGTTAAGTGTCAACAGAGACAGATACATCTGTCCGGACATTTTGTCCGGACAAATGTATCTGTCCTGCGTGTACACATCATTTTAAACAGGGGTGTCAACAGAGACAAATGCATCTGTCCGGACATTTTGTCCGGACAAATACATTTGTCCGGCCTTCACATTTTAATCCAAACGGCTACTGACACTCGCAATTCACGTGAATAACGGTCAAAATTTTTGTACTAACCGGACATTGTCCGAAGTGACCAGACAATGTCCGGCCAGTACAACTTTCGCCCAATCTTCTTGATTTCGACCGTTTTTGTTGAGAGTATAAATAGATCACTGTTGTAGATGTCTTATACATATGAAATACATCTCATAAACCCTGAGCAACAGTGTGCAAGCTCTCTCACATCCATTCTCTAGCAGCTGAAGTCAAAACTTGAGAATTCTTGAGTGCTAGTTGAGTGAATTTGCTTCCAAGCCTTCTTGCATTTGCATTGTGTTCATCGAGCTTTGAGGTTGACGAAGCAAGGTGCTAGGCTTGTTACTCTTGGTGATTGCCGTCACCTAGACGACCTGGAAGGTCCGACGATCTCTCCATCGACGGTGTGTCGGAGAGGCCCGGCGATTGGTTGTAAAGGCTCGGAGCTCGCCTATCCAGAGAGGAGAAGGGCTACCTCTAGTGAAATCGAAGCATAAGCTCAAGCGAAGAGCGCTTCAACGAGGATTAGTGGAAATCGGCAAATTTCCGAGACCTTGGGAAAAAACTCGATCTTTTCGGTTACCTCTACTACTTGCTTAATTTTCATAGTGATTGAATTGTTGCTATTAATATTTTAGAAAGTGCTAAATCTGAATTGAATTGTCTTTCATATCCTTAGAAGATTTGTTATTGCAATCTTAGGTTGTTAAACCCTAATTTAGAAGAAAAATTTTAAAACCGCCTATTCACCCCCCTTCTAGTCGGCATCCTTCGATCAACAGTTATTTCCTTACATGAACTGCTGTAATCTCATTACTTTGTTCATGTAGCACAAGAGGAACAAATAAAGGGTCTTTGCAAGGAAAGAGATGACTTCAAGAAGAAGTGTGTCCAGACTGAAACTCAAGTCGGACAACTGCTCACAACAATCAAGCACCAACATGCAACCATAGAATCGTTCAAAAAGACTACTGAAACTGTCTGCGAAGAAAGGAAAACCCTAAGGGTGACAATCTTAGACTGCAGTAGTATTCAATCAGAAGCTTTCAAAAAACTGAAGATGGTTGCGAATCTACTAAAGGCTGATATAACTGATCCTCAAAAGGAAAATTTATGCCTTAGTGAATCTTGTAAATTGGTCGCGGCTCAAATTGAGTCACTTCTCGAGTACCTCCCGGAAGACACAAACAAGTAGAAAGAGGCATTGAAGACCAATGTTGGATCTGTGGCCTCTGCCATTTTGTGCAAACTAAGGCATCATCATGGTCCAGACTTAAGTCTAAAACCAGTTGTGGAAGATGTTGTATTCGAGAATGAAGATCAGCTTGCAGCTATAATGGAAGAAGTCAAGCCCTTGATTGAAAAGCTCTTGGAAGAACTCGGATTATAATGATGTTACGCCTTATTCTTTCCTTGTAACAAACAATTGGAGAATCAAACTTTTTGATTTACTCAAGTTTGTGTACCTGCACATTTTGGTCATTAACAAAAAATATGCAGATGCATGCATTGTGGAAAAAACATACTTAATTTTGTCTCATATTATGGCCGTTAAGAAATGATGTTACCCCTCGTGAGATCATACATACTGAAGATATTCATTAGGTCGCACAAATACTTATCTTAAAAAATACCAAAGTTTATTACGAACTGACAGCCACTCGAATGATCAGAAACATACTAGTAAGTCTTGTATGTGTTGAGAAACGACTTATCTAGGGATATCTTAACTCGATGCGACCATGAGATCGGTCAGTGAATCCACGTTGGTCATTATAATAAGATGGTTATTTACGACTAGCCCCCGAGCGCAACTTGATAAAGAGAGGACAAACGTCAGGAATAAAACCATAATGTAAAGTGAAAAAAGTACACCATGTTATTTTTAATAAAATCATGCTAATTGAAAATAAAAATGGAATGAAAGAAAAAAAACTTACACATAAAACTTGCGTAGCTGATCTATATTCCAAGTATTGGATAACATCCTTCCATCTTCCATTGCCAATCAAGCTGATTCTGGTCACGGCACTGAGACCACAGTATAGGGGCCTTCCCACTGAGAGGAGAATTTGTTGCGATTGGACTGGTTTTGAATTTTTCATAAAATCAGGTCACCCACTTGAAGACTACGAGGTCGCACCCATTTACTATGGTATTTACGTAAAGCTTGTAAATATGCTGCTGACTTAATCAACGCCCGATCACATTTTTCTTCAAGAAGAATAATGTCTTGGACACGTTGTTCATGCTGATCAGAATGATCAAATTGATCGACATGAACAAATCCAATGTGGATTTCAATAGGTAATACGACTTTAGTACTAAATACCAACTGAAAAGACATCTCACCAGTAGCTCGACTACATGTATTGCATAGTGCCCATAGAACGGAGTAGAGTTCGTCTTCCCAAGCACCCGAGCGCATCTTAAGGCAATCGAAAACTCGTTTCTTGATGCCTTGTAATATTTGCCCGTTGGCACGTTCAACGGTGCCATTGCTCTATGGATGAGCAACAGATGCAAAACATACTTGGTCCCGATATCATCGCAATAGTCCAGAAAAGACCACTAATGAATTGGGATCCGTTGTCGGTAATGAGACTACTTGGAACACCAAATCATGTTACAATATTCTTATGAAAGAATTTGTTTGCTGCTGTGGCGGTTATATTGTGGACTGGTTCAGCCTCAATCCACTAGGTAAATGTGTCAATGGCTACGAATAAAAACTTGTACCCATTAACTACTTGGGGCATAGGACCCACTATATCTATTCCCCATACCGTGAACGGCCAAGTTAAAGGAATAGTTTGTAAGGCATATGCAGGTTGGTGAACTTTCCATGCATGAAATTGACACTGTGGGCATGTCTTGACCAAGTGTTTGGCATCATCAAGTGCTGAAGGCCAATAATAACCCTGTCGAAAAGCTTTTCTGACCAGCGTCCAATAAGATGCATGTGCACCACATACACCACCATGAATGTCCTTCAAGAGGGATTACCTTCCTCTTGAGATATACAACGTATGAACACTCCTTGAGTACCCTTTCTCTATAAAACCCCATCGATTATTTTGTATAGACTCACCTTTCGTATTAACCGATCACTTTCGATTTCATCCTCGGGCAAGGTCCCATGTTTACTTGGTTTACGACTAGCTGTGAGTCTCCCCTCACCACTAATCAATGGACTCCAAGAAATTTAGCTACTCGAAGCCTGGCAAGAAAACCTTCATACTCTGCTGCGTTGTTGGTCGCAACAAAGTGTAATTGTATGACATACTAGAGTTGGTTGCCGTGAGGTGTGATTAAGACCACTCCAGCCCCCGAGTGTTGAAAACTACGAGAGCCATCAAAGTACATCGTCCAATGGTCGGTGTGTTGTAAATCCACAGATTATTGCGAAGGCGGGTCAGGATTAGTCAATTCAACCACAAAATCTGCAAGAATTTGAGATTTAACCACTACACGAGGAGTGAAATGGATGTCAAATGCTCCAAGTTCCATTGCCCATTTTGCCACGTGACTAGATACTTCTGGATTGCGGAGAATGTCTCCTAAGGGAAAGGATGACGGCATAGTAATCTTATGTGCTTGAAAGTAATGTCGTAGCTTTCGTGAAGCCATCAGAAGAGCGTAAAGTAATTTCTGGATTTCAGGGTAACGCTCCTTTGGTCCATGAAGTACTTCACTTACATAATAAACTGGTTGTTGCACACCTTCCCTTTCCACGACCAGAACTGCACTGACTATGTGAGGGGTGGCTGCCAAGTAAATAAGTAATGATTCCCCCGAAATTAGAGAGACCAATACTGGCGGACTAGACAAATATGCTTTGATCTCTTGAAAGGCTTTCTTGGCTTCATCCGACCAGGTGAAACCATTGTGTTTACGTAGAACCTTAAAGAAAGGTAACCCACATTCGCCTAACTGCGATATAAAATGCTTAAGGCTGCCATACGACCTGTTAGACTCTGGACATCCTTCATGGTCGAAGGAGATCACATTTGCTCAATGGCCCTGATTTTCTCAGGATTAACCTCAATTCCTCTCGAACAAACAAGGAAATCTAAAAGTTTACCAGAAGAAACTCCAAAAGAGAATTTCTCTAGATTCAACTTTATTCCATATTTATTCAAGTTACAAAAGGTTTCAGCAAGATCATCTACGTGACTAGAGCTTTTAAAACTCTTTACAACCAAGTCATCGACATAAGCTTCTAGATTATGCCCTAACTAGGAGATACAGGTCTTTTGCATCAAGTGCTGGTATGTGGATGAAGGAAGTTTTCTCTTCATCTTCTTCTGCCAAGCTAATCTGATGGTACCCCGAGTAAGCATCCAGGAAGCTCATCAGTTCACAACTCGCTGTAGAATCGACCAACTGATCGATGCAAGGAAGGGAAAAATCATCCTTCAGGCAGGCACTATTTAGACTGGTGTAATCAACGCACATGCGCCACTTACCATTTGACTTTAGGACCATGACCGGGTTTGCAAGCCATTCAGGATGATCAACTTCTCAAATAAATCCTGCTTTCTGGAGTTTGTCTAACTCCACACGGAACGGATGGCTTCTTGTCGGTCAGTAGCAAAGCGTATGAGTTTTTGCTTTATTGGTCGCTATCTCGGCCGGATTACTAGCCTGTGCTCGATCACTTCCCTTGGGACTCCAGGCATGTCTGATGGTTTCTACGCAAACACATCTGCGTTAGCCCGGAGGAAAGTAATGAGCTCGAGTTCCTATTTGTCATCCAAACCGGATCCAATCTGAATAGTTCTAGACGGATCTTCTGGGTACAAAGGAACCAACTTCAATTTCTCATTTGGTCGCGGGGCGACTTTGCTTGTGTCGGGTGATGTGGTCACAACTTGTACGGCCCGAAGGGGAAGTTGATTGACCAACTCCAGAGATAACCAATCACAAGTAAGAGCCGTATTGCGGCTACCTCAGACCAAAATCATGCCCTCTGGGCCTGGAATCTTGACGCACTAATAAGCGTAATGCGTTGCCGCCATGAACTTAGCAAGCATTGGCCTGCCAAAAATAGCGTTATATGGTGAATCACAATCAATTACATAGAATGTAATCAATTCTATTAAAAAATTGTTTGGTTCTCCCAATGTTACCGGTAATACAATTTGTCCGATCAGCATCATTGAGGAACCATGGATTATACCATAAAAGGGATGAATTATGGATTTGATCTTTGAGCGAGGAATTTGCATCTCATCAAGAGCTTTGACTAATAACAGATCCAGAGAACTACCTTCATCGATCAATACCCTCTTGACCTTAGCATTGCTAATGATAGGGGTAATGACCAGAGGGAGTCTCAACTGTCGTGTTAAACCCTTGGGACAATCGTCCCGGTCGAAAGTTAAGGGAGTCTCTGACCAGCGGGGGAATTGAGGCTCCCAATTGGAGCTTCAACTTTATTTACCTCACGGTAAAGAGATTTGAATTGACGCTTAGAAGAATAAGAAGAGCCACCAAAAATAACATTTACGTGATTTTGGGTACCTGATAGGCCATAACTTCATCTTCATCAGTGTCCCTAACCTCGCAAGATTGTTCTTTCTCTGGTATGGTCGGCATGGGTCCAGTTCCCTGGTAAAAGTCGTCCAGACACTTCAACCAACTACGACAGTTCTTGAGATCGTGCCTGGAAGTGTTGTGGAATGGACACCATTTCTTGCTTCCCTGCGGGTTAGTCTATTTTCCCAAATGGTCGTTGTTGCGACCACCAAAAGGAGGCTTTTTATTTTTGAATGTAAATTTATTACCTTTTTTCGGTGGTAGTTTGTCGGCCACAGCCACATTTCGGTATTGTCCAGCCCCATTCTTCTTGGGCTTCTTGGATTTCCCGCCTGATGATTCCAACTTCTTATTATGATCATCCTTCTTTTCATTCTTGAGACCTAGTTGAGGCGGCAAATTTCCTTTGTCCACCATTCTATTCCATTCCACAGCCTCAGCCACGTTAGAATAACGCTCTGCCATATCGAATAAATCTGATACCGACCTTGGTGGATGTATGCTCAGATCCTCAGTGAATCTTCGGTATCGAACAACATGTTTGAAAGCCCTGATAACCGAAGTATCTGAGATGTTGGGAATTGTATTCCTCACTCCAACAAACCACTTGGCAAATTGTTGAAGAGTTTTGGTCGAAGTCTGGCATAACCGATGAAGATCATCTTCCTTACCAGGCTTTTCATAACAATTTTGGAAATTGTTTAGGATGGCATCACACAATGTTTCCCAATTGTATATCGACCCTTCTGGTTGATTGAACAACCAAGTCCTTGCTGGTCCTTCAAGAACCGTTGGCAAGTAATTTGCCGTTACACGGTCATCTCCTACTGCCGCTTGAATGGCAGTGATGTAGATCTGAAGGAATTCTGATGGATTTTGAGTTCCATCGAATTTTTCGATCGTACCAAGTTTAAACTTATCTAGCTAGACTATCGCACGGAGCCCTGGCGAGAAAGCTTTACAACCTACATAGGAACTTTGGAAATGTCTATCATCGCGACGTTCCATATGGTCGCGAGCGACATTACCTTGAGGAGATGCACCGCATGGTCCCAAGCAAGAATGACTGGCACACAATTATGATCTCGAAAGCTTCCAACTCGCCTAGCTTTATCATGCCGAAATGGCATTGCTGGCAATCGATTGCACCTCCCATGGCTGGAGTAAGAATAATACCGCTCATGGGAGCGAATCATGGAACGGGACGCCGTCGTTGGAGTGGCCTCAGATGAAACTTCGTCAAGTGTGTCCGCAAGGACTCTGGCGAAGGTCGTTTTATCCGCATCTTCCAAACCAAGAGGAGGATTACGCAGTATATTAGCGATAACACAAATTTGGTCTTGTGTGCTCCTTCTGGGCGCCATGGGAGTTATTGTCTCCCCGACCTCTGGGGAATACTCCAGGGCCAAAGATGACATCTGGTCACGCCTGCGACCATGCGGATGATTGCTGGGAGCAGGGTCTCGAACAACGACATCTTGGCGAGATTGCGCAAGACGTAAAGCTTCCTCAGTGGCCCTGCGAATCTCATTCTCCCGCTATTTGCGAGCTCGATCTTCCTCCTGCTTACATTCTCGTTCCTCCCTGGCAATTCCCTGTTCAAGAGTTTCCTCCGAAAGCACAGCAAATTCCCGTGGAACCAAGGTCGCAGACGGGGAAAACATCTCTCCTTGATCCGATTCAGACTCATCAAAAGAGATTGGAGATTGTTCGGAGCAAACTTTCTGGGACTAAACTCAAGGTCATTATCCTCCACATCTTCTGGGACGATATGCTGTGGCACGTACTCAGCCTCTGATGTGGCGGGATTCACATGAGGGGAAAAATCCATCTTCTCTGTCTCTTGGTCAATAGACATGACTAGAGTTGGAGAAGATGCATCCTCGGGATGTGATTCATGGACATCTTCGTCGCCAACCTCTTCCATAGGAATAGGGTCGTTAGGCGAAGGCATCTGAATATGAGCATAGTTGTCGAGATCTAAATCATTCTTAGAATCGTATGCCCCAGACATAACTTACCAGAACTCCTAATGAGGAAAATGCCTTGAGAAAGGCCGTACGGTAGGCACCAACTGTCGACGATTGGGAGTTGGATCCCTACTCGATCTTATGCAATTTAGTTGTGTAGGAAGTGGAGAACTTTCGAGACACTCACTAGGTAAGTTAAGATAATTATGTACTAGAGACACAGAGAATTATACAGGTTCAGGCCCTCAAAAATTTGAGTAATAACCCTACGTCCTGTGAAGTTTTCACTATGTATGTAAGTAATTACAAAGGGGGGAGATTGTTACAGAGGAAAGATAACAATCTCTTTATCATGCTAAGACTATTTGTTACAGAGGGAGACTCTCTTTGTATATGGTGTCTATGTTTATATGTCATTGTCTATATCTTTGTTCCGTCTGATATCACTTCTAGTATGCTTGATGCCCTTTTATAGTGATCGAAAGGGTGCCAACATGGAGCAGTTTCGGGAGGTTAGACGGTTGCCAATATGCGGTTCCCAGGTAACTACATATCTTAACTCCCTGGTGGTTATCTTCACAAATAGGAGAGGAAGTTATCTTATCCTGGAACTGTGACTAGAAGACTCAATCAGTACTCAGGTTAGACATGACTCTCTCGATGCTATGGTCGCGTACAGTCTGCGACCATAGGTCAGTACTAAGGCCGTCATTAGTTATACGACCTTCTAGTTCACAGGAAACTGAGCTCTGCGACGATGGAACCATGTACCATATCTGAAATGTCTTAGTCATGATATATTTAATAAACAGATGACTAGCCCAAGTAATATTCATCGTCAGCAGGGCACGAAATCTCAGCGAGTTGAACCGCTTCTTCCAAATCTTCTTCTCCCTAATGAGGGGAAGGGATGATTTCTTTGACCATGGGGGGAGCAGAAGTTCCAGCTTCTTCACTAATCCCTATGGTCACGGTCGCAGCAGGTGCGACCTCAATTTCTTTATCATCAACAGGGTTTGAGGATTGAATCTGTTGAACCGTTTCGTCAATGATAGCTTCAGGTACTTCAACTGGAACTGTAGTAACAACTATGGAAAGAGTTTCCGCCATAGAAGTTGTTACCCCCTCTGCAACAGTTGTTTCAGTTCCTAATATTGCAACAGATTGTGTAGGGGGTGGACTTGACTTGTACATTCATTTTTGTGACTATCTGAGTAAATACCTAACTAACTTCCAAGGAATGGTTAGAGAAATAACAGGTTGTTACCTGAAGCTGAGTCCCAGATGACTTTGGGAACTCAATGCCCCACTTGCGGGAGATAATAAGCAAGATAGCATCTTTTTGGAGGATTTCCTTACAGATTCTGGAGATCTTTTTCTCCATAGGATAAGAGGAATATCATCTTCCTCCTCCTCGCTTCCCTCTCCCTGTACGACCAAGGCATAATTTCTAGTTGTACTTGGAGAAATGCGAGAGCTAAACACTAGCACAAAAATGCTTTCTTCTAACGGTTCAAAACACATCTCTACTAACAGTTCTCATACCGTTAGTGATCGACACGATAGAACAAGTCTAACACTACTATAACGGTTTCGAACCGTTAGAAAAGATCACTTTTTCTAACAGTTTTTTAGTAATTATGTAACACCCCAGATTTTCCCCAAATCTTAGCCTGGTCTAAATCTTTATTTCAGGATTATGATCCAAGGTATGCCAACGCCTTAATCCAAAAAATTGGCAGCAGAACTCCATCGTTCAGACCCTTTTTCACAAATCAGTCCATACGTATCGTAGATTGGTCCTTTTAAGATTTTCCAGAAGCCCGAAAAGGTTAAAAGCCACAGACCAACTCCAAATCTTGATTTGATTCAGGGAATATCTCCCATTCACTATTCTGAGTAAAATCTCCTTCTGTGAGAATCTCAAAATGTCATCCTAAGTCTTCAACCTCGCAAAAACTCCAAACCCTAATTACCCTGTTTTCGTTTCGGCTCAAAACCTGATCAAAGCCCCGGATTTTGTCATCTGTCACTGCTAAACTATTTGTTGAGTTTAGTATGCCAATCCGGTGAAGTCATTTTCAGCTTAACCTAAGCCTTTTTTGCCAGATTCACAAATCAGTCCTAAAATCAAATTTCAGTAATTGCAATTCAGTCCAGATCTCTTTTCAACTCTTTTTCGACCAAAGCTGCCCAGCTGTTTTGGCCAGAGCCCAGCCAGCGTGTTCGACCAGCGCGTTCACCATGTTTCCTCGCCACCGGCCCTCGCCTATGCTCGTGTTTGCTCGTGCCTGCATGTGTGCTCGTGTTCACGCCAGAACCAACCGCCGTGGCAACCCCTCGACCAGTAGCAGCAGCAGCGCGCACCAGCGGGAAGACTTGAATCTGCATGCGTGCACGTGTCATCGCTGGGACAGCATCGTGGCCTCCGCCTCTGCACTGGCCTGGACCAAGTTCCAACGATGCTGACCGTTGCTGGCAAGAACTAGATAGCAGCCTGCACGCCGTCGCGTCGTCACCACCGCTATTCCTTCCGCGCCCAACCAGTCACGTCCCCGACTCAAGTTCCGTTGCTGGGTTTCCCTCGCAAACTCCTTTCCGCGCCTATTTAAACCCCTCAACCTATTCCATTGCAGTGCAACCAAGTTAACTTGTTATTTCCTCGCCTTCTTCTCCTTTCTTCTTCTTCCTCGGCGAGCCGCCGAAGAGGCAAACGTCGCCAGAGCAATTCACAGCCCCAAACTCCAAATTGACTGCATAGGTATGTCCCCTGTGCTTACTTCTCTGTCCCTTAGAAAACAATTGACATCCAGTGGACCTCGTCGCCGGTGATCGCCAAAAACCCAAATGTTCTGTTCCTGCAATTGAACTCTCTCCAGCCATTTTCAATACCGTTTTTTGTAGAACAAATCAATCCTTGGAAGAATCTAAACAAGCCTGTATAACCAGTTTTCAAATTGAAGCTCGTGTTGTGAGCTCCCCTTTTCTTCGCGCGCTGCCATGGATGGTTCACGTCGCCGGCACGCCTTGCCATGTCTCCATCCCTTTTGACCCAGCCTACACCTTCCCTGTGTCCCCTAGATGGTGTAGCCAAAGCCAATTGACCAACATTGTTCTGTATCAACGGCGCCTCTTCTCACCGTCATCTTCAAGCTCGGCGTCAGCACCGATGAGCCTCCAAACTTCTTTGCCGTCCGATTCCTCGTCCTAGCACCGTCAGCAACACCCCAGTAACAACCCCTTGATCAATTTCAAGAATTATCAGCCCCAGTTCTCTGTCACCGTAGCCCATACTTGGTTCTAGCGGCCGACGACTTTAACCTCGTCATCCGCTGCCGTCAAGCCACCTTTTTCCAATCAACCTTGTCAGCAGCACCCTCTCTATCTCGCCTACACATTTGACAAAGTTGGCGAAGCAGTGCATGCGTGGATTGTCCAGACACGCAAGCCCTAGTGCGGTGCAGTACACTGGCATTCATTTTTCTCTGTGCTAGGGACTTAGCTGCAAATCCTTTGATTTCCTAGACTTTTCTGTAGAAACCAGTTTGTCAATTAGTTACCTTACCACATTGTGCACCCAATGCCTTAATCCAAACCTAATTTGTCAACTGAAAACCTTTTAAACCATGTCTATGCCATTCTAAGACATTGTCAGGCCGTGAACCGAATGTCAGCCTACAGACATTCGTCGCGTTTGAACCAAATCTTGTGAGCCAAACCCTAGTATCTTCTCCCCCGTTGTATCGTCTTCGACCAGATCACTTCGCTTGCATACATGCTTATAATTTTCCTATAGCAAGTATTTTCTGTATTGCTTATGCGTTGTGTTGTTTTGTCGTCTGTGTGAGAGTGCAGAGCCAGAAGCGGAAGGATCAGAAGAAGTCTTTGAAGACCCAGCAGACATGGTTTACTAGCAAGTCTCTACCCCCCTGACCATGTCTCTCCCAATATTTTAAAATAAATATAAAAGTTAATTGTTGTTCAATTATATGCATGCTTTATATTCAAATTAAGTGCTATGTTGGAAGAATATGAATAGATATGACCTAATTCCTTGTAAAGCCCCTCATGATCGTATATCTCATGCACCTTTGTCACCCTCGGATATCATGCTTAAGTTATGCTTATGTTTAAATGTATGCGTTAAGTGCTAAATGGTCATGTGTATGAAAAATGTGCTTAAAAACTCTTTTGTGAAAGAAAATGTGATTAGAATCGATAGTGAGGATGGTTTGAATGGTTGGTGTTGTGTGTGCATTGGGAATGTGAAAGGCTCCTCACTAACGGTTCATAAGGACAAGAATCTTGTGTTGTGCTTCTATGTGGTATGAAAAACGTACTAATCACTTGCCTGGTATGGGACAGGCACAACTTAGTAACTTTCTTGGTATTAGCCGTTCTCTGCATGGTTTGTCGGTCTGGTTTCTCGTGGGAAACTGGTGGGCCACAAAGGGCCACGAGCGGTGTGAGGTAATGAGAGGATCAAGTGTTAGAAGGAAGTCGCCCTACGCCTGGATTCTAAGTCGTGTGCGGCTGAATCCACAAGCTATGTGTCTCGCGGGACCATAGACCGAAGCTAGGTAGAATTGGCAGTGGGGAGAACCCACAACAATATCTTAGACTTAACTATCTATTTACCGGGTAGGGATATTGCTAATACTAGACTGCAAAACCGTTGTGTGATCTCGGCCTTGTCACATGCGTAAAAGTCACATGGAGAGATACCAACTTGAAAGCTAAGTGAGGAAGTAGATTAAAAGTGGTACACCTTTACAAAGTTTTAAAAAGTATCGGTTACTCTAAGCTCCTAGGTTATGGAGTCTGCTCGCGGTGGATTCTATCCACGTTGTTTTAGCACAAGTAGTATTTGGAAGATTTTCATAATATTGGTCATAAAAGTGGTGACTCATGAAAGACTGTCACACATAACGTTTTCTAAAGTATAGTTGAAGATTTTCAAAGTCCCACTTTTGGAAGTAAAACACTTCTTCAAAACTTTAGAGAAAAATCTGTTCTACTTTTATAAACCAAGTACCCTACTCATTGAGAACCCCCTTCATTTATGTATTTGCATTCATAAAACGAGACTTGTGTTCACCCTTGCCTTTACACACAAACCCAGAAGAAGAATTCGTTGATCCCGATTTCTTTTGTTTCGAGTACTAAGAAGAGGAGGGAAGCGTTCCAGATGATTCAGCCTTCTAGGAGGGTCATGCGCTGAGGAGGGTCAAGCGCCGAGTGGAGTCAGATGTGGTGGAAGCCCCTTCGGAACCGCTGTCGACAGAAGTGAAGATCTTTGTTGTTGCTTTCTGTGTTGTCCTGTGTGTTCGGTACCTTGATACCAACTCTTCAATTGAGAAACTTGTTATTTTTGTATCAATTCTAATTAGCGTCATCCTTGTCATTATGATACTGTAATATTGGTTCTCGTGACCTTGTACCTGTTTAATTATCTGTACTGCAGTTTAATGTAATTCCTGTTATTGTGAGCTTGTGATATACTTTTCTGAGTGTAACTCACCTAGGCGGTTGCCACCGAATTCCTCAAATGAGGTTCCCACAAATGAACCGTATCTTTTCTAACAGTTCTTTAATTAGGAACCATTAGAAAAAGTGATCTTTTATAACGGTTTTTAGTAATAAACCGTTATCACTTTTCTAATGTTTCATTGATTTTTTCTAACAGTTTATTACAAAAAAAACCGTTAGAAAAAAACACTTTTTCTAACGATTTTTTAGTAATGGACCGTTAGAAAAAACTATCATTAAAAAAGAGTGTTCTTTTCTAACGGTTCTTATTATAGAACCATTAGAATAGAGCTATTCTAATTGTTTACTAATAAGAACCGTTAGAGTAGCTACAATATGACAATTCTCCAAGCTGAACTGATATAGATGATTTCATAGATAACCAATGTAGCAAAATGCAAGTACATTGCCACTGTGTCAAAAAAAATCAAATCAGTGAGATGAAACATTGGTGATAGTTTGATACACTGTGCATACCACATCTGACACTAATGATGCAAACTAAGTACATGACAATATCTGATCTGACAATTTCAGATTCACTGTGCATACCACATCTGACACTAATACTTACAGTTACAGTTTGGATGGGCCTATCTATGAACATTTCAAGAACCAATGAAACCAAGGAGAAGATGCCAGCTCTCCTCAAATGTACTTTGATTTGAGCTGCTCTCATGTAATGTACAAGTGTGCGGCGCCGAGCCTCGGGAACCTTAGACTCACCTCGGTGTGTGTAGCAGATGTCACCTTCTTCTTTCCACTCCAGGGGGAAAAGGAGGACGAACCTAGATTTTCAAAGATCTTTTGCCAATTCAGGACCTCCTTATCATGATGTCTGAAGACTATGAATAGTTAAATTCAGTAGTGATCATAAAAAAAACTCGGTGTCTGTAGCAGATGTCACCTTCTTCTTTCCACTCCAGGGGGAAAAGGAGGACGAATCTAGATTTTCAGAGATCTTTTGCCAATTCAGGACCTCCTTATCATGATGTCTGAAGACTATGAACAGCTGAATTCAGTAGTGATCATAAAAAAAACTCAATGTGTTGTATAGTACAAAGCAAACTGCAGCAATTAGTAAGATTCAGGGTTTAGGTTCGCGGGGGGTCGGACATCCTGGCCCAGCTGGTATACTTCAAATCGGCTGGAATTAGGGGAGGTTGTATACTATTATACAAAAATGCATAAACTAATGGTACTATAAGATTAAGAAAATACAAAAACTTGAGAAAATAGAGAGAAAAACAAAAAAAATAATAACAATGAGTAGAATCACCAAAAAACCTGCGGGTAACCAGCCTCGCAACTAGGTCCAAGAAACAGCATGTCTTCAAAAACCTGAACCCTGGTAAGATTTGCCTGCTTGCCTGCCATATTGAATACTCCCTATTGAAGTATGAGTCATAAAGTTTTAGGGGTGATTTATATGAAACTTTGGACCTTGCTAGGTGTAGACGTATTGTGGGCTTTGAACATTTCAACACAATCAACTTTGCACTTTGATCTGACCATAAAATGTGAGGTATAATCTAAATATATCTAGTTCAATTTGATTGTGCAAGAAAACCAGATTGCTGCACTCTTCTTGTAGATTTTGATTTTGGATTAAATCAAACTGCATCAACTGTTTATAATTAGTACAAGCTACTAATCCATCCTACTATCCTCTTCATCCTTCTGCAACTTAACTAGATTATCTTGGGATTAGATAAGGGGCAGTTCATACATACCTCATGATGATATTTTTGCAAGTTTGCTAGCAATTTGTATTCTGAAAGATTCTCAGTACTGGTCAATCTTTGGTCAGCAAAGAACATGCATGTTGGTGATAGCTAAAAGAATATTTTGGTGATTAAAATTAGAAAGTAATAATCTTTTGAGAACAAAAAAATTATAATCTTAATTACCAATAGTAGCTTTTGTTTTTTTTTTTTTTACCTAGGATGAACACCATACATTATATGGCACAACAAAATCACAAACAAAACCCTAAAATGCTAAAACAAAATCAATCACAAACCGACATTGTACCTATAGGGTCTGCTGATCTCATAAGTAAAAGTTTCTCCACAAGAAAACAACAAAATGGAGACAACAATTAAGCAAAAGTACTTTTCTCTTTGTCTAGTCTCTACAACAAGTAGCTATCCAAGAACATGAATTATTTTTGACATGTCTTGCATTCCATGGGTAGTAGCAGGTGTAGTACCAAACGGAAAGGACATACACAGCATCAGTCCAAAATTAAACAATTTCTAAAGCTTAAGCAGATCCAAACAAGCAGGTATTGGCCAAATAAATGCCATTAGCATGTCAAACCAAAGACCTAAAGATTGTAGGGTGCTTAATCAACACACGCTCATGTCAAACATCAGATCTCTAGTCCTTTGATGACTCACTCATTTCAATACTTGGCCATGCATTTGCATGGATAATAATTGGAGGAAACAATCTATGCATGAGGTGATAAAGACCTGACCTAGATTCTCCAGACCCCAAATGTCCAACAACATAAGTTCCAAGATATAGATTGAAAGAAATGCCATGAAATTTTGTTGAGTTCCAAGATATAGACAGTAAGATAAATACTAACTAAACAGCTAAAACTAATATGCAAATCTCATCATCGACCCCAAATAAATTGACATTGGTCATTGTGCCACAACCTTTCTCTTAGTAGTTACCAGGTGATAGGTGTTACCATTATGAGCAATGAGCCAGAAGTAATAAGAGCAGGAGTTGTTTCATAAACGAAATAGTGCACAACAGGAATCAGGAAGGATAGGTAACCTGGGTGGTTTTACCGCAGCCTGTCTCACCAGAAATAAGAACCACCTGGCATACATAATAGAGGATCAAATTGCCAAATCTCCAAGGAACTGAAATGTAGAAGTACAACAAAGCATGGTTCACAATAAACAATAAAGGTCAGGAAAGTAATACAAGATAACAGAACACAAAGCATGTATGTTCCTGAACAAATTTTGCTCAGTAATGAGCTTCACATGGATGCAGCTAGGGTCTGGCAAACGAATAGAACTTCTTGCTCAATTCGAAGTATAAATAGCTAAGGTCTAGATTGTGATGATATAGCCCTGCCCCTAAGATAAAACAAACATAATCCAGCAGGACCAACACAAACTTGTATCCATTTATGGTGTTGAAGCTAGAACAGAACATCCTTATTTCCAAATTACCTCTTTTGCTAATTTTTTAAAATTATAAAAATGAAGAATCCTGATGAAGCAAGCAACCTTACCACAAGCAGGGACAGAGGAAGAAATAGAGAGGAAGAAGAAGAAAGGAGGAAGAAGGAAGAAGAAGAAAAGAGAGAGGAGCTGGCGCAGGCGCGAGAGGCGACGGCGCGCAGCGAGATCGGCGGCGGTGCGGATCTAGGCGGCGGCGCACGCGGGGACTCGGCGAGGGACTCGTCCTCAGACGCCTCTTCCAGCGCCTCCCACAGCTTGCTCTCCTGCAGCCACCGCGCGCCGCCCGCGGCCTCCGCCGCCGGTGACGACGGCCGCGGCAGTCGGTGCTTCTTGTCCAGGAGCAGCGCTGCGCAGTGCGACAGCGTCTTCCACAGCGACATATGCATGACTACAAGAAAAGGATATATCTTTCTCCTACACCATTCGATTCGTCCCGCGAATTCTTGGATATAAGTTTGGGGGGAGGTAGAAGAAGAAACTGTGCCGGAGGAAACGAGGAGACGGCGGCCGTCACCACCACTGTCACTACGGCGGCGAACGGCGCCGGGATCGGAGAAGAAGCAGTGGCGAAGCTGAAAGAGGAGGAGAAATAGAGAACAAGGAAGGAAGGAGGAAGAAGGAGGGGGAGGGGGAAGGAGAAGGAGGTGCACCGGCGGTCGGCGGTGCTGCGAGAGGGAGAGAAGTCGAAGTCGAAAACGGAGGCACTAGAATGATGTGTTGTAGATCTAGCGTTTGGAGTGTATTTGTTAAATCACATGGTTTTTCTAACGATTCGAAACAAAAAAATGGATAGTATAAGTATATTTCTAACGGTTAATATATAAATAATCATTAGAATAAAATCAAATCTATTCTAACGGTTCTCAAAATACAGTCGTCAGAAGAAACATATTTCTATTTCTTCTAACGGTTAATATATAAAGAACCGTATAATAAAAACAAATCTATTATAACGGTTCCCAAAATACAATTGTTATAAGAAATATGTTTCTTTTAACGATTAATATATTCTGAAGCGTCAGAAGAAATCATGCCAGTATTTCTAACGGTAACTTACTTCTAAACCGTTAGTAGAAATACTCTTCTCCACTCCGCAACATGTACGCTAACGGTTTTCTTCTAAATCGTGATAACTGTTAGAAGATAGGGATTAGTAGACCGTATTTCTGTGCTAGTGAAAAAACTTTACCATTTTAGTCAAGGGTTCAAGTTCGACGGCTTTAGATGAAGTCACCCTTTTAGTCTTTTTAAACTTAATTTTACTAGGGGTTGAAGTCTTCACTTTGGATGAAGATTTCCCTTTGGGAGTTTTCTTTAACTTCTTAGATACAGGACCCCCCAAAGTCCCAATATCATCCCCAATTTGCTTCATCCCAATTACTTGGCCCATGAGCAACTACACAAATCGGAATCATTTTCTTTGATTATTGTTGTTCAAAAGGATAACACATACATGATTTTCTGAATGACGTTTAGCTTTTGACGCTCCTGTAGTAGACTCTCACTACCGCCAACCATGCTCTACAGTCTCGGCGAGTTCATCTCACCTTTTGTGGTCAGATTATATAATTTCAAGAGAGCATCAGTTCTCTTCTTGACCTCAGAAGTAGGTAAACCCTGTTTGGGAAACACAATAAGCTCAAAAATAGATTGAAGATAATATACCAATTTACAAGAGGGAGCATTTACCTTGATTGTAATCCAAGGTTCCATCTTGCATAGAGCACACCTCCCAGGCAGGATGCACCCTTTTCTTCAGCGGACTGATCCGATTCTTTATAAAATCCCGAATCACATCCCGCGCAGTTAAACCCTTATGCGCCAAATACAGAATAGCCTAGGCTTGCCTCTGCAATTCCTCGTTTAGTTCAGGGGCAGAGTCTTTTTCATTGCTTTTCTCTGGCCAATGATTTTCGAACCAGAGATGACTCTCCTCAGGAGCCAAGCAATAGAACCATCGTTGGTTCCATCCATGAACGGAGTCACAGAGAGGAACAACTGGATAGTCTTTCTTCTATCTCAGGCGAAAGTAGACACATCCAGCAGCGTTTGCACTCTTTGACCATACCAAGAAATAAAAACAACGAAAGAGGGAAATACTGGGCAGATATCCAACAAAAGCTTCGCATAGATGCTGAAAAATGGCTAAACTCAACACAGAGTTGGGGTGCAGATTTACCAATTCCAACCTGAAATGGTTGAGGACGCTAAGAAAAAATTCGCTTTTAGGAAAGCGAAATCCACAGTGTCAGAAATCTTCAAAGATCACCAGTTCATTCTCTTTGATGATTGGTGTTTCTTCCTTCCCAGTGGGTCGACACGATATCAACGACCTGGATGGCAGGATCTCTTCTTTCTCTAGAATATCCAAGTTCTCCATGTTGTAGCGAATGGATCAATTCCAGGACGCCATTTTCTTACAATCTCAAAAAAAGATGAGCTTGGAAAAAGAAGGTTTCTGAGCGTTTGGAGACTGCTTGAAGGGGCGGCGATTGCTAAGAAGAGGGTTTTTGAAGCCTCTCGGTCTGTAAGTTGCTTGTCAACCACTACACAAAACCCTCGCATTTAATGTTTTCCATGATGAGTCTGACGGGTGCACCCAAAGTTTCTTCTTGGGACCTGTTGAAATCTGAAACAAAAAGGGCACCCTTTTTGAGGTCGAAAGGCCATTTCATTTCAGATTCGGGGGCTATACGTTACCTGCATCACAGATCATAGGATTACATTTTAGCTTCAATTTTCTAAAGTCGCAGAGATTCTGATTTCATATATTTTTTATTCCCTGTGAATGCTATCGTCGCAGAAGGCATTTTCCTGCAATTATTTTTGCTCACAGAGATGTTTACTTACCTGCAATCATATATTTTTTATTTACCTGTGATTATTTTTTATAGAAGAGTTAAAATTGGATATTAATAAGTGATTACGGATTATGTGTAAACATATTATTAAACTTATCCAAAAACTTTTTATGTGCAGGAAAAATTTTACTATTGTTTCTTACAATCCTTACATAAAAAGGGATACTGGCGACTAACGAGTTAGCCTGATCCGAAAGAAAAATACACGACTCCTCAAGGGATAAATCATCCTTTTTAGGATTAGTAACATCCGCCCCGAGTGAGTTTGCAACTATCCTTAGTTTTTCAAGGGCATCCTTTATTGTGAGACCATAGCCTACGATCATGGCATTAGAGGCGTCCTTCTCCTCTCGAGCAAGGTCCCTCTCCAAGCGAGCGAGCCTTGTTGCCTCATGAGCCCTGTCACGAGCCTTGATCATCGCTTTTATGCAATCAACGACCTTCAATATAGAGTCAAGGTCGAGTCCTCGCTGGATATACTGCTCCTCAATCTCCTCGTTCTTGTCCTTAAGAATCTTGCATAAAGCAGTTTTCTTCTTCAAAAGGACTAGATCTTAGCAAGCTGTTCGCTGAGGACCCACAAAGCTTTGTCCTCCTATACGATCATGGGATCAATCCAGATTGCATCCAGAAAGGTTCAGAGAAGTAAAAATACTTACCTTGGTGGCAGATGCTAATTGGACCACCGAAGAGCTTGGAGCAAAAGCAGTACCACCTCCCCTGCATATTCAACTCCCACTTTAAGGAAATCATTCCTAACTAGCAATCCAAACTTAGTTAGAGAGATAATCAATACATATTGCAAGTGAGGAGAAGCAAGGGAAATATCAGAATGATATGGTAAAAAAGACACTGCAGCCTGAGATGCAGTGGCAACTAACACCTCAGAACTCATTAGTCGTTTCGATGAGGATCCACTTGATGACCCTATATCATCACCAACTCGTTTTTTCGAAGTATCTTGATCTTCGAGTGACTGAAGAAACCCAAAAAATCATTCTTTTGGAAATCATTTCTCAAAAGAAAAGATTTATGCAGATTCTTCAAAAGAGAATTACCTTGTGAAATGCCTGGACGATATTGTCTTCTATTGTTAATTCCTATTCTTCACTTTTAATGGGTTGTTTAGAGCTTTGGCTTGCCATTGGAATAGGAACAGAGAAGAAGAAGGTTAGAGGATGAAAAAAGGTTTTAAGACTAATCAACGAAAGCTTGGAGATTTTAGAACACAAAGGTTGGGTATTTATAGAACTTAGAAGTGATGGTTCATATCCACAACCTCGAGTTCTTAAAAGATACCTTATAAATTTTAACGTTGAGTTGCAACAAAAGGCTTCATAATGGCGTGGCAACCGCACCCAAAGTTCTTCTTGGGAAGTGAAGCGGCACATGGTGAGAAAACGAAGCATTCCAAAGTTGCAATATGAGTAGGTGAAATGTCGGAATGTTTATATAATTAAATTAAAAGATTTAGAATTTGAAACGACAAACTATATAACTTGTTATTTCAAATTCGGGGGCTTACTGATGAGGATTATAACCCAAATTAGTCACCTTTGTCATTCTATAGTCGCAAGGCGTACAAAATGAGATCTAAATTATTTGCATATACCTCTGTGGTCTCAGAGACCTAAGAGGGAAACAATAGGACAGTCTAAGATATTTTGGACATAGCCTATTCTATGGTCTCGGCCTGTATTGTCGTGGGGTTCGTAGTCTCGAGAAACCCACAAAACTAAGGTTGAGGAGTTCATGGTCTCACATACCCACGAATACCCTGGTCACGAAGACATCTTCCCGAGGTCGTCCAGGTCATGGAGAGTGAGTGAATAACTATACCTAGTCGTAGTTAATACGCGACCTAAGCGATTGAGGAGTCAAAACATCCAATGGCGATATGGTCAGACTTATTTGACCATACCCGGTAGTTAAGCCCGTTCAACCACTACCGCCGCCTTGGATATCTTCAGCCTCCTTGATTAACTTCTAATAACTGTCAAGAAAATAAAGGCGCAATTACAAAAAGGCATAATTGCACATTATGGCTAGTGCACGTTTGCCTCCCAGCGACGCTTCAATCTCGTAACTGGCGACCGGCGACAAGCTATAAAAGGGGGATCACCGGGAGAGAAGGCATGAATCTTCTCTCATCTTATCTTAGAAAAAATTGTATACTCATCATTATAGGGCCCAAACTTGTATAAATTCCTTTCTTCTTTAGATATAGATACCCTAATTTACTTGAGTTTCACCTTAGATTGGCTTCACACTTCATCATGTAATTTACGTAAGTTTGACTAAGGACCAAAGTCCCAATCGTCGACACTTCTCTCCTATTCAGGATCCTGCGTCAAAGCACTAAGGATTCAAGAACTCCCCTAAATTCTTGGTAAGGCTCAACTGTTATGTCTGTTGCTGAAATGAGAATTTTGGGTTTGGAGGAAGAAAACATGAGGAAATAATTTCAAAACTTAAGATCGAGATCGAGGAAGAATCACACCTTTCGGATTAGATCATCCCTAACCCTAGAAGTGATCTACTCGCAAAAAGCCATAAAAATACTAGATTGCTTAAGAAATAAATGAAAACTTACTTGATTGCTTAAAAATTAAGTCTGCGGTCCCTGCCTGCTTACAAACGCATTGCTTAAGAAAGAAATGTATCTAAAAACTACTCAAAACTACGTAAGAGAGAATCTAAAGCATATCTAATTGAGCCAAAAGCTTCTCGATTTATGATACAACATATTAATGTGCCCTAATATAACTCTTTGACGTGCAGGTGATGAAATCCAACTTCAAACGGCGCGAGAACGGACAAATTCGAGTGAAAATTGACCAGTTTCGACCAATTTAGCCTCTAGAAACCGAGTCGAGCATGGGTCGTGCCCTCGATCATGCTCCTCTCTGTTGTATCTAGGCCCCTATTATTGTGGATTTTGATTATTAATGACATTAAGTGTTTTTGATCTAATCATGTCTTTGAGCTATATGTATGCAGAGATCTAAGAGCTATTTCGCCTAAGGTCGCAGTATTGCCAAAGTCGGCAAGAAGAAAGCCGCAGAGACCAAATCTATTTGGAGGATTTGCATGTCGCAAACACAAGGTCGCAGTGTTGTCCGAGGTTGCAAGTCCAAGGTCACGAGCTATGGTCGCAAGCGCAAGGTCGCCAAGAATGAAGCTACGAAAGACTTAAGAGCTTTGTTGGGAAGACATGCAAGATGATCAAGATGAACCCAATGTGAAAAAGATAAAGCACAAGTCACAAGGTACAAAGACAAAACATAAATCGCAAAAGTGAAGTTGCAAAGGACCTGAGGTAAGATAGATCTTCACTTTTTTACCGATCTCGGAGTTTGAAGGTTGATCGGTTTAGGAATTTGTTTTTAGTTTTAATCGTACTATAAAGAGGGGTTGCAAGTCCTCTCTACATTTCCAGCATAAACCGAGAAACTACTAAGTCATTGAATTGCATTTGTTTTGGTTTTGAAAGATTTGGATTTTCAGTTGTGTTTTTGATAATAGAAGAGTTTTTGCATTTTCTAGAAAGATCTAGGCAGATCTGGCTTTTGCTTCTTTTGACAAAAATGTAGCCCTTAAAATTATCTTTCAAACGAGCTATTAAACTCTCAATTTGGACTTATGGTTTTAAAGTTATGACTGTTTTTTTATGTTGACTGTCAGTTTGCTAAATTGATTGTCAATTTGAATGTCAGTTTGTGTTAACTGACAATTGTCCAGAGAGGTTGTTTTTTGAGCTGAAATTTTTTGTACTAAACTGACTGTCAGTATGCATTTCGACCTCAACTGGTTTATTTGAGTTTCTATTTGATCTGGTTGCTTTTGTGGTCGAACTGACTGTCAGTTTGTATAACTGACTGTCAATTTGTATTATTAGTTTCCATATACGACCACAAACGGCTAGCAAAGTTTTATCCGTGATTTTTGTCAGCCATTGAGTTTGGAACTGACTGTCAGTTCCTCATACTGACTGTCAGTTTGCACTGATTTGTTGCCTTTTTCGACCTCAAACGGCTAGATGTGTTTTCTCCGGTTTTTACTTCTTTCTGGTCGTGACCCAAACTGACTGTCAGTTTGAGCTGCTGATTTTCAGCTCGAGCTCCAACGGTTGTTTTGATTGTTGAGGCTATAAATAGGGGCTTTGAGCATTGGTTTTAGACACCAAGTAGCCTCATACTCTCATATAAACTTGAGCATTATTTTAGAGTTTTAAAATCTTGATCTGTTGATCAAGTCGAGAGTTTTTGCATACCTTTAGTTTCTCGGTGCGTGTTGGAGGTCTAGAAGAGACCTTGCTGCTTATTACTCTTGGTGAGCGCCCTCACCTAGACGGTTTGGAGGCATGGCTATTGATCTCTCCAGTTCGGAGTTTGTCGGAGAGACTCGGCGTGTTGTAAAAGGCATTGGTGCTCGTCTTTCCGGAGTGGACAAGGAGCAACCACTAGTGGATAATATCCTTCGTGGATATTGGAGCAAGACTCAATTTACTTGAGTGCTTTAATGAGGATTAGGGGAGACTGGGCGAGTCTCCGAGACCTCAGTAAAAATCGTTGTGTTCGTTCTCTCTATCTCTTCATCTCAATATATTAAATTGCTTTTGGTTCTTCTTTTTGTAACATTTGTTTTTGATTGAAAAGTTTTAAAACCTCCTATTCACCCCCTCTAGTGGGCATCCTTGATCCTACACGCTGGACTAAATAATTGACCAAGCGGTAGTCATTTTCTATCGGGACTCTTTTCAACTTGTCATGTTCATGTTCAATCGGGACTCTTTTCGACCAGATGTCTTCGTGTTTGATCGAGACTTTGTTCGAGCAGGTGTCTTCGTGTTCTATCAAAGTTCTTTTTCATCTAGGTGTGTTCAATTATGCTTCCTTCTCGCCTAAGTGTGTTCAACCATGTTGTTTCGACCATGGAATATTTTATTAGGGTTCCTTTTTGTCCAGTTTTGGTATCTTTTGTAGAATTTGGCCCAAAAGAAATCAAAATTTCCTCAAATTTTGTAGGTTTGATCCCTGAAACATGGCAAACATAGCCGTAAAAGTGAATTGTAAAAATAATATAAAAGTATGCATAAAATGTCGCATGAAAGGAGTTTTAGCTTCTTTTTGCACGTTTTCAATGGCAAACTTGGGGTAAAAATACTACCAATTTAGTACTTATCAAATTCCCCAAGCTTGCATTTTTCTTGTCCTCAAGTAAAGAATGTGAATGGATTTTCCAAAAATTGGAATGCCTTTGTTAATTAGATTTTCAATAAACAACCTCCAGCAATTCTCATCACATCTATGCATATGAAACAATTGATCTAAGCAATTTAAACTCTCCAAATGCAAATACTCAGGGTTTCAAATCTCAACCTTAGAAAAGAGAGAGCTTAATCGATTAAATCATCTTGACAACTTCTTTCAATAGGGCTTAGAACAAACAATAGCTAAAGAAAACAATCGTTATGCTAAAATTTATACAAAGTTGCTAGATTTCCCTTTTTAGAGAGAAATTTAAACAATTTTATTTTTTGATTATTTATTTATTCATTTTTTTATTTTTTCTTGTACTTTTTCGTGCTCTTGGCCAGAATGTTTTGAACTGGATCATTCCGTCGTGGCTAAAGGAGACACAGTTGAAGATGCTTATTTAAGTGCACTTCCAGATAGGCAGTTTTGTCGGTTTCTTGAGCCCCTGTAAGCAATCTCAATGTTCTGTATACATTCCCTTCACCAGCTAATCGATGATTCATCACTGCCTCCCCCCAGTGGGTGGCATATACGTTACAAGAGACTAGACAAAGCTGCATCTTAAGCAGCCATTTTATTATAACAAATGAAAAATATTTTTTGTGTGTATAAGTTAAGTAAATCTTCCCTTTCCCAGTTGGTCGACGATTCATCACTGCATCCCCCGAGTGGGTCGATTATACTTCACTATTACACGTTTTTATTTATTTTAAAGACAAGGGAAATAAGCAATCTAAGCATAAAAAGTGACATAAGAGAGTTAATTTTAGATAATAGTTTATTGGAAACCTTCAATTTGGAAGAAGTCAATAATGATGTAAAAGACAAGTTCAAGCTTTAATGGTTAAGTTAAGATGAAAATTAAACATTGGCATTTGAAATTTTTAAGAGAGCTATGTTTAATGGATCATATGCAAAGATGTGATAGAATAGTCATTTAATTGATTAAAGATCATCTTCAAAACCAGACGTTCCAAGTTGATATTATTTTTTTATTTTTCAGTTTATGATGGCAAGAGGTGGAATGATGATTTGCTGAAGACTAAGTGATCCGTTTGAGACCTAGTCTTGGTTTTTGCACTAGGCTCGCCCAGATTCTAATATGCGGAATAACGGGATCTTACTCGGAAATACCAAAACCCAAAGTAATTGCACAACTCTTTATTTCAAAGAGGGCTTTACACGTCGAACGTTAGGCACACTTGCCTACGTCGAAGGAACTATAAGTGTCTAAAACTCAAATAAGTTCTATGACTCTTCGATTGAGTTCGATGATCTAAACTAGACCTATTACAAGGTATTTATAGTCCAATCGTATGAGTACGTATCAGACTTAGAGACCTAAACGTATTAGACTCATATAACTAATCCTAAACAGATAAGCTTAGTTATACACATTCGGATCGGATTACAATTCCGAACAGGGAACGAATTCCTTTTCCTGGTCGCAGACCAATCCATGGTCGCGGAACCTTTCCGAACACGATTAAGGTCGCGAAGCCGTATGCGATCAGGACTTGGTCGCGAATCCGTATGCGATCAGGACTTGAAGATCCTCCCGGATCATGACTCCCTTGTTGAGAAGGAGCCAACCCCTGTTGCGACCTCTCGATCAAACTGGAGATGTGGAAATTGGGCTTGTCTATCTTCTTTGGTGTACCACTTTGCCGCACGTGCTCGTTGATCTTTCCGACCGATTCGAAAAATCTCCTTTGTGTCATTGCGGGTGGTAGTCACCTTCTTTTCCAGAATCACATCTTCACGTAGAGGTTTATCTCGTTGATAGACCAAGTCTTCAACAGATGGTACTATGGTATCTGGCTCATCATCCAGCATTGAAGGCTCGAAGAATTTGAATCCTTCCCAAGGTCGCAAACCTTTCCAAAGTCGCAAACCTTTTCGTGGTCGCAAATCCGTTGAGAACTCAACCTGAGATCCTCCCGGATCATGACTCCTCTGTTGAGAAGGAGCCAACTCCCGTTTGTGACCAACTGTGAAGTTGTAGAGAACGACTGGGAGTTTTGGAACGAACACACAATGAGCAATGCTACAATCGTCGGATCGAATATATGGATAGGCGCTCATGGAGCTTGGCACCTCCGTCAGGGATTGTGGCCTTGGCCACTCGCGGATAGCCTTCCCCTTGTCGAGGTTGATACCATCACCGATACCAAAGTTAGGATTGCAAAGTTTGAATAGTGGCGCCATAGAGACAAGTTGCATGTCGTTTTCGACTAGTCGTTGTGGTGATCGACTATATACCTCTGCGAATAGCACGTTGTTTTCTTCCAGCAAGCTTGCTAAACAACCATCACTTTCCATACTCGATGCAGCACAATCCTCTTGGCTAATTGGACGCATCACGCTCAGCACACACTTTGAGCATGCATTGACAAACCGTTTCGCCTGATTTGCTATCATCAAGTTCTTGGTGTCGACGTGGTCATTTTTACTGATGATAAATTTCGTCCCATCCTTTGTGAGGTCGTATTCTTGAGCTCTTCGGTGGTAATGGGCATCACGATCATACAAATACGGACTTCCAAAAATCACTTGGCAAATATCGATGGGGATGACATCGCATTGAACCTCGTCGATGTAACGAGCAGATATTGCAAACTTTAGAGTACACTGACTCTTGATTTGCTGATTCACGTCGGAAGTGAACCATCCCAGAGGATATGGTCGAGGATGATGAGTCGTCTGCAAACCAAGTCGTCGAACTAGCCCAGAAGAGACCAAATTCTTTTGGCTTCCGAGGTCGAAGATGGCTGCGACCACCTCGTGCTTCACCTGTATGTTAACAGTGAACAATTCCTCTGTCGGGTTGTGGTCAATTGATGAACCCGAACCTTTCTCCTTCGGCATTGCCATTAGAGACAAGGTCGTGTCTACCTTTTCAACCGAATCCAATTGGATAATTTCCTCTGTGAGCGGAATAGAAGTAACCATAGCTGCTCGTGTGCTTGGTTCATCCCTCCTTTTTCTTTCTGGTCGCAGTTCAAGATGAAGTTTATAACACTTCTCTTTTGTGTGCCCAGCAACATGACAATGCTCACAAGTGTTACCCGTATCGTGGGTACCCTCTCCAGAGCTCGTCGTGGTTGAAATCTCCCTCAAGTTCTTGTCGTTGCGGGTCTTATTCTTCTTCTCAATCGCCAAAGCAGTCGTACTCGCGGTCGAGATGTCTTGAACTCTGAACAGACTTAGCTCAGTACTGATCGATTTCTGAAGTCCAGATGTGTACTTCCGAAATACTTGAGGATCGGACAGTGAGATGCCGATGACCATTGCTTGTCGCCGAAACTCTGTCGTATAGTCTTGGACGGTCTGGTCGCGCCATTGGTACAATCTGTGCCAATGCTCCCATCTCTCCTCAAGGTAACCCATCGGATAGAATTCTTGTCGCATAAGTCGTTTGAATTGACCCCACGCAAGGTCGTCAGCTTCACCACTGGCGACAAGGGCCTTCCACCATGTCTTGGCGTGGTCCTTCATCTTCAAAGGTGCAAATTTGACCTTTTGAGCGCTACTGAACCCTTTAAGGTCAAAGTAGGTCTCAAGTTGGTCGATCCAAGAATCCAGCTTCTCGGCATCGATCACCCCATCATATATGGGTATATCAATCTTAGCGTCGACTTTAAAAGATCCGACAGCTAAGGAGGTGTTAGCGAGGTTGTCGGCCTTGTGGTCGCCTTCGTCTTCATCTTCGTCTGCCCTGTGCAAGTCTTCATCAGTCTTCTCACCCATAACCTTCCCTACTCCAGGAGGTACAATCATGGCCTGCTGCTTAATCCAAGCAAGCACGGTTTCCATGTCGGTAGAGAGCTTAGCCACTTGTTCGGCTAGGTTAGCTTGAACGGGGGTATCGTCAGACATTGTCGGAGACGCGGCTGTAGGAACCGTCAACTGATCGCCTGGAGTTTCGCCGGAAGTTTTGTAACCCTGGCGAGTCTTCACCATCCACAGGATAGGAAAGTTGCTCTGATACCAACTTGATCCGTTTGAGACCTAGTCTTGGTTTTCGCACTAGGCTCGCCCAGATTCTAATATGCGGAATAATGGGATCTTACTCGGAAATACCGAAACCCAAAGTAATTGCACAACTCTTTATTTCAAAGAGGGCTTTACACGTCGAACGTTAGGCACACTTGCCTACGTCGAAGGAACTATAAGTGTCTAAAACTCAAATAAGTTCTATGACTCTTCGATTGAGTTCGATGATCTAAACTAGACCTATTACAAGGTATTTATAGTCCAATCGTATGAGTACGTATCAGACTTAGAGACCTAAACGTATTAGACTCATATAACTAATCCTAAACAGATAAGCTTAGTTATACACATTCGGATCGGATTACAATTCCGAACAGGGAACGAATTCCTTTTCCTGGTCGCAGACCAATCCATGGTCGCGGAACCTTTCCGAACACGATTAAGGTCGCGAAGCCGTATGCGATCAGGACTTGGTCGCGAATCCGTATGCGATCAGGACTTGAAGATCCTCCCGGATCACTAAGCAAACGATTAAGTGAGTACCCCCAAGCTAAATCAGACATTGTCCTCAATGTTTGGAGAGAGATACAGATTACCGTTAGCGATAATGGAACCCCTGTCCATATCGAACTCCACGACACAGAACAGGGCCCCCTTGTCGCAACATCCCAGGATTCAATTGCGAACCAGAAATAAATATCACAACCAGCAAGGTACATAATTAATTACAAAAATATTACAAGTGATAAGTGATAACTTGGTAGCACTTTTACCCTAGGTTTAGTATTGAAAGCATGCAAAATCATGCTTAAAACTCCTCTGATGCGACATTTTAGAGCAAAATTTAATTATTTTCACAAATTGCTTTCACGGTTGTATTCATCATGTTTCAGGGATCAAACCCTCCAAATTTGAGGCAATTTCGACCACATTTGAGCCTTCAATGACCAAGAAACCAAATTGGAGAAGCAAAAAGCCCTAGTCGAAGTCGAATTGGCGAGAAAAAGATCAAATCCGTACGCAAAAAAGACTTTTAATCAAAAAAGACTCCTGCTCGAAAAAGAGACCCGGTCGAATACAATGCGGTCAAAGGAGATTTCCGCTCGGTTTTGTAGGATCAAGGATGCCGACTAGAGGGGGGTGATTAGGAGGCTTTTAAATTTCTTTTCAATTAAGCAATTTTAAAGAATAATTGAGAGACCTAAATTATACAATGAGCCTTAAAACAATTCAATCAACTAGTTGCATTCAACCATATGAAATATTTAACAATACATGCAATAATAGTGATATAAGTAATTGTGTCAAGATGAATATAAAGCAAATAAGAATTACGCAATTGACACAATATTTTTACCGAGGTCTCGGAGACTCGCCCGGTCTCCCCTACTCCTCGTTGAAGCGCTCGCTCGGAGCCTCGCTTCTATATCCACGAAGGATATCTCACTAGGGTTTCTCCTTCTCCACACCGGATAGGCGAGCACCACACCTTTCACAATCTTTTGCCGGCCTCTCCGACAAACTTCAATTGGAGAGATCTCGGCTCTCCTCCGGCACCGTCTAGGCGAAGGCGATCGCCAAGAGTAACAAGCCGGATGCGCTTTCACTTGAATCAACCACGTGCTAGAAGCTCAATGATGCAAATGATATGCTCAACACTCTAGCACTAGCAATCTAATGGAGATGAAGTGCACTAAACACTCACACAATCTCTCTCAAGCTCTCTCTCAAATCTACTCAAGATTTGGGCTCAATTCTAGCCTCTAAATGCTATAACATATATGCAACTCAATTGGCTAGGTTTTCAGCTGAAGAATGAAGTCTTTGAGCACCCAAAAATGAAGCCAAACACGAAGTATTTATAGCCTCAACGAAAAACTAGCCGTTTGCAAGAAACCGGGCCAAAAGTTGTACAGGCCGGACATTGTCCGGTCACTTCAGACACTGTCCGGCCAGTACAAAAATTTCAGCCGTTGCAAACGTGTCAGTGACCGTTGGGCGAAATTTGTGAAGGCCGGACGGATACTATTTGTCCGGACAAATGGATATGTCTCTGTTAACTCTCGGCTCAAAAAACTTGTACAGGCTGGACATTGTCCGGTCACTTCAGACACTGTCCGGCCACTTCGGACAAATAGCTCCGGACTGATGCATTTGTCCATTTCATTTTTCGGCTCAAAAAATTTGTACTGGCCGGACATTGCCCGGTCACTTCAGACACTGTCCGGCCACTTCGGACAGATAGCTCCGGACGGATGCATTTGTCCGGCCACTGCACACTGACAGTAAAATAAGCATAACTTTTGATCCAGAGATCCGATTGAGCTGATTTTTGGCTTGTTAGAACGATAACTCGGAGTTCTACAATTTTGTCAACAGGAGCAAGACCTAGAAAGGTCTAGCAACTTCTAGAAAATTCAGAAACTTTCCTGCTGTCAAAATGTTCAATCCAAAAATCATCTCAAATGCAATTTTAGAGTATTTGCACATACGGATTTGCCGTTTTCTCGCGGATGTGATTTGTGTCACTTAGCAACGACCACGACCACACAGGTCTTGACATCCGATCGAAAACAGGTGGTCGATAGGGTTTGGTCGAGCGTACGCAAGCGAGTTGAAGACTGGTACGATCCGTCCGACCTCCTACGACCACGCCTAAACCCTAAACAGAAAGCCGCCAAACAAGCGATACGACCACGACCACGTATCAACACTGATACGATCAGAATATGCAAATACGACCACGACCAGCTCTAGACAAATAAACCAATTTAAACAGCTGGAGATCACGACTAAGTGCAGTTTTCAAAACATTTAATCTAATGCACATGAACTACACTTAGACTCACTAGTAATGCAAGACACTAGTGCAAGATGATATAAATGCATCTG